>CM074489.1:3147254-3440893 GCA_037389245.1 Oryzias sinensis | reverse complement strand
CTGGGTCGCGGCGAGCTCTACCAGGTCTTCATCGATCTGGCGCAGCACATGCTGAAGACGCCGCCGACGGCCGTCACCGAGCACGGTGAGTCTGAGGAGAGCAGCAGCTCCTCCTGCTGGCAGGAGCCACACATGCAGGAGGAGTTCTGCCACAAACCCCGGCAAGACTTAGCCGCTCTTGGATTGGAGGGAAACTTCATTGATCCACCGCCTGACAGCCCCATCAAACACCCAGAGATTTATCTTTAACCCTACTGGGGCAAAAACAGCTGCCTCCATTCTGACACCAGGCAACAAGAACCCGATTCCCTTCACGGGGGCTTCATGTCAAAAAAAGAATGAAGGAGTTCTCTCCGGGGTGGTGAAAGGTGGACGCGCACGTTCAGCACCTTTCCAGTAAAACACTGAAGTTCAGTGACGCCCACAGACCAACAAGGACCCTGAGCAGCTAGAAGGAACCCTTGGGGGGTACTGAACCCTGCTCCCCCACCTCAATAATGTTCCACAAATGGTGAATTTGGAAGAACAAACGATAGTGAAACCTTAGTTATGTCCCCCCTCCTGCCGTTTAAAGTCCGATCATCTTTTTTAATCGAGATTATGCTGGAAAAAACCTGTGTTGTTTTCTAGAACGTAGTTGCTGCTGAGCGGCAGGAGTTCTGATATAAGCATGAGGCAACCTCACCCCTTTTCCCTCCCCAATGCTGAGAGCTCTCTGTTTACAGGTTCTCCTGCTAACTTCCAGCCCCTCACAACCCCAAGAAACCCTGTGAGCAAAGCTGGAGCTCTCCAGACGCACAGTTTAGATGCAGATTCCAGCTCAGACGAGGAAAACAAAGACGTTCATGTTTGTCTGACAGTCGACGTAGTTTAAGCTTAATGTTCTTTCTATATGTCACAAGAACAAGTTAAAACACCAAACACGCCATTTTCCTTGGCGTGGGTTTCTAAGGAGAAGCCCTTTAGTTTGCAAACAGCCGTTGTCCTCTTTGTGTGTTGGTTTTGTTGCTGGTTGATTGTGTGTTCTTGCTTTTCTTTCGGTGTTGCAGACGTGAACGTTGCCTTCCAGCAGGCCGCTCATAAGGTTCTGTTGGACGACGACAATCTGCTGCCCCTGCTGCACCTCACTGTGGACTGCCAGGGCAAAGACGGCAAAGGTGTGTGCAGGAAGAGCCGAGGAAGAGCATGAACCCCATAAAAATCCTCTCTGACCCTCAGCGGCTGGGATTCCAGGCTGCTGGATCGATGACAGGCGGCTTTAGGGCGGCGGTGCTGAGGAACAGATGCGTCTTCATGAACAGTTATGATGCTAAAACGCCAAAACGGTTCGCTCTTGCAGAGACGGCTGGCCCTAGGGATGGAGCCACGCCCCCTCAGGACACCTCCCCCCGTGAGGCCCCTCCCACAGGCTGGGCCGCGCTCGGCCTCACCTACAAGGTCCAGTGGCCGCTGCACATCCTCTTCACCCCCGCCGTTCTGGAGAAGTGCGTGCAGACCGGCGTGTCTTCGTAGATGTTTTATTTTCTCAGAGCTGACCTCTGACCTCTGTGCTCTACACGGCGTTCAGGTACAACGTGGTCTTCCGGTACCTGCTGAGCGTGCGGCGCGTGCAGTCGCAGCTGCAGCACTGCTGGGCCCTGCAGATGCAGAGGAAACACCTGACCTCCAGCCAGACGGATGCGGTGAAGTGGCGGCTCCGCAACCACATGGCCTTCCTGATCGACAACCTGCAGTACTACCTGCAGGTGAGCGGAGGCGCGGGCTGGCTCCGCCTCTAAATCTGCAGATGTAAATCAGAAGGGTTTGCTTCCAGCTGTAGGAGACATTTGGATGGAGACTTCAGACCGCTGCTGCATGTGCTCAAACGCATTGGGGGGGCTCCTGACACCCCCTCCCTTTCTGTCCTCTTGTCTCTAGGTGGATGTTCTGGAGTCTCAGTTCTCTCAGCTCCTGCAGCAGATCAACTCCACCAGAGACTTTGAGAGCATCCACCTGGCCCACGACCACTTCCTCAGCAACCTGCTGGCCCAGTCCTTCATCCTGCTGAAACCGGTACGGCCCAGCCCGGTACGGCCCAGCTGAGCTGCCCCGCCGCTTCTCCTTTGACGCCACCGTCCTGTTGTTCCTCTGTTAGGTCTTCCACTGCCTCAGCGAGATCCTGGATCTGTGTCAGAGCTTCTGTGCTCTGGTCAGTCCCAGCGTGGCGCCGCTGGACGAGAGAGGAGCCGCCCAGTTGGATCTGTTGGTCAAGGTACAGCTAGCTATGCGCTCTGACGGCGTGCGCTCTGACGGCGTGCGCTCTGACGGCGTGCGCTCTGACACAAACTCTAAAACCGCAGGGCTTCAAGCGCCAGTCTTTCCTGCTCTTCAAGATCCTCTCGAGTGTGAAGAACCATCAGATCAACTCTGACCTGGCCCGGCTGCTGCTCCGGCTCGACTACAACAAGTACTACACCCAGGCGGGGGGCACTCTGGGCAGGTAGGAGCCAGAGAAAGACGCCACCTGTCAGATGACGAGTCAGAAACTCATTGCACCTCCTCTGCTTCTCCTAGTGTCTGAGGCGTTTGTGGAAGCTGGATCTACGGAGCTCTGCAGGCTTCCAAACATCCCAGCTAAGACTCCTCCATGTTCACCCTGAAAATAAAGGAAGGACCAGAGAAACGTCTCTACTCGACATCAGACACAGACTCCCCCGAGGCTGAATGGCAGCAGGAAAGTCTACATTTTCCTAAAAACGTCTCTCTGCCAGTGAGAGGAGATAAACCTGCTCCAAAAGTAAATTAGATTAAAGAGGACTCGCGTTCTAGGTCAGTTTCCATTGGGGGGGGTCGCTGAAGTCAAACAGTAGCAGCACTTCACCTCACCTCCAGCAGGGGGCAGAAGATTGTGGCGTAAATGTGTTTGTACCAATAAAAGGCGGCTTGGTAAAATGAAAGCAATCACGTTTATTATGATAAAAACAGACAGGAATGTACAGCAGAGCATGCAGCAGGACCCGGAGGTCCGGGTTAGGAGGAGGAGGAGCACGGAGAGGAGGAGCCATCCCAGCCGCGCCGAAAATCCATCCGCTTGCCGCAGATCAAACTCTGAATCAGCCACTCGGGAGGTACCACGGGCACTTCCTGGGATGTCACTCTTCTCCTCACCTGCGGCGGACAGGTGTGGTCCGTCACCGCCACGTCGAACTTCCCGGCAGGAATGTCTGCAGGCAGGGGCCAAAGGTCAGCATGTGACCAGGCGAAGTCTCGGACTCCGCTGTGAACGTCACATTCTGTACCTGAGCCGTCGTCCACCTGCAGCTGCCGCACTGAGGAGGCCCCGCCCATGGTGGCCAGCTGGGCCCACAGCTCCTGCGGCTGCTGCGACAGCAGCAGGACGTGCAGGGCCTTGAAGGGGCTGCAGCGCGGATGCCTGATGGGAAAAAGGGGTTTATTTTAGGCAAACAGTGTTTGTGATAAACTGTTTGAAAGGGAGTGAGAAGACGTGAATGAGATTTCTGACTTATGGCGAGTACAATGTCTGCAAAAGGAGGCCAGCCACAGAAATACAAAGCGAAGACGCCATTTAAGTGCAGAAAGTAAGTATTTGACCCCTCCCTAATTTTGTAGGTTTGCCCACTGTAACAAGGCACATGTGCAGACGCGCCTGAAGTTTAAACACTGTCAGGATTTAGAGAGGGAATGGGAGAAGTTGCTGTAATCAGATCAAAAACTGAGCTCTTTGATAAACACAAGCTCTCGAAAACCCCAAGAACACCACCCACACTGTCAAGCACGGAAGTGGAAACATTGTGTGTATATGTATATCCATATTAGGGCTGGGCGATATGGCCTAAAAATAAAATCTCCGATTTTATTTTTTTTAATTCGATTTCCGATTTTTTTCCCGATTTTTTTTTCCCCGCCCACCCTACTTAAGGAAAGCAATACGTACAAACGGCAGACAAGTTCAAGCAAATGTTGCTTTTATTTAATCAAACCCAAGACAAATGTAACCCCCATTTCTGGCATGAATAATAAATAAATGAACACGCTCTTGGATTCAAAGTTAAGTATAAGATTTTTCTTCTTCTCACTCCCTTTTGGATTTGTGTTTAAATAATTGTCTTGTTTTATATAACTTTTGTCTGGTTTTTGTCTAATTTCGTTATTCTAAACTTGTTTTCACTTATCCAAAATAAAAAGGTTACTGTACTTCTTTACTTAAAGTCCCAGCTGTGTTTTAAGTCACACTTTGTAGTCTGGACTAAAAGGAGACAAACATTCCCCTTGACAGTAGCACCATTTTCTAAAGGATTAACAATATAGCTCATATCTGGGCTCTAAGGTTATAATTAAATAAAGAAACCCCGTCTTTTCCACGGAGAAGATGATTAGGAGTCGCGGTCAGGACCCCCCCCCCCTTCGCGGCCACCTCCTCCGAACACAAAATCCTAAAGCGGCCGCGTCACATATGAATATATCGGTAAAAGTAATAATTACGACGCAGTATTCTTTATTAACAAATAACAGTAAAAACTAACTAACTAATGAACTAACTATTCAGGCGTTGTAGAATGAGTATGTGTTTCTGTGTCAGGGCGCGTGCGTGTTTAGGACTGAGCGCATGCAACGCGAGCGCGCGTGAAAGCCTTTGACTCCGATGGGCTTAGGCAGCGTGGGGGGAGTCTCTTCCTTCCAAACAACAAACTTTCCACTGTCACCGGTAGCCATGCTGTCGCTAGCTGCTTCGTGCGTCGATTGTCGCCGTGTGATACTAACGCTACGGAAGCTCTGGGGAGCCAAAAAATGCGCCACATAAAAACTCGATTTAGTTATTTTTGAAATCGCCCGTAACAAAAAATTCGAATTAATTCATTTGATCGATTTATCGCCCAGGCCTAATCCATATCTATATATCTTTATCTCTCTATATAGATAGATAAACACACGCCCATCAAACAAGTACTACGGCTGCATCATCAGCAAAAGAAAGAGTTTCTGCTTGGAGAAAACGAACAAAGTAAAGTTTCTATCTCATTTCTATCTCTTCAGCCAGAGTTCAGGGTTAAAGTAGAGTAAAGGCTCACCACTCCACGATGGCGCCGTCAGGCCCCGCCCCTGCCGGCAGCAAGTAGTTCCTGTAGTTCAGCAGCTTGTTTTCTCTGCAGCAGTCCCGAACCCAAATGTGAGACACACACGGCACGCCGCTGGACACGCACAGCAGGTACTTCCTGGTGCGGCAGTGCTGGTCTGCGATCAGCAGGCTCTGGTAGGCCGCCTGACACTGGGGGAGGGGGGGAGGGGTTAACGACACACAGCAGAAAAACTCCAGGAAAATACAGCAAAACTTTCATTCATTCATCTTTTAATCCGGTTGTTCCCTTTCGGGGTCACGGGGCTGCTGGAGCCAATCCTGCACCCCTACACACTCACTATGGACAATTTAGAGTAACAATTAACCTGAAGCATCATTTCTGGACGGTAGAAGGAAGAAAACCCACACATGCACGGGGAGAACATGCAAACATGAAAGGTCCCCATTGATGTTCTGGTTCAGGTCCCCCAGCTGGGACTTGAACCTGGGGCCTTCTTGATGTGAGGCAAGAGCGCTGACCACTGCCCACAGCAGAATTTTCTAAAAATAAAAAACTTTTGTTTTCTTTTTTAAGTGTGTTTTTTTTTTAGCACTTTCTAAAAAAAACAACTTTTTTTTAAGGAAAGTTTTTTTTTTAAAGAAAATCTTTAGACAGAACTTTGTAAATTAAAGGTCATCCTTGTTTACCCCGGGAAGCCAATCCAGATTTCCTGCATGACAGTCCTGCACCCACTGACCTTTACTACGATCATGTGAACGTTTTTGCCTTCTTCTCCTTAAAGCAAACAACAGTTCAAGCTCCTGGGGGTTCTGGTTAAGTTCTCGGGTCGTACCTGCTCCTCATTGAAGTCCGGGAGGATGAAGCCCCCCCCGGCTTGCAGCTGGGACTCTGTGTAGGCTTTGTTATACGGACCCGTCTGCACGTAATCTGCAAACACAGCAACAAAGTAATCCAACCACCTCAGGAATCCCATTTCTTCACAGTTACTTAGTTACATCTGTGGAGGTTAGGCACCAACCCGCAACTAGCCAGGTCACACTCTAAGGGTGGGATGGGGTCGCCCACCCAGACTGCTGGTTACCGGACTCAGGTAGTCACATTCTGACTAAGAACAACTCATCCAGGTAAACAGCAGGGAGGGGGGTAACCTGGTTAACCAAGGGTCACTACCAGCTCTGCTTCTCTAGTCTGGCTCACCCTCCTCATCCTCGCTGAAGGCCAGGTTTGACAGCCGGTCGGTCTCGGACGAGGCCGTCAGCATGAAAGCGAAACCCATGAAGAGGGACGCGTTCTGGGGCAGGGGGCCGTGCGTCTCCGCCGGGTCACCGGACTGACCTGGGAGCTCGGTGCCGCTGCCGGACGTGTTACAGACGGTAAACCGCTGAGCTGTGGAGACGAAGAGCAGCCAAGTCAGACCCAGATTAGATAGAACGAGAGAGAGCATGAAGAGCAGCCCACACCACCATGCCTCCACCACCGAACCTTCACAGACAGAAACGCAGACGGGGCTGATTCAGAGGGTGAATCCTAATTCTGACCCCACATTTGATGGAGGAGGAGCCTAAAGGGGAGGGGCTTCACAGCACTACAGAACCAGAACTAAACAGTCCAGAATCTGCTTTCATCATGAGGACTTTGGTTCTGTTCTGTTCTCTGGAGGACATTAAAGGATAATGTATGGTTTGTTGTAAACATGCTTTTATCTTTTCTGTCCGCTCACATTTTCCAACTCGAACTGGAGCAGCGGAGAAAGAAGAAAGATCCGCTTCAGGAGAGAAGCTGAAGCACAGAGCTGTCCTAATCCCCATCCCCAACATGGGGGGGGGGGGGCAGGGAGGCCCCTATGTTGTTTCCAGAGATGAGCAGCATCAAGAAAGTCATCGACGTGACCTTTCCAACCACCAAAGCCCCGCCCTTGTGACACACCCCCTCCACCTGTGAACCCACACCTGCAGCCCCCACAGCGCTCACCCCTTCATGGCTGCTCCAGCCGGGGGCAGGAAGCAGCAGAGGATGGATCAATGGATCAGGCCAGCAGGACGTCAAACGTCGGAATTTTCAAACTTTCTCATTCAATTCAATACAAAGTTAAAACAGCTGCTAAAAACAAAACCCCAGAAAACCCGCACATCTACTAGTTACCCCCCCCCCCCATTCAGAGACCCCTCAGAGCCGGGGCAGCCAGGTGACCATACCCGCTCGAGACCCCCCCCCTCTGCGTCCCCTCTTTGACGGCGTCCGGTTCTCCTCTGAAGCCATTAACTTCCTTTTGCCGGAGGGGCCGGGGGTCCGAGGGCTGCTAGAGGAGCTGCGGTTGGGGGTGTGCGCCCCCCCTGGGGTTCCTTTGCGCCTCCTCTTCCCCTCCACCAGGTTATCTGTAAGGAAGACAGGTCAGCTCAGATGACGGCCTGAACATTGCGAGGCGCCCGTGGGAGAAGGTCTGCACACAAAAAGCTCGGCAGATCTGAGGACACACACATACGCAGACACACACACATCCACACACACATATCTACACACACACACACATATCTACACACACGCAGATACACACACATGCACACACACACATACGCAGATACACACACATCCACACACACATACGCAGGTACACACACATGCATAAAACACATATGCAGACACACACATATCTACACACACATACGCAGAAACACACACATGCACACTCACACATCTACACACACACATATGCAGACGCACACACATACACACGCAGGCACACATACACAGTCAAACACACATATGCAGACGGACAAACACATATGCAGACACACACATACACACATATGCAGACGGACAAACAGATACGCAGAAACACACACATGCACACACACATCTACACACACACATATGCAGTCACACACACATATGCAGACGGACAAACACATACGCAGACACACACACACGCAGACACACACATGCAGACACACACACACACTAGGTCTGCGCGATATGGACTAAAAATAAAATCTCCGATTTAATTTTTTTTCCATTCGATTTCCGACTTTTTCCGCCCCTACCTAAGGAAAGCAATAAGTAGAAACGGCAGACAAATTTTGCTATTATTTAATCAAACTCAAGACAAATGTAACCCCATTTCTGGGATGAATAATACATAAATGATCACACTCTTGGAATCAAAGTCCCAGCGGTGTTTTAAGTCACACGTTGTAGTCTAGACTAAAAGGAGACAAACATTCACCTTGAGAGTAGCACCATTTTCTAAAGGATTAACAATACAGCTCATATCTGGGGTCTAAGGTTTTAATTCAATTAATAAACCTCGTATGCAGACACACAAACAGACCTGTGAGTGTGTGTATACTTGTGTGCGTGCGTGTTCAAACCCATGTTTTCTGTGACACACCAGCAGATGTTTGTTGGCATGGAAACTAGGGATGTGGCATCCCTGACGGCAGCACAGCAAGCCAGAGGCAGAAGTTCCCGCTGATCAAAAGTGACAAAAGCCACACCTGTGTTGGCGATGGGGGGGGGGCGTCTTACCCAGGCTGATGTCGGATGCTTTGGTCAGGGGGGTGCTTGTTTCATAGGGTCCCAGGCTGTGCTGCTCCCTCAGCCGGTTCCCCTGGTCCAGAGACAGGATCACCGCGGTGCGGTTGTGCCAGTGCCTTTGGCCGTCCCGCTCGATGCTGTAGAACAGCTCGGAGCCCTCCGCCCTGTGGCCCTTCACAACCCCTTCACACACAAACACACACATTTGTAGATTTATGTTCCATAAACCCAAATTTCCAGTCACTAACGCTTCAATCACATGATGTTGAAGAACTTCAGAGGCTGAGGACTCGCTAATCTTCCTCACCTACGCTGAAGTACTCGTCTTCCAGCAGAGCTGTGACCTCCGTCTCCACGGGGATGGGGTCACACAGCAGGATGTCCCTTCCCGCCACCTCACACTCGTAGCCGTCATCGAAACGCAGGCGAAACCGCCCCTCCCCGGCGTCCTTCATGATGCGGCCCGAGTAGAAGTAGCCGTTGGATGACCACTTGGCAACGACGCGCAGACCCACGAAGCTGCTGCCGGCCGAGCTCGCCACTTCCGGCGAGGACCTGAGGGAATCTGAGCGGCTTGGGGGTTTGGGGTCTGTGGGGCTGACGGGGAGGAGCGGGGGCCCGATGAGGGTGTAGGGTTCCTCCTCTGACGAGGACGGCGTGTGTCCGTGAGCGACGGGCCTCTGCAGCGAGCCAACAGCCCCCCCTCTTCAGAAGACAGGGATACAGGTTTACACTCTGAGCAATGTTGGGTTGCAAACAGCCGACAGCTTATTAACAAGCCACAACAGGTGACCAGCAAGTTACTAAGAAACAAGCCGACTTCATACTATCATGATAGAAACACGTAATACACAAGTTACTAAAAATAACCAACAGGTTACAAAGAAACACTGACTTCAATCTATCATATTACAAACAAGTCCCCTACAGGTTACTAGCAAGTCACTAACAACTAACTAACAGACAGGGTGTCTACAGATATGTAAGGGTTAATGGCCGACGAAGTGTGCATTATTACTTAACGCACGCCGTGAAGTGCGTTAAAAAGTGATAATGCACACTTCGATGGCCGTTAACTCGCTTATACCATGGTCACTTACAAAACCCATACATATTAACCAGATTTTGGTCCTTAATTCTTGTTTTTCCCCCCCGATTTGGATCACTTTTCTCCCGCGTTAGTCAAGATTTGGCGATATAAAGCGATACATATATATGCTGATCTTTCCAATGGGTTGAATAAAGCATCAGTTCAGAGAGAAAGTTTACCTCTTACCGCTTATTTTTGTCCAAATGATGTAGCAGAAGGTTGTTTTAAAGAAGCCGGCGCAGTGATACGAAACATTTAAGCTAGGTGACCGGAACTTCTTTTTTCACCGTGCGGTTATCACTGTGGTATATAAATTTTTAATGTACACCCAGCAGCCAATCAGAATCGAGTATTCACCTGGACCATGGTATAAACAGACTTTAAATTTAAGACTTTTTTGAGCCCTTTATAAGACCATTTGTACAAAGAAACATCATATCAAGTGTTTGCGTGTATGTTTGCACATATTTCCAAAATAAGGGCAATAAGGCAATAAGGCAATAAGGCAATAAGGTCCCATTATCTGTCACACACCTAGGTGTGTGACAGATAATGGGACCTTAATAAAACTCGCGTTTATTAAAAACTGTTTTCGTGCTTGGAGGAGGTGGTTCTTGAGGCGTATAAAAATGGACATACAGTACAGACCAAAAGTTTGGACACACCTTCCTGTTCATTTGAATGACAAGGTGCGTCCAAACTTTGGTCTGTACTGTATTTAGCAAAACTGCAATGGAAACACTTGTTTCAAATTAAATAAGTCATGTGACCAACAACTGGATGACAATGTGCTTGTTGGTAGGAACTGGCAGCTGCACAGCAGGCGCCACTAGAGGTCCCACAGCATCACACAGCTCATCAAAGCTGAGCGTGTCATGAGGAATTGTTGGATCTGATCTGTAAAATTACCAAACACCATTTCCCAAAATGGCTTCATCCGTAGCCACTCCCACATAGAGCTGTGACGGTGTCGAATTTTTCATCACCGCGGTGATGAACCACCAGGGGGCGCGGTGTCGCGGTTAACCGCAGCCCCCCCCCCAAAAAAACACACAAAATTCCCCGGCGGCCGCATCGGAAATGAATACAATTACAACGTACTATTCTTTGTTAACAAATAACAGTAACAACTACATATCTAACTTGTGAACTAACTATAGGTGTGAGCGCGGAGCGTCTTGTGTAGGACTAGTAGGAAGGTGCGCACACGTGTGTTGGGGGTGCGCGTTGATTCTTCTGCAGCGGACCGCTCTGGAGCTGCACGCAAGTTTCACCTGTGCTCTCTGGTACAGACATCTTCTCAAAATATTATGTATTTCCCAGTAATAAGCAGACTGCAGACACTTTGTCACCTTTCCGATAGCCGTGAAGCCTGACACCCATGAAGAACACGGGGCAGGAGGCTCCGCCTTTGTTTATACAGACACGTAACGTTACGCTGCAAAAAATAGTTCCCCAACAAAACATGTAGTGATTTTCATGGAAATCTAACAGCGCGCATTCATGTTTGGTGTTATGGAGTGAAGGAGGACAGTAACACCCCCACCCCCCCAACACAAAATCCTCCGGTGGGCGGCCATGTCGCGCACTTAAGAACGCACGCAGCTTGTAATGGAAATGAATACAATGGAAATTAATAATTAGAAAACAGTAAATTTGTCGTATTTCCTTGCGAGACGGAAACCTCTGTTGTAGAATGTGTGTGTGCTTCTGAAAGGCGCGCCTGTTTGTGTGTGGGAGAAAAGGATACAACAGTCTGAAAGAAAGAAGGAAAGTCTAAACACAGGACTAGCAGAAAAAGGAAATTATTAGCAAAGATGGATGTGTTTAATGTGTTTATTATAGTTCCAATCACGTAACATATGCAAAATGTAAAAAAAAAAAGTGCGTAAAAAAAGTCCGGTGATGCGGTGATGCGGTTATCGTCACAGCCCTACTCCCACATGGCCTGAATAAGACGCCCACGTCTCCTTTGATAGATGATGATGAGCGCTAGTGGCGTGGCAGCAATTTCAATGTATCTGCTGTAACCTGCACAATATATTTCACAAGCTCACTCCTGTTTGGCGATAGTAGTTGCCATAGAAACTCAGACCAATCAGTGCTTACTGACGAGGTCTGGCTACAGCATGGCTGCTGCCTCCATATAGCACAGAAACGGTGACTGAATTGCCTTAATTTCGTTGGAGTCAGAAGTAAACCGTTTTGACGCCATACTGGCTGAGTCCAGTTCCCTACTACAGTCAATAAAACTTTATTATAAAACCGAGCCCTATGAAACTCTGAACCGAACCGAATTAAGGTTTTAGCGTATCGTAACACCTTTACTCGTCACAGTCCTCAGCGTCCAGATAACCTCATCAAACCTCCAAGAACATCCAAAAACAGCTGAAGCTGCGGCTAAATCGCGGTGCCGTCATTCTTATCAAAATGTCTTTAATAGAATCAAATAAACACGAAGAAAAAAGTATTTTATGATCTTTTTATATTCCTAACTACTCAGTGTTTTATCTGGGCCTGTTTGGATGAACTCGGAGCTGATATCCTGGAGATGGTAGATGTTTTTAGAAAATGGGTAATTTCCCAGGGCACACAAGACCTTCTCCCACGGCAGACTAGTGCGCCGCGGCACACTGGTTGAAAAACACTGATCTAGACACCATGACAACCCACCGATTTCCTACTATCCTGTAACCAACAAGAAATGTACAGATTACAATTCTACCAATAACCACCAGCAAACCAAGAGGTTACCACCAGGTACTTAACGAGCCACTAACAGGTTACTATTATGCAACTATTCAGTTACCAACAAGCTGCTAACAAGTCACCAAAAGGTGAATGTCAGGTTACTAACAACTTACCAACAGTTATCAGCAGGGTCGCACCAAACCACCAGCATGTTATTGCCAGGCTAACAGGTTACTGTTATGTCACCGCCCAGTGGGTTACCAAAAGGTTCCAAACGATTACCCGAGAATGCAGATAGGATTAGTGACAGGAGGAAATGTGGAGCGTTACTGCGGCTGCTGCAGGAGTGGGGGGGGGGGGGGGGGGTAGAGTGCAGGAACAAGTCTCCGGGAAGACTCACCTGGACATGGAGGAGCGGGATGGGGGCCGGCCCCTTCTAGCCCTACCCCGAGGGGTCATGGGGAGGAAGGCCCGGGACCCTGAAGTATTGAAGCCTCTGCCTGGGGAGGCCACTGACCCCACCCTGTTACCCCTGTGACCCCTCTGTAAATGCCCACCTCCCCTTCTGGGACTGCAGACACACAGAGAGGACGAACAGTTGGTCTGGCTGCACAGGCATGAACCTGGGGGGCTCATTAAGGCATGGTGCCCCCAATGTTCATGCCTGTGGCGGCCCTGGAATCAGTCAGCCACAGGAAGGTCAAGAGTTCAAAGGTCAGAAAAAGAGTGAAGACTCAGCATGCAAGGGGAACACAAAGACAGGGGGGTGCAGTACCTCATGGATCTTGCCCCTCTGCTGGGAGGAATGACGAAGTCTGGCCTTGGGGGGCCCGTGCTGCTGCTGGTGCCCCCAGAGCTGTGCTGCAGGCTGGAGGCCTTGGAGGACAGGGAGCTGATGTCCGCCAGGTCCCCCAAGGTGACCGAGCTGCTGCCTGTGCGGCACGGAGAAACTTCTTCCAAGACCTGGCAGTCCACCACAGGCTCCTCACTCTCCTGGGGGGGGTGTCAAAGACCGGGGGGTGAGCGGCATTCCTTATGTCTTAATGACCAGACACAAAAACGGCATCAAATTCCAGACATAAGTCTGAATGCAGTCAAAGAGAAAACCCCAGAACTGCTCAGCATCTCTGATCCATCAGATGGGGAGACGACGGGAAAGTGCGGTTAGAAAAAGCTTGTGGCTGTGACATAGAAGCTGCAGTCTGCAAGCCAAAGTCTTCCTGCTCTGCTCCATTCTGATCATCCACTGTCCGACAAACAGATCCATGAACGTCTTTGTTTTCCTGGTCTGAGCTGGAATCTGGATCTAAACTGGACGGCTGGATAGCTGCAATATTGCCGCCATTTCTGTTGCTCCGCTAATGTTAGGTTGGGGGTGTGAGGGGCTGTAAGCTAGTGGGAGAGCGTGTAACCAGTGAGTGACGGGAAGGGGGTTCACGGTTGTTTTTAATGAACTCCTGCTGCTCTGCAGAAACTATGTTCTGGAATAGGACACAGGTTTTTGGGGGATTTTGGCTAGGAATGGAACTGTTAACCTGTGTTCTGCTGGGTCGGTTCTGTTGGTACTGAAGCCTTTGGAAGCTATTCTGATCCCAGCCAGTTTGATCACTTTCTCTAATGGAACGTACTACCGGATTAAAAATATTAGCTCGCCGGTGAGAAACGACCTTGGACCAGTTCACAGCCTCCACAAGTCCTGGATTTTTCTGTTTCTGGTGTCAGACTAAAATAAAATGACTGCACCAAAAACAAAAGTTAAAAGCTGATTGTTGTGATTTTCAGACAGTTTCAGGCCTAATTTTAGAAGATACAAATGTAATCCTCTTCCTAAAACATCCAGACAAAGTTTATTTTACAGATTTTCTAAAAACCTGTAGTAGATTCTTGGGAAATAAATACTATGAAAAACTGGAATTCCTGCAGTAAATGAGAAATAAAGAGACGTGTGATCCAAACTGGGGCTGTAAGGTTTGTGTCAAATTAGAACATTTACGACCAGAACCATGTTCATTTGGAATAGGGAAGATGCCTAACGTTAGGGTTTCTCTTCAGGGCTCTTCAGATCTTCCAGAGCTGATTTATGCAGCACAGCTGAAGCTTTAAGAGCATATCTGAACATGGAGCAACTTCCTTCAAATCTGTTCCTTGATTGATCCTTGTGATACTACTAAAGCAAAGAACTCCAGAGAGGCTGGGTTCTAACCTCATCTGCTGATAAAAACGATGAGTAGAAAAGCCACAGAGTGTCCGTGTCACACACATGATCTGTTTAGTTCATGTGTGTGTCACATATCACCAGTCTGTTCTGTTCTTCCTGCTGACTTTACAGAGAAAAACATCCGGAAGTATTCAGCATTTACCACCGTAAGATCATTGTACAACCTAAATTTTTTACCAAATCAATAGGACTGTAGGTCAGGGGTGTGGACTCAGGCAGGTTTTTCAGAGACCCAGCCCCACTAGGGGCCGATTACCTGGATCAGGTGGGTTTTGCTAATGAGACGTTTCAATGGCAGGTCAGTTGGAAAACATGTTGCACTCTGGCCCTGCAGGCCTGGAGTTTGCCGGTTTGACGCCTGCACTTTGGGTTCACAGGGCGGACACACAGATGCGCCACAGGACCGACTGACCTCTGTGACCCTGCGATCCACCTCCCTGCCATCCTCATAGTAGACGTCCGTGATGATGCGCGTGATGGTGGTCCGCACCTCCTGGATGGTGCGTACGTGTCTGTGGTGAGCCGGACCCGCGGCTCTCCTGAGCAACGGAGACTCCGGTTCTCCCTGTGAGACACAGAGGCCTGGATGTGGATTCTTTTCAAAGATACGTCACAGGTGCTCAGATCATACAGGTGTCTTTTCTACAGCTGACGGGTGGATTAGCAGAGTCTAGCTGGTCTGTGTGAACCAGAACTCTTAATACTCACTAGAGGACCAAATACTCAACTAAATGCAGGTTAATGCATATGAATTCTTTAAAGTGGATTTCCTGATTTTCCGTCTCTCACTGTTAAAATGAACCGACCATTAGCGTGACAGACTGTCAGTTTCTTTTTAAGTGGACAAACGTACAACAGGGAGGGGTCAAATACCTACCTTCTCCACTGCACCGTCTCCTCTCCTCTCTCCCTAAGGCAGCAGTTCTCAAACTGTGGGGCGCACCTCCCTGGGGGGGCCCGGGAGTCATCTCAGGGGTGGGTGGGGTACAAGGCTGAGAAGTGGGGGCCAGACTAATTTTTGGACGTCGGCATTTCCACGGTTCTTACGTCCCTTCCATTAACCTGATCCTAACTGTGACATTTGAAGACGTAATTACTGTTGTTAGCGTCTTAAAAGAACGGTAACGCCGCCCGGACGTTGACGCCTTTCATCAAAACAAGACCCCTGAAGGCGCGGCTGTCCTCCACACTTTGTGAGGAGATGGGAGCAAAACACTCAGCGGTTCCACAGCCAGGCCAGGCGGCTCTCTCCAGGAAAAGCTTTGGGACGCGTCTTTGAGCTCTGAGAAAAGAAATCCGGGTGTTTTTGGAGGAGGAAGATATTCAAGACATTGCCAACAAGTTTAATGATGATCAGTTTCTGCTGAAACTGGCCTTTCTCAGGGATATGTTTGGAAAGCTAAATGATTTAAATCTTCAGCTTCAGGGCAGAGACGCACCTCCCTGACCGGGCAGACAAGAGAGAAAGTTTGAGAAGCACTGCCATCCTGACCACCTTTCCACACGTCCCTGCATGTGGCTTGATGCACGCATGTGACGGTAATCCCGCAGGTGTTTGAAGACAGCATCATGACAGGAGAGCTCACCCCAAAGCTGAGGCCCCGCCCCAAACCGTCTCAGCTTTCTGAGAAAAAACTAGACCCCCCCCGTCTCCTGGAAGACAGAACATGAATCCTCCTGCGGCTCCTCTGCGATGCTGCAGCAGCTGCTGCCTTCAGAGTCGGTCTATGATCAGAAGTACTCAGATGAGGGGAGTAATCCTCATCACAGACATACTCCAGTACAGACATACCAGTGACTCGCTGCTGTGGAACACATATATGTCCCCGGAATGCACACACGTGGCTGATGCCTTAGTCCCAACTGCCCTTACATCCCTCTGCGGGTGAAAACTCCTGTGCGGGGAACGCAGGGAACCGCGGCAAATAGAGCGCTCCGAGAGAAAATGTTGCTTCCTAAAGGGCGTGCCGCCGTTCGGAGCGAACATTGAGAAGCAGGCGTGTCGTGAAAATGTTTCCTTTTTACCATCCCCACGCCACAAACCTGCTGACTGTGCGAGTAGCCCGTGAGTCTGTACACGTGATCCATGCACGCTCTTTGCTGCAGCCTGACTGTTACAAATGAGGACATTCAGAGTCGTTTGTTTGGAGATTCTAGGCGCACACGTGATGCGTACGTCCGGTCAGTGAGGGGTGAGTCCTAACCACTAGAGTGTGGCGTCAGGACACTGTATGACAGCCTTAAGAATACTTTACTCTGCACTATGCACTCACAATTACTGCACGAGCACATGGACGCACAAACCTTGGAGGGGGTGGAGGTGACCGTGCTGTTGACCGCCTGCTGGGAAACCCGTTTTTGTGGGTCTGCTGCACCTGGACGGGGGGGCTCAGGGGCCTGAGGTGCCCCTTGCTGCTCTTCGGGTGGCTCGACGGCCGGCTTGAGGCTCCCCTGCGGCACCGCCGACCCCCCCTGCTGCAGGGGCTCCGGCTGGCTGCTCGGCAGGCTGCTGCATCCACGCGAAGCCATCTGGGAGCTCCTCTTTGGGGACGCCGACAGCCCCTCCCTGGGAGATTCATCAAGCAACAACAGAAGGTCAACCGCCGGACCAACACCTGAACCACGCTGACCTGCTTCTTGGAGGTAAAGATTTGACCCCCACCCCCCCTGGAAGAGACAGCATCCATGAAGAGAGTAGACATCACTGAGTGTGCAGGTCCATCACCACCATCAAAGGAGCAGCACACATCAGAATCCTCCTCTTAGACAAAACTAAACCCACTTCAGTCCCCAGAACCATCACGTCTTCACAGTTGTGAGAGTTGAAGCTGCTGGGAGGGGCACTCAACCAACAGGAAGTAGTGGAAGTAAACGGTTGAACCTGCAAATTCAGAGACAGAGACTCTGATGCAGAGATAGGAGGAAGAGCTGGAGGCAGCAGAGATGAAGATGCTGAGGTTCTGTTTGGGAGAGACCAGGACGGACCAGGAATGAGTCCATCAGAGGAACAGATCATGGTAGATGTTCTGGAGATGAATGCAGGGAAGCAGATGGAGATGTTTGGACACGTGAGAGGAGGAACAGGGATGATGTTGGGAGAAGGATGCTCAGGTTGGAGCTACCAAGGGAGAGGTCTAAAACAGGGGGGTTAAACGTCAGGCCTGGAGGTCCGGCTTCCTGCTGGTTTCCAGAAACCCGGTCTCATCTGCTGCTGGATTTGCTGGATCAGGTGCGTTTAGCCCATAAGGAGCTTCAACGGCAGTTTGGTTGGAAAACATCTAGGAGGCCGGGATTCTGACACCCTTAATCTATAGGAAGACCAAAGAGGAAGGAGGACATGAGGGTGGATGGTGCAGATAGATGGAGGTTTGGCCCCCCCTAAAGGCAGCAGTGAAAGAACAAAGGTGGAAGAACTGCAAGTGAACAAACGTCACCGAGTCATAAGCAGGTGAGCAGGTATCTGAGCTGACATGACAGAAGTCTCCTTCTCTTCCCAGCAGCTCAACAGAGAAGACCAGCTGTTGGAAGAACCTTAAAGTGACCCTGGAGTCCAAAGCTCCGCCCCCATCTACTCACTCGACAGCCGCGGTGCTGCTCCCAGGCTGGAGGTCTCCCCCCGCCTCCCGCTGCCGGTGCACCTGCCGCACTCGGGTGAACACAGAGGGACTGCTGCAACAACAAAGACGAGCAGAAACCTGAGGACGCCTGCTCCAGACGGACACACCAGGCACGTGTCGCACGTTCAAGACCGCGCTGAACGCACTCTTAGCATACAGCGTTCACAAAGGGCCGTCGCTACCCGATACTAGCGCATGCCGCTGCAGTTGGAAGAGGCTTTCACAGCTTTACTCCCATACATGAAGACTTCTGCCTGGGCTCAAACTGCAATAATTAATTTCTACTTCATGATCAGTTTGCACCTCTGTCAGTTCAAGAGGACACCTACCAAACCAAAGTTCCTGACTGGGTAAAGTTTTAAAGTTCATCCGGCCGTACTTTTTGTACATAGAGCCCGAAAACGGACCTGAAAGTGAAGAAAGTCTGACACACCCACTTTACGTGGGTTTACATAATTGCTTCCTTGGAAGGGGTCACTGTAACGCACATCGCTGACCGCGGCGTGAAGGTCAGCGGGGCTGAGCAGGAACCGGGCTGTGGATGGAGTCGGCCTTAATGCAGAGGAGCTGCATCATCCTGCTAGCACCAAAAACAAAGCTGGACAGAGTGAGACTCTGTAACCTGGTCCCTAAAACCCTGAAAATGTCTGCATGGTTGGTCTGGACGCCCTGGTGGAGCATGAAGCTCCCGCCCCTTTGGTGCAGAGAGAAGCGTGCAGCTCTTACCTGGGGGCTGCCATGGAAACGGTGGCGACCTTGACCCCAGCTGCGTCCTCCTCAGATAAGGCTGGCTCTGAAAGGTGAGGGTGAGAGGGTGAGGCGGTGTGAGGAAGAGCTGGAGCCCCCGGTGGGAGCAGACACTCACTCTGCAGGCTGAAGCGCTCGGAGCTGCCCTCCTCCACCGGCGTCACCAGCTTCATCCTCAGGCTCAGCTTCCCGTCCCCGTCCACCGAGGGGGAGTCCGCCCCCGCCACCTCTGCGGGGACGTCCGATTTTTCGGAAAAAGAGGCGGTTTCTGCACAAAAGTCACAGTTAGGGTCAGGGAGTGTCAGCCGCAAACTCGCCGCTGGATTTGGGCAGTGGTCGCACCGATGGGGGTGCTGTGTCTGAGCGTCTGCCCCAGCTGGCTGACCAGAGGCGGCGTGGCGCTGGCAGGGGGGCCTGTCAGCTCTCCATCTTTAGGAAGAGTGAAGTGAAAGGACATATCTGTAAGACAGAAGTGGAATCAGACGCTGGATTTAGGAAGGAGGGGGCTCCTGAGGATCAGACTTTTGACAGCTCTCTGGGAGGGGCCAGCAGCATCACAGAGCTCACCTGCTGAGCTGTCGCTCAGACTTTTGTCCTCCAGGCTCTGAGCTTTACGCCCCAACATCCCCGTCTGGGACGTCCCATCTGAAGCCGGCTGCACCTCTTTGTGGGGGTGGCTGTTGGAGATGGGGGCGTGTCCGTTCTCCCTGTGCGGAGGCCTCTCTCCACCCTCGTCCTCCCCCTCCTCCATGTGTTCAGGGGACAGAAGCTGGCTCTGGGACAGGACCAGAGCCAGTCCTGAGGGGCCTCCTGCATGCTCCTCTTCCTCCCCTTCATCACATCCCACCCCCTTCCCTTTGTCCGTCTCTGCTCCATGCGGATGTGCTTCTTCAGACAGGCTCATGGCTGTTCCTCCTCCAGAGTCAGCCACGGCAGGCTGAGAGTGCGCCCGCCTGCCCGCATCCTCCACATCCAGAGAGTCCCTGTCAAGTTCTGTGATGGTCAGTTCCTCCGCCGCACCACCTTCTCCCCTCGCATCAGAGCCGGGAGTCCTGCAGGTGCTGATGTCCCCGCTGGGCGGCTCCTCCGGCGCCTCGATCTGCGTGGCCTGACTGTCCTCCTCCGGGCTGCGCTCCTGCCGGCTGCAGTTCTCAGACAGCTGCAAAGTGGAAAACGGTGCCGGATCCAAACCCAGATCAGAAGACGGTGACTTCTCCTGTGGTTGTGAGGCCTTCTGGCTCTGTGTCGGGGCGAACACGTCCTGAAGAAACAGAACAGGAACGTGAGACTTCAATGAGCAACAGAAGATAAACTAAATATTTTTCCTTACAATTGAGATACAACTAAGTACTCTATTATACATTGAAAAGAAAGAAAAACAACATTTTACAGGCTCAAGCATTTGTTTCACAAATCAAAGTACTTTAGAAACGTTTTTTCAACAGATAACTTCTGCACTGTACTGTCAAATAATAATATGAATCAATGTGAACAGAAGGCTTCAAATCGCGGAGATTAGCCCCGCCCACCGCGACCCGAGTAATTGGATTAAACGGGAGAAAATTTAAAACGATTATGAAAAAATACGTAAGTACAGTGGGACAAATAGTGACTCAGGCATATTTCACTGCTCTTCAGACTGAGCCGCTGCATCCTGACTCCGCTCTGCAGTGTTTTCTTCTTCTGAAGCCCGCGGTGCAGCTGTGTTTGATCGGGAGAAGAACATGGTGATCGGCAGTTGTTGTCGCTCTTTTTTCTACGGGTTTTAGAGAAACTCGAAATTGCAACAAGATGATTTCCACGTACGTAATGTAAATTTGGCAAGCTGTTTTACGTTCGTGTACATATTAAACTTGAACGTTATTGACGCGCAGGTAGAGAAGAAGCGGAGTGACTTTTTAGCCAATCAGAATGCAGAACACAATGCACGATGCAAATCCGTGAAGTAGCGAAACCGTGAAAAGTAAACCGCGTTATAGCAAGGGATCACTGTACTGGAATGGATACTGGAATGAGTACTGGACTGGGTACTGGTCTAGGTACTGGACTGAGCGCTGGACTGAGTACTGGACCGGGAACTGGACGAAGTACTAGACAGAGAACTGGACTGAGTACAAGATTGGGTACTGGTCTAGGTACTAGACTGAGTGCTGGACTGGGTACTGGTCTGAATGCTGGACTGGGTACTGGTCTGAATGCTGGACTGGGTACTGGTCTGAGTGCTGGACTGAGTGCTGGTCTGAGTGCTGGAGTGAGTACTGGACTAGGTACTGAACTGAGTACTGGACTAAGTACAAGATTGGGTACTGGACTAGGTACTGATCTAGGTACTAGACTGAGTGCTGGACTGGGTACTGGTCTGAGTGCTGGACTGGGTACTGGTCTAGGTACTGGACTGGGTGCTGGACTGGACTGGGTACTGGACTGGGTACTGGACTGAGTGCTGGACTGAGTGCTGGTCTGAGTTCTGGTCTGAGTGCTGGACTGGGTACTTGTCTGAGTGCTGGAGTGAGTACTGGACTAGGTACTGGACTGGGTGCTGGACTGGGTACTGGACAGGGTACTGGACTGAGTGCTGGACTGGGTACTGGTCTGAGTGCTGGAGTGAGTACTGGACTAGGTACTGAACTGAGTACTGGACTGGGTGCTTGACTGAGTACTAGACTGAGTGCTGGACTGGGTACTGGACTGAGTACTGGACTAGGTACTAGACTGAGTGCTGGACTGAGTGCTGGACTGATAGTTTTGTGCTGATATCACATGTGTGTCTGTTGTGATGCACTTGGTTGGTTTTAAATTACAGTGAAATAAATCTACTTTACTCCAATCCAAATGGTATTTTCCAATATCAATCTAATTAATTTATCTCATTTGAAACAATTTTATCATGTTTTAGATTTGATTAATAGCTTGTCTCAGTAGGGTCGACCTGGTTGGACCGTCAAACAGAATTCCTTTTGATTAGGTTGATTAATCGTTAACCCCTACTGTTCTCATTACTGGTTTGGAACGTTTCTGGATTTCATCTTCAGGATTTATGAACAGTTCTGGACTGAAAGAATCACTGCACAAGCTCTTTCCCCGCGGGTCATTTTCCGATTTCTCAGGCCTGACAGAACAGAAAAAAGATCCAGTTCTTACGTGGGAGAACTCGGGCTGGGACGGCACTGGAAGGAGGCGCTCAAAGGCGAAACCAGGCGTGCTCTGGGACACGGGAGTGGAGGCAGAGGGGTGTGGCTTAGAGGTGTCCATGGCATCCCCAGCACCTAATGAATCAAAATCACATTACAACCGCTGACTGGATCACTCCAAGCTGTGAAACAGGTTTTTTTTTTTTTTTTTTTACCATTCGGTGGTTCCGGTTCTGTTGGTGAACTGGGAACAATCAGAGGAGTATGGGGGAAGCTGTCTGGAGTGGGGCCCACATAATCCCCAGAGTTCCTGAAGTAGGGGGCAGAGAACAAAGACGGGTTGAGGTCCCTGCATGCAGTGGGTCTACCATTTCCTGTGAGAGCAGCAGGGACTGACTGGGACAGGCTGTCCTGCACCAAAGTGCCCTGTCCAGACAGATGTAGCAGTCGCAGGGTGTGGGCTGGGGTCAAGGAGGGGTGGCCTTGCTGATCCGACTGCGACACGGTGCTGTCCACTGCAGCTCCTGACAGAACAGAGGACACGACGTAAGGTTCACATGGTCGAGAGGGACAGAGAACTCCTGGAGGAGGGGTTCAGGAGAAACAGTCAGGACTGAGGCTCTAACGGTCAAAATGGCGTTTTTAACATGTTCCTGTTGCATTTTTCTGGTGATGGAGGACATTTATAAGTTTCAAATTGCATTTCTGAGGACGTGCTCTGTCGTCTAACGCAGGAAATGCGTTCTAAAAATAACCCACATCAGACAAAATCTGCAAAGTAGGGGTCTGTTTCTCTGTGGGGCTGTGTGTGTTTGTGAGTCACACACTTCGGTTTCATAACATACCTGTCTTGTCTGCATCAAACAGGTCTTCCTGCGACGACAGGATCTCCTGGTCCCCAAGGTCCCGCTCAGCGCAGCCTGACGCGTTGGGGGCGCGCGACAGGACCTGGAGGTTTGCCTGCCAGACAGACCCCGAGGAGCTGCTGGAGCTCACCTCAGACCTGGAGGAGAAACTCTGGGTTAAAAGAGGACCGCCGGCCGTCTGCAGTGATGTCACCAGGAGGCGTACCTTGGCGCCACAAGGCTTTGACTCTCTGCACCAACACTCCGCTCTGCTGGGATGACAGAAGGCAGGAACCCATCAGACCACAGAGATCATGGACCATGACCCACGCCTATGACGCTCACACCAAGACCCCACCACGCACACAACCACAAAACAGACCTGAGCTTCTGGGCTTGTCGGTGTGGGAGGGGCAACCTAGGATTTCCTCAGCCTGGAGATCCTGACTCTGAGAGAGTTCCAGAAAGCCCAGGTGACAAGAGTCCCCTGAAACACACAGCAGCGCCCCAGGGATGCAGTTTCTACACCCATCCACGTGTTCAACGCCCCCGCCCCCCACACCCCTTCTGCATACCTTCAGGCTGAACGCAGTTTGTTGTAGAATCCGCACCAGGATCCATGTCTGCACACCTGAAACAGGAAATGACATCACTATAGGTGCCTGAGCGTCGTCAGAGTTGTGTCCTTCACACGTACCCTCTGCTGTTCTGCACCGGACGGCCGCTGACAGCCCCACAGTGCTGCTGGTCGGTGTCTGCAGGAGGAAACAGAACCGGGTCAGAACTCTAGTATTCATGAGGCACCTTAAGGTGTGAGAGACACCCACCGGACGTGGACTGGCTGTCGGTCTGAGAGCTTCTGCTGCCCAAGGGGGACGAGATCAGCTCCTGGATCCCAAAACACCTTCAGGTCAGTACAAGGACACTCATTGGCGGCATCATCCACGCGACCCACCCCTCATGCTGTTGTGAGCATGCTTAGTGTGCCAACTACATACTGAGTCTGACGTGCACGCGTTTCCCCACGCCGTGCATGTATGGTTAAGTTGATTCTGACTGTTGAGTTCACGCTAGCGCGCGCGCACCTTCGCATGATGGGGGTTTTATAGTTGTGTGGGCAGACTTTACCTGCAGAACTTCGATCTGTGGCTGTGCACGTGCGCGCGCTCAGATGTTTTTGCAAACACCAAGCCGCGCCGGCATGATCATCAGAACAAACTCCGGTAACGGCTTACCAGGACTGGGCTGCGGGAGGCGGGCTGCAGGATGGACAGGCGGCGGGCTAGCAGGGCTCGGTAGCTGCTCTCGGGGTCGTCCTCCAGAGCGACACTGTCCGGTTGGGAGTCCTCCACGATCAGGCACGGGTTTTCCGGCTGCGGCAGGCTGGAGTCCAGGTCGCTTCCACTGGGATCCATCGGATCAGGAGAGCCGGAGGCGGGCCGCTGTTAGCTGAACCGGCGACATCCAAACAAGCAGGACATGTGTGAGCGCGAGACAGGACACGGTCACCGGGGAGGAGCCAGCGCTAGCCTGCTATTGCTAGCTCGTTAGCCTAAGCAACGGGGCGCGTGCCTGCCGCAGCAGTCCCACCACGGGCGCGAGCATTTGGTGAACAAACGCATTAAAAAAAATAACAAAAACAATCACTCCTCAATGCGACAACGCCCACTTCCGCCGTGTGTGCCGCGGGAAAACTAGACGGGGGTTATTTGATTGGCCCAGGAAAAGATATGACGTCATAAATATGCGACGGGTTTTTTTTTCCAACAAACAAAAGAAATATAACGTGGCGTGAATAGTCAGCGTTACAGTTGAAAAAAATGGGTATTAAAAAACACAAACAAAATAGGGTTTGCCAGATTTTTTCTGAAAGTTTTTGTTGGCTAAAGCTAATTTTATGCAGTGATCTCTTAGTCTTAAGAGTGTGGCTTCAACAAAATCCAACAGTCTTCCAGGACAAGCCGTCCCAGCTGAATGTGCCTGACTCTTTCTTCAGGTGAAATGCTGATTCCATCACAGCGTGTTTGGCTGGGAAAGAAGGTCTAGACACTTGTATCATCAGCACTGAATCCCCCCTAAGGGTGTATCTGCTCTTTTTCCGTGTACACCAACTGCTGTGGCTCTGGCCACCAGTCTGGTAATCTCATTAGGTTTGCAGATGACACCACCCTGATTAAACTCATCTGACATGGGAATGGGTCTGCCTACACGAATAAGTGGGCCAGCTGTTGTCCTTGAACTAAATGCCCAGAAGACAGTGGAGATGACCATAGACTTGAAGAAAACCTTGGACTCCATTCCAACCCTCACTCTGACTAACATCCCCATAACCGCCATAGACTCCTTCCAGTATTTGGGTACCACCATCATCCAGGACCTCAAATGGGAGCCGGCCATCCGCTCCCTTATCAAGACAGCCTTGCAGAAGATGTTCTTCTTCTGGCAGTGGAAGACATTCAACCTTCCAGCCAAAGGGTGGTGCAGTTTTACACCACCATCATGTGGGGTATGCTGGAGCCACATCCAGGACAAACTAATACTCCAGTAGACGCCCGCTCTGCTGAGAAGGTGAATGGCTGTAGCCTTCCATCCCTGCAGAACCGGTAGAGCTCCAGAACTCTGGCTCACAGCAGACCCTTCTCACTGCGGACACAAACTTTAGAACCCTTCCCCTCAGAAAAAAGTTTGAGGTTGAGATCTCATCCCAAGAACGGTTTCTTTTCCTCAACTGTTGGACACACAAAGACTAGATAACCCTGCAGGTTCTTCTCGAGTCTTTCTTATCTGTTCTGCCTCAATTGAAATTGGTTCGTTCTTTCTCATCTCTCTCCTAGCCCTATGCCGGATTTCCCCCTGGACTACCTCAACCTCTGCCAGAGCTTCTGTGTCCTCCTCTTAACCATCTCATCAGTTTCTCCACTGTTCATCAAAGTCTTATAAATAAGCATCATCCTACATATAGGCTATGTCCGAATTCCCACCCTAACCCCTAACTACTGAAAAATCTATACATAGTGCGACTCTATGTAGTGGCCTGAATTTTAAAAAGCAATTTAGACACCATGCTCAGTAACATTTTTTTTAAACGGCAGATGTGACATC
This sequence comes from Oryzias sinensis, assembly GCA_037389245.1. NCBI lineage: Eukaryota > Metazoa > Chordata > Actinopteri > Beloniformes > Adrianichthyidae > Oryzias > Oryzias sinensis. Next base: position 3,414,840 of record CM074489.1, on the reverse strand, counting down.
AATCCTTTGTTGAAGTTAAAATCTAATTGATAAAAGCGTTTTGCAACGATTATTTATGAGTCCGCTGTCTTCTGAAGATAAAAATGTTGATGATTTATTAAAAAAATACATTTAAATACATATTTTGGGTAAAACTTGTTCCAACGCAATGCATTCTGGTCTATATTGGCCCGTCTAGTGAGCATTGATGGACACTGGTTTTTCGCAAAGACTTCTGGGAAATTTTTAGGGCACTCGATTTTGGAATAGTAGATTAAGACAGCACTACAAAATGGCGAACACACTATACAGTCTACTATATAGTGAGTAGGGAAGGAATTTTGACACAACCATAGTTTTTAAACTGTCGTACTCCCTGCAAGACCCACTGCACTGTCTCTCAGACGTCATGTTCCTCCTCTGCTCCACCACAGTGAGGCCAGTATTCTACTTAAGCAGTGCCTGACACTTTCACTCCTGTGGAAATAAACTAATTCTGATTCTGAAGATCTGCATGGATGAATTAACCAAAACAGCAGCTACAGTGTTCTGTCTTCTCTTGATGGGAACTAAATTCCCCCCAAACAGAATCCAGGGCTTCTCCATTTCATTTGAAAACTCCGCCATCTTCGCCTCCCCTCAGGTCAAAAGTCTGGGTGTTATCTTGACTACAGCTTTTCCTTCACCTCGCCCGTCAATACATCACCCTTCTGCCTATCTGCCATGCTGTTCAGCCTCGAGACAGTGGCACTTGAGGTAGCAGGGATGAAGATGCTGAGGTTCTCTTTAGGAGTGACCAGGATGGATCGGATCAGGAATAAAACAGTTTTGATATCTTCTTAATGAAATCAGAGGTCAACAGTTTAGTTCTCCTTCAAGGTTTGTGTTTATTTACAGCCAAACATCCCAGAATTTGATCCAAGTCATCTTTCTAACTGAAACACTTTTCGTACACAGACACACACACACACACACACACACACACACACACACACACACACACACACACACACAGTGGTGTTACAGAAGAGGAGGGAGAAGACCGGGTTAGATGGAGGAAGCTGGTATGCTGGAACCACCCCTTAAGTCAGAGGTGGGCACTGAGTTTTCCAACATACCCTGCTCTGGCATGTTCTGATTGGCTGGACACACCTGGACCAGGTAATCAGCCATGAGTAGGGCAAGAATATCTGGAAATCATGCAGACACCAGCCTTCGAGGCCCACCCTGCCTAAAGGAAAAGCCAAAAAGAAAAGAAGGAAAGGTCTGCCAAGCTCAACTTCAAAAGCATCGATTGTCTTCATCCTTCCCTCAGTTCTCATTCCACCACGGTCCTGGCCCACCATCTCCCGTCTGGATTTTTGCAATTCCCTTTTGGACTTCCTCAAAAATACACTGAATAAACTTCAATGGTTTAAAACTCGGCTGCCCGTGTCACCACACAAGCCTACCCATCAACACATCACACCTGTTCAGCCCCAGCGGCTCCGCACGACTTGCTGTCACACACCAGATGATCTAGAACAGTGTTTTTCAGCAGTGTGCCACAGCACACATCTCCCATGATGCATTGGGTTAAAGTGACAGCATCTCAGCGCTACAGTGAGTCTTCCCTGTTGAACGTTTTATAAACACAACAAACACACATCAAACAGTTTTAATATCTTCTGGATGAAATCAGAGGTTAACAGTTTAGTTCTCCTTCAAGGTTTGTGTTTATTTACAGCCAAACATCCCAGAGTTTGGTCCAAGTCTCATCTTTCTAACTGAAACACTTTGCATTACACACACACACACACACACACACACACACACACACACACACACACACACACACACACACACACACACACAGTTTCTTCACGGAGCTAGCAGTGATCTGCTAAACTTGAATACTCTGATCTTTTTCATAGCTGTACATTTTTTATTTTTTTCCTGCCTTCTAAGAAAAGAGGCAAACAACTAATTTTTTAAAAATTATTATTAAACCTGTTGAAGATTTACAGAAAACCTTTGACCGCTGTCATTGAAACCAGAGTTATATTCCAAAGTATTGAGGGGAACTTTTCCTATTGACCAAATATTCATCTTATTTCCATTATACAAATAAATTATTTTGAAATGAAACAATGTGATTTTCTGGATTCTTTTATTTATATCTGTTTCACAATTGACGTTTATATATGATGAATATAACAGACCAAACTCAGCATTTTACGTGGAACAAAACTCAGAATCAAAGACTGACAAATACTTCTTTGCCTCACTTTATATCAACCTCCTGACTATCAGCAATGCAGAAGTGTCCTGCTGAAAGACATGTCTAAACATAAAAATCTCCCAACCACTGCAGACAATACTGATCTCAGTGTCAGTAACACCTAGGGCAAAGGGGATCTTGATAAAACATTGATGGATTACTTTTATTTGAGATGAACACCTTCGTCTGAGGGTCTAACTTATGTAAATAAATCCGAGGTTTACAAAATAGTTTCACTAAATTCATGGCTTTGCTTTGAAGAATGCTTTCCTGAAGTCTGAAATTCGGTTTTAGCCTCTATGTAAGACTGCAGACACTAAGACGGCAGTAAGATTTAGATGATTTTGTCACCATGGTTTGACAGCCTCAGTTACCATGGAAACAGCACATTTCTGCGTCTCCAGGGCTTTGGTTTTTGCACATCGCAAAGGAAAAAAGCCCCACAAAATACCTATCAGCTGACCAACTGATGCTGGGAGGAGAAGCAGTCAGAGGTGAAGCTGTGGAAACCCAGCAGGAGGTTCTACTGAGGATTCCATTCAGAGGACCACAGTGTTTCTCTCTGCACATCTGCTACAGCCAGCAGGTCTGAGCAAACCTGTCTGACACACCCACACGTCTTTGTGAATGCGGCCCGTTCCAGATGTCTTCCCCTGTCACAGTGTCTGCGCAGTCGTCTGCCTGTGAGCTGCAGAGCCCAGGAGAAGATTCAGTGACCTTCCAGCCTCTGCCGCCATCTGAACTGCTGCTACAAAGATGCTCAGCCTCCAAACCCTGTCCATCTTTTACAGCGTTTGTGCACAAGCCAACCATGGATTCGCTTCCAATTAATGACCATCCTCCATGAGGGACTCCTCAACATTTCCTTGCCCTGAAAATTCCGACATGAGTGTAAAGTTTGGGGAAAAAATTCTATTGTAACATAGTCTCTGCAGGTGTGCGAACACTACTCAGGTTAGTTTCCTGAGAGCCAGGAGGAGGTGGTGGTGGAGTCGGGCTGGAACAGGTAAGGAAAAGGCTGAAGAGACCCGGAGGAGGCCTTTCAAACCCTCAACCACAGATGGAACACAACTGGCCTTTTCAGAACATACTCTTCATAAGTGTGTCAGTACCTCTGCATTCTCACGTGCCCCCCTCCCCAGCAGACACCTCGGCGGCCCATACGGGTTTCTCTCCTCCCTTCAGGATCCTTCTAAGGACCGGAAAACGTCAGATCGTGGAGGTTTTCTGACCTCAGACCTGCACTCCTCATCCCGGAGGAGCATGAACGCCACGTGAGGCCGAGGAGTGGACGCGCGGACCGCAGACGTGCACGTGCACCATTGTCAGCCACCCGGTTTTACGCGCGCGTCCCCCCCCCCCCCCCCGCGACGCTTCACCAAGTTTAGCGCAAAAACGGAGAAAGAGCGTACCTGCGGGTCCGTGTCTGCGGCTCTGCGGTAGATCAGTGCGGGAGGGAGGCGCGCAGCATCAGCCCTGCCCTCTGTCAGAGCCGGGGTGTGCGACAGACGCGCGCACGTCAGGATGCAAAGGCATGTTCTAGACAGCCCACAGCGCATCTGCGTTCCGCACAGGGACGCTCCTTCTGTGCGGAATGTGCGGGGTCACGCGGCGCAGACGCCGTGAGTGAGTCCGAGCGCAAGCAGACACGCTTCTGTGCAGAAATGACGCAGACTCATCTCACTGCTGAGCATGTTCTGGAAGGACAGCAAACCTTCAAAGTTTCCTCATATGAAGTAACGACATTGATTACAACGTTACTCCATTGTACTTTACGATAGATCCTAAATGAAGTTCCATTGATGTACCAGCAGGGGGCGGTAATGGTCAGTTGCTGACTCACTGCTGGATGAGTATTTGCGAGGAACACCCGGGAGTATGGAAGGTTTTTTAAGCCATAATTCAAAATAATATGCAATTCTCAATTGACACTGCATTTTGCAATTTTAAAATGCCTTTTTCAATTGACAATTCAAAACTCAGATTTGGAATATGAAAATACATTTACAATTTAGAATTCAGCATTGAGATTTACAATTCAATATTGATTTTATTGATTTGATTAATTTCAAGCATTCTAGTCAAAGCAATAAAGAATTTACACATATTTATCAAACTCATTACAGAAATGATGAAATGCATAGATTAAAAAGACAGAAAACTAAACAAAAATGTCACTTAAATCATATTTGCTTAATTAAATACAGTGATCATTAACTGAGGTATAAGTAGAGTTTGATTTATTGCTTGAAAAGGATTGGGAAGAAGCAAGTTTATATAATCCCACCCCTACCGAGTTCATTCATTTGATAGTTTAACAGTGTTTATGAATCTGACAACTAAAAAGTGAAAACATTGCATAAAAGCAAAATCAATTTCACTTAAATTTACATGGTTTTGATGTGATAATTCAAATAACATTGCATTTTTAAACTTACTATACGATATTAAAAAATGACATTTCAACACATAACTTGATTTGAATTCATTTTAAAATAACTTCAAATCTATAGCATTTTAGAATGTCACGCTGTTTTGTATGGAAATTCAAATAAAACTGCAAAACAGCGCCCTCTGGTGTAACGCATTTCCATTTGCATAACCTCACGCTTTATGTGCGTGAAGATTCAAATTGAAATGAATGAAATGAAACAAATTAAAATTGCAATGGATTTTAAGTTACTTTAAAATTAATTTAAAGCAAATTATGTATTGAAATTTCATTTTTGTATATGTAGATGTATGATTTAGTTTTTATTTAATTTTTTTAGTTGTCATACTGAATTGTAAATCTTAATATTAAATTCTAAATTGCAACTTTTATCTTCATATTCCAAGTCTTACATACATATTGAATATTCACTTGAGGAATTGCACATTACTTTGAATTATGACTCAGGAAAACTTCCATACAGGAACCCACCCCCCTTAAGGATGTAGCCTTTGGTCAGTGTGAATACAGGGAATAGCTTTATGACTCTGTGTGCATTGACTATAAAATAAAAAGATAACCGCTCAACCCCTCCGCTCTCCTGTTCTCAAATAGGAAGTACCATTGCTTCCTGATACGGGCGCCGCCACATTAAAACCAGTCGACAGTGATTGGTTCGAGTTGCTCTGAGTCATCGTATCTATGGCAACCAGTGTCGCCATTGCCATAGATCCCAATCACTGTCGACTGGTTTCAACATGGCGGCTCGGGTAACAGGAAGCCGTGGTGAGAGATGTGGCCTCATTTCACGAGAGCCGTAGTTTAGGTATTTTTAATGGGGGACGTCACACCGGGATTCATCCATCTTTTTTTCATTCTATGTATGTGTGTGTGTGTGACGTGTGTGTGGTTTCCCAAAATTCCTCAGAAGCAACCCTCACACAACAGATCCATGTCTTCATTTTCTTCTCAATTTCCTTATTTCTTTCGTATTTTATCACAACAAAAATAAAAGATTTTACACAAGTTGTTCCACCAGGAAAAAGAAGAAGAAGAAATTAGAGAAGTACATTTAAGGCACAAAAGGATACATACGTACATACATACATACATACATACATACATACATACATACGTACGTACGTACGTACATACATACATACATACGTACAAACATACTTACATACATACATACATACATGCATACATACGTACATACATACGTACGTACGTACGTACATACATACATACATACAAACATACTTACACACGTACATACATACATACGTACGTACATACATACGTACATACGTACGTACATACATACATACGTACGTACATACATACATACAAACTTACATACGTACATACATACATACATACATACATACATACATACATACATACATACATACATACATACGTACAAACTTACATACGTACATACATACATACATACATACATACGTACAAACTTACATACGTACATACATACTTACATACATACATACGTACATACATACATACGTACGTACGTACGTATGTACATACATACATACATACATACACACACATGTACAATTCACATCACACGCGCATACAGTGAAATGAGAGCCGATCACTGTTCAATTCAGACATGCATAAGAAAAGTAATTTCACAAAAAATGTACAATAAAAAATGTAGATAAATAAGTTTTACTTTTCACAGTGAGGTAGGTATTGTACTAGCTATGCCTATGATAGCAGAGATATATTGCACATAATGAGAGAGGAGAGAAAGAGAGGGAGAGACATGGGTGTGTGTGTGGAGCTGTCAGTGTCAGTGCATGTGTGAGTTCAGGATGGTTATGGCTTTGGGGAAAAAACTGTTCTTAAGGCGGTTTGTCCTTGATCTGATGCACCTGTAGCGCCTTCGTGAGGGCAGCAGGTCAAACAGTCTAAGGCAGGGTGGGAACTGTCTTTTATGATCTTCCCAGCTCTGCTAAGACAGTGGGAGGAGTAGATGCCCGCCAGGGAGGGGAGAGGGGAGCCGATGATCCTCTGAGCTGCATTGACTACCCTCTGCAGTCTCTCCCTGTCCGTCATGGTGCAGCTGCTGTACCACGTGTGTAATGCAGAACGTCAGAAGGCTTTCAATGGACGCACGGTAGAAGGTTGTCAGCAGGCTGGGGTCCAGATTGGGCTTCCTGAGGACCCGCAGAAAGTGGAGTCTCTGCTGGGACTTCTTGATGACCTCTGTGATGTTTTCTGTCCAGAAGATGTTGTTGGCAAATACAACTTCCAGAAACCAGAAGGTGTGGACCCTCTCCACATGTTCTCCGTTGATGTAGAGGGGAGCTGGGTCGGTGCTGTGCCTCCTGTAGTCCACGATGATTTCCTTGGTTTTCTTGGTGTTCAGAGCTAAGTTGTTGTCTGAACACCAAGCTGCCAGCTTCAGGACCTCCTCCCTGTAGGCTGCCTCGTCTCCCTTTGAGATGAGTCCGACGGCTGTGGTGTCATCAGCAAACTTCACGATGAGGTCGCTGTCGTGGGTGTAGAGGCAGTACAGGAGGGGGCTCAGCACACAGCCCTGTGGGGAGCCAGTGCTTAGTGTGCATGTGGGGGAGAGGTGGGGGCCCAGCCTCACAGCCTGGGGCCGGTCAGCAAGGAAATCCTTTATCCAGGCACATGTGAGGGGGGCAGGCCTATAGTGTCCAGTTTCCTGATCAGTATGTCCGGGATGGTTGTATTAAAGGCAGAGCTGTAGTCCACAAAGAGCATCCGGACGTAGCTCTGCTGCTCCTCCAGGTGGCTCAGCGCTGCATGCAGGGCTAAGGCGATGGCATCCTCTGTAGACCGGTTTGTGCGGTATGCAAACTGGCGGGGGTCGAGGTCAGGGGGGAGGTGATCACTGATGTGCCGGAAGACCAGTCTCTCGAAGCACTTCATTATAACTGGAGTGAGCGCCACCGGCCGTAATTGTTGAGGCTGGAGATGGGAGATTTCTTCGGCACTGGGATGATTGTGGCAGATTTCAGACAGGAAGGTGTCACTTCCTGGGCCAGGGAGAGGTTGAAGATTTCTTTAAAGATGGGTGCGAGCTGAGGAGCACATGCCCTAAGCACTTTGCCAGGAACTCCATCTGGGCCAGCTGCCTTTCTGGGGTTCACTGCTAGGAGCACCTTCCTGACGTCGTCCTAAGTCACAGTGAGCGGCGTGACTGGAGAGGTGGAGCTGGATGGAATTGGGGGTGGGGCTGGGGCGGCAGAGTTCTGTTGTTTTGCAGCTTCAAAGCATGCAAAGTAGTTGTTCAGCTCCTCTGCTGGCGCTGCACTCAGATGGTCTGCAGTTACTTGACAGCCCCTGTAGTTGGTGATGTCATGTATGCCCTTCCATACCTCCCGCGTGTTGTTGCTGGACAGATGGGACTCTACGGTCCTCCTGTGGTCCATCTTAGCTTTTTTGACCCCCTTCCTCAGGTCAGCTCGGGCAGCTCTGTACAGAGCTCTGTCGCTGGACCGGAAGGCTGCGTAGCGGGCTTTGAGGAGTTTGTGGACTTGGGTGGTCATCCAGGGTTTCTGGTTAGGGAAAACCCGGATGCTTTTGTCCACAGTCACATTTCCGATGCAGAACTTGATGTAGTCCAGCACCGTGCTTGTGTGTGTTTCCAGCTCCTGGTGTTGAAACATATTCCAGTCCGTCTGCTCAAAGCAGTCTTGAAATATTCTAAGTGCGTCATAGTTTTTGTGGTGGGCCTGCCACTGCGTCTGACAGTGGTGTAGGCTGGGGGTCACAGGAGGGAGAGGTGGTCTGACTGTCCGAGGTAGGGGAGGGGTTTGGCTCTGTATGCATGTTTGATGTTGGTATAAACATGATCCAGAGTGTTTTCACCCCTCGTGGGACACTTGACATGCTGGTAATAATTCAGCAGTACAGTTTTCAGAATGGCCCTGTTAAAGTCTCCTGCAATAACATGAATACCGTCAGGGTAGGCTCGTTGATGTTCATTTACGGTGTTCAGCAGGAAAGAGAGGGCCTTGTTTGTGTTTGCGTCGGGTGGAATGTATACCGCCGGAACAATCACAACGGTGAACTCTCTCCCCATAAGAAAGGCCGGCATCTAACGGATATGTACTCGAGATTAGGAGAGCAGTAATTGTCTATAATTGTCCCATTGTTACACCAGTTCTCGTGTATGTAGATGCAGAGCCCCCCTCCTCTGCTCTTACCGGAGTCTTTAGTTCTTTCCCGGCGTAGAAGAGCGCGGCCTGCTAGCTGCATGCTTATGTAACGTACAGTACATACATGCATACATGCATGCATTCATTTTTGTCTCCAGGAGTCCAGAATCCCTCTGGTTCAGGTCTGTACCGGCTCATATAAGCCCGGTCCAGCCCTCGGGAGTGGTTCTGTTATGGAACTGTGAGAGCCGATCTGCAGCTGCAGCTCTGAGCCTTTAACAAAGACTTACAGTTCAATCAATGCAGCCGGTGCTGCCAGGCTCTGACAGAAACGGACCACTGAGCTGTTTCCAACCCCAACTGTGCAAACGCTGTGTGAGCTCCACTGACCCCGTTTGACAAAACTTTATTCCTTTTTGTGATTTTTACAACAGTACAGGGATTGCATCATCTTCACCTTCATCCTAGTCTTCCTCAACGCTGCTGCTGTTCAGGATTGATGAAAACACTCATCCTCACTTCTTCTGTCCAATTGTTCTCTGTGACGTTAGATAGTCACATCACTGTGGTCCAATCATATGCCCCCCCTGTACAGAGGCACACCCATCGCCCCCTCCACCTAATTCTGCATCGTCATGGTGCTCACTCTTGATGCAGTTGTCATGGAGATGGAGGAGTGCTCAGCATCCACCGGTGGCAGTGTTACCATGGAGACCTTCACCACAGCAGCAACCTCTGAATCGGGTGAGTCTGCTCAGCGAGCCGGCGGATCTGCCCCCCAGGAAAGAAACCACCGGATTCTGATTGTGATCGGAGAAATTTATACCGAGGATCACCTGGAAAAGTCCAGGAGAGAGATTGAACGAGGTAAGATCCATCGATTTTCACAAAAACCTGTTCGTTTAACTGCAGGGTTCAGGTCTGAGCTCCAGGATTCAGGTTTGAGCTGCAGGATTCTGGTCTGAGCTCCAGGATTCAGGTCTGAGCTAGATTGTTCAGGTCTGAGCAGCAGTATTCAAGTCTGAGCTATAGGATTACGATCTCAGCTGCAGGATTCTCATATGAGCTGTAGGGTTCTGGTCCGAGCTCCAGGATTCAGATCTCAGCTGCAGGATTCTGATCTGAGCTGCAGGATTCAGGTTTGAGCTGCAGGATTCTGATCTGAGCTGCAGGATTCAGGTTTGAGCTGTAGGGTTCTGGTCCGAGCTCCAGGATTCAGATCTGAGCTGCAGGATTATGATCTCAGCTGCAGGATTCTGATCTGAGCTGCAGGATTCAGGTCTGAGCTGTAGGGTTCTGGTCTGAGCTGCAGGATTTAGGTCTGTGCTACAGGATTCTTGTCTGATTCAACTCTGAGTTGTAGCTCACTGTTCTGCTGCTTCATGGTGTCTCGATATGTACATTGATAAATCTTCTTCAGGTCTCCATCCTTATTGTTAATTGACAGTTCTGTTGTTTGTGTTTGGAACCAGCTCTGCGGTCCTGGAGGGTTGATGTTCTGGACCTGAACAAGGAGTTGCAGCTCTTCAAGAGGAGACACACCGCCCAGTTCTCGGAGGTCAGAGGTCAGTCTGAGCTCCTGCTGGATGGAGTGGAAGCTGCTTCCCTCACTGCAGCGGTGCTCCTCAGCGTCTATCGGACTCCTTTTGTTTCTTAGATCAAAGATCAAACTGCTGCTACTCTGCTGTCGTGGATGCCTCAGTCCTGAACTCTGGGATAATTTCTGCAGGTCCTGAATTGTTTTAGAAACCTCATATTCTGTGTATCTGAGGCTCTTTGCTTAAAGACGGTTCAAGTGAAGAAGTCAGTGTAGCCAGAAAACCTTTAACCCTTGTTCTATCCCAGGCACTTTACCATTGGGAGTTGGGTCATCTAGACCCACTAGACAATGCGCTGAACCTTTTTTCTTCAATGATTTGTGATCTTCACTGGTGTCCATGGATTACATGAAATATTTCCACCTTTATCCACCTTTGTCATGGTAAGGAGAACACGTCAATGTAAGGGTGGGGTCATCTAAGGTAGCACAAGGGTTAATGAGGAAGCGGTCTAACACTCCAATTTTCTAAAGAATTTTGAACACCATTAAAAGATTAGCTCTTATTTCAAGTGTAAAAATTACTACAAAAGCCTCGATGAGTGCTAAAGAAGCTGAAATACACAATGAAAATGAGCAAAATAGGGCCTAACCATGTATACAATTACTTAAAAAAGCTAGAAATGACAAAGCTACTGAGGTAAATACTAATTTAAATGTAAATAAATGAAGGACGAAATGATTTGTTTCAAAGATCAAGTGAAAAAGATTCTAAAGCTGAAAATGTTCTCAGTCTTTTAAAGGATTAATGTACTAACGGGATAAAATATTTACAATTCATTTTCAATCAGAATGAAACAGCTTCATGTTTTGTAATACAAGAAAGTATTTTAAAAAAAAGTCGGAGATATGGATCTACTGAAGGTTTTTTCATCGCAAAACTACGGTGGCCCTGAGGAGCAAATCACATCAACAAACCACTTGTCAGGAGTCAGAGCTCTGTGTCCCCCTCTGGTCACCGGCAGGAACCGTCTCCAGAGTTCAAAGTGCACTTCATCTCCCAGCAACCCACAATTTCTGGATGTCACACACTGAATTTTCATTTTCAGTTCCTCACATGACTCTTAGGCACTGCACTGAGCCACACTCAGTGCGAAGTGTTGTTTGTGCCACTCTGCCTTCATTATATCCTGACTTGATCTTCTGATTTCATGACCCTGTGTCTGACTCGGTTTGCCTGCACCGACCCTCGCCTGGATCCCGTCTACCCCGTCTCTCCTCTGATCGACTCCTGCCTGCCTGACCCTCATTGAGCTTTGGGGACTTTCAGCCGAACTAACAGACCTGCTGCATTTGGATCCAGCCGTCTGCCTGTTTTGTGACACCACTCAATGCAGAAACATATTAAAGATCACAACCACAATTTAAAAAGGAAAAAAAAAGTAAGCAATATTAAAATTTAGAAAATCTATTTAAAATTCCAAAAAACCAAAACACAATTCCAACAAAATGAATCAAAAATAAAAAGCAAACATTATGGAGCACAAAAGTAGTGTCCAGAAATCAAAGTGAAAAGTTAAAAACTGAAACAAAATGAAAAAAAACAGAAAAAGGTGGGTGGGTATTATGGGATATCACTGATTGGATGATCGTGTTTCCTCAGTTTTTTTAACAGGAATTTATTTTAGTATGGCGATGTGTTTTTAAGCTTCTGGCCACGCCCACTTATAAAGTTCAGCCATAATTCAATCAAGTCCATACCATAATTCAGGTAAAACAACCTCCTGCTTTCCCTCAAGTGTCTTCATCCAATCAGATTGCATAATACCTACATATTTTCCGGTTTCTTATTCTGTATCCCTTTTAACATTTGATCTTGATTTCTGGAAATTCGTTTTTTTTTCATGTTTTTTACGTTTTGGTTCATGGAATTTTGTTTGTATTTCTAAAATGTAATATTTTTTATTATCTGTTTTCTTTTTCATTGTCATTCTGATCTTTAAAATGCTTTTCTGTCAAATAATGTATGGATGTGATTGGCACTTCAGGGCCACTGTACTTACCGCTAATCTTCACATTTGGAATTGAAGGTCAGAGGCATTCGTCTCAAGCTTTGGTCGTCCACAGTGTGAACATCTCTCCAGGTGATGCCACATCCACCTGGAGCTCCACCTCCACAGCTCTCATAACTCATGTGCTGCTTGCTCCTGACCTTTGGGACTTTCCCCTCGCGGGTCTCTGGAAGATGCTGAATCCACAAGAGGCCCCTCCCCGCATGTCATCATGCCCTCTCACTCTGTGTATTGATTTTGAACAGAGAAGGCTTTGTTTGCAGGGATCTGGACTAGCTGAAGTATAGAAATTCACATTTGCTTGGTTTGCTATGCCTTTGTTTCTTTGCTTTAAAAAGACTGTTAAGATTTACTGTTCAAGATCTACAAAGTCCCACTTTGATCATCTTTTAATCCAGTTTCTAAGTGTTCCCAGTGGTCTTTTCTTTAGGATTCTGCTGTTTTTAGGCAAAATAATAAAAAAAACTGTCTTTCTTGGACAGTTTCTGCAGAAATTCACCTCTGAGTTGAGGGCATGACAGAGTTACCCCCCAACCCCCCTTCCCGTCCTTATAGTTGACTTTCTCCCGCTAGCTTACAGCCCCTCAAACCCCCAATTTAACATTACCGGTGCAACAAAAATGGTGAACAATATCAGATCTATGCAGTCGCACAGTTCTGATCTTCTTCCAACAGCATTTTTAATCTGCTTTACACCGATTTGAATAGAGAAATACTCAGAAACGCAGTTTTGAGCCTAGTTTTCTTTTTTTATGTGCTCCTTTATCACAAAAATGCTACAAAATTATGTTAAAAACACTAAAGAGACCATTTTCATCAGAGTGGGTCTTTAAATATTCATCTCATCCTTAAACTGGGAGTGTAGAAGAAGAAGGGGCTGGGTGTCATTTGAAATTCAGCTGGCATCATTGATGGAAGCATTAGCTTCCCGCATCCAAACGCCTCCTAAGCCGCTGACACAGCAGAGGGGATGAGGGTCAGTAATCCGACTCCTGCTCCTAAAAGCAGCTGAAAAACAACAGATTATTAAAAGGGAACAAGGCTTTTATGAGCTTCAGCACACAGATGTGTGAGAGAGAGATCGTCGAGAAAACAAAAATGTTCATGAAAAACCCCTACAAACAAACGTGAAGCTGAAGCGCAGATTAGATGAAATGTCAGCCTGAAACTGATGTGCTGACTGTCCTTCAGACAAAAAGGTCATAGAAGCACAAATCCCAAAGACCATGTGACCTGCCAGCCACGGAGCCCATGCGTTTATGTGGCAGAGACTGGTGTGTGTGTGTGTGTGGGGGGGGGGGGGGTCAGAACAAGTGCAGGCCTGGAATAGTTGAGACATTCTTGGAGGTGGGGGTTCGTATGAAAGTATGGGGGTGGCCCTCTGAGGACGAATGCTGAGGAAGAAGATGGAGATGAAGGTGTGGCATTACCACAAACAACTGCAGGCAGATCTTTCTTATTAAAATTAAAATAATAAAAATACAAACTCCTTCAGTCCAGCTTTAGCTCAACACCACTAGTTGTGACTTTTTTCTATTCAGTTTCATCCTCTAAGGTGTACTTCATACTTTTCACTGACTGCATAAAACCATTACGTACAAGTTAAAAAGATCAAATAAAAGAATGTTTAACAGGCCTCGGCGTTCATGTATTATAGGGTTCCCTCATTTATCATAGGAGTTACATTCTACAAAAAAAAACACCATAGGTGAAATCCGCAAAGTTCCGGTACTCAACTTTCATGATTGCAATAATTCTAGCTGTTTTAAGGCTGTCAATGCCCTACTTTATGCATTATCCACTTTTCTCAGACAGACATGAACATTTCCACACTTTTCTCTCTTGTTTTAAGTCCCACTCCGATCATCTTTTGATCCATTTTCAAAATGGTGATGGTCTTCTAATTCTCATGATGCTGTTTTTGGGACAAATCTAAAAACCGGTGTTGTTTTCTAGGACATAGTTTCTGCAGAGCGGCAGGAGTTCATCAGAACTTCACCCTCTGAGTTGTGGGCGGGACTGTTGGCGCAGAGAAACCCGGGGCTTTACATTTTCTCCTGCTAGCTTACAGCCCTTCACAACCCCAACCTACAATATTGCTGCAAAAGGCAGCAATATTGTAGCTATCCAGTTGTACAGTTCTGATCCAGATTCCAGCTCAGACGAGGAAAACAAAGACGTTTGTGGGTCTTTTTGTCTGCAGGTGGATGATCAGAATGAAGCAGAGCAGGGAGCTTGTGGCCCCCCCAGTTGCTGCATCACAAACATGAGCTTTTTCAAAACCCAGGTTTTTATTTGCTCCTGATCCATCACAATTTGAATAAAAAATCCATTTATATATGCCCTCCTTCATGAGAGAAATGCTACAAGAACTTGTTAAAACACAAAAAAGCCATTTTCATTGGAATGGGCCTTTAAATTCTCAAAGTTCAAACCTTCCTAGAAAAATAAGTCCAGTTTTATAGAATGACAACAAAGGTACAATCAAGATCAAAGATTCATGGCTAACTGAATGCATGAAACTTTTTATGGTCCCTTTCTACGCCTTTAGGGTACCAAATGGCTTTACAATGAAAATAAAATAAAAGAACATTTTAAATTGAAGTGAGGTAGACTGAACACATTCTGGACAGGAGATCAACTGAAACGCTCTACAGCCAATCAGGATTCAGAACACAATGCTCTGTTAAAAATATATATAAACTGTATACATTTTGCACACAAAACCAAATCTGCGAAACATTGAGACTGTGAGAGGGTTTTAGAGGACAGAATGTAATTTCTTTGCACAGCTCCTAGTTTACTTTGTAGTTTTGCATGTTTCGTCTTTTTTATTTTGTTAACTATTAACAAATTAGTGAAAGCTGCTCACCTGCACTAGTGGCGAGGGAGAGAGGAGAGTTTGGGCAGTAAATTTCTGTTGGAGGCTGTATTTGGTTACTCACTTTCTTTGGAGTCACCTTCTCTGTGCTTTGTTAATCAAAGAAAACTTATTATGTTCTGTCTTTTTTCCATTTTTCTTTTTAAATAACCCTTGTGCTATCCTAGGCACTTTAACATTGGGAGTTGGGTCATCTAGACCCACTAGACAGTGCTCTGAACCTTTGTTCTTCAATGATTTGTGATCTTCACTGGTGTCCATGGATTACATGAAATCTTTCCACCTTTATCCACCTTTGTTATGGTAGGGAGAACACGTCAATGTGAGGGTGGGGTCATCCGGACCCCATAGGATACATCAAGGGATAAACATGCAAAACAACGGACTGGGGCATATTAGTAAGACAGAAGCGTGTCATAAACGCACTGAACCCATCAGCTCCTCATGAGGCTTCAACAGTCCTTCACCATCAATCAGTCACAACCACTACATACATTTTATGCATTTTCCACGTATGGCATTTCGGTCTTTCGTGACGCCTGATAAACGTAATTCAGACGTTTTTCTTGCGTTTGTCATTCGTCGATGTGCACAGATGTCCGTCCAGGGTTTCGTCTGGCAGGTCTTTACGTGAATTTGATTTTGCGCTGTTCAACATTTTTGGTCAGCTGAGGTTTACGCAGTTTATGCACATTTTACATAGTTTATACACAATTATGGTTTAAATTGTACACAATCGTGTGTGATTTTTTTAAGATGCGTATGCAAATTCGTGGCTTTCCACGATCGTTCCTTGAATCTCCCCGTCTGTCTAACAGACTCTTCATGTTTGTACCACAGATGTGTAACTTTTATATCACAGAAAAGGCGCACATATCCTGTTTAAATTGTGTAATTGATGCACAAATCTGGGCCCATATTTGGCTTTTATGTTGGTTTACGTGTTCTTTGTGTGCTTCTTTGTACTTCTTCTGGGGTTTTGAAGGCAGTTCGTTTGTGATACCTCTGCGAAAATTTCATACAAAGACCACAACTTTTCTCCCTTTTTCTAAGTATATTCACATATGACCAATTTTATGTGACACGCCTTTAGCTGAACTTCTGTCTGCCTGTTCCTCTGAAGGATGAGGTTCAGCAGCATCTTCCACATGGAAAATGCAGCAGTTGTGAGTCTGACAGAAGGGAATCAAATTGTAAACATGTAGATAGTGTTTTTTTCACAGTCACAGCAGAAGAGATGATCATTTTCATGCAGATTTGAACCTGAACACAGATCTTCCCTGTCTTTGCTCTGGTCACTAAACACTTTTTTAAAGGTAAAAGTCAAAGCTTTTATCAGCTGCAAAATTTAGGAACATTCATCATTAAGGTAACTTCTCTGTTCTGATGGAAGAAGAATGTTTTTTTTTTCCTCTTATAAAAAAAGCCTCACAAAGGTCAACCAGTTTAGTCTTAAAAAGTTGTTTTTGCATCACATCGTGCTTAAGAGGCGAAAAGGAACAGCCAAATGTTTGAGTTGGTGTCTGTTTTAGTCTATTGATGGTTCAAACCAGCAGATCTCAGACTATTTTCGTTTGGGTCAGCCCCACCCTGCAGCTGCTGCTGCAGTCACGGCGCTCAGAAGGGGCCCAGATTTTTGCTGCTTCTTGCTGAGCAGCTACTGGACCGTCCTACCTCACAACAACCACAGGCTCTTTTGGACTGTCTAGGAGGGCTAGGTGGTAACAAACATGATTGAAAGGGAAACAACAACACCAAAAGCTACCAAAAGCTACTTCACCAAAGCCAGGGTTCAGACAAATGCTGCACCTGGGATAAGTTGCTTCAACATTTTCAAGTTAGACCATTTCACACAGGCCCTCAAGGGAGGAGTGCAATCTAAGTACAAGTACACCCTATTTACCTTACTAGGAGAAGGTCCGGGTTTATTTTTTTTTGTGGGGTAAGCAGGTGTGGTCCTAGTTTTTGGGTTGTCTGGGTCCGTGGAGGAGGGCCATAAGGAGGCGCGGCTGCATCTTAACCCCTTGTGCTGTCTTAGATGACCCCACCCCTACATTGACGTCTCGTCTCGTGCCCCCTGCCGTCCCCCCATACACCTGGATGAAGCTCATCTGCTGGACTAATTAAGCATGTAGTTGTAGAGTTTGATAAGCTAATTCTCTTTAAGAGTTCTGTTACATTGCCTGTCCGTCCTGGGGGAGGATACCTCATTCATGTGACACCCTTATCCCTTGTGCTATCTTAGATGACCCCACCCTTACATTGACGTGTTCTCCCTACCATGACAAAGGTGGATAAAGGTGGAGAGGATTTCATGTAATCCATGAACACCAGTGAAGATCACAAATCATTGAAGAAAAAAGGTTCAGAGCACTGTCTAGTGGGTCTAGATGACCCAACTCCCAATGTTAAAGTGCCTAGCATAGCACAAGGGTTACAAGAATGGTTACAGGTGTGTCTTGCAGTTCCCTTGAGGCTTGCAGGGAACGTACCATTGTCGTGCGTGTGATAAGTGTATCGTAAAGTATTCAAAGGGATAATGGAAGTTATGGCGTATGTTATGACGTACGGACGTGTCCATACGCCACACACTAGTCACTAGTGAGGTGAGCGCACTGGCCTCTTAATGACTGTGCACAAATGCTGCAGGCATGGAGTGCGGACGCCATATGTTGGTCCCCGTAGGACGCCTGTTGGATGTCCACACATTATCCGTTCTGATATACGTTGCTAACAGTCAGGTCGTTAGATAAAGGACCCACACTTATCACATGAACAGTGCTAACAGGCACCTTGCTCAGTCTATAGGATTTACTTACTTCCCCATCCTGTCAACCACAGCATGCCCATACAAAAAATGTGCATAAACATTTTCTCTACACATTTTTTTCTGAGCAATCCAAGACTTTGATATTTTGTGCGGACCACCTGTACACATTTGACCTTTTTTGGCACACAGGCAGCCTGTATCAACCCGTAAAAGCAGTGATGGTAAATGGCGTATACTTGTATAGCGCTTTTCTGCCTACAAGGCCCAAAGCGCTTTACAGTCACACACACATTCACACACTGATGATAAAGGCATGTTTAGGGTTTAGTTCTGGTCTGCTTTAGGTCCGGTACTGGTCTGATCTGAAGCTGTTTATAATGAAGGTTTTCATCTTTAGTAGCTGTAAAAGTTGACCTGAACTCTAGTTTGGACCATAAAAGAGATAGCTGGTCTTTCTGAGAACTCTGTTCAGAATGTGTTTTTTTCTGCTGAGGTGGGATTCTTTTCATTTGTTGTTTTCTTCAGAACTTTCCTCACTTGCAGCTATAATAAAAAGCTAGCTGGTTGGTTGGTTGGTTGACTCATCCCAGGACATTTCCAGTGTGAATGACGAGAACATCTAGCTTCTATCAGAAGCTGATCTCTACGGAGCCTGTGACCTGACATGGGTACAAAAATAATTCATTTGTTTCCACGAAACAATAATTGACGTGATAAGTCATTCATCAACACGGATGTGAGCAATACTTGAACTTACAGCAGATACCCTCATATTTCTGCAGTTAAATAAGATAACTGGTTTAAAGCAATAATAAAATATATTCTGCCATTGCATCATTGATGCTTCCATTGTCTAGGTGATGGCTATAGACAGACAGACACAGAGCCGCTGTCTGTCTGTCTGCCGATCTCCAGCAGCAGAGCGAGATCCCCTAGTTTGATTCTTGATTGATTCGTGATTACCGAAGCTTTTATAGAGCTTTTTTGAGTAAATAAATCTCATCTCTAAACATCCTCTGTGTCTTCTATGCATTGTAATGAGATAAGATACACACAGACAGAAATGTGAAGGTGTCCGCTGTAAATACTAGGATTGCTCACATCCCTGTTCATACATGATCTATCACGTCAATTATTATTTCCTGGGAACGAATTCATTATTTATTTATTTTTACCCATGTCAGGTAACGGGCTCAAGTCCACACCTGTCACGCCTTCAGAAGCCCCGCCCCTTTAAATAATCACCATAGAGCTGTTGGATATGTGCGCACGTCCAGACGATACAAAGCCTGAACATGTCAATTCGGTTGGTAAATATATACACCGTTTTTCTTGTGTGTCGCGCACGCTGACGCCGCCGTGCGCGCGCGGGTGTTAGGCAGGCCGTTCCGTCATCCCTTCATCCTCCGGCCCCTCCCCCCTCTCCATCCTCACGGCTGAAGGACGGGGGCACCTCAGCCACAGCGCGCGCGGCACCGGTGTCTCACGGACATCCCCACCCCCTCCCCGCGGATCGGGGGTGTAACTGGACTTGATGGTTTTCGTGGATCGGCGTGATCAAGAAGAGCAGACTTCAGCGTGCACGTGAGTACCACGCATCCCCTGACACGCACGCCACCGGTTACTGTAAACCCTCACGTTACGTTCAGGAGCTGCAGGATTTCTGAATGTTGCTGGTGAGCTGGAATCTTCCGCCTATGTCTGAATTCACTGCGTTAGAGTCCAGCAGAACCACCCGAACCACATTTCTGGAGAAACGTCCACGCAACAAGACCGAATCAGCTCGAGCAGCGGTTTTGTCCACTGACCCCCCCCCCCCCCCCCCGCTCATTTATAAAATCCTTGAAATGTTTTCAAAAACCAATCAGGAAGAAGATGCTCAGACTTATGCAGCAGATCTGGTGATACTTTGTCCTTTGGTATGAAGCAGAGGTAAATGATCTTCAGGCAGACATGTGGAACTCTGCTTTAGTGGAATTGCTATTTTATTTTATTTTGTGATCTTTGTCTTCAACCGTGGGCTGATCGTGACATCAGAGTGGAGATCTGGACAGTGATGTCACCCTGACTGATCCTGATTTTTCAGCGTTTGCCTGCTCTTCCTCCTCCTCTTCCTCCTCCATGTGTTGTTCTGAAGGAGAAGGTGATGAGGTTTGTGTTGTGGATCTGGTCTCCCTGATCTGACCCCCTCTCACTCAGGGTGGGGAGGCAGTGCTGAGCTCAGCAGGGTGTGGACAGACAGCATGCTGAAAGCAGGTCTCAGAGAGTCGCAGCATTAAAGAGGAAAAGCTGTTCAGTGTTCCCCCACACCACCATCACCACATGTCCAGGATCATAATTATGTGTGTATGTGTGTGTGTGTGTGTGGGAGGGGGGTCTAGTTATCAGGAAACCAAAGTTCAGATGGGAGGAAGCTTTTCCTGGCCTGCAGAGGCAGGTGAACAGGAAAACCGGTAAACAAGTTTGGGTTCCTGCCTGCTGTTTGAAAATCTTCTTAAAGCTACGTTCACACCTAATGCGATTGGTGCCGCAAATTAGTGTCCACTGCTTCTGCTTTGACGCTCTGAGCTTCTTCATAAACGTGATGCTCCAGAGGCATGTGGAGGAGCTACTAAAGCTAAAGTTGTTAGCCATTGGGGAAGACACTGATTATGTTTAGAGATCAAGTTTATTTCTTTGAAAGAAACATCACGTCTCCATGTCTGGGTTCATGAGATCATTCAGGGACTCCTGCAGGAGCTGCATCTGAATGCCGCCGCTTTCAGCGCTGCTTCCGTCTCGGTGATCCAGTTTGGAGAATAGCAGCTTTGCTTATCGGTTTTGCACCGTTTTGCCACACTTTGATGGTAAAGTGTAGCAAAACGCAGCAAAGCTGCTTTTCTCCATTTGAGGATTTGCTAAAATCAGGTTTATTGCGTAAAGGGTTGAAGAGTTGCAATAGTTGAAACACTGAAGCTCAACCTGTGGTGTGGTTGATCATGTCCTGTAAGTCCCTCCGTGAGTTGTCCTGGTTAGCAGAGGGTGGTACATACACCGTGCTCAGAATGATGCACTGCAGTTCTTTGGGCAGGTAAAACGGCCTGCACTTGACTGTGATATCCCACATCTTCTGAACAGGACTGTGATATTACTGTATTATTGGTGCTCCGGGACAGTTTAACGGAAATCGTAGTTCCTCCTCCGCGAGATTTGCCGCTGTCCGTCGCGTTGCGGTCGGCTCAGTAAACAGCGTAGCTTTCCGGTGTTATGGCTTCGCCTGCGGTTTGTGGTCTGAGCCACGTTTCACAGAAACACAGCACAGAGCTGTCCTGCATGTACCTCTGCGCAAGATCTTCCATCTTGTTTGTTAGAGACTTAACGTTGGCGAAAAGCATGACCAGGAAGGTTAACTGTCCTTTGCTAACCAGACGTTGGATCGATTACCCTTTACGAAGCCCATTGAGACTACTTGTTGTGAATTTGGGCTATATGAATAAAATTGAATTAAATTTGAATTGAATCCTTCGTGCTGCTCCTCCCCATCGAACGCACTTCCTGATCTGTCTCTGGGGGCTAAAAAATCCAGCGACTGCAGCCTGGCCCGGTGTGTTTTCCGGGTGAAGAAGTAGCTCTGGGAAGGAGCAGACGTTGTCGATGTCAAAATGCCCTCTGTGGCTCATCTTCGCAAGTTGTATCAGGGAGCCTGAAGACGTAACACATGAGACTTGGTGTGTCTCACATGAAACATCACTAAAAACATTAGAAATACTAAAACACTATAAAGTTTGACCAGGAGAGATCACTGTGTCCTACTGTACAGAGCGCCATCTTGTTCACAGATAAGATCAAAGGACTGGGGTTTACATGAAGAAGATAACGTTTTAGTTCAACATCTTTAATAAATGTGACAAAGATAGGAACAAAAAAGCTCAGCGTGGACGACAGTCATCCACTGACACTGAAATCCAAAACAGGGAAATAATATTTAAGGGTTTTTGAAGCAGCAATGGTCAATTGATGTTCCCGCCCTTACCTATATGAGCTTTTGGTCATGAAGATGCTATTTTTATATTTTGGTCATGATTCTCATTGTGGCTATGCACTCCCTTATCAATAGAATTAAGGAGCTCAGTCACCCAGAGGAAGTGGAACACTGAGGTCGCAGGGAGCATAGGTGATGAGGGTCGAGGACTTCTATTTAGGTCAATAGTCCAGAACAACAGTGTGGGACAGAGGTGAAGAGATGTGTGGAAGCAGGTTAGAAAAAGTGGAAGAAGGTTTTAGGTGTGATGAATGATCATGTTGTTGGTTTAGAGACTCTGATACAAAGACAGGAAGGAGAGCTGGAGGCAGCAGAGATGAAGATGCTGAGGTTCTGTTTGGGAGAGACCAGGATGGAGCAGGAATGAATCCATCAGAGGAACAGATCATGGTAGATGTTCTGGAGATGAATGCAGGGAAGCAGATGGAGATGTTTGGACCCGTGAGAGGAGGAACAGGGATGATGTTGGTGAAAAGATGCTAAGGTTGAAGCTGCCAGGACCAAAGAGGATGTTGATGGATGAAGGAGGACATGAGCGAGGATGTGTGAGTCAGGAGGTTGGAAAGGAAATGATTTGATGGAGGAAAATGATTTATTGTGGTGACCTCTAAAGTAATTAGCCAAAGGGTAAAGAAGAAGAAGATGAATCCAGCTCATGGACAACTGGATGGATGGATCAGTAGATGGAAGAAAACAGATAGATCTAAAAAGTTGTGGATGAATGGATACAGAAAAACAAGTGTGGATGGATGGATGGATGGGTGGATGGAGGGAGGGAGGCAAAAAGTGTTTATGGGAGGAAATATTTATTGATAAATGGAAATTGATAGATTGATGAAACTAGTCAAGCTTAATCGTTTTTGTCAGACTGGCTGCCTGAAATGAGGCCTTAGGGTCAGTGCACCCCCCTCCAGGCTCCAGCGTCTTGCAGTCTGTGGGAGTGTACCGTGAGGCATTGGCTCAGAGGAACATTAAGTGGGGCATGTTTGCCTCTTTAACAAACAGTAGGCTGCCAGTGTAACCGGATCACTTCTGCGTTGTGTTTAAGAAATCAAAAAATGGTGGGACACAGCAGCATTCTTGGAGAACACCTCCATTTACTGCGGATCTGACAATTTTCCAAAAATAAAATAGAAACCACTGTGTTAGCGTCCCGTTTCAGCTCCTACGTGAGGGTGAGATGCAGAGGGAGCTCAGCTAACTCTGACACTGAAATAAACCGTCAACATCTATAAAGTTTTTATATTTTTCATAACAGATTTCAAATAATAACAGTGTAGCTGACATAAAATGAGGATTCATATTGCTAACGTTACAGGACAGCCACCTCTCCCGCTGGACAATAAAACAGAGAGGGGAGAGGGAAAGCAAGCGCCAAACTTATAAAGGGAAAACCAGTGAAGAAGAACACATTAAGGAGGAGCCACCAACCCAACACTGCATACAGGAGGGGGGGGGGGGGGCACATAGGGACAACCAATATTTTGTGTGATTAAAACAAAAAGACAGATCTCATCCGGTTACACCATCACCCTGGTGAATCCTGGATGCAAGTCAGAATCTCAGTTGCCTTCAAGAGCTTTGTGAAAGAGGATTGTGAAAGGTATTCCTCGTAGCTCTCTCTCCTTCCATTGGTCCCCATCGGTGCAGCCTGTTGTTGAGGGCTGAGCGTGCTACAGTTCATGGCTGCTCTTTACAGCTGTTTAAAGTTAACTGCCGAGCACAGTGACAAAGGTATAATGGCTTGTACCATGACCTGTCATTTAATAAAATGATCTGCTTGTGTTTTTTGAAGTTGCATTCCCCTGATTTTCAGATCTGGGTGTTTTTGTTTTTAAACTGCAGTAGCAAAATTCTGTGTTCTTTTCCAGCAGAGTTTCAGGGCTGAAAGAGAAAACAGCAGCTCATAAAGATTTGTGTGATTGACATTTAACTGACGATTGGAGAAGCACAGGATGGTTCGATGTAAAGGAAAGGAGAAGGTCCCTGAATCCTCAGGCACCACAATCCGTCAGACCCATCTGACCAAGATTTTATTCAGTTGATAGAAAATGAGGAGCTTCGTTTATAAAGTATGGGGCGGTAGTTCCTTCTGAGGGGAACTTTCTAAACCTGAAGACAGCTAAGGAAGTTGCCCCTCAGTTCTCAATTAGTGAAGAGCTGTCAGTCAGAAGATTGAACAGCTGTCCAAAGCTCAGGTAAATAGTTACAATTACATTTACTCAATTCAATTTTATTCATATTGCTCAATATTTACAACAATAGTCATCTCAGTGAGCGTCATACCGGTAATTATATAATAAACATGAATCGAAAAAGAACATAAAGTCATAGAATTCAATAGCTGATTGCTAAACTAAACTAAACTAAACTAAACTAAACTAAACTAAACTAAACTAAACTAAACTAAACTGGAAATCCCTGCCCTTAGACTCTCCTTTGCGTCAAGGAAAAACTCCTTAAGGAAAACTGATTCCGGGAAAAAAAGGAGAAACCTTATCCCTTGTGCTATCCTAGGCACTTTAACGTTGGGAGTTGGGTCATCTAGACCCACTAGACAGAGCTCTGAACCTTTTTTCTTCAATGATTTGTGATCTTCACTGGTGTCCATGGATTACATGAAATCTTTCCACCTTTATCCACCTTTGTCATGGTAGGGAGAACACGTCAATGTAAGGGTGGTAAGGGTGGGTCATCTAAGATAGCACAAGGGATAAGGGTGTCACATGAATGAGGGATCCTCCCCCAGGACGGACAGGCAATGTAACAGAACTCAGAGAGAATTAGCTTATCAAACTCTACAACTACATGCTTAATTAGTCCAGCAGATGAGCTTCATCCAGGTGTATGGGGGGACGGCAGGGGGCACGAGACGAGCCAGAGGCAGGATCCATAACCAAGTGAAGGAGCAGAGACGAGGTACACGGTCAGGTACAGGAGCACGGAATCTGGAATCACTCCCCCTGAGGGGAGTGGGACAGAGGGACAGTACATGATTCGCACTGCAGAAAACAGAGGCATGGAGAACTAAATGATAAACAAATATAGAGGAGAGGAGAAGTTTGTGAAAGTAGAGGACAGAACCCCAGATCACCATACGTTCCCCAGCTTCAGGTAAGGGTTAAGCTTAGGCTTCACGTCAGGGCTGGCTTTAAAAAAGGGGGGTAGTAGAGGGCAGTCTAGTCAGTAGTGTTTGGGGTACAATCGTGGATAGATTGTAGTGCAGGCGGGATCTGAAATTATTCGTGTGGTTGCAATGGGATCTGATCATCTCTGAAGTGTGTGTGGTGCAAGAGTCAGGTCGGGTCAGGTCGGGTCTGGTCTGGTCTGGTCTGGTCAGGTCGGGTCAGGTTGAATCAGGTCGAAGATGGAGGCAGATGTGGAACAGCCTACTAGGAACTGATTGTTATTAAGTTTAATTCAAATATGTTAATAGTTAGTGAAATATTTGCTGATTACTAGCTACTCTGGCAATAATCCTGTCTAAAGAGGAATGTTTTAAACCAGACTTTGAAAGTAGAAACAGTGTTGACCTTTCTTACATGAGGCCTCTCAACTAACTTTGTAAAACTTGTATTTCTTGGAGTATTTTTTCTGTGCTACGTTGCAACATTCAGATCTTTGATGATAAATCAGAACAATAACTCATCTGTTAGGAATTTTTGAACCATTTTTATTATTATTATTATTATTATAGGGATACAAAATAAAATCAGAGCATCATTCTCATTGGCAGATAACTGCATTAAAAATTAAACATTGAGACTACCGACTGATTCAGTGGTTAGCGCTCTTGCCTCACAGCCAGAATTCCCCTGGTTCAAGTCCCAGCTGGGGGACATGAAAAATCAACGTCAATGGGGGCCTTTCTGTGTGGAGTTTGCATGTTCTCCCCGTGCATGCGTGGGTTCTCTCCTGGATCTCCAACTTCCTCCCACTGTCCGAAAACATGCTTCATAGGTTAATTGGCAATTCTAAATTGACCATAGGTGTGAGTGCGAGAGTGAATGGGTGTGTGATTGAAGACATTCTACCCTGCAACAAACTGGCAACTTGTTCAGGGTGTCCCCCCTGCCTGTGCCCACGAGTGGCCGGGATAGGCTCTGGCTGCCCCGTGACCCCGAAAGCGATAAAAGGGTATAGAAAATGAATGAATGACTACTGACTGTTTGTGTCATGTCTTGTCAGTCTTATCTTATGTCCTGAGTTGTGCACTTTTGGTCTGTCAGTCACCTGTGTTGTCTCGTGTTGCACTTCCTGTTTTATTTTGAAACCCTAACTCTCCTCTCGTTTCAGGCCTTGTCTGTTCCCTACAGGTGTGACTGTGTAATCTTCCCTGATTGTTTCCACCTGTGTTTCCCTTCCTCATGTGTCTCCCTTTGTCCTGTGCCAGTGTGTTTGGTTGATTCATGTGCCACAGCTATAGCTTCTTTCAGAGACGAAAAACTCTTAAACTCTGTCTCTGAGTCCAGTCGTGTTCATTTTGTAATAACTGGAGCAAGTGAGTCTGACATAATCCATAGAAACTTCCGGTTCCAACTAAATGAAGTCAATTCAGTTAACATTTTTTCACAATACAAACACCTTCATTGTTGGAACCGGATGCCACCAGTAAGCAGTGATTGGTCTGAGTCGCTCTGAGTCAACATTTCTATGGTAACCACTCTCACCAATGTTGACCTTTATTTATCCAGGTATGTCAATTGAGAACAATTTCTCATTAACAACAATTATCAGGGTTTGAAGTGGCAATGCAGTGGGGCAATTGTTCAGTTTCTCCCACTAACAAAGATGAGAGAGGCCTTTTATCATCATCACAGGTAAAGCTCAACTATGAGAGACAAAATGAGAAAAAAAATCCCATTGTCCGATTTTTGAAGTATTTATTTGTAAATTAGAGTCAAAGATAAGTTTTTGGTCAACTACAAACAAGCAGGATTTCTGGTTCTCACAGACCTGTAACTTCTTCTGTAGAGGATCCTCTGTCCTCCACTCTTTACCTGTATTGATGTCTCCTGTTTGAACTCTATATAAAAGACACCTGTCCACAACCTCAGTCAGTCACACTCCAAACTCCACTATGACAACGACCAAAGAGCTGTCTGAGGACACCAGAAACACAATTGTTGACCTGCACCAGGCTGGGAAGACGGAATCTGCAACAGGTAAGCAGTGAAGAAATCATCTAGTAATTATTAGGAAATGAAAGACACACAAGACCACTGATAAACTCCCTCCATCTGGGGGTCCCCACAAGATCTCACCCCGTGGAGTCGAAACGATCACAATAAAGATCCCAGAACCACACAGGGGGACCTAGTGAATGACCTGGTGGGGCCAAAGTAACAGTGGCTACCATCAGTAACTCACTACACTGCCAGGGACTCAAACCCTGCAGGGCCAGACAAGTCCCACTGCTAAAGCCAGTACATGTGCAGGCCAGTGTTACGTTTGCTGGAGAGCATTTGGATGATCCGGAAGAGGATTGGGAGAATGTCCCATGGCCAGATGAAACCAAACTAGAACTATTTGGTAAGAACTCTACTCGTCGCGTTTGGAGGAGAAAGAATGCTGAGCTGCATCCAAAGAACACCATACCTACTGTAAAGCATGGGGGTGGAAGGATCATGCTTTGGGGCTGTTCATTTCTTCAGCAAAGGGACCAGGACAAACTGGTCCATGTAGAGGAAAGAATGAATTGGGACATGTATGGTCAGATTTTGAGTAAAACTTCCTTCCATCAGCAAGGGCATTGAAGATGAAACATGGCTGGGTCTTTCAGCAGGACAACGATCCCAAACACACTGACCGGGTGACAAAGGAGTGGCTTCATAAGAAGCATATCAAGGTCTTGGAGTGGAAAATAATTAGCAAATAAATTCTTATAAAAATCAGACTGTGATTTTTCTGGATTTTTTGTCTCATTTTGTCTCTTTTAGTTGACGTCCACCTATGATGAAAATTACAGACCTCTCTCATTTTTGCCCCGCTGTTCAAAACCGAATGATCTTGCAAATAAGTTACATACACATAAAATATGACATCGTCGCACGTCAATATTTACTATAAAAAGTCTACAGGAAGCATTAAGTCACTGACTCAGTCCAGTTCTTTACACAGTCAATGGATCAGACTCAGTTACTACCTGGGGGTGGGGGGGGGGGTGCTATGCACAGAGGTGCTGCTGGAATCCAATCCTCTTCAGATAATAAAGTAATCATTTTCATGATAGAGATCAAGCACAGATGATGTTTACATGTGCCAATTTGGTCCTGAATGGGCGCTTCCCCCCTCCCTGGCTGGAACTGGTCCAGATGTTCTGATTGCAGATATTTTGCATTTCTGCTATCTGACTTCCAGAACTTTAAGAATCACCTTTGGAGGGTGGGGGTTGAAGATGCCGAGCATGGAAGCTCCTCAGCTGCTGATCCTGTACATAGTGTTGCATTACAGGCTGCATTCATGCTCTCCACGCGCCCCCCTCCCTCCCACAGAAAGAAATGCTGCAATGCGTCTCCCTCAGCTCAGACCGGGTCTGTGAGATTCTGCTGGCAGCAGCAGCCAGAGTGGCGTCGCCATAGCAACAGCTGCTCAGACTTTTTAGCATATTTGTTTTGTGATGGTTTGTGAAAACGCAGTGAGGTTGAACTGTGGCCACATGGGGGGGGAAGGGGGGGGGGGGGGGGGGGGGGGGGGGGGAATGAGGGGCAGGGGCATATGCTCAGTGGGTTAGTGGGAAATGCTGGCAGGTTACCAGGAGAGGATGCATCCTCATGCTCCAACTGAAGGACTGACCCGGAGCTGATCAGCTGCTTTGGTTATTTAAGTGTGGATCTTCCTCGGGGGGGTCGCTGTGGCAGTAAAAGCACCAACCTGTAGTCCAGTGAGGTTTCAGGGTCAATTTATGCCGCAGCTCCCTCAGGAGAAAGCTTCTCTCTCACCAATGATGGACACATGAGGGAGGGGAAACTAATTAATCTGATTACAAAACAGGGAAACAGAAACCAAACAAACTTCACATAATACAAAAGTAGTCTTCAACAAAAAGCGCACTAAATCATTTCCTTTAAATAAGCAGACATAAAGTCCATGAGGAGAGTTGGCAACCCCTGCAGTTCCCCAGTGGAATTTCCTGATCTCCTCTGCTGATTATTATGGATGGCTCACCTGGGATGGAAACTCACAAAAAACAAATAAAAGTGAATAAACTACTTTTTCTCACTTAAAACAAATTAATCAAATGTGTGCACCCAATTGTCAATTCATTATAAGTAAACAAAGTAAAAATGAATTTTAATTTAAAGAAAAATAAAGAAATACTAACACTTATGTGGTGGTTTGCGGTTGAACCACCACACCACCCTTGCATTGACGTGTTCTCCCTACCATGACAAAGGTGGATAAAGGTGGAAAGATTTCATGTAATCCATGGAAACCAGAGAAGATCACAGTTCATTGAAGAAAAAAGGTTCAGAGCACTGTCTAGTGGGTCTAGATGACCCAACTCCCAATGTTAAAGTGCCTAGGATAGCACAAGGGTTACAATCTGTGATGAACACATTACAGGAAGACTTGGCCTTTGGAAGCCTCCCCTATACTCAGCAAGGGACCTCAGCTGTAAAAGAATGATGGGAAATATTTTCTGTGTGTCTTTTTTTGGGGGGGGGGGGGGGGTCTGCTGTGAACGGTTGGGAATAAGAAAACCAGATTATAAGTATCAGCCCCTCTTTCTTAACACTTCACCCTTAGGGTTTGTTTCCATGGTAACAGACAGGTCAAGGTGCAGAGAGACTAGAAAATTGAGAGATTTGCATGGTGGGTAACTTTAATGCATTGGTCACATGCCCCCGTACGGGAGCGGGGGGTGGACCCATACGGCTGCCTCAGGTTTTTGGGTTGTTCAGGCCCATGGAGGGTCTTAGAGGAGAGTGGCTGTGTCTTGAGAGGAGTGCAGATGCGTCACGCAGTTCCCTGAAGGCTCGAATGGCCACTTCAAGGGATGCCATGAAAATGGAACGTACCATTACCGTAAGTGTATCATAGAGCAGTGTTCCCCTGTGGACCGCGGGTGGGGGTTGCCGGGGACGCTTAATTTTGGTCCGATTTTAAAAAGAAAGAAAACCTCTGATAATCAAGATTTTTTTAAAAATAATAATAATAACAACAGTGGAACATCAATGTCTAGTAATATATTCTGTCAATGGATGTTGTGAGTACTATGTAAACAGGCACAGTGTGGGAAATCACCTGTTGCAATAAATTACTTACTGTTGTTTATTTTTGGCCGGAAGTCGTGACCCCTTCTTCCATCTGTTCTGCTGTCCCTGCACTCATCACTTATCCATTTGCAAGGTAACGTTCCACATACAACCTTTCTCATGCATCACGCTGCCAAGTGACTGAAATGTAGCCAACAGATTCCTGTCGATTTTAAAAACTACGTTTTTTCAGAATAAAAGATTGTTCAAATGTAGTAATTCTTCCTGACCAAAATTTACAGCTCAAGTGATCGAAGGTGAGCTGAGAGAATCCATCCATCCATCCTGTTCCACTCATCTGGGAGCGGGTCGGAGGGGCAAACCCCCAGAGGAGCTGGGGGGACCCACAGACATTCCCAGGCCAGCAGAGAGACGTAGTCTCTCCAGCGTGTCCTGGGTCTTCCCCGGGGACTCCGCCCAGAATCCAGTTATTTTTCTAAACAAAAGTTCTTTTAAAATAAAAGATTGTCGAAACTTAAAAGAAAAAAGAAGAACCAGACATAATTAATTATTTTTTCTGTGGCCCAGTACCAATTGATCGACCGGTCGTTGGAGACCCCAAGACTTGGGATGTCAAATTATTGCAATAATCATGATTAAATAATTACAAACAAATTTGCGTTTTTGAAATCACATTTATCTAATTTTTAATCTATAACTATTATCTTTTATTTTAGAGATAATGCCTGTTTAGGTGTCCGTTAAACCCAGGGATTACATTTGTAATCACTACGAAGTATAAACCCTACATATCTGAAATGAAATGACAAGGCAGCCTAACTGCGTTGGATGATTTGCTTCAAAGAAGTCCAATAACGTCTGTTACACCATGGTCCAGCTGAATTTTCTTTTGTGATTGGCTGCAGGGTGCGGATTAAAAAGGGATATACCAATGCACACCTATAAAAGATGCTCCGTTGTAGAGGTGTAACATGTGATCGGCCTGCCAGATCGGTGTGGGGGCCTGCGTCTAATGACAGCAACACCATTTAGAAAAACTACTTTATGTGTCGAGATCCTTGTACAAGTCATCCATGTTTCTCGGAAGACCTGTAGTAACGTGTAAACGACCGTACAGACAGTCAAATGTCACAACGTCATCAATAGTCGCAAGCCCCCGTACCAATCTGGCAGGCCGAACACATATTGTACCAACACCAGTCACATAGCCAAAATGTCCTAAACCATTGCGCTGGCCTAATCTGTAAATGGTAACCGCAGCAACAGAAACTCGGAACACAATATTACTAATTTTCTATTAGTATCTGTACATCTCTTTCAGATAGATTGTATTCCAATTATTAACTTTAAAAAAAAATAAAACAGATTGTCATACCTAATTCCACAGTTCATCACTACAGCGAGACAGTAGAAAAGACATGAGGGATTTTATAGTTTGCTTTCACCAGTTTGGTAAATTTGATCATTTGGAAGACTGAGATGTAGCAGAACAGAAAGATTAAAAATAATCTAAGAAGGAGGAAGTAAGACACAAGGAGGAACTATAACGTCACTCATGTCTTTTCTACTGTCTTGTTGTTGTGATAAACTATGGAATAAAGTACGTCTCTGTCACAAGAACAGGCAGACGGCTGGATCCAAATGCAGCAGGTTTATTAGTTCAGCTAAACATCCACAAAGCTAAATCAGGGCCAGGCAGGCAGAAGTCAATAACGGCATGAGAGCATCAGAGGAGAGACAGGAGTGGTCAGGATCCAGGCCAAGGTCAGGGCGGGCAGCAGGCAAACAGTCAGGGTCAGATGACAGAAGATCAGGTCCAGATGTAACGATCGGTAAGGAAGGCAGAGTGGAACGAACAATACTTCTCACTGAGCTTAAGTATGCTGTGGTTGATGAATGAGTGAGAGTCAGGTGTGTGGCTTCCAGGAAGTGTGTGATGGGGTTGCTGGGAGATGTAGTGTGGCTAGAACTGCTCCCACCGGTGACCAGAGGGGAGACAGAGTTCTGACTTCTGACAGTCAACATATAACGTATGATGGTATTAATAAAAAGCTGCTGGTCAATATTTTTTTGGCTGCTCAGAGAAGCGTTCCTACAGTTTTATTTGTTCAACCAGAGACTTTGGACCTGATGGCTTGTTTTTATTTTCTTAATTGAAAATATTCCCCCTTGGTGGTGTAAAAGTAAAGGTTGTGAATCTTATAATAAAAACTTCATAAACATTTCTAGTTGTATTTTGATCTTTGACTGCACCACAATGTTACTAATTTAAATGAAAATACCTAATCTACGACCTCAACATTTTGTGCAGATCACCTGTATGCCCTGTACAGGTTTGAAGCATTTTTGTGAGCAGACAGCCTGTAGAGCCCGAGCGGGCAGTAGGGAGTAAGGCATACTAACACCTGTCTGAATTGAAACCAAAAGTCTTATTCAGTCCAGGTCTGAAATACCCTCTTTTGTGTTTGCTTAGGCCAGAGGACCCTGCAGCTCCAGAGTGATGACCTTCGGACGGTCGTGCTGGTGAACCCGTCAGAGGAAACGGTTTCCTCCGAGGTGAGTCGCAGGTCAACAAGTAAAGCCTTAGTCCTAAGAGACAGAGAATGGGCACGCTCTTTGCACACTCCTTGTGCATCCTGACCGTTGGAAATGAGCAAGTTAGACAATCAGAGTGTGGATCATGTGGACGTCCTACTGGCATCCATGTCTCACGTGCACATCCCGTGCATAAAGCATTCGTGCACATCCGGTAAGGAGCCAGCGCATACACCTCAGTAACGAGTGTGGTTTAAGGACATCATACGACAGCATCACTCGTGCGTCATAAGTACGTGTAGATTACATTATAATTACAAATACTTCAAGATACACTTACCGCGTGCACAGCAACGGTACGTTCCATTTTTGTGACGGTCCTTGAGGGGCCCACATGAGTCACTAGGGCACTGCGAGACACGCCTGCGCTCCCTTCAAGAACCAAAAAACCTGCAGCCCCCGTGCGCGTCAGCCCCCCATACGGGTGCATGTGACTAACCCTTGTGCTAGCTTGTGGGGTCCAGATGACCCCACAAGCTAGCACAAGGGCTACGGCTTAACCATTGCATATTAGTACTTCCCACCTGCACCACAGTCTTTCAAATCTGAACCGAGTCCGGTGGGTTCTGGACGAGAAAAGCAGCATGACTCGGATACAAAGACACAAATGTAATGGATGTCTGGGTATTTTCTTTTCAAAGAGCTGGTTCGGTCTGGGGGCAGGTCTTCAGGTGTACTCTCACCTCAGAGCCCTGAAGGAGCAGCTGCACCATGTGATCCTGCAGGATCTCATAATCTCAGGACCTGGCATCACAAGCTCTGTCAGGCCTCACACATCAGGCTGGAAGGACAATCCGCTGCTCTTTCTGACGTGTGTCTGAACAAGTCTGTACTTGTGGCATAACTGGAGGTTAAAAATAGAAGAAGCTTCTTCAATGGGTTTATTTTTACAGATGATGATCCACAGAAACGGAAATAACCTTTAAAAGCTGCTTTGATTGTTTTTGGTTTGCTCTGATGAAATGTGGGGCTGATGCTTTGACGATGTCTGAGCGCTCACACAGCAGTGATGATCATCTGTGTCTGAACGCAGTGAACCTCCAGCTTCTGCGTGTCCCTCCTGTGCACAGGCCCGCTCCCTGATAACTGACCGCGCGGCGTTTAAGCTGCTGATCCTGAGCGGCCAGAGCTCCGAGCAGGGAGGAGACGTGCTGCTGCAGGGCGGCGCTTTTACGTGGGAACACTTCTCTGAGATCATCTCCCATCCTCAAGTAAGCCTGGCTTGTTTCCTTTTGTTTAAATAACCGGGTTGATGTCACGCTGCGCTCACACTAAACGCGATTCCTGCATCAAAGTCGCGTCCGCTGGCTCTCTTCGACTCCAATTGGTCACTCGACGCTGGTCCAAGAATGTCTTGTCCGTGTGTTTTTAGCCTCACTACTCTGTCCATGAAAGCATTGACTGTACATCATTTACAGCCAATGCATGGAAGACACAGTTGATCAGAGATCAGGTTAGTTTATTGTGAAGAATTCTATAAAAGCATCAGTCATCACGTCTCCATGTCTGGGATCATGATATCTTTCAGAGAGTCTCACTACGGCGAGCTTCACCGTCTACTGCAGGCGCTGAATCTGAATGACGGACGCTTTCAGCGCTACTTCTGTCTCTGAAACCCAGTTTGATGACTTGCTGTCCACAGAGGGAAAAATAAGAATAATATTAAAATGAGTGGGTTTTTTGATTGTCTCCATACAAATAAGCAAATAAGAAAATTATTATAAAGTTCAGGAGAGCGATCAAAAACGCCAAAGCTGAATTCCTGATTGGTTGACGTGATGGGTCTTTTTTGCCAGAGTTCAAATGTCTGACAAAGAAGACGCGGTTCACCCCCCGCTCAAATCGCACCGCAGGACCTCTGATTGCGTCTGTACATTGACTTAAAGGGCCTATATCATGCTTCCCTTTAGCCTTTGAGACTAAATTATATCCATAAATATGATACTATCTAACTTTTGACACACTTAATGAGAGATTCTTTAATGACATATGGGTTATTTTCACAGCTCATTTTCCAAGTCAGTAAGACGATTCGATCTCTGAGGCTCCGCCTTTCGCTCCTTGTGGGTGCCGCCCATTTCCTGACGTGAACCTAGAGTCGGCCGCGGCAGCCTGTCTCTGTTTCGCCCATGAAAACAAACAACAGCTCAAAGATGTTTTATTTTGAAAAACTGCCCGATTTTCTGTTCCATCCGTCTATGTCACTCTTGACGCAGGCCAAGGCGCTCTTCTCGGTTGCCTGATAGGTTACCGCTAAAATAAAACCCAGGAACTAGAAAAATGAGTAAAAAACAAACGTCTTTAAAAAGTATCTTTGCCAAGTGGAAAAGATAGGAGACAGAAGAGGAGCCTTCCAAAAAAAGAAAGCTACATTTAATAGACAGCACTTCTTTTTTGCACCATGAGTGTGGTAGGGGTAGAGGATGATGACACCTGTGTGATGTACAATGACATGCGTGTCAAAATAAAAGCTCAGCGGTCGACATGTTAAGTCCCTGCTCCTCCTTAATTGTGACATTGCTTCAATAATTGTTTGCCACATCTCAAAGAGCGGTCCGTGAAAACTTTGTGTAACGTTAGAAAGGTTGGCGACCTCTGATTAAGAGAAATACTCAGAAATGAGTGAAATGACCAAAATACCACTTTGAGGTTGTTTTTGTGAGGAATTAACGTTATTATTCACTTAAAAGCTCAAAAAAGGATTTTGCATGATATGGGCACTTTAATATAGAACCTGGACGCCCCGATGTGGGAACTGCATTCAGTTTGAATGCAGCTTTAGAGGTGGTCACACAAGCTCACACGTGCATTTGTCTGATCCTGTGCTGCAGGTGATCGAAGTCCTGTCCAGGAACTCTGCCAAGCCAACCGCAAAGCTCACAGTTTCTTGTCAGGGAGACGGGGGCTGGAGCTCCCTGGGCCAAAGCCAGGAGCAGCTGCCGCTGAGGGGTCTTCTGGAATACAGTCTGAACCCAGAACCACATCTCCCCGACATGGACGGAGTCACAGAGTTCACTGAGTACATCTCAGAAACGGTGGACGTGCCGCCCCCCTTTGAGCTCCTGGAGCCGCCCACTTCTGGGGGGTTTCTGAAGCTGTCCAAGCCCTGCTGCTACATCTTCCCCGGAGGCAGGGGCGACTCTGCTCTCTTTGCCGTTAACGGATTTAACATCCTGGTGGACGGAGGGTCAGAGAGGAAGTCCTGCTTCTGGAAGCTGGTTCGTCACCTGGACAGGATCGACTCTGTCCTCCTCACACATAT
The DNA here is from genome assembly GCA_037389245.1 of Oryzias sinensis. Taxonomy (NCBI): domain Eukaryota; kingdom Metazoa; phylum Chordata; class Actinopteri; order Beloniformes; family Adrianichthyidae; genus Oryzias; species Oryzias sinensis. Next base: position 3,378,653 of record CM074489.1, on the reverse strand, counting down.
CGGTGCAGATAACCTTCCTGGGATCAATGGATTGTTCCGAAGGAAAGTTGCAGAGCGGGAAGAGGAAAAGAACCGAGGGTCCGGTTCCTGCAGCAGCAGTGAGTGGATGAAAAACCTCATCTCTCCAGAGCTCGGGATTGTCTTCTTTAACGTTCCAGAGAAGCTTAGGATGCCTGAGTCTACGCTGAAGGTGAAGAGGAGCATCGAGGAAGCATCTCTAACACTGCAGTATCTCAACAAGCTTGGCATTACTCCAGAGCCTCTCCACAGGGCTGTCAGCAACACCATTGAACCCATCACCTTATTCCACAAACTTGGTGTGGGGAAGTTAGACATGTATGTCCTGAACCCTGTGAAAGACAGCAAAGAGATGCAGTTCCTAATGCAGAAGTGGGCCGGCAACAGCAAAGCCAAGACGGGGATTCTGATGCCCAATGGGAAGGAAGGGGAGATTTCTGTCCCCTATTTGACCTCCGTTACTGCGCTGATAGTTTGGATTCCGCACCGCCCAACAGAAAAGATTGTCCGGGTGTTGTTTCCAGGAAACGCTCCACAAAACAAAATCTTTGAGGGTCTGGAGAAACTGAAGCACCTGGACTTCCTCCGGCACCCAGTGGCCACTCAAAGAGACACGACATCCGGGGCTCCACCTCCCATCATCAAGCAAACAAAAATCCGATCCAGAGCGGACAGCAAGGAGAGTCTTAAGTCATCCCCCAAACCCCACGCCAAACCAGGCAAGAAAGAGAGCGGCAGCCACGAAGAGGAGCCAAAGGCTGACGCCACGAAGGAGAAAGAAAAGAGAGACGAGAAAAAACCCAGGAGTGAAAGCTTGAAGGCCACTAAACAGCAGAAAAACAGCGAGGTGGCGCCTGGAGCAGGCAAGAAGAAAACATCCAAGGACAAAACCTCAAAGCTAGAGAAAACATCTAAGATGGACGAAAAGAAAGACAAAGAGAAAAAAGAAACAAAGAAAGAAAAGGTGAAGAAAGACGAGAAGAGTAAAAAGGATGAGAAAAAAGAGACTAAAGCCAAGGAGAACAAAAGGAAGGATCTGAGTAAACCTGAGCTGAGAAAAATGACCAAACCTGACTTAAAGCCGCTCACAGCAGAGGTGAGAAAAACGCTGCACAAGGCAAAAGCTCAGGCCAAGCCCAAGGCCATCCGGAGTAAGGCTGCTAAAGAGGAAGCCAATGAGAAGACGCCGACTCCAAAGAAGCCTTCTGAAGCAGCCGCTCTGGCTGATCGGTCCATCACCTCCTCCCCCGAGGACCTCACTGCAGACTTTGAGGCTTTAAAGCTAGAGAAGACTCTGAAACCAGAGGCCGAGCCCGTCCAGAATGATGGGATGTCTGGTGGCCTGCTGGGGCTCTCAGGAACCAATGTTTGTAGGTCAGTTTCACCCTCAGAGAGGGCCGCCTTCCCCACCTCGGAGGTGAAACCTTCCAAATCCGAGCCCCGTGTAAAACAGGAGGGAGACAACAAAAGCACAGCAGAGCCGGCTGCCTCAGCTGAGTGGACGGATGGACACGCTGACTTTGACAAGAAACATGAGGAGGAGAAGATGGAAAAACACGACAAAGACTCTGCGAAGGGGAGAGACCGGTCAAAGAAGAGCGAGAGCTCGGAGGAGGAGGGCGATGTCATTGAAAAGGCAGAAGTAGAGGGAACAGAAAATGAGGAGGTCCAGAAGTGTAAAGCAGAGGAGGTGAAAAGGGAAAAACCCATGAAGGAAGGCGACACGAAAAGAGCTGAGCAAAAAGCAGCGACAGCCTCGGCCTCCGAGCAGTTCTCTTTCATCCAGGATGAGACCATGCCTGCCTACTCTGAGACCGAACAGACCATCTCAGACGAGGAGATCCACGAGGACGCCGAGGACAGGGTCCCACAGCTGCGCTACGACGTGGGCACCTGTGAAGTCTCTGTTCCCGATGTTCCTGGCACCTTTGAGACCATGCATGGCATCAGAGAGATGAAGAGCTCTGCAGGTCCAGATGCTGCAGATGTGAAACCCAAAGTCTTGGTTGGAAGTCATGAGCCTGAGCTCGCACCTTTCCCTGCCATCATTGCTGCTCCCCTCGCTGAAGAGGAGCACATCTCTTCTGCCACATCCATCACAGAATATGACAAACTGTCCTCTTTCACCACTGAAGACCAGTCTGTTGCCTCGGTGACAGCACCTCAGACGGAGGACATGGGGACGAGCTCTCTAATGCTAGACGCCATCAGCAACGCCCCTCTGCGCGTGGAAGCCGCTCAGGGTAAAGACTACCTCCACTCAGCAGGAACCATCTCCCCCACCTCCTCTCTAGAAGACGACAAGTGCTTTAAGTCTCCTTCCTCTGATGAATATCAGCCCAACATTCTAGAAATAGAAGGGGACACAAAAATAAGGTCAGTTCACGAAGAAGAAGAAGAAGAAGACGAGGAGGAAGATGAGGACGAGGACCAAACCCCCAATGTTGACATCCCTTTGGCAAAACTTCAAGAGGGATACGAGCATGCAGCTTCCATGATGCTCCAGGAGCACCAGAAGGCTCCTCCCCTCGTTGGCCGCCACACTGCAAAAGAACAGCAGAGTGCCACCAGCACAGAAGGACTCGGGACAGTTGAAGTGAACCACATCATGCCGCCTCCATCGTTCCCCACTGAGCTGGACTATTTCGGTCAGGAGGGGGAGGAAAGATGCTTAAGTCCTGAGGACAGCACAGTCAGATTGACCCCCCCCTCACAGTCTGTACGCACCAGCAGCAGCGCCTCACCAATCGAAGGAAAAGCTCTAAAGACAACAGACAAAGATCGCCTGGAGACCAACGTGACAGCTGACATCCACAAAGCAGAGAGAGCTGTTCCTATCGCTGACGATTGCTGCCTGCCAGGTGAAGTTCTGTTCAGTACAGACAGATCCAAACCTGCTGAAACGAGCCCCGACTTACCTTCGGCACCAGCTTCCAGTGGAGAAAAGCCTCATTTCATGCAGAAAAAGGAGGAAACAGCCTCAAGTTCTGATGATGGCACCAAGAAAATTGCCTTACTCCCACAGTCTGTACCTACGTTTGCAGAGGAGGCTGTTGAGCTGCCAGACCAAGAAAAGACGGCACAAGCTGACATCCCCAAACAGGAAAAGTCTGTTACCATCTTAGATCACGCCTCCTTTATCGACCTGCCAGGTGACAAGGCTACGCCGGAGGTGTCTGAGGAGTCTGATGAAACCAGTGAGGAGGAGAATTTAGCCAAAACTGATTTGCAACCAGCTGTTAAGGCAAAGCTCATGGAAGCAAAGGAGGGATGCTTCTTAGACGACGACTTTACATTTGAAGAAAAACCTGATGAAACCGAGAGAAGCGTCACGATTACTGACGGCACACAAGTGTCCTTTAGCAAAGCGGAAGAATTACAGTCTCGGGTTAGGTGTTCTGATGATGATGATGATGAAGAACCAGATGACGCCTCTCCGAGTGGGGACAGATCTATACCCTCGTCAACTAATCAGGACAAGGCAGACCAAAAGAATGAACTCAACGAGAAAGGAGAGGTTCATTTGAAAGAAGGCGAGAAGAGCGTTCATTTCAGTCTTGCTGATTTTTCAGAGAAGGACAGAAAAGAAAAAGTCGTGTATATGAGGCAGGACACGCCCTATGTGTACGGAAAAACCTTCACCTACGCCGACGTGTATGACAGCAAGACCAGCTCCGTGGACTCTGACTACTACAGACAGGAGTCTGAAGACAAGGCCGTCAGCGACGCCGCAGGGACTGACGCGCTGTCAAAGAGTCCCGAGCACCCCTCCCCCGCCACAGTCATGGACAGGACCTCCGAGAAGAAGGATGCACCTATGCCCCCCCCATCGTTCTCCTCCCTGCCAGAAAAAGAAGCTTTCCTGGGCGGCGAGAAAGGCGCTTGCTTGGAGATCGACATGAGTAAATTCACTGCAAGGGATGAGGAAGATTACGATGATGATAAAGTCCTTGATGATGATGAGGACGAAGATGAGGAGGAGGATGAGGACAATGAAAGTAGCATTGACTCTGATGTGGATAAAGATGGCAAACAGAAATGTCAGCGGGACACAAAGAGCCCGCTCAGCGCCTCGGAGAAGCCAGAGTCCATGGTTTCAACGGTGGGGGGCGGGTTTACCTGCCAGGGTGAGACCGGTACACAGGAGAGCAGCCCCAGCTATTTGAACAAGTTCACTGATGATGCCAACACTGATTACTCACCTGCCAGTGCAGATCCTGCAGACTTAGGCTCCACGGGAGCAACTGGCTACTCCGGTTACCCCGCCGGGTTTGAGGAGAAAGAGCTGTTTTCATCACGTCAGAACAGAGACGAAGAAAAAGAAGCTTTTAATTTGAAATCAAGAGATGAGAGTTATAGCCAGAAAGAGAGAAGTGACCTTAGTTATGAAAAGCAGAAAACTCCAGATGTACCAAGTAAAAGCTCACTGGATACTAACTTTCAGTACTCCACCACAACAGCCTTGGGGTACTCCTCTTCCTCAGCCTACAGCTACTCCTCCTCCACTTCAGGTTCCCTTTCCACAAGCCGTCAGTTTGGGGAGGAACTGGAGACGCCTGCCTCTGTGGAGCCTCCATTTGAGTACTCATCCTTCAAAGAAGAGAACATGCTTGGTGCTGATCCTCCTGTTCCCAGTTCAGCTGCAGCCAAACACGACTATCTAGAAGTTTCTGAGAAACTGAACCCACCAGCAACCACAGCTGTCTCCACTTCCCCGTCAGCCGCTTTCTCACCTCATGGCACATGTGAGGAGTCAGTGAGGGTTCATGCAGCTCCAGGCAAAGGCCCTCAGTCTGGCTGCTTCTATAGGCCTGAATGGCCTGAAGGGACCAAGGCAGCGGACTTTGGGTTGAGAGCAGGCCCGTTTTCTCAACTGTCAGACTTTTCAGTAGACAAGGAGGCTGCCAGCGCAGCTCTGTTTGGGGTCACCTCCTCCCCTCGGCCAGACATCGAAGGCAAGCACTACTTTGAAGAGACTGACAGCAGTGAAGACGAGGATGAGGAGGTGTACATGCATGACATGGCTCGTAGGTCTCCTTCCAGCGGCCCGACGGGCAGCATCTCATTTCTAAACAAACATGTCGCTCCAGCTGTCAGTGGAAAGGTCGGGGCCGTTCCAGATGTTCTGGCTTCTTACATGGCATCCCCTCCCAGGTCCGGTGTACAGGACGGAGCAAACAGACCTGCGGAGGCCAGCGGAGGTTCCTCTGTGCTTGCTGGGGCAGCAGCATGTGGTCCGGTTTCTGGCCTGACCAGGGTGGAACCCAGACAGGAAGCAGCAGGTTTTACCAGGAGTATGTATGAGTGGGAAATGGCAAAGTCCCAGATGGGCATGGTACCTGGAGACTCCCCTCCCCATTGTCGCCATGAGGAGGAGTTTGAAGAGGAGTGTGAGATGGAGCCAGAGTATCCCGCCCGCCCCCTGTCCTTGTCCTCTAAAGAGCAGCTGTTTCACTCGCCGTTTCACGCTCAGGAATGCAGTCGGGACGAGCTGGATGACGAGGATGATAGTGACCAGGATGCCCCCACAGGCGCCATTTCCTCCTTCACCAGCCGCTCCTCTCCCGGATACTCGTCTTCTGAGTACAGGCAGCGCAAGGACGACCTCTCACCGTCTTTCATCAACCCATGTAGGCAGCAGCTCTCAAGTGACGAGGACGATAGGGAGGCAGGTCACTGGAGCGATCAGTCCCAGGAGGGGGACGAGCACGACCTGTCTGTCAAGAGAAGGGCCCACAAGCAGCCCTACCATCACCAGTCCCACAGCAAGGGCAGCAGCTCTCTGCAGCCCACTGGTGAGATGTTGACAGGATCAGGACCAGCCGCAGAAGACACCCCCCCCACCTCCATTAGTGAGTCTCTTGCTTCTCAGTCAGACTCTGAAGGGCCTCGAGGTGCCGAAGAATCCCCCTCTGTTACTGGGGATGGCAACCTTGACTCAGATGAAGACTTTATGCCGGTTAATAAATCTGCCTCAGGTCATGGCAACCATCCATCTGGTTCCAGGAGGAGCCTCGACCCTCCCCCTGCCCCAGTCAGGGACCCCCATCCTCACCGGCCTTACCCAGATGTATGCATGGTGGATCCTTGTTCGCTGGATAATGGCTCCGCCAAGAAAGAGCCAAAACCCAGGAGCTTAAAAAAGGCCTCAGGGAGAACCAAATCTTCATCTCCTGCTAAGCGCAAGAGGTCCCCCATGCCTGTGAAGCAGATGCTTTCCCCCTGTGGGGCTCAAACAAAGAAGAAAGATTCAGACAAGAGCTCACGGATGTCTCGTCTGTCAGACGGACAAGGTTCCAAAGACGACGACCACTCCAGATCCAGCTACAACCCTGGAAAAGGCCTGACAAATGGTGTCAAGACAAGCCCAGGTAAAAAGGCACACTGCCTAGACACAGCATGGATTCATGACTTTTCAAAGGTTCTCCTCATTCCTTTGACTTTCCTCTGCCAGGTTCCCAAAAGCCTGGCTCTGGGGCTGCTCCAGCTTTTCCCATTTTTGTGGACCTGGCTTACATTCCCAACCACTGCAGCGGCAAAAATGTAGACCAGGAGTTTTTCAAACGAGTTCGTTCCGCATATTATGTAGTGAGCGGGAACGACGCAGCTGGTGGGGAACCGAGCCGGGGGGTCCTGGATGCCCTGTTGGACGGAAAAGCTCAGTGGGGATCAAACCTTCAGGTATTTTCTAAAGAACTGTTGACTTTTCTCTGATGCTTCAATTTGGTGACATGTGTCTTTATTCATGTTAAACTAAAGAAATAAAAAGTGAATTTAATTCAGTTTCCTTCAAAGTACCAATTCACAAACAAGGTTGTCTCAAGAGGCAAAGATAGAAAAAGGAAAAGACATCAAATAGCCTGGACATACAGTTGTGCTCATACGTTATATATTAATGATAAAAAAAAAAACTTGTTTTCCACTCAGTCAGCAGTTGGATGAAGCCATTTATTGTAAAAAAAGCTGTTTACCCCTTTTTGAGTCAAATGACCTTGTTCAAGGTTTACCAAGTTGTTAATGAAGTTCTTGTAGTGCCTCCTTTTGCATCAATAACAGCTTGACGTGACGGATGAGGTTCTTACTTTTCTCTAATGGTAAAGCCGCCCGGAAAACCTCAAGTTCCTTTAATAATAATGAGGTCAGGAGACTCAGATGGCCATTCCAGAACCTTCACCTTGTTCTGTTGGAACCAATGACAGCTGGACTTGGCCTTGTGTTTTGGATCTTTGTCATGTTGAAATGTTCAGGTGTGTCTCATGTGCAGCCTTCGAGCTAAAGACTGTACGCTTTCCTCCAGTTTCTTCTGATAATGTGCTGCATTAATCTGGCCTTCAATTCTGACCAAATTTCCTGGGACTTTGTAGCTCACACATCCCCAAACCATCGGTGAGCCGCCTCCGTGTTTCCCAGAAGGAATAGTGTCCTTTTCATCAGAGGCCTTGCTGACTTCTCTCCAAATGCTTATGTTTTGGCCAAAAAGTTCAGTCGTGGTCTCATCTTTCCAAATGACTTTAGTCCAGAAGTTTGGAGGCGTGTTTCTGTGCTGTTTGCCGTATTGTAAGCTTCCAAATCCACCATGCAGCCCATTTTTCATCAGGTGCCTCCTTATTAACCCTTGTGCTATCATAGATGACCCCCCCCCCCCTTACATTGACGTGTTCTCCCTACCATGACAAAGGTGGACAAAGGTGGAAAGATTTCATGTAATCCATGGACACCACTGAAGATCACAAATCATTGAAGAAAAAAGGTTCAGAGGACTGTCTAGTGGGTCTAGATGACCCAACTCCAAACGTTAAAGTGCCTAGGATAGCACAAGGGTTAAAAAAAATGAAAATTCTGGATGACATGTCTGCGTCTCACCTTAAGAGATCAGGCTGATTTATTTAGAAGAATTCTACTAAAGAATGAGTCATCACATCTTCATGTCTGGGTTCAATAGATCAGACAGAGACTCTCCCAGTACTGTGAGAATCACCCACCTGCTGTCTCTCTGTGACCCACTTTGATGACTTGCTGTCCCACGTAAGTCAGAGGAGTGAAGAAAAAAGAAATGGAAATAAAGAAATTAAAAAAACTTTTTTGTTGTCTTGATGCAAATGAGAAAAATATCCAAAGTTCAGGACAAGAACAATCAGATTCTCTCCATGTTGGTTTGGGTTTCCTGCCGATTACGTCAGTTTACATGTTGAAAGTCATTGATTGGTTGATGTGACTCATCTTATTCACCAAGATTCTGATTTTTTTACTCTGGAGGCATCGCGAGGGCCAAATCACGCTGTTGCCAGACCAACAGGTCGCACCCTACGTTTAAGCCGCCTGACTGAAGGTTAAAACCAGGACATCTCAGATCGCATTCCCTGACTGCAGCTTAAAGGCCAGTTCACACCGGGACGAATTTCGCCCGCGATTTTCGCCGACGTTTAACGCCTCATGACTAAACAAAGGGCACCAAAGTGAGTGTGCACACCAACGCGAAAAAATGCTACGCGTCAAAGCGTCACTTTTAAAAAAAAGCCTCGGGTTCGTTTTTTTTGGTTTGACGCGCCGCGTCGAAATCTATTCGACCAATGAGAATGGCGCTTTTGCACACGTGTCTGGAGCTTCTGAAGTTACAGTAAAACACAACTTGGGGGCGATCAAACACAAAACTGCCTTGCTGAGCACACATACCAGGGAAGAAGATAGACGGCGAGTAGCGTCTACACTGCCGCGAAGAAATAATGACGGACATTCTAAAATATCCCCGAACAAAGCACCAGTTGGAGCAACTGGTGCTGGAAATATTCAAGTTTTCTTTGTTTGATTCTGACAAGCGCGTAAATTTTTGCTCTCTTCTTCTGAACGAAAAGCGACTTTAAGAAGCGTAACGTTGCGCAGCGCCACCTTGTGTACAGGAGTATTTCTGAAAAACGCTGGCGAATAACGCCTGGCGAATATTCGTCCCGGTGTGTACGGGCCTTAAGGCTTTTGATGTTCCTACGACCAAAAACCTGCAGCGCCTGTACGGGTCAACCTCCAGTCTGGATGGATGTGACCAAGACTTGAGACTGAAGGGGGAGGCTCGTTGAGAACCAGGATTTTCCCAACAAGCTGCATGATAAAAAAACCTTTTTGCAAAGCGTGTTGGCGTCTTGCTGATAGGTATTTATGTGTGACTGTCCAGTCTGCTGTGGTTTATCCATGTAAAGCAGGGGTCCCCAAATAAAGGCCTGGAGGGCCGGTGTACGTGTTTTCCAACCAACCTGCCATTCAAGCTCCTTATTGGCTAAACACACCTGATCAAGGTAATCAGCAGCAAACAATGTAAGGTTTCTGTTAAGCCAGCAGGACACCGGCCCTCCAGGCCTGCATTTGGGGACCCCTGACCCCATTAATGGAAGGGTATGTTAAAGAAAGCCAGGGCTTTGGTGTTTCTTCCTGTTTTAAAGTCTCTGTGTCCCTTGACCTCCACCTTCACATCTGACTCTGTGGTTATCTTTCAGGTGACGCTGATCCCCACCCACGACACTGAGGTCACTCGCGAGTGGTACCAGCAGACCCATGAAAGGCAGCAGGAGCTCAACATCATGGTTTTGGCCTCCAGCAGCACCGTTGTCATGCAGGATGAGTCTTTTCCAGCCTGCAAGATCGAGTTTTAGGGTCTCATCAGCTTTGTAATTCCTCCTCAGTGCGAGCTGAAACGTGAAGCTGCCTCTGCTCGTCTGCCAGTTGGAAAATTCGAGGATCACTTTTCCTTTTGGCACTTATTTCTAGGCTTTCTAATAACTTTTGTTTTCCATCCTTCAGCCGGTCATACTTTCTGTCCTCTGATCTGATGTGTTTCTCTGAATCGAGGACTTCTTTTTCCATCTGCCCATGTTCTGATGAAGGTTTTGTTGCTCTTTGCCTGACTTAACAGAATCACAAAGTCAAACACATCAATAACTAAATCGGACTAGAAAACAATCTGGATCCAACTTTCCGCTAAGCTTTTTATGAATCGTGGTGCGTTGGATTCTGACTTAGTAAGAGTAGAATAAAAGGTAGAGCCAACCAGTCTGTCGTTCTGTGCCGTAGCTTAGGGAACAACCTGTCCAAGAATCTGTGTGACGGTGGATCCTTGCAGTTTTCCAGCATCTTTAACGATGAACACAAAGCTCTCTAACTGTTTCTGTTGTCCTTGGTGTACTTGTGGGTGTATTAGAAGCAAACGTTTGCTCGTAGAAGTCAGAGAAGCATTGACGCCGGCTGAAAAATGTCCTTGAATATCCCAAACTCTGCAGAGAGCAGAGGAGGCCCAGGCCCACAGCTGCCGAAGCAAAGATTGTCTTCAGCTTTGACTGCGGGAACCCACCTGATAAAAGAACCATTCTTATGTGTGGCTCAGCTGTTGACTCACTAAAGGTCACACAGAGGTCACAGCCTAATCAAACTTTAAAATCTGTATTTCAGCTGCCACTCTTAAAAGCACAAAAGGTTTGCTGGACCAGTTCTGCTCATTTGTTTAACGAAAGGCAACCAGCCTGCATCAAAGTAAAGTTTTTTTTTGCTTTGCAGACAAATTCTTTTTCGATCTATTTCTGACCTGATGTCAGTGTTTCTGCAACAACGACCAGCATCTGTAACATCCACCTTCAAGTCAAGCCTTTTCCTCTGGGAAACATGTGTGCATGGTTCCATGGAAACATACATGCACTGAGCGACGGATGCATTCCAACACAAATGCACAAAACTCTACGGTCACTAAAACCCGCTTGCACAGAACAATGCACATGCCGAAGAACGCGCCAACAGAACCCTTCATGCACCGAAACACGCCGTGAAACGCCGCGCACACTGAAACAACTGCACTCAGATATGGGTGAACAGAGCCACTCGCACACATGAAACTTTGGGCACACTGAAACACGGGCTTTCAAAGATTTGCTTTAAATCATGCGTGCAAAAAACATGTATGTACAGAACCCTGGACCAACTAAAATATGTGCACAGAACCATGCAGGTCCTAAAACGTGGGCGTGGAACCATTCATTGTCCAAAAAGGGAAAACATGGAAGTATTTGTGCTCTAAGTCGTGCATGCATAGAAACATGTGTGCATAGAACAAAAAAAGACGCATTCAGCGTCAAAAAAGCATTAAACTCTTAGCAATACGTGCTTTTACACATGCATGTACATTTACATACAACCCACTAAAATGCTCATTGGCTAAATTCCAAGCTTGATAACATGTGAGAACTGAAATATATGTATAAAATAGATAAACCTTTACATGCTCCATGTATGCGTAGATGTACCCGTGCGTGCATCGAAACATGCATGCGTCTACCATGCGTGCTTTGCTAGACCCATGCACAGAGTCATGCACAGGAACATGTGAGCACTGAAACACGCGTGCTCCTTTACGAACCACGTGGACGCAGAAATATACGTGCACAGAACCATGCGTTTGCTGAAGCATGTGTGCACCGGACCATTAGTGGGCTGAAACACGCACGGCTTCAGCATGGAACTATGCGTGCATTGAAGCATGCGTGCGTGGAGGCGTGTGCAGACGAATGGTTTTGTACGCGCTCCGTGACCGTGGAACCATACGTGCACATAAACAGACTGGCTGTAGGGCTGCAGAGACTTGAATGTGAAGATGCAGATCTACCTTTACATTCCCAATGGAGGGCTTTCATCTCCTGGTTGCCTTGGTTACGGTGCATCACATGGTACACAAAGAATTTTTCTCGCAATAAGAACACGACCTACCCCTGACATCGGGAAGAAAACGCGTCTGACCTGCCACCTCCCTTTCTACCTGCCATGACATTCCACATTAAACCGTTTAGGCACCAAATCCCGGCTTCAAACAACACTGCACACATATATGCAAACACGCCAAGCCAGACTGCCAGACTCACGGTGAGGTTTTTACCCGCTGCTTTTCTTTTGTTTTCCTGTTTTGTAAACTGACTGCGCTGCCTGAGTTGTGTATGGGAGACAAAAACAAAGCAGAAGAAATTGATTGTAACCAGAAATAAGTTGGTGTGGGGGTCCAGTGAGGCCCGCTTGCTTATGCATGTGCACCCCCACCTGCTAAAAGTGTAGAACTGCTCCTTCAAAGAGCTCCCGGCGGTTCTGCGTCTTTCTGCTTCATGGTTTTTAATCTTCTGTTGTACGTGCAATATTCTGCTGATCTCTCTTTAAGTGTTTAGAGGCAAATATTAAACAGAGTTATTGTTGAAAGATGAAAAGTGTGAAGAAAAATAAAAACGTTTCCTGAAACAATCTGGCTCGGGTCCCTTTTTGGCTATGTTCACACTTCAGGCTGAAACGACCCAATTCCGATTTTTTTGCCCCTATGGGACCTGTATCTGATCTTTTCATGACAGTCTGAACGACACAGATCCGATCTTTTCAAATGTGACCCAGGCCACTTGGGTATGTGGTCCTGAATCCGATACGTGTCTGATCTTTTGAAATGCGACCTCCGTCTGACCGGTGAGGCCACATGAACCCGACCCGTTCGCCATTGAGACGCTACAAACGTTGCTGCCGAGACCATTCAGTGGAAGGGAAGCGAGGTCACCGATTGGATTCATATTTGGGGTGACAGCTCCATTCAGGACAAACTCCAGGGCTCTTATCGCAACCGGGCGATTTTTGAAAATATTTCCAGGAAAATGGACGATCGTGATGTTGAACTTTTTGTACAATCCAGATGTTGGTGATTAAGCAGGCAGCTATACTTTTGAGAAAAGAAGATAATATCACCTTTGCTAACATTTATGTCCAACCAGAAAGTGACAGAAGTTTAAAAACCCCTTTTAGAAACAATCATCTCAACAAGAAACAGGGTGTTGGTCTGTGGTGAGATTGGATTACAACCCATAATCATACAGTGTGATTATAGATTACTAACCAAATTAGGGATTGCCGTGATTTAGTTCTCCTCTAAGAATATCTTTTAGTAAATGGTCATTTATTTGCAAATCTTCTTTTTTAATGCTTTTATAAACCATTAACTAATTAATACAAAAGTAATAGTAGTATTAATATTTTGAAGTGCAGTTTAAAATGTGGAATGGCAACATTCTGTACCACGTGTTTCATGTATCTGGAAAGTAATACGTGATTTAGAAATAGTAATCTTTACTTTACAATTTATTCCGTCCATCCTTTTTCTGCCGGAAAGTTCTGGCCACTGTTGGGTGTGGTGGTGGTGGGGGGGGGGGTGTACAGCCGGACACGTCGCCAGTCAGCTGACTGTTGAAGTTTTTCAATGATTTGCATTATTTTACTTTTAATCCATAGGAACCCATAGAGACATCAGAGGAACATAAACATATCAGAACTGCATTCTGTGGTAGAACAGACGCTTGAAAGAGGAACCGGCTCTTGTGGGTTCTTTGTTCTCACTTTCCCAGGAACTACAGGAACCGGGCGTCCTCACCGTGAGGCCAAGACGTTAACCACTGTTTCACGCCGCAGAGCCGACAGAATTCTCCCCCAGGGAGGTGAGAGCACACGGCCCCCATCATTGAAATACCTGGGTGTGCATGTGGACACGCTGCTAACCTGGACTCTCTGTGCCCGTCTGGACCAAAGGACGCACCTTTTCCCACGTCTGAGGCTCTTTGGGGTCAGTAGCAAAATAATGTGGACCTTTCATTCATCTGTGCTTGAAAGTATATCCGCTACGGTCTGCGTGTCGGGTTTGGCCGTTTGTCTGTTCACAACAAAAACAGGATTGGCGACATGGCGAAAACAGCTGTGAAGGTCACAGGTACACGCGGCAGATGTGTGAGTGTTCTGTGACACGTCTAGCTCATCAGTGATCCATCTCATGTTCAGTTTTCTGACATTGAACTACTACCATCCGGAGGACACTTCAGAGCAGCCAGATACAAAACCAACTGATGTCAGAACTCCTTCGTTCCATCAGACTGCCGAACAAACGCTAAACGGTCCAGAGCCAGAGCCTCTGGTTGGTATTTTTGTGGGTGTTGTCTTACAGTGCTTGTTTATTCGGTTGTGTTCTTTATGTTGTAGCTGTGGGCAGTGGCGGTTTTTGATATGGGCGATGTGGGCGGTCGCCCAGGGCGGCACTTCATAGGGGGCGGCATTTGCCGTGCCTGAGGCGTTACACATAATTTGCTACACAGTATATTCAAAGAGGAAGCTTGGAGCTTTTAATTTGAAGTTGCTTCAGCAGCCGACACTTTACACTTTTATTATGACACATCAGACTGTTAAAAATGTCTTCCTCCTATTTCCTCTTCACACTTATGGTGCAAAAAAAAAAAAAAAAAAAAAAAAAGAATACCTCAGAGTGAAACAACGTAAAACAGGCACATGAAAAAGAATTAGGCAGAAAAAACATCCGTGCTCAACCCAATTTCGAAAAAAGCAGGCAATGGAGATTATTTCCCACAAGTCTTTGCTCCAACACAGCAGACCTGATGCGCACGTGACCACCGCCCTCTGCTGCAAGACGCTTGCGGCCACACCTCTTTGCGGTAGTCTTTGGAACATACGTCAAAAAACTCGAGAGGGGAGCGCAACTCGCCGGTGGCTGGGTGAATCACACTAACAGGTGATTGGGAGTCTTTTTCTATCTGACAATCAACTCTGGGCCGCAGCTGCGCCTCCCGTCATAGAGACGGAGCCGCGTGTGTCAGAGGGAAGGGGAGGGGGAGGGGGGATGAGCGCAGACCATTTTTTTAGGATTGAGCTTTTTTGCAGGATTTCTGCTGTTGGTGTTGCACAAATTTAGGGAAATGCCAAATATTTTTGGAGTAATCCCACTGATGTGTTTTAAGATTTAGTCTTTAATGTTTTATAAGACCTAAACATATTAATCACAATAAGTTTTATTTTTTAGATCTAATCCCTCTGATAATTTTTCACAAAGACACACAGGACGTCACACATTAAGAAATTATTGCTAAAAATGAAGCAGGAGTCCAGCTCTAAAAAAAATTGCTCTAAAAAATGATAAAAGAGCAAAAAAAACGGAATTATTTGATTTGTAATTTCTTATTAATATTTCCAGGCTTTCTTTGTTTTGTCCTGCAGCATGTTCATATTTGTATAATTTTGACAGAATATATTTCTATGGAGAACAAAATATTACAAGTTATTTAAGGTTTAACTTGAGTTATTCTGGATCAATGTTCCTGTTTTTATTCATATTTATGTTCAAAAAGTTCAGTTTAAAAGGTTTAAAAGTTTAGCTTTAGTGTGTTCAGTAAATGTTTATCTTCTTCGGCCCAAAACCTTAAGCGTGCTTTTAACTTAGGCCCCTGTGTGACTGAGTTTGACCCCCCTGTAATACGAGTCTAGAAAATTCATGCATTTTATGAGTAAAATGGCTAAATAGAAGATAGGGAACACAACAGGATGTTGTCAAATTTTGTATGTGTGCGGGGGGGGGGGGGGGGGCCCAGGAGTGTTAGTAAACCGCTAGACTGGCTGTGGGCTCTTCAGCAAGACAAATTTCTCATTATTTCCCCACGGTCAATAAATTATCTATTGATTGATTAGACTCCGCCCACTTGATTGACATGACGTGTCTTCTCCCCCAAAGTTCCCATAATAGAACTCTGGAGACACTACGACGTGCTGCCACACCCAAAACCATGTCCAGGCGTACGGGAACTGGACGCCTCTGCCGCGCGAGGACAGAGGACCTGCGGCGCATTTTGAGCGTTGGATGTGGCGGTCTGGAGCAGAGCGTCTCGGCCGTTGTGATGAGAGTTTGTGCGACTCGGCTGCAGCTCACCGTACCGGGAGAATCTCTGAACGAACCCGCACACAGAGACGTGATCGCCAGCGTTTTTGTGGAGCTCTGCAACAATAAATCCCCCTGATCTCGATGATGCGTTTGACCGTAGCTCCTCCCACACGGAGCAGCAGGTTCTAAACACACAGTTGGACGAGCGTTGAGCGGCAAAGGCAGACGCCGTCGGTGTGAACGCAGCTTTCTTCACAACCGTAACCATTTTGGATCTTTTATGAAGTAAAGACAGCTCTCTCTCTCTCTCTCTCCGTTTTCAACCTCAAGTATAAAATTGAAATCCTGGGAAAGACTCGCCAAAATAAAAGCATTGGTGTGTTTACACAAAGACATGATCAGACTGAATGTAGGAGTTAAAAACAGACTTATGCTTTCAAGAAGCAGCTTTATAATAAATATCTCCTCTTTAATAAACTATATTAGCTCTTTGATGTAACTCCAGCGCGGTGCTTTCCTGGTCAAGCTCCAACAGAAGAGCCCTGACCGGTTTGACCTTCGGGTTGCAGTACAAAGAATCGGATGGCTGAGCGTGGTTTCAGAGCTGGGGGGTGAAGCAGCGCGTTTCCTGTCTGCCCTGAAAGCTGTGAGCTTCTGTAAAACCCCGGCACCAGCCGGGGACGTTCTCAGTTTGTGTCAGAAGTTCTTCTCTCTGCCCCCAGTGCCAAACTTCAGTAAATGCATCCATGGGGGGAGGGGGGTGGGGTGTAACAGTCATTTGGGTTCGGGCCCGTTCTCTGGCTCTACTGTCTGAATGGGGCCGGCATCTGGGGGCGTGTCAGGAAGGGGAGGAGCCTCTGGACTGTCCTTCCACAGGTCCATTGACTCTTTAGTGTCGAAGAATTCATCGGGCCCCTCAGGGGACTGGGGGGTCTGCGAGCTGGACCCGGCTTCGCTGCTGCTCTCCCTCAGTTCCAGCAGTACCGGCAGAGACCCGGGGGGGCAATAGCCCTCCATCCGCCCCAGGCTGAGCTCTCCTAACTCAGAGCAGGGGAGCCTCAGTGCTGAATCCAAAAGCGGACCGCCAAGAGGGCCCACAGTTACAAAAGCGCCCCCCTGCCCCTGGAGCGGGGCTTCCAGAGGGTCAGGGTACTTATCCTTCACATCCTGGGACATGGCCTCATCTTCTGGGGAGTTACTGGGAGTCAGGGGAAGTTGATTTGGGGTGGAGACAGTGGGGCATGACGGGTCAAGGCCCCTTTGCCCAACCGCAGAACCCGGTGGGATGGCAGCGGTCTGGGGGGGGTGGGTCTCCTCACTGCTCTGAGGGGTGAGGGAGACCTTATCGCTGAAGCTAAACCGTGGAGAGGTGTCCGCTGTGGTGGGAGAGGAGGGCCCGGCGCTGGACACAGTGCTGGACGGACCGCTGCTGTCTGCAGAGAACATGAGGGAACATGAGAGAACATGAAAGAACACCGGAGAACATGAGAGAACATGAGAGAACACCAGAGAACATTGGAAAACATGAGAGAACATCCGAGAACATAACAGAACATGACAGAATATGAGACAACATAAACATTATACCACGGTCCAGGTGAATACTCAATTCTGATTGGCTGCTGGGTGTGCATTAAAAAGTGATACTGCACACCTAAAAAAGAAGTTCCGGTCACATAGCCTAAATCTTCTGTATCACTGCACTGGCTTCTTGAAAACACACTTTAGTTTAGTGACACATCGTGACCATCAGCATAGATATCGCATTCCTTTGCCGCTGCACTCGAGGTCCACGCCGGCTGAGCCTAACAAATAGTCCACTTTTTGTGAAAAAAGTGATCCAAACTGAAAAAATAGCAAGAATAAAGTCCTAAAAACTGGTTAACCATTTAATTATTTTATAGGTGACCATAGTATAAGTGGGTTGATGGCCGATGAAGTATGCAGTATCAGAAGTTCACACACTTCACGTCGGACGTTTCAGGCTTCCACATCACACATTAACTTCTGATAATGCAGACTCCGTCGGCCATTGGGAACCATGAGAGAACATGTAAAAAAAAAACATGAGGCCATGAGAGAACATGAGAAAAATCTAAGAGAATTCTAGGGAAGTTCCAGGAATCTGGAATCTGCATTGGGAGGAATCCCTCTCCGAATGGTGTTCAGGTAAAACAATTATGACAAATATTAAATATGATTAAACATACATTGATATGAATTCAGACAGCAGAAAATAAGGGAGAACGAGAGAAAATAAAGCAGAGCACAGAAGAACAGCCAAGAACGAGGGAAAAACAGAACGACAATCATGATCCGGAACAGAGACAAAACAAGAAAAAAATGTAAAGATGTAAAATTGTGTTTTGTACTGTACTTCCGTTTTGTACAATAAAGTAAAAAAACAAAAAAAAACAAAATCAGGTAGCGATGGAAACCCTCATTCCATTTAGCATTTAAATTTCATGCGGTGGCGTACGCCAAAGAACATTCAAACGGAGTTTATTTAAATATACCTCTGGTGTGTCAGAAGATTCATAACCCCTGTTGTAACAGTAAAATCTGTCCAACACAAGAGGCCTTCAGCTCTCATCTGTTTGCCCAGCAGTTGGACAGGACAAGTGAAAAAATAAATAACATAGCTTTCTAGTGAGGAGTCTGCACCACATTCTGGGATGGATCCTAAACCCAAACCAAAAGTTTGAATGCTGTTTGTTTTTGTGGACGAAACCCAGACGAGGCCGACTCAAGGTTGACGCCATGAAATGGGCGGTACCCACAAGGAGAGAAAGGCGGAGCCTCAGAGATCGAGTCGTCTTACTTAAGTGGTAGAAAAAGAGTTTACAAAATAAGTCATGTTTCATAAATAATTTGTTCTTTAGTGTTCCAAAGGTAATATATGATCAAAAGTATGGACGTATTTTACTCTGAAAGGCTTCAGAAAAGAACGATATGGGCCCTTAAGGAACTTTGCCTCTGAACAGAAACTAGAAACTGTTGTCCAGCAGGAGATAATATTAAATCCTTTAATATTGATATTAAATTCTAATAATATAATAATATTATTTTAAAGCACAGATGACCTCATGCTTTTACTGTTATGTCAGCAGTGGTACAGAAAAAACATCAAACTTTTTCTTAAATTAATCTGGGATCACCCCAATTTGAAAATCTAGGCATCAATGACAAAACTGAAATAATCCATTATTTCTTTAAAGCATTAGCATTTTCCTTTTAGGCCGGGGGCTAAAAGGCCACATGCAGCTCCAGAGCCCCAGGTCACAGACCCCTGCACTAAACCCTATGAAGGACTGACTGTTGCCCCTGACAACAAAACTCATCAGATAAAAAGCCTGACAGCTATGGTTGCTTTATTCCACCCGATGCAGAACTTGCCATTTTTGGCTGCCTACGTAACAGAACTATGCAAAAAGACAAATTCATCGAGAGTGGAAATCTACGGCGTCTCACTGAGATGCTTTCTCTCATCCAAATGGAAAAAAACTCGCCATGTCACGACCGCCTCAGTCAATGCTCACAATAAACTCTGGACACCATTTTTAGATCACTTTCAGAAAGTTACAATTATTTAGCTCTATATTGAGACTGAATTTTTGGATTTTTTTCCCTCTAAAACACAAAAGGAAAAGAAAAAAAAAAGAAAAAGGAAGGATGGGCCAAATGAGGTGTTAGTCTTCTATTTAATGTGTCCAAAAGGAAACGTTGTGGTTTTTCTTGCTTTTCTTCTCTCTATGCCCTATTTCAGGGGTCGGGAACCTATGGCTCGCGAGCCATATATGGCTCTTTTAATGGTCACATGTGGTTCTCAGACAAATCCTTAATCATACTTTTTTTTCATTAGACCAGTCCTTCTTGGGCGCGATGCCAGAGGCGCGCAGTAGTAGCGGTGCTCGGAGAGAAAACTATCAGTTTACTATTATCTATTATTTCACAGAGTTTGTACCACCCGGAAACCTGTGAATTGACGTGCCTAAAACTGCGCGCTCCCGTCTTTGAGAAAGAGCGCGCAGTTGCGGGGACGGGATGTGTGAGGAAGAAAGCAGAGGGTGGGGGTGGGGGGTGGAGTTGTGGGCACAGGTAGCAGGTGAATCGCGCAGGGATTGTAATAACGTAAAACCCGCTACCCGTCACTCACTGCAGCATGGGTGTGTGTGTTTGGCTCCGCGTCTGCATGTCAGCAGTCTTTCTCACGTCTACAGAACATTCAGACCAACGATCACGTTTAAAGTCTCAACGCCTCATTTATCAGCAACAGCATAACAATGTTATTAAAAAGAATCCACAGACTTATTGTACTTTAAAAATGTTGAAATTAAATCAAATGCACATATTCATTTGAATATTTAGTTTTAAACATATTGTTGCGGTCTGAGTTGGACTGCGTGGCTGTTGGGCCGCATTAAAAGTTCTGGAGTTCATTGAACGCATCAAGCAGAGATCTGATTGGCTCTCAGTTCTGTCGCTCAGCCTGTTGTTGGGGAGTTTGGACCAATGGGGTTCAGCTATGGGCCGAATAAGGGAAATGGGAGGGCGGGAGGGGGGAATATAAAGCTGGGAGAAGCGCTCTCGTCTCGTCTCAGTGGGAGAGATTCAGGAGTTGCTGAATTAACTGTACGGCGTTTGTTGTGGTCTGCAGTAACCAGAATAAAGAACCTTAAAAGAGGTTAAGTCTCCGTGCCTCAGTGTGGGAAAGGGACGCTACATTATTGTATGGCTCTTCCGAAATTATATTTCAAAATATGTGGCGTTTATTGCTCTCTCGGGCAAAAAGGTTCCCGACCCCTGACCTATTTGGACGGCCTGTAAATACATATTGAAAAGAATGTAACTGGCAGTTATTTATTTACTTTTCTTTTTCCTTCTGTGTTGTAACGGTCAAAAGAGCGCCTGAACTATCTGTGATTTTGTCTATTTGAAAACGAAAATAAAATATAAAAAAAAAAAAAACTCAGAGCTGTCCAGGCAGAAGATTCAATGTTCTAGAGACCCTGTAGTGTCATTGGCCGGAAACAGACGTTCAGGAGAGGAGAAGCTGGTGGACTTCTGTTAAAGAGAAGTCATCATTTTTGGCCTGTCACTACACAACGATGTAAATAATTTATGTATCAATGCTGTGTTATGTTTAGCCAAGGTTTTTATACACAAAAACAGATTACAGAAATGTCACCCCAACTTTACCTTCTTTAACAATGAAGTCAGTTTATACTTTTTTTTTATTTGTATTTTTTTACTTGTCCAGTCCAACAGCTGGGCAGACAGATGAGAGCTGAGGGCCTCTTGTGTTGGACAGATTTTACTTTAACAACAGCGGTTATTAATCTTCAGACAAACCAGAGGTATGTCTGAATAAACCCCTTTTGGAATCGAGGCCAAACTTTATTCATTTTAATTGTATTTGAAAATCTTTTGTGTTGGACCGGACGGAAAAGGAAAGGAGGGAAGAAGAGATAAGGATATTAGAGAAGGTGGGTAGGAAGGTGATTATTGGGGGGGGGGGGGGGGGACCAGGAAGCAGCATTCAGTTTATACTTAAAATCCATAAAGTTAATTAATTCATCTAAAGCCATAACAGGTTATGATATTCTGAGTGATCTTCCCAGAATCTGAGACTTATTTTATTCGTCTACTGTATCCCCCTGCATTTTGTACCGCTATCCAACTCTGAAATTGTTGTTTTCTTATTTTATCTTTTCCCCTCATTTCTCTATGATTATGAATATGTACAGCTTTAGTTACCGGTATGGATATTGATAAGTATTTTTTTTTGCTTCCTTTTAAATTGCGGTATTCTTTCTACTTGTATCCGCCATGTTTTGTGAATTTTATGTAAGTGTGCTGGTGTTGTTTTGTATTGTGTTCAATAAAGTTATAAAATAAAAAAATAAAAAATAAAAGTAGAGGAGAAGCTGGTACTCACACCATGGAGGTCTTTCAGGACGAGATCTGAGGGAGATGGAGGTGGAGAGGACTCTCTGCGGGATGTAGGTGTCCACCAGCGGCTGGTTGTGGGGGTCGAACATGGCCGACAGAGCTTCATGAGCACAGAGAAGGGGCGTTATGGTGGGACCGCGTGCAGAGCGTACGTGCCGGCGGGCCTCACCTCTGCTGGTCCTGCTCTGGGGGTCTCCGGCACTCTTGCACACGCTGGTGAGGAACTCGTTGACCTGCTTCAGCGACAGGGAGTTGTGCAGCGTCTCCAGAGGGTAGATGGAGGGCACCATGAAGCAGCCTTCAAAGCCTACAGCACAGGATACACACGACGCCCGCGGGCGCATCAGCCCCCCGTTAGCTGTGCAGTCAGGAGAACGATCCCACCGCCGCCCCCACAGCACCCCCACGCGGCGCTCAGGGAACCGGCTCCGGGTTCAGGACGGGCTCTAAGCTGCTGTGGAGTCCTGCCCGCGCCTGAGGCACGGACCGTGCAGGACACCGTGATGGGCGGACCGGCACACATCCAGGATGCTCGCCGCACCAGCACAAGCAAACCAAGCCAAACCAACGTGCCTGGGGGGGTCAGTCCTACTCTACATTACAGCTGCTCCCACAGCAGCTCCAACACCTCCTGAAGCCCGCTCATCCACTGTTAGTTCAGAGCTGAGCATACCAGAGCTGCGCAGTCAGACCGAAGCCGGGCCGATCCGCAGCCGCAGAGTCACGGCGGGGGGGGGGGTTAGCAGGACTCATGCTGGTTAGAGCAGAAGAGTGGCGGGCATTCAGAGGGAACCCAAACAGACAGGACCTTCTCCCAGCAGGAGGAGCAGGTCCAGCCTGGACTCTGAGACCCTGAGGAGGCGGACTCCTCCCCTTTATTCTCCACAGCCACCGGTTTTCATAAAAACGGAGCCTTTGAAAACACAAAACTGAATCGTTTCAGCAAAATACAAACCGCTGTAGTGATGCCTTAAAAAGGAAAAACGTTATAAAACAATTTCGGAGAATTTCAGATAAACCTCTGCTGCCTGTGGGGCATTCCTTATGTTCTAGGCCCCTTGATCAGATTTCCCTCTTTCCCTTTTCTTTCCTGGCTGTGAATCCGGGCGGTTTTCCACAGCCTGCCTCCCTGCTTTCCAGTCATGAAATAAGAATGTCCGTTGCACTGACCAGCTGCAGGTATCGGACAACCACGCCAAGGTCTTCTAGTTTAGCTTAAGCGCTCCACAATGCTGCAGTTCATCTAATAAACACTGGGGGCAGGTTTCAAGGGGGGGACAGCGCTGCCTCCGCAGAGATCCAGGTCAGGCTGTGTGGAGCATCAAGAAGGGCCAAAACCACGAGCAACAAAATGGATTAAATTCCAGACATATTTCTGTCACACAGCAACAGTTGGTCCGTCATAGACGCAGCCGATTCCCACGTTCAGATGACAGAGAGAAGGATCGCCAAAAACCACCTCTGCTTCCTCACGTCCCAAACGACAGATGAAACGGCCATTGTCTGAAATCAACAGGTCTGTCACCACAACCAGGAGAGAGGGTTGATCTTTGTGCACCCACCCACCCACCCACCCAAACATCCAGCTCCACTCACCCACCTATACGACGAGCCAGGTACCCCACCAATCCAGCCAGGTAACACATTCATCCACCCACCCATACATTCAATCTACACACTCATGCATGCATCCACCCACCAAGACATAAATCCAGATATTGTTCAACTCACCCACCCATACATTTACCCAGGTACCTAACAAATTCATTCATCCCTCGCTCCCTCCCTCCATCCATCCATCCACTAATTCAACCACCCACCCATACACCAAAACAGTCACCCAACCAATTCATATACCAACCTAGGGCTGCACGATATGAGGAAAACTTGCGATATTAGTGATCAATATTGCGATAACAATAAATTTGCGGTAAATAAACAAATAGAAAAATAAACAAAAACATCATTCCCATTTCATTGCAACAGTTTAAAAATTATACTCCAAATGACCCTCATCGACATAGGGGACAAACATCTAACATAATAGGCCTCCATCTGATTGGTCAACAATGGGAAGGCGTCCATCTGATTGGTCAAAGCATAAAGGGATTTATTTGATTCGTTAAATGCTTCAAGCTGCTAGAAGATTGTTTTAACACATTTTGGGTTTGCGATTTATTGCGATATTCGCCATCTTTTGCGATATGCATATTCCAGAGCTGGATATTGCGATAGCGATAAATTTGCGGTATATTGTGCAGGCCTATACCAACCCCAACCATCCATCCACCTACCAAGACATAAATCCAGACATTGTTCAACTCACCCACCCATACATTTACCCAGGTACCCAACATCCACCACCTACCTCATCCACCCATTCAACAACATTTATTCAGCCAATGCATCCATCCATCCATTCACCCTTCAATCCACTAATTCATCCACGCATCCATCCACCCATCCAATCTCTCATTTACCCACCTCACCCACACACGTTAGCCCATCTATCCATTTGTCCATCCTTTCATGCATTAAATCATCCATCTATCTATTCATCTATCCACAACTCATCCATTCATTCATGCATCCATTCACCCATCCATTGCCTAACTCATCTATCCACTGATCCATTGACACACATACACTAACTAGGGATGGTCTTCCAGTCTCCAGAAAAAGCCTGACATGTTTTCAGAGTGTGGTAGGATGCCAGAGAAAACCCCACATGCAGGGGGATTTCATGCAGACTGCACAAAGGAAGGACCTAGTCAGAACTGAAACCAGGAGCCTCCGTGCTGCGGGGCGCAGGTGCTGACCATCACAGCCGCCCTCACGAATAGTTGCAACTAAGTTTTTGAAAATAAAAAAAAGCAAAGTGGTAAAAGTGTGAAACAGCTTTTTCTAAGTTCTTGCCTTTGGGGAAAGCTTGTACTGATCTCACAAAAACAAAACAAATGTAAGAACGTCAGAAATTGTAGGAAAAGATTAGAATAGAGCACTGCTGACAGCAGAAGTAAGGGGGGGGGGGGGGGGTCGGCTTTTAGAGGAACGCTCATTCCTCCAAACAGGCAAGCATGCAGAAACATCTGGAGCCAAAGCATGAGTCAACCACAGAGCAAGCACAGTCCCAACTGAACCGTGAGCAGCCGCCGGACAGACTGTGGGGGCGGGGCATGGAGGACGGGGCCTGGGGCTGACCGTGATGGTACTCTAGGGGGTCCTGGCCGGAGACGAGCCAGTTTCTGAAGATGCGGAGGTGGTAGGAGCACTGGTGGAGGTGGTGGGCCAGCGCCTGGTCCAGAGAGAAGTGGCGACGCAGGCTGAGGTCGGTGGAGAAACACCTCAACAACTGCGCCACGTGGTGTTGCTCCAGGGGCTCTGAGGAAGAAGAGGGAGAGCGAGTGGACAGAGCAGTGGACCAGGAGGGAGGGCAGAGCAGAAAAAACCACAGAAGACCAGGTTTCAGCTCGTACATACAGGCAGGCCAGGACAGAGGGGGGGGGGCTTCTCAGAACTCAGAATGAAGGAAAGCATCCCAGCCGGCTGCAGACCCGAAAACTCAAGCAGACACAGAAATGGGCAACAACAACAGAGACCCGCCCACAGGCAAGCCAGCAACAGGAACCCGCCCACAGGCAGCCACCAACAGAAGACCGCCCACAGGCAACCAGCAACAGGAGACCATACGGGCAACCAGCAACAGAAGACCCGCCCACAGGCAACCAGCAACAGAAGACCGCCCACAGGCAACCAGCAACAGAGACCACTTCACAGGCCAACCAAAAACAGACGACCCGCCCACAGGCAGCCACCAGCAGAAGACCCCACAGGCAGCCACCAACAGAAGACCCCCAAGGCAGCCAGATCCTTCGATCCCTAGATCCAGGGTGGGCAATTCAGACACTCAGGCCAGTGTGTCTGCATGATTTCCATATAGTCTTGCCCTACTGTGGCTGACTACCTGGTTTAGGTGTATCCAGCCAATAGTCTTGCCCTACTCGTGGCTGATTATCTGGTTCAGGTGTGTTCAATGTCAGAACATCTGAAGCAGGATATGCTGGAAAACATGCAGGGTGACCCTCAGTGCCCTCTGCCCTAGATGAAGCCAAGCAGCCCCAAACCAACACTCTCAAGAGTGTTAATGCCGTCAGACAGACAATTGACAACAAAACACCAAAAACCGTTTGGGGACCTTGTACCTGCAGCGAGCCAGGGGCGGAGGCACTGCCAGGTGGAGCTGTCATCTTTAGTTCCTGCAGTGAAGGACACACGTGAAGGAAAAGCAATGAGACAGCTGGACCAGCAGCTGGAACAACTTCTGCATAGGTCAGAGAGCCAGAGCGTTGGTGTTTCCTGGATTCTAACCACTGACATCGCTATCCATCTTTAACCCCACAAGCGGCTGTGACACGTTTCTGCCTGCAACCTTCAATCCCAAGTCAACACTGCGCGTGTGCAGGAGACAACAACAGAGTTTGGTCCATCACACACAGGGCGTGAAGTTCAAGTCAGGCCGGGATGCATGGATTCTGATCTTACCACAGTAGGAAACGTCTGTCCTTCAAGTCGGCACATCTGTATTTAAAGCAGCTGAATTTCCCACTGCTTTCTCTCATTCATGCTCAGATAAAGTCGGTGGCCTTGAGCCTTTCTTCTTAACCAGCATGGAAATCTTTATTGGAAGTATGATTTACCAGTTTGGGCCTCTGAACGTGGATGCTGCAGACGCCTCCAGCAGACCCGAGGGGTGCAGCTGAACCCCACCCCCTCAGAAACAGGTCCTTTGGCTCTGTGGTGTAGTGTCTGACCAAGTCTTCTGACATCCAGCAGGGTGAACCAAATAACTCACAGAGATGTTGAGGTCAAAAGGCGGCTTAGCACTCATGAAGGAGCTCACTGAAGGAGAAGGTCAAGCTTCCCCATTCATGTTCAGACACATGCATGTCCACTTTGACTGCGGAGAAAACACAACCAATGTGGTGATGGGAGCCAGCCAGCTGCTGGATGGAGAGCTGAAGTGAACAGGAGTTCCCACCCCCAACCTTTGCAACACAGAAGATGCAGACTTTTGATTTGATGAGGATTCGGTCTCAAGCTGGTTTTCTACTTTTCTGTCCTGAAGTCTGTAAGATCAAGTTCTGACTCTGACTGACAACACCTGCGCCTGGAGGCATCGGCTATAAAACAGGCCTGAGCGCGGTGCCATGCGGATAGATCTGTGTTCCTGTGTGTTTTGGTTTTGTCTTTGTAGGTTTGCCATCACGTCGTTGATGCTTTGTGTGAGGCTATTTCTTTGTAGCCATTTTGTTCCTAATGCAAAAGCTCCAAAATCGTCATAATATAATATCTAAAAAAAAAAAGTTGCTAAATTAAAAAAACACCCACTACTCAACTGAAATACATGTTCAAATACATTAAAATCAACACTCAAACTTGGCATTAGCCTTATTGTAGAAATGTTTCCTTTATTTTTCTTTTGACTTGCTGAAAAAGGCAGTCTGACTCAATATTTCAGATATTCATGTGGTTGGCAGAGCGCAGGTTCAGTTCCTGCCCTTCATCCGATGTCGACCTGCTTCTGAACACAGCAGCTTTGTGCCCCACCAGCATTTCAATATATGGGAATGCATTAAATAAAAAGTCCTTTGGGACTTAAAAAGGGCCTATATCATGCTATTATTAAGCCTCTCAGAGAGCAACTTTGAAGTATGAGTTATTTTCACAGCTCATTTTGAATACCTGGAAGTAAAAAGACTTCATCTCTGAGGCTCCGCCCTTAGCTCCTTGTGGGTGCCCAATCATCAGGTCAACCGAGCCGGCATCGACCCAGGCGTCTGAATGTTGGCCACGGAGAAAGTGGGTGTGTGTTGTTAGCTTGGAGGCGGAGCTGGCAGTGCAGACCCTTCCTGGAAGGGGTTCTTCACTTTGTGATGTCACAATGTGAGAACCCACTGCACAGAGAGCAGGGCGTTTGAGGAATAATCAGAAATGCGTGAAACAGATCAAAATACCGCTTTGGGGTTCTTTATAGTGAAGAATAAACATTATAACTACACCTAAAGCTCAAAAAATTGATTCCCTTCAAAGAGAGCAGAAAAGGACTAAAAATAGGAACAAAGAAATTGACCCGATGTTTTCCAACCATAAAATAAAAAGTAATTTAAAAGAAAAGTAAATACTCATTAAAGGCTGTTTGTTTACAAAACAGCCTTTAAATCATTTTTGTTTCTGAAAAATTATTTAGAAGCTGAGCTATAAAAAAATATCAACAATAGGATCAATGAAAAATGTACAATATTTTAAGTGGTGGTTGATTGGTTTAGTTTTTACAGTTTTCCATTTTATGAAATGTGAAGATTTAGGATCAGAGTCCCTCAGGAGATTTTCAAAAAGCAGGTTAAGGCTTTTACTTTTAATAACAAAACACATTAATTTAACTTTCTACATTTGTATTCATGTTAAACATTCTCCTTGTATAGTTTGAGTTGCTGTTTTCTTCTCCACTGATTGTTTTCAATTTGTATTTATTTTATTTATTAATTTCATTAAAAAACAGACATTTAGAAGAAACAGTTTTCTCTTATTTTTCTCTACTATAACCTCATGATTTCATAACTTTCCATCATGAATGTGAATTGATTTATTTATCTATAGCTGTTTTGCATTATAACTGGGAAATTCTGGGATACGTTTTTTTCTAACATGTCTGAAGTTCTTCTGGACCAGTTTGAAGAACATCATCAGAATTGTTCTGGTACAGACCGCAGCGGATCTGATCAGATCTGAGGCAGAGGAAACTGAAATGAAGGCTTCATCGTTCCCCTCTTTCTATCATTTATTCCCTCGTCTTTCCTTTCAAAAACTAACAGAACAAAAACTCAAAGTAATTTGAGCTTAAAATTTCATTTACGAGTATGTTTTATCTACATCGCTGTGAATCAGGAGCAGATGAAAGAAATGCTGTTGGGAAAAGCCTGGCTGTAACAGAAGCTACAATGGGCGATCAGAAGTCTCCCTGCTCTGCACTTGCACATGGCCAGATTCATGTCCATCTTTGGGCAATTCAGACTGGAAAAATCCATTTCATTTGGTCGGATCGAGTCTGAACCTTGGTTTTGTATTCGACTGTCATCAAGCAAACATTCCTGTTCCGGACTAAAGCTAGTAGACAAAACCATGTGACTAAGATCTCTTCAGTCATTGGCCAGGAATTAGGAAGGCGGGGCAAAGTAACTAGAGACAGAAATGATGGAAGTCCTTGTCAGGGTTGTTCATTCAAACATTAGATATTTTGCTAAGATGGTACGCAGATTCGTGTTTATGACATATGGATTGTCAGGAAAACAGTGTGAGAAGCAATGTGTGTCACCCTGATGAGTCTGCATTCCTCCGACCACATTGAAGTGAGTTGTCTCCTCATTGTGGTTTAAAACATTATTTTAAGAGCGATGTCAGTAGCGAGCGCCACGTGCGCTGCATAAAAAAAAGGCAGCGTTTTTTCCAGCGAGTTAAAACACACATTCCAGCGAGTAAACAGTTGGACCTGTTTTAAATCTTTGATAATATTTGTTAGACATCAGTTTGCTTCTTTACCACTTTGTTTACATCCGTGAACACTGGCTGCGTTTGGTCCAGTTGTTGGATGGGCCAGTTGTGATCAGACTGAGGAATCTCAGAGCGAACCGAAGCTCAGGCCGATTGGAAACGAACCAGACCACCTCCAAAGATGTGTCAGAGAGCGGTTACTGTGTTTGGCTGGATAGCTCCAACATTGCTTGACACTTTTGTTGCACCACTAATGTTAGGCTGGCGGTGTGAGGGGCTGTAAGCTAGCAGGAGCAGTTAAGAGGTGATTGACAGAAGGTGGGGTCAGGCTTGCTCTGCACCAGCAGCAGGGTTTGGTCACTTTTTTAGCAAAGATTTGCTGTAACAAATTTCCAAAAATAAAAACCCGACAGTCAGACTGTGCAGTGGTGCCTCGTCATATGTCAAAAGTCAAGGCCAGCGGGCAGAATCCGGCCCGCGAATGAGTTATCTATGGCCCCCGGGATGATATTTGATTAGTATTAGAACCGGCCCGCAGGCTGTAGCCGCCCGCTGGTGTATTGCACGCAGCAATACTACGTTTCCCATAATGCAACGGTAACCCGCAAACTCACTGCAGCGCAGCAAGCGGACCTCGGCTTCATCATTCTTCCCGACACAATGCTTGACTGCGCATCCAATCTGCTCAGGCGCTCTCCATGTTTGGCGGCACATACCTGTGTGAACGACTGTTCTCTCTGATGAAGCTAAACAAAACATCACACAGGAGCCGTCTTATTGATCAGCACCTTCACTCAATCCTGAGGATTTCCTCAGCTCAGAGCCTTACCCCGAACATTGAACTTGTACAAAAGAGGAGACACCACCAAGTACGAAACCGTCCTCAGACAAGTGAGCATCACAGAGCATTAACGTAGTTTTAGTTTTTTCATATATTTTTGCATTTTATTTTATTTATTTATTTATTTATATTTTTCAGTTAATGGACTCAGGGGAAATTGCAGTTAAGAGCCATGAGAAAGATTACAACTGATTTGATTTATTCTATATTTTCTCCTTTTACTGGCTGACAGTAATTGGTAGGATAATAGTGCAGCATAATATTTATAATATTTATAGTGCATGCATTTTAATTTATGCATTTTATCTTGATATAGGAACATCTTTTGTTTTTGAAGGAAAAATGCTTTTTTGCTGTTTGCCTGTTGAAAATGTTTTCTCTTTAACTTACTGACAGAGCCATAAGAAAATATTACTTTATTCATTTAATATACAGGACATGTGATTTTTCTTTGAAGGCAGTTTGTTCCTGTCTGTGTGCCTGCTGCAGTGTTGTTAATCATTAAATGATACTATGTTAGGTCTTGGTCAATAAACTCGATACAACCATTTCAATATGTTTTAATAAACATGCATTCAAGACCAGTCAAGCCTCGGCCATAGCCAATTTGTTTTTTTGGCCCTCAGTGTATTTGACTTTGACATCCCTGCTCTAAATCAAACCATGGAAACTCTAGATGAGAGCTGAAAAACAAAGTCAGAAACCTGGTATTTTCTTTATGTGGTACTTACTGCTGCTTATGTGGACTTAGACAATCTGCATTGTGCTGCGTTTCTGTTCAGGGTCTTTCAGGAGCCACAGTTGATACTCTTGAAAAATGTAATTTATTAAAGATTTACCGCCTATTCGTAGCATTTCTGACAGAAAGCTGAAAGCGCCACGCTTCAGCTGAACTGACAAAAACTCTCCACCCGCTTCACGGGAACGTAAACTCCCATCATCAAGACTGAACTTCTGCCACAGTTTAAATTCGAATCTCATTAAACTCTATTACTTTTTGATGTTTTTTGCATCCAAAATATTTACATTTCATGACTTTTCCAAAAACTTTCAAGGACTTAGAAATTGCATTTTCAATTTCCAAAACATTTCCATGTTTTTCATGAAAGTATGAACCCTGGAACCGTCCCGCCCACAACGCGGAGGTACATTTCTAATGAACTCCTGCCGCCCCGCAGAGACTATGTGCTAAAAAAACAACGCAGGTTTTATGATTTTTGCTAAACAAAAATGGCATAAGAACTGGGAATAATTTGAAAATAGATCAGAAGATGATTGGAGAGGGACTTTAAACACAGGAACACAGGAAATCCGATAAATTGGTTTAACATGCAGGAGGAAAATCATGTTTTTGGGAAGAAAACTGATTTCTCTGAATCAGATCAGCGTTAGCTGATGAAAGTAAGCAGGTTGTGGACGCGGCTGAGATCAGATGCACGATGATCAGCGCCGTTGCCCCGCCAGTCCTGAATTCCTTTCTTTTCATCCAAGGAATCATTTTTCTGAGGTGAGCTGTGGGTGGAGCCAAAGGAGTGCAAACATGAGGATTCCTAACATCTTCACCTCTCTGACAGACGGACTGTGCTGATGTTTAGCAGCAGCGGTTTAAAAAGGCACTTGTGGAGGATGAAGCACAGAAAGAACCATGGGCATGAAGGACCAGTGGGAACCCTGGTTAGAGAGCCAGCTAATGTTAGAACAGAATGGGCGGAAACATTAAGAAAAAAAAACAAAAACGTGAAAACGTAGGAAAGAAACTCACAGAAATGCTGAAGGGCCGAGTGATCGCAGAAGAAAAAAACTAAAAAAGAAGTTTGAAGTCATGCAAGGCAGGAGGTGGAGTGGAAATACTTGAAAGAAGCAGACGTACCATTAGTCGGATGCTTTGCAATTGACACAGAAAACCGTTTTACTGCCGGCATAGACAACAACTCTGAGGAAAAAATATAAAGAAATCACGAGCGTTACTGCCAGAACACAAACACATCAGTCATTTCCTAAAAATGGACGCAGGTTTAAAAGATCAAACACTTGAGAAGTCTGTGAGCAGGAGGAGGCCGCGGCTGAACTGATGCTGAAGATGCTGACAGGACGCTTCATGGAGCATCTTCAGATGAGATGGAGTCATGCCGACAGACACAAACGAGGAAAAGAAAGAAAAACAGGGATGGACCTGCGGCTACCCTTCAAACCCTGGAGGCTTCAGCCTGCAGCCACGCTCTGGAACAGCACCATGACAGACGCACACACGCCTGACCGTGCACGTGCTTCTGTGCACACGCACTGCTCTCTGCACGTGACCTACACAGGAGCTCTGTCAGAGCATGCCTGGATCTTTGTGTGGGTCCATTAACCCCACCCCAAGAAAACCTCTGCTCTCCAGTAACCAGCTCTTCTACAGGCATTATGGGTGAGGCCGTCCTACCCAGCCAGATTCCACATCCGTGCACCACATCTACGGACGTCCTCCTGGTTTGTGCTGAAGTAGAGCGGACCGGAGGAGGATCCAGCTCCTCTGAAGAACGGACCTGAGCGCCCCTGAACTCACATTCAGTTAAAGAAACTCCAGACGGCCTCCGCGAATGAGGAGATGCGACCTCACTGTCTAGCACAGGTGAGGGAGGAGCCTGCCAGCATGCCAGGTTTCGACACAGGTGACAGTTTGGTGTCATTCAGTTTAAGGTGTTTGAAAATATTTGTCCGGCAGGAAAATCAGCGACCCTTCGCTCTCTGGGTAATTTAAAGTGGAGCGGCTCTGTGGAAGCATCAAAAGGGGAGGGGCTCCTTGTGCAGCAGCTGTTTGGATGACTAACTACAAGAGCAGTGAGTTCTCAGGTTAATGAAAAGTTCCACCTTTAAACCTTAAACACTGCATTTTTGAGGTCCAATCTGAAACATTTGTCAGCAGTTAATTGAAGCGCATATCGCATGGGTTCAGGAATTTGGCAGTGGTCTAAAATCACAGCTATGAGGGGTGGTGGGTGGGGGCAAACGTAAAAGAAAAGGCCAAATGATTGTAAACAGAACAGAATCACAGGATCTGGCTGCTGAGGAACAAATGAGGCAGAAAGCAAATGCGATGGAATTAAAGCGGCAGCAAAAACAAAACTACAGGAAGTAACATGAATGAGTCCACATGACCGCCGTCTGCACCGCTCCTCTGTGATGGCGTCACAAACATGCTGGGGCAATCACTCAGGGCGGGGCATGACAACAAAAAGGCATCTTTCAATTCTAAGCCTTCAGCAGCAGCTCAAATCCACTCTCTGAACCAATTCAGCAGCAACTATTCTGACCCCCCCCCCCCCCCCCCCATTGCTGGACAGAACGTCAGTCCTCAGTTCACCACACCTACACCCCCATGCTTCACAGCAGGCATGCTGGCCTGCCACTTTCTGTTCCTTCAATAAGGTATGTGTGTTTATGCGTGCATGTGTGTGTGTGTGTGTGTGTGTGGGGGGGGGGTTCCTGAGGCATTCTGGGACAGAGGTGTGTTTAGCATGAGTCTACGTAGCAGACTTCTGTTATTACGCTGATGAAAACTGTAGAATTGAAAGAGACAGATGATTTTTCTACACTTAATTATTCTGAGATGGGGGGGAGGGGGTGATGCTTGGTGGGGGGGTGGGTGGACACCTACCGTCTTTGTAGGGAAGACTGCCGGAGGAAAACTTTTTGCGGTGCACACGTGCGTAGTCCTGCAGGTTAGGTGCGCTAGATGAGCCCCCCAGGACAGTGGTACTGAAGAGGCCGGCACACTGAGAGCCTGTGGGGGGGGGGGGGGGGGGGGGGATGGGTTAGTCACCACTGCATTTCTGCATTAGAAAGACGGGTAGCTTCCAGACCCGTACAGATGTTCTGTGGTCTATGTAAACACCTTGATCCATCACACCCTAACATTCTATATTTCTTTATAGACACACAGAGAGCTTGTTATATTTGTACATGACCTGTCCATCATTTTAAACTCCAAACACTCTTTGGGCGTAATGGTGGTCAAACGTTTACCAACACTTGTGAAGTACACGTTGTCATGGCTGTCTTCAATTTCCAGTTATTTCTATTACTCTGATTTTTTCTCCGATAGACTGATTGGAACAGATACTTTTATGTCACAAAAGACATTCATGAAGTTTGATTCTTTTAAGACTTTTTTACGGGTCAGTTGAAAATGTGACCAAATCTGCTGAGTGAAAAACATACATACAGTAATGAATGGTAAATGGTGTATACTTATATAGCACTTTTCTACCTTCTCGAAGGCCCAAAGCGCTTTACAGTCACAGACCCATTCACACACTGGTGGCGGCTCCGCTGCCGAACACTGGCGTAAACTTCCACAGAGGCAAGGTGGGGTTCAGTGTCTTGCCCAAGGACACTTTGACACATTGGCGTGCAAGGTGGGAATTGAACCTGCAACCTTACGCTCATGAGTCGACCGCCCTATCGCTGCAACACGGCCGCCCGTTATACTAATGTTCGATTTTGATACTTTGACCACTCTTCTTGGTGCAGAGCAGTTCCATTTGTTTGCTTTCTGACATGGACTTGTTTCCTCAGCATTTTTTCCAAGATCTCGATGGGGATCAAGTCAGGACTTTGGAAAACGCCATTCAAAAATCTTCATTCTAGCCTGATTTACCGCTTACGATATGCGTTTGGGGTCATTGTCCTGTTGGAACACCCAACCTCCCAGGCCAATCTTTTGGGCTGATGACTTTAGAACATTTTGATGTATTTGAAGGTATCCTCCTCCTTCATGTGCCATTTTTCTCTGTAAAAAGCATCAATGAAACAGGCCCTACAGCATAATCTACCACCTCAGTGTAGCGTTAGCCATGGTGTTCTTGGGGTTAAAGGCCTCACCTTTTCTCCTCCAAACACATTGCTGGGCATTGGAGTCAAAGAGCTTGATTTTTGTTTTGTATGACCACAGAACTTTCCTCCAGGTATTCTCTTTGTCCATGTGATCAGTCGAGCCTTTCGGTGCCGCTTTTGGAGCAAGGGCTTCCTGCTTGCGCGGCAGCCTTTCAGACTTGACTGTGGTCACGGACACCTATGTTCCATCAGCTTCTAAATCTTGGCAGATCTGCTTTTTGGTGGCTCTTGGTTGACTCTTCACCGTTCTGACTGATTTTTATTTCAGCAGCAGGTAACAGTCTGCATTTTCTTCCCCATTGTGGCTGTGACAAAACATTGTACGTACAAACAATCGTTTGCACTGTTGCTCTTGGGACCTGCAGCTGCTTTTTAACGGCTCCTAGTGACTTCCCTGACTTGTTCAAGTGAATGATTCACTTTTTAGGATCTATCCTGAGCTCATTTAACTTTCCCATTGTAGTGTTTGTGGGCATTTGAATTCCAATGAGCCCTATTGAAACAGCAGCTGCAGTCACTCATAATTACTCACAATAAAGCTAAGAGCCTATGCTATAAAGCTCATTTCATTGACACAACTTTCTAAGTGCCAAAATTGCTAATTCATGTCGTTCTTTGATCCAACAGATTTGGTCAAATTTTCAATGGACCCTGTGCTGACTGTGGCCGTATTTGATTTGTTTTGTTTGTTTGTTCTGTGTTTTTGTGTATTTCTGTATCAGAGAGTGGGACTCTGTGTTTTGTGGATCTTTGTGTCTGGTTTGTCTGATTATTTTCAGGTGTGGTGGAAAGAGGGTGTGGCCTCCCATTTGGACCACCACAGGGTGGAGCAGCCTTTAAATACCATTTGGACATCCAGTCGATTGGGAAGAGCCTTGCTGCAACAGTCTCCCTGCTAGCTTGGCCCTCTTCTCCATTTGTTTATCATTTGTTTATTCTCCACTTGTTTAGTTGTTTTGCACTTTGTAGTTCTTTGTAGTTTGTAGTTTTGTGCCCACTCTGTTTAGTCTTTTGGTTTATAGTTATTTGTTAAGTGAAGCTGTAGGGGTGAACCGCCATTTTGTTTAGTACTTGTTTTCTCCTGTTTTTGTTAGGTCAGGGAGGTTAGTGTTTGTCTTTATTTTCCTTTTCCTTTGTACAGGTAAGAAAACAAGATTTCAGTTAGTTGAGGTTTTGTTTGTTATTGTGGCCTTGGTTTCACCCTGAAGCCTTTGGCTTCACTTTTAGTTATTGGTGGTTTATTTATTTGTAAATAAAACTTGGGTATATTTTATGGAGACATTCGTTTGGTGTTTTGTGTTGCAGTCAACTTGTTAGCCAAACCTTTACTTTTTTTATGTTATGCCGCCTCGGTGCCCCTAGACACAAAGGGGGCGTAACAGACCTAAAAAAGAGCAAACTTCATGAAGGTTTTTTGTGACATAAAAGTATTTGTTCCAATCACTCTAACAGAGAAAAATCTGAGTAGTAGAAACAAATTCAAGGTAGACATGTGTACTTTACAAGTGTATGTAAACCTTTGACTACCACTGTATCCGATATAATAGGAAGTGGTTCCAAGAAGCCAAAACCATATATATGTATTGAACTTTTACTCAAAACGGAATCAACGCACTTTAGCCACAAGGACAGCAACAATTTCCAACACGTGTCTCACAAAAGGTACCTTCTGTACGCCTGCATTGTTATGAAGCAGGAAAGTAAAATGTTTGTTACCATGACAACCAGCGCAGTGTTGCCGTTTAGGTGTAAAAGGGCATTCCTGGTGGGTTTAGACAAACACTGTCATAGTTTTAATCACCACAATTATAACGGTTTCTGCAAAAGTAAAAAAACAACAACCGTTCTATGAAAAGAGGTTTAACAGCTGAGGCGGAGTGCACAACTAGCCCTCTGCTAGTCCTGGTGGCAAAACATAAATCCCTTTCTGATTGATGAAACTGGTGGAAAAGTGTTTGCTCGTCACGCACACACGGCTGCCGTCCCAACGGCGAGCTCCCTGGCTTACCTAATCCACTCTGTTTCATCTCGGGGACTACCCGTGAGCAGAGCGAAAGAGCGATAACACCCCTTTGGGGCGATGTCTCTGACAGGACCTGATGGACACACAGGGACCCGGAGATGGCATCATCGCCCCAAATAAATAAATGCTGCAGCAGGACGATGGAAGCTGGTGATTTGTGGTTGAGTGAGTCGCACCTCCATGGAACCCGTCTTATGGTTGCGAATAAGCGGAGACTTCCTGGGAATAGTGACCGGTTCGGACAGTGGCACGCTCGGTCTGTCTGCGTCTCGGGAAAGGTCCTCCAAGCTGCCGGGGTCCGGCTGCTTCTGTCCGTTCTGAAGAAGCAGAGCTTCAAGTCAAACCTTCTCACAGAAGACGGAAACAGGAAGGAGGGAGGAGCTGCTGCAGCCTCACCTGTCGGGCCACATCTGCAGAAGCGGGTCTAAAACCAAACCCGGTGGGTGCGTGCTCCTCCTCCTCCACCCCCTTCACTCCAGGGCTGAAGTGGAGCTCCACGTGAAAGCGCTCCTCGGAGATGTCTCAGCCTGTGGAGATGTGGGTGTTGAACAAACCTAAGAGAACATATTGCTTTAGTTTATAACTAAGTGGTTTCTTAAATGTTGTTTGAAGTATCATGGTTAAGATCATGTATATCTTCAATGTTCTATATAAAGTCATTGATTGATTTTCAAAAGCTTTATAAAAAGCTGTAGAAATGCAGAAAATCAAGTTAAAAGGCGTTCCCTCAAGACTTTTTTCTGCATTTCAGAACGTTTCATGTATTTCTAAAGACTGTTTTTGCAGTGAACAATGGCAGTAAAAAAGAAGAGAGAGATTACAAGAAAATGTACAATTCTTGTCAAGATGCTGAACAATATTTAAGAACCAAAACATTTAAACATAATAAAATAGCTAGCAAACTGTTACCTCCTCAAAGCTAGCAAGCATGAGAACAGTTTGGGAAAAAAGGTTCTAGAAGAATAAATGCAGCAAAAATGCTGATTTTAGGGTTTGTACACTTTTCAGCAAAGATTTTCCATAAGATTTCTAACACTAAATAAAATAGACACATTTCAGTCAGACTATTGTAGTGGTGCATAAAATCAAACCTAGACTGGAAGTGGTACATCCCAGAGTTTGTCTGTCTTGCTGCTAAAACTGCAGCCGCCGTATCAACGTCTGTTTGTGTTGATTATGGAAGAAAATGCAATAGCGTTGTTGTCCTAATGCCTAATGTGAACTACAAAAGCAAAGAACTACAAACATATTAACCTCATCTGCTGATAAAAACGATGAGTAGAAAAGCCACAGAGTGTCCGTGTCACAGACGCCCAGTCTGTTGGATTCGTATTGTGTGTGCATATCACCAGTCTGTTCTGTTCTTCCTGCTGACTTTACAGAGAAAAACATCCGGAAGTATTCAGCATTTACCAGGACACCGGTATAGACCATACAAACATACGCTGTTTTGGAACTGAAAGCTGAGGTTATCCTTCCTTAGCCTCAAACTTGCCGTGGTAACTAGCATAACCTGCTTTCTGGAATACCCCAGGTCTCTAAACGTCATTTTCTTTGTCTTCCATACATTGTAAATGAGATGAAACAACAGCTTTCATGTTGCCATCAGGCTAAACATTTGATGCTAGCTCCTCCCTCACGCAACGGGAGCGTCTAGTATTTTTGGACCAAACACTGAGCATCAAATTTGACACAGAGTGAAAAAGAGGCGGTGGACACGAATTTGATGCATGAACGGCGTTCAGTGTGAATAAAGCATTATAGCTTGATTGGTGTATCTGTTTAAAAGTGTTGAACTTTTCTCCCAAAAGTGCAACTTATACTCCAAAGCGACTTATATGGGTTTTTTTCTTTCTTTTTTATTATGTTTGTTTTTGCTCCTGCGGCTAATACTCAAATTGTGGTATTTAAAAATGAACCACAAAGCTCAACTGATGTGTTTGGAATGTCAGGTTCTGGAAAACATAATGAACAGCAGCAGCTCACGTTCAGAGTGCTTAAAAAGTAAATGGAAGAGGCAGAGACCCCCAAACATTGGGTTAGGGGTCTATACTGCCCCTCCAGGCAGAAGCCGGCTGTTCCAGAGCAGGAGACTCACCTTGTTGTTGTCCTCATAGAGCATGATGACGATCTGTGTCATGTAGTTGAGTTCAGAGACGGCTCCCAGGTAGTCCATGGCTCTCTTCCACTGCTGGTCCTTCTCCTCCTGCGGCACAGAAAGGACGGCTCAGCTCAGACCCAACGGCCAAAGCTCGGCAGGATCCTCGTTTGCTTACGTCCAGCAGGCCTCCGTATCTGAAGATGCTGAGCAGCGGTGGACATGGCTCGCAGTGGAAGTACAAGCTGGCGTCGGTGCTCCTCCTGCTCCATTCCTAACGCCACGAGAGTACCTGGTGGCACCACACCGTGCACACAACAGCGTCAGTGACCATGTGGAGGTCAGATCACAGATGCAGCTTAAAATCAGGGTCTGACGGGTGTTTTGGTAGGCTATGATACAGACTCTACTGGAAGATCAGGGCCGAGGATTTTTGAAAATAAAAACCTGAGCTGCTGTGGTAGACATCAGCAAGAACTTCATTCTGTTATTAGATTCAGTTCAGTTCTTATTTCTTAGCTTTTATAAATTAAAATGCACAGATTGGAACGGCCCCAGCTTTATGCTAGCCTTTGTCTATGCGTCAGGTCCTTGGTTTTCCCATCCCGCCCTCCCCTTACCCAAGGATGGAGGATGAGGAAGAATGACAGCTCTAGTTTAATCATTTATACACTCAATTCCCTTTAAGATTTTTATTTTATTTTTTTAAGTGACATTCTGTCACACACCTAGGTGTGCGAAATTTGTTCTCCGCATTTGACCCATCCCCTGGGAGTAGTGAGCTGCAGGCAGGCTTGCGAGTAGCATTAAGGGTCTTGCCTAAGGACCCTCACTGAGTGATGTTAATTGCTTCGCCATTGATATGGTAATTGCCCAATGCATTGCTCATTCCATTCTGGGAATCGAACCCTGGATTCCTACATGGTAGCCTCTCACTCTACCAACTGAGCTACCCAGCCAAATAAACTTAAGCAAGTAAAGGATGTTTTTTTGCACATTTTCACACTCCAGCTGCCCCTGCACTCCATCAATAAAGCTTAAAAGACTTTTCCTTCCAACCCGTTTACCAGAATGAGAGGTGCTGACAGAAATCCCAGCAGGATTTCAGGACATCTTCAGAAATGTAAACTGTAAACTCAAGCAATTCAGAGGAGGCTCCCACCCAGAACCTGCTCTGTGCTCAGAGTTGAACCATGCTTATGGTTCCCGCCATTAAAATCTAAAGCCCTTTGAAAGAGTAGGGGACTCTGGGGGATGCAGTTTGTTGACGCCTCATCTCCGATGGGTCATCTGCGGAATCAAGCTGGATTTTTCTGACCAGTGGGAGGCAGTAGGCGTATGCGATGTCCAACTTCTCCACTCTATTTATGCCATATTCCTGCAGGGAGACAGATGAGAGGGGTGGGTGGAGTCCAGGAGTCTGCAGGCCTCACACACAGGCTGCCAGCACTCCCGGCAGAGCTGAAGAGTGTTAACCACAGCAGCAATGAGGCAGTGTGATGTGTGTAAGGTGCGGCTGATGCTAAGAACACTGAACAAGCGCTGCAGGGGAAGCTGAAGGAAGGCGCCCCTAGCAAGTGGAAGCTGCCTTTGTAGATCTGAAGAGAAAGTCTATGACAGGATCCAGAGAGAAGACTTTGGTTTGAAGGAGGAAGTCTGGAGCAGCAGAGAAGAACGTTGGAGATGTTCAGGACATGGACAAGAGCTGGAAGACAGTGGTGAGATGTTCTGAAGGTGTGACAGAGGACACCAGGTGGAGGTGGGACTGCATCAGGGGTCAGCCAAGGAACCCACACCAAAAAACAAACAACTAATCAGTACATCAAATAATAATAATAGAAATATAAACTTCCCATCCAGCTCAAAAGTGTTGTCTCTTCGCATTTTCTTCTGTCTTTTAGCTTTTGTAAAGCTTTATTTTGAAAATGGAACTTTTCTCCTCCTCTATTCTTGATCATTATTCATCATTTAGTTCTCCATGTTGCTGTTTGGTGCAGTGCGATTCATGTACTCTCCCTCTGTCCCACCTCCCTCAGGGGGAGCGGGAGTGCTTCCAGATTCCAGTTTCCAGTCTGTGCCCCCGTACCTGACCGTCTACCTCGTCTCTGCGCCTTCACTTGGCTGTGGACCCTCCCTCCAGCTCGTCTCGCGCCCCCAGCCGCCCCCCCATTTATCTGGATGAAGATCATCTGCTGGACTATTTAAACATGTACAGTGTATTTGTAGAGTTAGATAAGCTAATGCTCTCTATGAGTTCTGGTACATGGCCTGTCCGTCCTGGGGAAGGATCCCTCCTTCATGGACACCCTGAGGTTCACCTTCTTCTCAAGGAGTCTTTCTGTATTGAGAAGAAAATGAGATTCCACAAGGCAGCGGTCTTCAGTTTAGTTTAGTCTGTTTAGTTTAGTTTAGCAATCAGCCTTATAGGCCCCACATGACAGAGGTTTTGTTTTTGTGACCGTTGAGGCGGCTGTCAAACTGAATTGAATTGAAAATATTTTAGTGACAATTAAGGCTTTGCAGTTTATAGCAGTTTTTTTAAGAAAATCAAACTTTTAATAAAGAAGGAAGTGTTCATTGCAGTCCAAACCTCTGTACCATCTAGGCCTACAATATACATAATTTATCGTTATGCAATATCCTGCTCTGCAATATATATCATGAAGACGGCGAATATCGCAAATAAATACGCAAACCCAAAATGTGTTAAAACATTCTTCTAGCAACTTGAGCATTTAGCAGATCAAACCAATCCCTTTGTCGTGACCAATCAGATGAGCCTTCCCATTGTTGACCCAATCAGATGGAGAGCCTATTATAGTAGATGTTTGTCCCCATGTTAATGAGGGTCATTTTAGATATATTTTTTTAAATGTTGCAATGAAATGGGAATGATGTTTTTGTTTATTTTTCTTTTGTTTATTTACCGCAAATTTATTGTTATCGCAATATTGATCACTAATATCGCAGGTTTTCCTCATATCGTGCAGCCTAGTACCATCAGAATCATGTTGCTGTGTATATAAAAGGTGCCTCCCCTCACCTGTGGGATGATGATGTCGGCCAAAGCCCGGGACAGCCTGAACAGCTCCAGCGTGTCCTGCAGCCCCAGCGTGGCGTTGTGGATCACGTCGTACTTCACGCAGTCGTAAATGTCGGGGATCTTGCTTATATCGTAGCGGCCGTTCT
Organism: Oryzias sinensis; assembly: GCA_037389245.1. NCBI lineage: Eukaryota > Metazoa > Chordata > Actinopteri > Beloniformes > Adrianichthyidae > Oryzias > Oryzias sinensis. The sequence continues at coordinate 3,336,400 of CM074489.1, read as the reverse complement.
TCATGCGGAAGTCCCTCTCCAGTTTGGACCAGCGCTGCAGCATCAGTTCCAGGGTCTCACTGTGGTAAAGCTGCAGGTCTGCAGGGAGGGGGAAGTGTGTGTGTGTGTGTGGGGGCGTGTTGCACTAAGTGAGTTCTCCAACCACTGAACCCAATAGCCACAAATTACAACAATGCAAAAGCTAAAAGAATGAAAAAAATGGAGTAAAATACATCTTTGTGAAGCAAATAAATAGTAATTAAACATAAAGAACACTGGTTCCACAAAAAAAAGAATCATGTGCAGCTCTGAGCAAATCCAGATGCAGACCTCCTGAAACCATTGACTGTATGAGAACTGGACTGAGTGACTCCTCCCCTGGCGTTCAGACAGGAAGTGGCTCCAAGAAGCCAAAATCCCATAGACTTCTATAGAGAAACAAACAGCTGTTACTCAGTCATTCTATTGGTCAGAAGAACCATTCTTGAGCTGATTCGATTTTAAAATCTTCGAGATAATCTAATAGTGCAAATTGCTCAAGTAATAAACTGACTAATCGGATGCTTCAATAAGAGCAGGTGGCCTCACATCAAATGTTTGAAACGTTTGACAGAGTTCCTGCTGTCATTCGGTAGAGGTGCGGCCCTCCAACAAGCCCCTCCCGGATTGCTGTGGGTGGTTGCCATAGAAACCAGGACTCAAATCAACTCGGAACAATCACTGCATACTAGAGCTGTGACGTGGGATATTTGATGTGATGAACCAGCAGGGGGCGCGGTGGCGTGGTTAACCACACCCCAAGCCCCCACCATCACCAAACACAAAATCCCCCGGCAGCCGCCTCGCAAATAGTTACAATTACAACGCAGTATTCTTCATTAACAAATAACAGTAACAACTAACTACTACCTAACTAAATAGTGAACATATATAGGTGTTGTAGAATGACTGTGTGTGTGTGTGTGTGTGTGTGTGTGTGTGTGTGTGTGTGTGCGTGTGTGTCAGCTGTGTAGGAGGAAGGTGTGCACACGTGTGTTGAGGGTGCGTGTTGATTCTTCTGCAGTGGACCGCTCTCTAGCTGCATGCGAATTCCACCTGTGCTCTCTGGTACAGACATCTTCTTAGAATATTAAATATTGCCCAGTAATAAACAGACTGCAGACACTTTGTCACCATTACACCGGTAGCCATGAGCCTGACACCCATGAAGAACGCGGGGCAGGAGGCTCCGCCTTTGTTTATACAGACACGTAACGTTGCGCTGCACAAAATAGTTCCCAAACAAAACATGTAGCGATAGTCATTGCACTAACAGTGCGCGTTCATGTCTGGTGTTACAGAGTGAAGGAGAACAGTAATATGCCCCCCCAACACAAAATCCTCCGGCGGCCATGTGTATAATCAAGCCCTTTTACAACATGTGGAAATGAATAATTTGAGCGTAGTAAATTTAGTGCGTGTTTCCTCACTTGACGAAGCTTCACAGTGTAGAATGAGGATGTGTGTGTGCTGCACAGAAAACCCTGCGTGTGAGTAGAGGAGTGAGGCGCGGTGCAGAGTGAAGAGAGAACAGTAATAAAGGTTTCCCAGAAACGCCAGAGTCTGAACACAGGACTAGGAGAAAAAGTGAATTATCAGCAAAGATGAATGTGTTTCATGTGTTTATTATAGTTCCAATCACGTACCATATGCAGAACTTTCAACAACAAAAAACCTGCAGTGCTGAGGTCATCACCGTGGTCATGACCTCAGCACTGCTGTGATGCGGTTATCATCACACCCCTACTGCATACTGACAATGTCTGGCTTCAACATGGCAGCGTCCGCATCGCAAGAAAAAAGCAGACTGAATTGACTTTATTTGGTTGGAGCTGCATTTACAGTGTTTTCTATAAATGAGATCACATTCCACTCGGTCCAGTTCCCACGTACAGTCAAAATACCTGAAACAAACTTGATGAAGTGGATTACTTCAACTCTGGGACAGTTAAACAGGAAAGACCTCTGGGTCCACAGGGTTCAGATGATTAACCCAAACAGGATAAAAACAGATAAAACAGAAAGAACCTCAAACTGAGTCTGGGTCAGACTTTCCCAAAAGTCAGGACAAACGGGAAAGAAAGTGTTTCTTTATGAAATCGATCAAACCTCCAGCTCCTTTTGTCACTCAGCAGCTTCTCTCACCGGCAGATTTGGGGTCCTCCATCCTCCAGCGGATCTGCGAAGTGAGGCTCTGGATCAGCGCGTACACCTGGTCGCACGTGTCCACCGGGTTCTTCACGATCTTCATGGAATTCACCAACGAGGCGCTGCAGGTCGGGGCCAGCTGCCACAAACACAGCTAGGTGAGGCAGGTGTGCTAGAATCAAGCTGATAGCCTCACATCACCAGTAAATTCAATTCAATTCAATTTTGAAGTGCATCTGTAAAAAACCCATGGACTATATGAAATAAATATAAAGTAAATGTCAATCAATTCTTCTGGAAACACTTTCATTAACCTGTCAGGGATAGGAGATTCAACCTGGGACGGATTAAACCTCAGGGGATCTGAAAGCGTTTTTCATTCATTTCTTGAAGCAAAATACATAAAATGCAAATTCATGTTAAAATGAACAAAATAGGAGAAAATCAGCTGAGACACACATTTACAGACAAATGTCTTCCAACAAGGAGCAGCAGAGAATTACTGCACACTCGCACACATGCCTCCAAAAAGCAGCACTCCGCCTCCTGATAATCACCATCAAGTCCTCCTCCGTGAACTCGGTGCGCTCTGCAGGATCATTGCCGGGCCTTGACACGGTGCTGGCAGCTGCTCCAGAGAGTCGCTGTCGTTGTCCAGCAGCCCGTTCATGTTGGCGCTCTTCACCATCTGCACCAGGATGGGAGTCAGCTCCCCCTCCAGAGCCAGCAGGCCCTGCCCACACAGACACCACAAAGCAGACATCAGAGCAGACCGTGGTCAGAATGGAACCCCGCCCACTTTCAAGCTCTAGGAAAGTCTTGAAGGTGGAGCTTCGACCCAGAAGGTCAACAGGTCTGGAGGTCCCTGCAAAAAAAAGTGTCGCTGATGACACCATGGTTTCTGACACTGAGGAATGAACTGAAAAGCTGTTTCTGCCTGAGTTACAGTCCCACCCGATCCTCTCCTGAATCCTCTACAAACCTCGCGTCATTTTCTAGAGCGTGGTTTTGCAGGCGACGGGAGGTCGTCATTCACCTCTGAATTGTAGGCTGTCGGTCATTACAGTTTGTAGATCCAGATTCCAGCATGAGCGAGAAAACAAAAACAGTCCTGGATCTATTTGACTGCAAGTGAGCATCAGAATGGAAGCGAACAGGAGACTATGGCCTGACTGAGGCCCATTCCAGTTGCTGCGTCTCAACTGAGCTTTTCAAGCAGCAGGTTTTATCTACTCGATTCATCATGATTTGAATAGCAACAGTCAGAAATGCAATTTTAATCTTATTTTTAAATATATTTCCTCAATAAATCAGAGAAATGCTACAACAACACGTCAAAGAACAAAACAATGAACCCATCTTTCAGGCTATTAGTAGATAAAAAAATACATTCTTGTGCTTCTTATGCAATCTGTTCTATGTACCCAAGCACAACACAAAAGTGACAATAGATAACATCATATCTTTCCTAGTGCACCTCCCATCCCTCCTGACCCATTTTGGTCTCTTGCTCATTTGTATTGGTTGTATTTGTCTAATATTCAGATTTTTAACGTTTTGAATGTTCTGACTAGGAGTGTGGTAGCAGAGTCTGGCGATATGATGCGTATCCCGATATTTTACTGAAACATGTTTTTCTTTCTCTTTTTAAATATGACTTTGAAAAAACTCAACCTGAATTTTAATGTCTTCCACTGTAATAAAATGGTCAAATTCGGTTTAATGATCACAATGTTAAGCACTGCAATTGTATCTCATATATAAGTTGCGTTTACCAAAGCAAATTCATAGTGCTTTTATTTTTACAGTGAGTTAAAATATGAAAGGGAACACTCAACATTGTCTGATTTAATATATATATATTTTTTTAAGTATAGAAAAAACAAAAAATGAATGAGCCTTAACCAATAAGTTTTCTATTGGAAAATAAAATGCTGTTTATTTTCAGCATTAATGTAGCTTCTCTAGTGCTTTTAAACAGTTCAGGAGCCTGAATGGTGCTTTAAAATAAAGTGGGGAAAGACACTGATTCTTTCAGAAACAATAAAGTGTGATGATGAGGCAGCATGACAGAATGGAAGGAAAGTTGCTTTAATGCTGACCACGCTTCTCACACAAAGAAGTAAACTGGTGGCAGCTGATCACCACAATGTCAGCCTTTTTCCAGAGCATTGTACACATCCCTCTGATCCATCAGCTCCTAAACTGATCCATTGCTTTGAGGTTCTGCAGAACTTTAGCCGCTTGCTAGCATTTTAGCATATGCTAAGTGCATTGGGCTATTGGCACAACACTGGTGCAATTATTACATCTTATCAGCTATCAGTAACAAGTATAGCAATCCACGTTACCTGTCTTTTTAGCAGCATTTGTATCAGTTACAATACAAAATCATTTCAAATGTAATCATTCATATCTACCAACAGCAGAACAAGCTGCCTCTGGCTGCAGTCTTCCTGTTGTTTTGTGCAATTCAGATGTTTGCCAGATGAGTCACAGTTTTCCAGCCCAAAAGTCATCCTGGCATGAACCCCACAAAAACCCGCTATAACCTATGTATAACCTCTTCATCCTTGTGCTGCGCTTATGCCAGAGCGGCCCGACTATCGCGTCAACCTGCTGCTAGGATGACCGTGTTTAGCGCTCTCTGTGTTGGACACACTGAGGCTTGTGAGGGAAAACAACTCTGAGCTACAGAGGATGAACAGGTGAAAAGGGAGAGGAAAAGCAGGTAGAGAGGCGAGAGGCTCTGGCTAAACTGTCAGATGGAAACACAGGCGTCAGATTGAGACGCAGCTTTCACTGCGGGAGTTGAAGCGGAGACTTTCCCTGGGATGATTTTATAAACCCAAACATGGAAACATGATTACCAATTAGGAACTCTTGAAATAATAAACCTGATCTCTCCATTCTCAAGTGTCCCCATTGATACACACAGACGTACAGCGATCAGACCATAACGTTAACAAACAGCTCCGCCCACCAGCGACCAGCGATGTCAACACAAGAGCATAACTTCACAAGAGGAGGGGCGAGGCGGCAAACCCCAACAACAGGTTTGTTGACAGAGGCCATTAGGCCTACCTGGTGGAGTTCACGGAGCTTCAGAACATAAGACTTCAGCAGCCACCCAGCCTAATGATAGCTATTTTATATTCATGAGAGGAAAAACCCGCCGAACCGACCTAAAACTGCCCAAATTATGCATACCCGCCCAAAGCCATTTTTACCATAAACCCAGAACGAAACACGCCCAATTGGGCGAAAACCGTAACCTGTAGCTGGTGCAGAAGTAGAGCTGCTCTGGAAATCCGTGTTCTCTGCTGCCAACTGGCCCGGTCGGTGAAGTGGACAACAAGTCAGGCGTAGGGCGGCTCAGATATAATTAATAAATATCGATCAGGCAACATTTTGAATCGATACAAGTATTACTTAAATGACATATTCGTCATATTGCCGAATGATTTTTCTTACACCCTAGTTCTGACTAGTGAATTCCACAGCTTTACCTGATTGATATGCGTTTGTCTTAAGCGAGCAGATGGAACTTTAAATTAGTATTTTGTTCTCTTACTGCCTTCTATTGAAACAGAGGAAAATAAGGTTTTGAAGAAAATCTGGCAGAATTTTTTTATTGTGGCTTTCAACATGAACATTAATATTAAATATTCATCAATTTTGTAATTACTTAAAATCCTACACTTTGTTTTGTCCCACTTCAAAAATACCTTATTTTCATGAACCCAACCTTTCAACGTAATCATTTCTACTGTTGTCGTCTCTCTTGGTTCATTTAATTTTGTTCCAGAGGGAGAGATAGTTGTGTCATCTGCAAACAAGAGAAACTGAATTCTTTCAGAAACCTTAAACATACCGCTGATAAGTAAAATAAAAAGTATTTTTTTAAATAGAAAAGAGGGCAGTGTAAGGATTCTGTGGTTGTGTTGTTCTTGGTTTCTTTTTTAGGTCAGTCACACCAGTTTCAGGTTCATGATCCACTGCTGTCTTCAGTTCAGTTATTTGCCCTCCGCCTGTTTAAGTGTCTGGTTTTCTGTGCATCCTTGTCAGGTCATCTGCTCTGTTCTGCTTTGCCACCATTTTGCTCCCATTAAATGTTTCACTTTCTGTCAGCATGATGGTCTCCTGCATTTTGGGTTCTCCACCACCAGTTCCTGACAGGCAGTCCCTATGTCAGGCGGGATGGGGGGTGGGGGTGGTGTCCTTATGTACTGTCTGGTCTTTACTAAAATGAGTCTGTCTGCAGCTACATATCTGGGGGGTCTAGAATCAAACCATGAAAGTTAATCACTTCAGACTCAAATTTTGATGTTCAAAATAAATTCATCTGCTCAGTGACCCCCACCCAAGAGAAACCCCCGTACCTTTGCGAAGGCGGCCGCAGTCATCTGTACGCGGCCTTCGTCAGACGCGTAAATCTTCAGGTCGTGTCTGTAGGTGCTGTGCAACCGCAGCAGACCACAGCCCGGAAAACCAGCATAGTCTCCTACAAAAACAGCCGACCAGGAGCAACACATCACTTCCTGTTTAGGGACCAAACAGCAGCTAACCACTGGGGGGTGGCAGGTGAGTTAGCGTTGCTCACTTTAATGACAAGCGGTTTAAGTTTAGACAGTCTCTCAGTCTGCTTTAAAACGGTTTTCCCTTTAAGGTCACATTTCTGTCCACCAAAACCCTCCTGAGAAGAGTAGACTTTGATTGACATGCGATCTGTGGGCGTGTTCTAACAGCCTGTTATTCCTGACAGTTTTATAAAGGTCCTTCAGCTGCCTTCAAATGGGTTTAACGTGTAGCAGCAGGTCATGTGACCTCAGGCTGCCTCCCACCTGTCTAAGGTGTGGACAAAAGCGCAGACTGAGTTTAGCTGCACGGTTTGACTCCCCATATCTACGTGTGGGTCATCTGTAGGCGTCGCCTCACCTTGTCCTCCAGGATACATGCAGCGGAAGGCTCGGCCCAGCTCCTCCGCCTGGACTCTGCCGGCAGGGGTCAGCTCACCCCCCCACTTCAGCACCAGCAGCAGAGATGGACCTTCCTTCCGAGTGTCTGCAGATGAGAAAAGGCGAGATCGTGTGACTGCGGATGTAGAGACCTCCTGACCCACAAAAGAGGACTCGGCACTCATTCCTGCACCTTCTTCTTCACTGGAGGTCTTGGGCTGCCCGTGGGGGAGGTAGGTCAGCTGCACCTTCCTGTTGATCCCTGAGAAGTGGCCGTACCTGCATGACGGTAACAACAAGACAAACATGATCCAATCATCTGCAGAGGTCAAGAGGCCAAATCACTGCAGGACTCTTCTGAGGAAAAAGCAAAAGCGCTTGGAGCTCCAGAGACCTACGTACTCGGATGAAGTTCTTAAACTCTGCACCTCATTTCCTTGTAAGAGGATCGGCCTTTGGAGCTGAAGCAGAACTACCAACCACATGTCCAGAGATCCCAGAACCCATTCCCCAGTCTGCACACCCTCCTCTGTTCCTCAGCTCTTTCAAAGACCCACTTAGTGTTTTTAACACGTTCTTGAGTTATTTTTCTGATGATGGAGGACATATGTAAGAAAATCAAGCTAAAAATAGCATTTCTGAGTATTTAGTATTCTGCTCCTGAGCAGACTAAAAGAATACCATTTGAAAAACATTGTATTTGTGACTTAGAAAATCCGCTGGCATGTCACAGTCTTCCTGCTCCGCTCCATTCTGATCATCCACTGTCAGACAAACAGATCCAAGAACGTCTTTGTTTTCCTAAACTGTACGGCTGGATGGCTCTGATGCTCACAGTTTTTGTTGTGCCGCTAATGTTAAGGTGGGTCCAGGGCTGCAAGCTAGCGGGGAGAGTGTAAACAAAGAAATGATGGGATGTCACCAGAGGCTTAGTTCTGCATCAACAGCCCCGCCCACAACTCAAAGGGAAAATTCCGGTAAACTCCTGCTGCTCTCCAGAAACTATGTCCTAGAAAACAACCAAGGTTGTTACATTTTGGCTAAAAACAGCATCATCATAATCATAAGACCACTGGGAACACCTTGAAAACAGATCAGAAATGATCGTGGTGGGACTTTAACCTCTGTCATGTTTTCAGTTTTCTCAACCTTTCTTGTGTGAAAACATTCACCTCCGCTTCATGGTTTAAATATGAGGGCGGTTTAAGATTCCCTTAAATGAGCAGGAAGAGCTTCAAACTTGATCTGCTCTTCAAGAGAAAAGTTTTAAAGAATGATCACTTAAACTTTAGCTGTGAATCTACACTCACTGGTCACTTCATTAGGCACACCTCTCCAACTGCTCGTTAACAAGAATCAGCCATTCCAAAGCATTTAGGCCTGTAGACATGGTCCAGACCGTCTGCTGCAGTTCAAACCATCAGAACGGGGAAGAAATGTGATTGACGGGACTTTGAACGTGGCATGGTTCAGACGGGCTGGTCTGAGTATTTCTGAAACTGCTGATCAACTGGGATTTTCACCCACAACCATCTGTAGGGTTTACAGAGAATGGTACAAAAGAGAGAAAATATCCAGTGAGCGGCAGCTCAAAAATGTCTTCTTGATGCCTGAGGTCAGAGGAGAACGGCCAGACTGGTTCCAGCTGATAGAAAGACAACAGGAACTCGAAGAACCACTGGTTACAACCGAGGAACGCACAACACGTCCAACCTGGAGGCAGATGGACCACAGGAGCAGAAGACCACTCCGGGTGTCACTCCTGTCAGCTAAGAACAGGAAACTGAGGCTACAATTCACACAGACTCACTAAAACTGGATAGTAGAAGACAGAAAACGTTGTCTGGTCTGATGAGTCTCCATTTCTGCTGCCACATTCAGTGGTAGGGTCAAAATTTGGCATCAACAACATGAAAGCATGGATCCATCCTGCCTTGGATCAACGATTCAGGCTGGTGGTGTCATGGTGTGGAGGATATTTTCTTGGCACATTTTGGACCCCTTAGTACCAAGTGAGCATGGTTCCAACACCACAGCCTACCTGAGTATTGCTGCTGACCATGTCCATCCCTTTCTGACCACAGTCAGCCTGCCTTCCAGCAGGATAAGGCACCATGTCATAAAGCTGGATTCATCACAGACTGGTTTCTTGAAAATGACAATGAGTTCTCTGGACTCAAACGGTCTCCACTGTAACCAGATCTCAACCCAATAGAGCAGCTTTGGGATGTGGTTGAACGGGAGATCGACATCATGGATGTGCAGCCAACAAATCTGCAGCAACCAAACTCTCAGGATTAAGGCAGTTTTAAAGGCAGAAGTGGGTCCAACCCGGTATTAGCAAGGTGTATCTAATAAAGTGGCGGATGAGGGAATATACAGAGGGGATGCCACAGATCTCTGTTTAAAACTGGACCGAATAGTTGCATCCCTACTTTCATACAAGTATGTTTATGTTAAAAGTGTCAGACACGTTTGTGTAAAAGTTAGGAAGAATTTATTATTTTATTGTTTAATTTCTTTACACTGGGCTTAGTATAAACTACCCGAAAGGCTTTCTTCATTGTTTTTTGCTTATCAGCAAATTAAGACAAGGATTTTTCTGATTTTTTTGTGTTTTGTTGCTGTTTTGTGATACATAAATCAATATAAAGCAATGAAGCAAAAATTAAGGTTTGTACTGCATCATGAAGAAAGTGTATGGATGTATCTTTAACATACAGAGGAACAAAAAAACCACCAATTCTGCAAGTTACTTTGTAACTGTATTGTCCTTTTGCAGTGTGTTGGATTTCAATATAAAACAAACAAATCCGACATACTTTTAACTTGTCTTTAATTTTAGGTGTCAACCTATTTGTTTTTGTATTTACGTTTAATTTTTTTTGCTGCTTCGCTGATAAACACCATTTAATGTAGGAGCATGTGGCTCCTTATGGTCTTCTCAGCAGAATCTAAACAATTTCCTATTGATCCATATGATAACAAAAAGTTGCTTTTATGTTTAAGTATCTTTGTGTATTTGTGTAACTTCTAGTTTTGCCTGGTGGATGTCTTCTCTGATCAATGTGTATTGTTTCTGATACGCTTCCCCGCAGAGGTCATATACTTTTTTGGTGCTAAATACTTTTTGATAGTCGCAGAAACGTGACATTTTCATTAAATCGAATCCTTTATGGAGCAAAGGCTAGCAGTTTAGCTGTAGGGTATTTAAGGATGTTATAACTCTACTGCAAAAGTAGATCACAAGGAGGGAAAGCAGCAACTGTGGGACCAACAGCTGCAGGATGATTAAAAACATAATACATGCATTACTGTTGTAATTACTGTTCTAGTTTCATTTACTCCTGGATAAAGTGATTTTTTTTATAAACAAGACAACTTTGTAGTTCTTATGTGAAACTTGTGCTGATGAGGCTGGGGGGTGGGGGGGGTCCTCTAAGATCAGCAGCATAAGTGGGCCCTCTTACATTTCCAGAACCGTCTTCAGCTGCTCCAGTTTGGACTTTTTCTCTTCAATCTCGCAGTCGTTGTCTTGGCCGAGTTCTGCCAGCAGCTGGCGGGTGATGTCCAGCACTTCCTGTTGGGGGTCGGAACACAAGACGCCGTCACGGCCTCTGAGCTCTGGGCGCAAAAGGTGCAGGGAGCCGTCATTACCTGCAGCTGCTTCGGCTTTTTCAGCTTTAACTTCCCAGACTTGTATCCTCCGTACTTGTCGAAGAGATCGAAGAACCTGCAGCACAAAAACCAGGAGCATGAGCAGCAGCTCTGCTGCATGGGACGCAGAGAACGGGAGGGAGGGGGGGGCACAGACATGGGGTTGCGGACTTCCATCTTCATCTTCTGCTTGGGGGTTCTGTCTCCATGTCGGATGACGGCGATGACGCAGCGCAGCTCCATCCTAAAGAAGATCAGAGCAGTTCACGAGGACAGCCAGGTGCTGGAAGACACGCGGACGATCAGCTGCTGCGCCTTACATGGTCCCTGAAGTTGTGGGAACGATGGGGATGTCTTCTGCCTCGGTCGGGATGGACCAGGGGATCTGAAACTGAGGAGCCAGCTCGCGCATCACAATGTTTCTGCAAATCACCAAAAACACACATCACTAAACGGGTCAGGTCAGAACCACAGGAGGAAGAAGAGCTGAAGCTGGCACCCCAAGATCTTGGCACAGTCGTCGTAGTACTTCATGGAGTTCTTCACGAAGCTGAAACCGTTCACGTCGCACACGTACGAGTGTCCGTTAGCCCGGAGGAGGTCGAAGCCGCACACGGTTTGCTGCAAGAATGAGACGAGCAAAGGCCCGTCAACACAGAGCCCGGCTCAGACCCCGTCGGCCCGCCTGCTGCGGCTCACCTTGAAAGCCAGGCACACCTTCCGGGCCACCAGCTTCTCCATGGCGGACAGCATGACCGGGTAACGGACCTCCTTGCCCTCACTGTCCCGCTCCACCTTCCCGTCCAAAGCAGGAGACTTCCGGGCCTCGGCGTGGGCGTAGTCCGGCCCCACTGTATAAACCTACCGACCCCCACCCCCAACCAAATTAAAGGCGTGTCCCAGCTCTTCAAGAATCTGGACATGGTGGAGCGGTCTACCTTCACGTCTGTGCCGTCGGTGGGCATGAATTCTTCGTAGATGTAGGAGCCCGTCTTTCTCACGCTGCTCTCTGGAGAGTACACGCTGCTGCGGCTGCCGATCTGCACGCAGCACAGGTGAGCTGAGCGTGCACGACCTCTCTGAGCGTGCACGTCCCGACACATTCTTATAGTGCATGCATGTTCTCCTTCATTGGTTTACAACTCATCAATGACTGAAAGAAGTAAAGCTCATCCTCCTCTCTGATCCTCTCTTCACCTCCAGCACATTCTTATTCTTCTCACCGCTCCTCTTTCCATCCACTCCTGCTTTTCATCTATAAGCCCTGCTCTCTTTCTCTCCTAAGATCCACTTTTCTTCTGCACATTAACTCAAAATCTCTTCATTCAAAGTCTTTCCTTTCCTCTCTGGTTCCTCCTCTCCTTCTTCCAGTTTCTACCAGAACCCTGTAGCGCCGGTGGCGATTTTCCAGAACACAACTGATCTGGTATGAAAGCTCTTTTTATAAATTACATGATTGATGTGTCAGATGCTTTTCCTGACCCGAACCTCTTTGCTGTGAGAGCAAGTTCAGTAAAGAAACAAACAGGAAAAGCTGGACCTTCCTGAAGAGCCGCTGGCTGCCCCCCCCTGCAGACGTTGGGTAGTAGATGTAGACGTTGTGGTCCTCGGCACACACAGGCTTCTCCACAAAAGGCTTCTGGAATATTTCTCCGTTCACTTCCACGTGGTCCTCGCCTTCCACCAGGTTGCACTCTGAAGCAAACGAACAGAGGGGGTTGCAGTTCTGCATTCTCAGACATCAAACTTTAGATCCCACAACAGCTTCTTCAGTGATCCTCCACATCTGGTCAGACTGACCCTCTGGTTTGTCCGGGTCACGGTTCAGCACAGCATAGCGGGGAAGTTCAATGCCCTCCTCCTGGAGAATGCGATACACCTCCCTCCTGAAGGAAATGAAGATCGACTTTCAGACAGGATTGCATTTTTCAGATGGTGGAGCTTCATCCTGGAAGTCACGCACCTGTCCTGGATGTAGTACTGCATGTTGAGGTCGTTGATGAGCAGAGGGTTTCTCAGTTTGGCGTAGCTCACTGCCTTATCCAGCGGGAATCCTGCTTTCAGGAAGAAAGGAAGAAGGTCAGAGGGGCGGAGCTTAAACAAGACTTACATCAGCTCAGCCTCAAGCGACGTTCACACCACTGCAACGCACGTTCAAGCGGCCACTTGCAAAGAAATGCGTTTTGGGCTTCCACATTCAAAATTTATGCGTAGCTACACAAGTTTGGCTCTCCGTCCAAAACGCATGACCATTGCACGTGCACCGCCAGTTAAACTGGATTTAAATTGGACGAATCAGGCAGTGATGTATGGAAGACACACCTTTGAATCAAGTCCCAAACGTTTAAAATCTATCATGAAGGAGAAATAGTTGCCGTTTGAGCCGGGCTGGAATTGTATGAATCTGAATTCCTCCCCTACCCCTCTGGCTCCTCCCCGTTGCTCTAATTGTAGGGGCATTTGGAGCTGTAGTGGTGTCCTTAACTGCTTTTTTAAGGGGGAGCCACAGTGACTTGGGGTGGATATCCCTCCACTGGGAGGGGGATCCCGTCCCACTGTGGCGGAGCAGAAATGCATTTCCTCACGTGGGTGTTCTCTGATGTACAAACGTTTAGATTTAAGCCCAAGTAATGACTTTTTGCTTCAGCATGACTTTTTAAAATAAAAATTTTATGTATTTTCCGAGCGCTGGCAGCCACACGCTAACATGGCTCACCTGCGATTATTGACGACATCTTCGAGTGGTAGTAACCTCCTTAATTTGAAGACACTATTTTTCCATAACTGTCCGCTTGGAGGGCTAAACGTAGGGGGAGGGAGGAGCTGGACAGGTGGGGGAAGAATTCGGATTCAGCCCAAGTCTTTCGTATATCGGAATAGAGCTGTGAACGAAAAAGATGCGCTAGATTTGCACTGCTCGGACATTTTGCTCTAGGCCTCTTCCAGCTGTAGATGGTGGACATACAGTAGCGAAGGAAAGAGAAGCCCCTCCCTGCTTGTCCAGCTTGAAAATATTATTTATTTACCGCAAAGCTTTCTGTCTCATTAAAAAAAACAAGTCTTTCAAACATAAATTGGGATGAATGTAACTGCACAACAGAAACACTCTAGCCCTACAACATAAAGGCTTTGAGCCTTATTTGAGAGTCACCCCATCCAGTTTTTATTCAACAATATTAAGCCATCAGTCTGAGCGAAAGCTGAACATAGGTGGCTTTGGTTATCGTGCCTGCATGTTAAAGCTACGGTGGTCACATATGGCAATATATAGTGCAGTATATAGCGCGGCGACCTAAATGCCAGTTTTCTTAAGCAAATTTGGCAGGTGTCCGCACAGTGGCCACATGGCGGCACTTGTAATCGGGCGGGGCGGTCGCAGTTTAACATATTGTGCAATGGCTGCTGAGGGTTTTAAGAAAAAGTTAACATTCAACGGCAACCACGTTGGTCAGCCTCCAGTGGCAGGAGCGTTCCTTCCAGTTTTACATGTGTCTGTCTAGACCAGAGGTGGGCCGGATCCGGCCCACCTCTGGTCTAGACACAGAAGCTCTCTTGAGGACCACTGTAAGCATCCACCCAGCGTCTCTGAGGCCGCCCTTTTCTCCTTTTTTTGCGACGTACTCACGTAAATCTGGTGCGCAAAATTCATGTGACGTTTGCGTCTGAAATAAGGAGGGGCTTGTCTGAGCGTTTATGTGAACGTGAAACTTGGGGAGGGAGAAAAAAAAAAGGAAACGAACAGTTCCCAACCGAGTGCGAATCGATTCCCATCTTTCATGTTAATGATCCGTTCCGTTTGTCCGTGGACGCCATACCTCTCATGAAATAGTTTGTAACTCTGTTTTTCACGTAGATACTATAATTGTGTATGTAGGTATTATGTCATTTTATTTTGTCTGCTGCGCACATTTTCTTGTGTACTGGGAATGTGCGAACATTGTGCGATACTGGCCGGCCGGTTGCACTCGATATGGACGGCTGCTGCCGGCTGGAGATCCGGCTGTGACTGCCCGGCTGTTGCCCATTTTGGTGCTGATGACATCACGCCTGACTGACTGACTGACTGACTTCCTCCGTCTGCATTCAATTTTCAGAAAAATGTAATCTTGAGGATTTCTTCCCATGCGGCTGCAGTTGCATATGCGACCGCAGCTTTATCTGTGAATGACGGTGAGCTACAACTTTATTAAAAATGACAATTTATGAAGAGAAAAACAACAAATCTCTAGAAAACAGCTCATCAACAGGAATGTGAAGTGTGGGAGTAAAGCCCAAAGCTGTGGGTGCAGAACCAGAAGCGCATGCACAGCTCCTGGGAAACAGCAGACATGTAGTCTAACGGTGCAGACGCTGCTATGGAAAATTAAATCAAACTGAGCCTATCCTTTAGCCGGGTGCAGGTGGGGGCCGACTTGCCGTACCCTTTGAGTGGAAGGAGATGAGGCAGTCGCACAAAGGCCATCTGTCCACGGGCTCGTTCAGAATGACGTCCTCTGGAAAGATGACCACGGTAATGTACTCAAACTTGCAGAGCCTTTCCAGGATTTGAGTCATCGGCTTGGACTTGGACTTCTTCATCATGCAACAGATCCCCATGA
The DNA here is from genome assembly GCA_037389245.1 of Oryzias sinensis. NCBI lineage: Eukaryota > Metazoa > Chordata > Actinopteri > Beloniformes > Adrianichthyidae > Oryzias > Oryzias sinensis. Next base: position 3,321,021 of record CM074489.1, on the reverse strand, counting down.
CGATCTGTCGCTCCGGGGGCTGGATGAAGCGGAGAGAAACCTGTTAGTGCAGCATCTCACCCGGTGGGGGAAGGCTGGGAGGGGAGGAGGGGGGAATAATGTTTGGACGTCAGAGTTTTTTCCGCGGTGGAACAAAAAAACGGCGCTTCAGGCCCGCTTAGCCGTGGGTCTTACATCAATTACATGGACCTGATCCTAACTGTGACTTTGAAGACGTAATTATTGTTGTTAACGGCGGTTCTAACGTCTTATAGTGACAATAATGCTACCAGTACCGATGGAGATATGCACGTGTTGTGGGATGAGAGTGTGTGTGTGTGTGTGTGTGTGTGTGTGTGTGTGTGTGTGTGCTGAAACCACACGCTGTCAGTCGCCATTTCTGGAGTTAAGAAAAAGAGTGATAAAGTTCATCTTAAAGAACTGAAAAGTGAATGAACCTTTATTTCACTTATTTATATTGTGTAAAAGATCATTCACTTTGTACATGTCTTCCCTGCGAGGATTCTTTCCTTAAATATTTCCCAGACTACAGTGCTCAAAATGACGGTTAAGAGATTATTTTAGCACAGCAGCAGCTGCTGATCTGAGCTCTGCTGAGGAGGATCAGTTCACTGAAATCTCGTCAGACTCCACCGTGAGGATGAGGTTTACAGCACAGACACTCCCTGAATTCTGTCTGGGTGGGTGTGGAGATGGAGCATCCGCTCATGGGGCAGAAGGCTGGGGGCATATGTGAGATTTTCTGCTGTTGCCACTTTGGAAACAAAGAGCAGAGCAGGATTTTGTTTTGAAATGTGTAGCACAAAGCAGGCAAATGGCAGCCATTGACACAACTTTGTGTTTCTTTTTGCACATAGGTTGAATGTTTTTGTTCTTACAAAGTGAACAATCCTTTATTTATTTATTTCTAGTCTCTAGCACCAGGAATGTTTCAGATTTTGATATGGTATTAAACACATTTGGCTTATTTTGTCAACATTGGGGGGGGATGAACATTTTTACACTTTCAAAGGGGGGAAACAAGAGAAAATGTTTGAAAACCACTGTGTTAGTGTGACAGGCGTCCCTACGAGAGCCCAAGCTGTCTGCAGTCCACAGCCAGGACACGCCTGCCCCCCCAGAGCCCCCTAATGCTCAGGGTTGGTGTCCTTATTAGATGCTGAGAACAGGACCATTGACTGTATCAAAGACCTGGACAGAGCAAGTGTGACGTCACCCGTAGAAAACGCTTTACTTCCAGCTCCAACCACATCAAGTCCATTCAGTCGCCATGTTTTCACGATACGGGCGCCGCCACGTTGGAGCGATAAGTCGGTCTGAGTCTACATTTCTACGGCAACCGCTCTCACCTATCAGGAGCGGGCTTGTTGGAGGCCACACCCCTACCACTTGAAGGTGGGCAACACGAAATCTGTCAAATGCTTTCAAGCATTCAATGTGGGGGCTGGCAGGCTCCACCCACTTTTATCAAGACATCAGTTTCTGTCAACCACAGGAAAGCTATTATGAAGAAAAAGAGGATTGTGAAGAACACGTTAAAAAGGTATCAGGGCAAGAATAGGTATTCTGACCAATAGAACAGCAACAGCTGTTTGTTTCTCTGTAGAGTCTATGGGATTTCTTAGAGTCAGCATGTACTTCCTGTTTGGACCGCCAGGGGAGAGACGTCACTTGGTCCAGGTCTCATATACAGTCGATAAGCTCAACATTAGTAATGTGCAGTTTTTTGCTTTTTTGGCACACATCAATATGAGTTGATTCATAAATAATTGTCACAAAACGCTCATATTAAGTCGATTTTAACTTTGAAATCAATGACGTCATATCCACTGTTCAAAAAAAAAAAATAGTGAGCATGGTGTCCTAATTGCTTTTAAAATTCAGGGCACTACATAGTGCTGCACTAGATACTTGTTTTATTAAGGTGGGAATTGGGACACAGCACTGGACTACGGTGGGCCTTTGTCTTTCAAACAGGCACCACGATGGCTACCAGTTACTATAGCTCCATGTTAGCTGACTTGTTTTTGGGTTCTCTTGTTTCTCCATGTGTGTGGACATTTGTTTTGTACGTGTTGTGAGTGCAGTGGCATGCCTGCTACTCCTATTTGGGCTGTTTTCCCACATCGTTTACACGGTCAGCTGTTGTCGCTTGGCAACAACAAAATGAGAAGCGACCAGATATCGCAGGAGAGGCCGAGGAGACTGGGCTCCTCTACAGTTCGCAGGACTCCGATTTCTTTTATGATGGTGTTGTTGTATCTGCCCTCGTCTACGGAGTGAGCTGCTGAAGGGGGTGGAAGCGCTGACAGGAACAGGAATATGGAGGGATATTTATGCCACCACAATGCACAAAACTTTCTAAGTTAGAAATGAAAATATTAAATATCGGCTTTCAAAAGATATTTTTGCATTTGCAAACAAATGCTATTGTGTGCATTGTGTGTCATCTCGCTTTTTTCCTACCTTTGATTTTGCCCACATAAGTTTCAGCTTAGCGTGACAAAGCTGCCATCAAACTGCTGCTGATTGGCCCAGATTCCAACCAGTTTTCTGCACAACGTGGCGGCATGAATAGCCCTCCATAAAGGAAGAGGATCGACAAACTGGTGCAGAGATCTGATTCCGTTCTGGGATGTCCCCTCCAGTCTGTGGCGGCGGTGGGTGCGAGGAGGAGGCAACAGAAACGGGAATCTTTTATGGACAAACCCTCCTCCTCCTCATCACCCTCTGCAGAAGACTGCGTGAGCAACGAGGAGCTCCTTAGATCGAGACTTTAAGACCTCGCTGCAGGATGGAGCGGATCTTTCTTTCCGTCACTACATTGTGTTATTTATTGCATTTTAGTGCCATTTATTATCTGCTGTTTTTGGAGCTATGGTAACAAAGCCTTCTCCCTGTGGCGGGATGGGATGGATTCATCTTCTTGTCTCTTCTGGAGCTGCAGCATTAGAACGTCTTCTGAACGAGGGGGCGGGACTGCATGTGGGTCTTCATGAGACACAGAACGGCACAACAGAACGGTTGTTTTTTTATGCGTCTCTCACCGAGTCTGAGTCTTCGTCGTCCTCATACAGCTCCATGTCTGTCCTCATGTGCTCCTCCAAGGCCTCGCTCTCATCGTCCTCGCAGCCCACAAAGAATCTGGGAGCGCCAAACGGGCTCTCGCCTGGGCTGTTGGGCTCTGACATCACAGTCCCCCGCAGCTGTCTTTAGCATCCCGCCACGCCATCGTACACCAACACGCCGCCGGAGCGGGCTGCAGCCGAAAGGCAGAGGGCCTGAGGGAGGGGGCGGGTCCACTCTGCTCGTCCGCACAGCAGAGCTACTGTATGAGCAGCGAGAAGAGGCCGAACCAAGGAGGGGCTGAAATGTGAAAGGTTGTGAGGGGAGTCACATGTTGGGGGACGCCTTCAGCTGATGGGGGAGGCTGCAGTTTCCCCTGAACCTCCGTGAGCCGCTGTCCTGCAGAAAAAAAAAGGAACATTCAGCCTGCATGAAGACAAAAAGTTAACGGTGAAGCCTTGAAGTTCCCTCAAAGTCAAGACTGTTTGGATCGAACTGAGGAGATGATGAAGCAGATCTTCATCCGCACTGACACAAGCGGTGACCTCAGATGACCTCAGACAGAGCAGCAGGTCGTCACCAAAGACAATTATTACAACCAGCGGGGGCACAAACATTAACTGATCCCAATCTCACATGTTTGGGTCAAACCTGACGACAAAACAACGCAGGAAGCTTCAGGAACCTTGAACTAATCTCCCAGCACTGAAAACCTTCACAGGACGCTGCAGCCTTCTGAGTTCCTGCTGACCTCTTTGCTCAGTCGGCATCCAACACCTCCTTTGTGGGCTCTTTTGGTAAATACAGAAGCAAACCTGCAGTCTTTATGTCTCCTCCCGTTTGTGTCCAAAAGTTTCTTTCTGACTGTTGGACCTGAACAGAGTCCAGTGAGGCCTGACTTTCTGTCCATCTTCAGCTTTTTTTGCTGACCTCCTGGCCGAGTCCTCCTTCACTCCTGAGACGATTCACTCCCGCCTACAGCTTCCTTCATGTGTGGAGCATGGACCTCTCCCAGCGTCTTTCAGACTGAATTTCTTCAGATGCACCATGCAGACTTTCGGCTGCTGCTGAAATGGTTTCTGGATCCAGCAGGTCTGACAGGAATCAGGCCCGAGAAGCTCCAACAGTCTTAATTGGTGCTGGGGGTGCAGTGTTTGAATCCTTGCCATCTCTGAGGACTCTCCTTTCAATGCTCCAGCCTTCAGGCAGCAGAGCGTGGCGGTTTTGAACGCGTGGAAGCTCATCGTCATCCGGAGTGCGCCTCTGTAGATCAATGAAACTTTTTCCAGCGTTTCTACTGCTCTGGTTTTTATTCATACGACACGACTCAAGGTTGGAGGCAGACCTGAAAACATCACAAATGCTCTAACATTGCTAACAAAACACAGGTGACAGGAAGTGACATCAGGGGTTGCCCAGCCCCTCAAGAGGTGTACCTGTTAAAAAATGTCAACCCAGAATGATTGTCTCAGTCACTTCATATATTGTTATCTTGTATATCAACGTCAAGTTGAACTGAATACCATTTTTTTATGTAATATTTGATGTGTCACCTTCCCCTGTTTAGGGACGGAGCACAGTAAACAGCAAAACCACCAGCTCCTGTTTATCGGTAAACTGTTGCTTCACTGAGGCGGCCACTAACCATCTGAAGAAGCAGTCACCCGTCAGCTGACAAATACTGCCCCCACAGCAGCAGCTGTGCCATTATATGCCTTTCTGAAGCGTCCTGCCGTCTCTCTGTCAGTGGCTGCACAGGTGACACAGCAGATCTTCATCCACCTCCTCCATCACAGCCTCTGCGCCAACCTCCTCTCTTCTGGGCCTAACAGCCTTATTTAGGGTTAAATACAACGAAATGATTTTAAATTTTTCACACAGCGGAAATGAACAAAAACAAACTGATGATGATGTGAAGGAGACAGGGCGCATGCGTAGTAGTGCATTAGTGCGCAGCAGCGCAGGGTCAGATTCAATAATAAAAAACATAATAATAAACAAACAACTCACGAAATGACACGAGCTTAACCGGACTTTGTTCAAATAAAAACGACTACATGATAACATGGAGGGTGGGCACCATGACAGCGCGCGGGTCTGAGCCAAAGCCGAGCGCGAGCTCGCACCAACAGAGCACCAACTACTAGCTAGCGCTAGCTGAGCCCCGAAAACACAGATTTAACGGCAGCTCCGAACCGACACCAAGACGGTCCTAGCGCCATCCACGGGCACGCTTCACGGGTAACAGTTAAAGAAGAGAGAAGCGGATCTTACTGCAAACTTCTTTACGGTTCGGTCCGGAGGGCTCTCGTTGACAGAGTTAGCTTTAAGTGTTTATATTGGTTTGGAGAATAGACGTTTCAAGCAGCCAATGACAGAAAAGATGGGCGTCTGCAAAGGCGTGACGTGAAGCCGTGTTAGCCAATGGGATAAGCCGAAACCCGTGATCAAAAGTGACCCAAACATGGCGGCCTCTAGCGGTGGAGGAAGGTAAGTGCGAATGGCCTCCACTGGAGGACAGTTAATGATTCTGTTCACGTTCAGTCATGTGTCACATACTTTTGTGTGGTGTGTGTGATTGTGTGTGTGTGCGTGGGTGTGTAGGTGTGTGTGTGAGTGTGTGTGCGTGAATGTGTATCTATGAGTGGAATATGCTTGCTCGCTTGATCCATTTGGGTCAAAAAAGTTCTTTAAATCTGAATCTCTCTTTAGTTTATCTTTCTCATACTCACTTCTCTTTTATTATGTCCCGCAGCAGCAGTCACTGACTGCAAGGATCATATTGTTTTCACATTTGGAATGATTTTGGCGCCTTTGAACGTCACCACCACGAAGACGATGACATCACAGCGAGCGATCCCATCAAAAAAGAAATGAATGAGCCGAAAATCCCGTATGGAGCCGAAAAAAATTTATGCCAAAATACACTTACGAAACCAAAACACACGTATTGGGGATCGATAAAGGAATATGGGCGTAGTAAACAAAAAACAGTCGCAAAAAAAAGTGCTGACTGCTACAAATAAAAAAATTCGGATTTTTTATTTTTTTTTACAATCGGCTAACGAAACCAAATTATTCTTGTCAGATGTATCCAAAAGGTATAAAAACATTACGTGATGGCAAAACGACCTACGGTTTGGCAGCCAATTTGTGCCAAAATCTGCGATTTCGCGACTTTCGTGTTTTTACACAAAATGGGAAAATTCACTTTTTTTTAGATTTTCATGAAATTTAACCCACATGTTGCTAGCGTTAGTCTACAATGACCTCTGGAGTTTTGTTGACTTTTGACTTTAGGAAAAGGCCGCCATGTTGAATTATCAAAAAAAGCACTTTAGGACAAAAAGTCCAAAGTACCAAATTTTTAGCAATCGTCCCGTAACTTCTTTGGCATCAATGGCAAACTACTCTGGAAAAAATGTTAGCATTACAAGTTGTAGATTATGAAAGGCGTGCGCTTGGCGAGCTAGTAAAAGTGGCGCACTGTTATAACTCCCATGTCTTTCAATGAAATACTGTGAAAATTGAATGCATGCATCAATGGCTGGAACCGAATATAATGAAAAACACTGGATATGGACATATAAGGAATGTGGGCGTGGTTAGCAAAAAAACCCTGTTGCTAAGGACAACAAAAAGTTTACTTTTTCCGATTTGTCTGAAACTGACAAATCGGAAAATGCAGGGCTCCAGACTGCGACCAAATGGTCGCATTTTGCAACCAAAATTTGAGCGTGTGCGACTGAATTTTACATCCAGTCGCACATGTGCCACCAGTAAATTTGCCTCCCCCACCCCCCGTATTTTTTAAACATTAAACGTGGAAGGGGCACGTCAATGATCAATGAAATGAGCAATGAAATAATCAATGAGACGCGGGCGCACGCAAACACACACACACTCATAAGACGCGAGCACACACTCGCGTTGCATTGAGTGATGCCTGTCTGTGAGGCGGCCAATGCGTGTGAGAAGAATAAGGAATGGCCATTGTAAGTGGCTAAAATGCATGGAGGGGGAGGGGCCTAGAGATAATCGAGCGTGCGTAAACATCTGTGGGAAGGAAACGGAGACAAATATCATCACAACCTGATATGTGCGTCTGAGCTATGAGCAAGCAAACTATTGATTTGTTCTTCCGACTTGCAGCTAGTGTACCAGTGCCAGAGTCTACAGCAGGGGTCTCAAACTCGCGGCTATTTGCGGCCACCAAGATGATATTTTGCGGCCCCTGCCTTAATGTGAAAGTTTAATGTTAATGTGGTCCGCCAGTTTGTATGAATGACACTTTTTTATTGTCGTGCGCGGAGGTGACACCAACCAATCACAGTGGGTTAAATGACTCTTGGGGGCGTGACAATGACCGGGCTTGAAAGCAAGGGAACATTTAAGGCAGGACACCTGACAGCCCCCTCCCTGGACCACATTAAGGAGTTCCTTACTTTCCTTTTTAGAACGTATTTATTCGCTCGTAATTTTCTAAATGCATGCAGTCCGAGCTGAACTTTCCTCTAGGTCGCACAGACCCGGTCACCCGGAGGAGGGTTATGGTCACAGTTAGGCGCGCGGTGGCGTATCAACCCCAACTTATGTGCGGCTGTTACGGCAGCCCACCGCTACCGCAGAAGATGGTCAGCTGAGGAGAATAAATGTCCCACACCTACATGCATGACAGCTAACGGGGCTTGAACATTAAGCACGTGCGAGCAACAACAAGATTTAGTCTTAGACGCACTTAAAAGATGGGGAAAATGCAATGATAGACGGATCTATGGGGAAACCAGGCTGGGGGGGTTAAGGTGAAATACTAAGCACTTCTGAATGTATGGTATTTTGTTTACTATTTGTACTGTCATTACAGCGATGGTGCTGTCAGTTTACCTCGTTGTTGCATCTTGAAAAGTGCAGAATAAAATATGAAACTGAATTTGAAACAGCACATTGTAATTTCTGCATCTATTATTAAAGTATTCATTAGTAATACAGTGGAAATTAGTAGATTTGGTTAGCATGTTGGTTTACAGTATGCGCCCCTAAATTTTCTGGTTGTGCCCCTAAAATTTTTATTTGGGTGCCACAGTGCTCCTAGTAAAAAAAGTTAGTCTGGAGCCCTGCAATGCTAGCACTTTTGGCCACATTAGCTTAACTAGCATTGTTGGCATAATTAGCATATGCAGCTTTGACAAACCTTGATAAAAGGTGGGCAGTCAGGGCGGCGGTGCTGCATTGATGTGGGCAGCGGTGGCGCGGCTATGGTGCGTACAGGAGGGCGTGGAAGGCGGGTAGCGCCTGCGGACCATACAACACCGCTTGCGGCTTTAATTTGTGTTTGTTTCTATGTATTTTATAATGAGGGGCTTATTTTATTATTTTAATGCATGTGTGGGGATTGGTGTTTTTTTGTCCTTCTTTGTTTTTATGCACAGCACATTGAGTTGTTTTTTTCCCCCCTGAAAAGTGCTCTAGGAATAAAATTCATTTGAATTTGAAATTAAACCTGAATCTAATAAGGTCCTTTCTTTTTATGTAAAACATGCTTGAGCCCATGAAGTCTGTTGGTGTGTGTATGTGCATGCGTGCAGTACAGACCTTTTGGTTTGGACACACCTTCTCATTCAAAGAGTTTTCATTATTTTCACGACTATGAAAATTGTAGATTCACAGTGTAGGCATCAAAACTGTGAATTAACACATGTGGAATTATATACATAACAAAAAAAATGTGTAAAACAACTGAAAATATGTCATATTGTAGGTTCTTCAAAGTTGCCACCTTTTGCTTTGATTACTGCTCTGCACACTCTTGGCATTCTCTTGATGAACTGCTAGAGGTGGTCACCTGAAATGGTCTTCCAACAGTCTTGAAGGAGTTCCCAGAGATGCTTAGCACTTGTTGGCCCTCTTGCCTTCACTCTGCGGTCCAGCTCACCCCAAACCATCTGGATTGACTGTAGAGGCCAGGTCATCTGGTGCAGCCCCCATCAGTCAAATAGCCCTTACACAGCCTGGAGGTGTGTTTGGGGTCATTGTCCTGTTGAAAAATAAAGGATGGTTCAACTAAACGCATACTGGATGGAAAAGCATGCCGCTGCAAGATGCTGTGGTAGCCACGCTGGTTCAGTATGCCTTCAATTTGGAATAAATCCCCAACAGTGTCACCGGCAAAGCACCCCCACACCATCACACCTCCTCCTCCATGCTTCACAGTGGGAACCAGGCATGTAGAGAGAGACACGGTGGTTGGAACCAAAAATCTCCAACTTGGACTCATCAGACCAAAGCAGAGATTTCCTCTGGTCTGATGTCCATTCCTTGTGTTCTTTAGTCCAAACAAGTCTCTTCTGCTTGTTGCCTTTCTTTAGCAGTGGTTTCCCAGCAGATATTCTAGCATGAAGGCCTGATTCACACAGTCTCCTTTGAACAGTTGTTGTAGAGATATGTCTGCTGCTAGAACTCTGTGTGCCATTGACCTGCTCTCTAATCTGAGCTGCTGTTAACCTGCCATTTCTGAGGCTGCTGACTCGGATGAACTTATCCTCCACAGCAGAGGTGACTCTTGGTCTTCCTTTTCTGAAGCGGTCCGCATGTGAGCCAGTTTCTTTGTAGCGCTTGATGGTTTTTGTGACTACAGTTGGGGACACTTTCAAAGTTTTCCCAATTTTTCAGACTGACTGACCTTAATTTCTTAAAGTAATGATGGCCACACATTTTTCTGTACTTAGCTGCTTTTTTTGCCATTATACAAATTCTAACAGTCTATTCAGTAGGACTATCAGCTGTGTATCCACCTGGCTTCTGCAAAACTCAACTGATGGTCCCAACCCCATTTATAAGGCAAGAAATCACACTTATTCAACCTGACCGGACACAACTGTGAAGTGAAAAACATTTCAGGTGACTACATCTTGAAGCTCCTCAAGAGAATGCCAAGAGTGTGCAAAGCAGTAATCAAATCAAAAGGTGGCAACTTTGAAGAACCTACAATATGACATATTTTAAGTTGTTTCACACTTTTTTTGTTATGTATATAATTCCACGTGTGTTCATTCAGAGTTTTGATGCCTTCAGTATGAATCTACAATTTTCATAGTCATGAAAAAAAAGAAAACTGTCTGAATGAGAAGGTGTGTCCAAACATTTGGTCTATACTGTACGTGTAGTTGTGTGTTCACACATATATCTGTACACACTGTTTATAACAGTGCAGATATTTATTTGTTCCTTACAAAATGGCACACAAGTAGTTTTGTCTTGTCTTATCCACATGTCTGTGTTGACCTTGTTTTTTTCTTCTTCCCCCTCCAACTCTGTGTGACTTTCAGCTGCAGGTCTGGCTGGAACAAGGGCTCACTATGACAGGGTTACATTACCTACTAAGTCCAGACTGTTTCTGTCGACTGAGCGCCTGCAGCAGAAAAAAAAAAGTCTCAATAAATACACTTTTTGGTGAATAAAACTCCGTTCATTTAAGTTTTGAAGCCCCCAATTCGCAACCATGGTTTTCCTAAAGTGATATAAAAAATGCTAAAAACAAACAAACCATCAAATCAATTGATTGTTACAATCAGTCGTATCAATTAGGCAAACTTATTTTGTCTCACTGTAAACTAAATGTAACACTTTTTCTTATTCAGAAGTACAAACCATTATGTTCTTCTCTTTTGGCTCTTAAGGCCCTGAAGTTCAAGTGGCCACTGGTCTGCAATGCCAACAGCATAATTTAATCAATCAGAATAAAAATATTGTACACACAGGTTTTAAAGTGCTGGGGGCTGCATGTTATTGATTTAATAACAGGAACCAGTGGAAATTTGAATGTGGGCAGCTGGACTCTGGACATGCTGGAAATACATAAAAAAGGTTTTTAGCATGATCTTTGCACTGAACAAAAGAAAAGAGACAGTGGAGTGGAAACCTCCCTTTGAGATGAAGATTAAGGGGGGGGGGCATTTGCTTTGACTGGTTGGAGTCTGAGGTGACAGGAAAGCAAGACATGGAAACTGTCATGACTGAGCAGAAACAGTTGATTTGATCCAAGAGAAGCAGGAGGGAGACTCGGAAACATCCAAAGTTCCTGTTCAGCCTGAAAACCAGTGGAAATGACAGATTAAAAACGGTTCATAGGATTACCTAAAAAGCATCGCTGGGTAGTACATGACGGGGAGCTAGCGGCAGGTAGATCTGGTCTTAAACACTGCTAGCATAAGTGCAGATGAGTTGCAGAGAGCAACGATGGAAAACAGTAGAACAGATAGAACCAGAGAAAGACAACAACATGAGCCAACAGCAATTCCATCCATTCACCCTTTTCTAAACCCACCAAATCTCTGTGTGGGTCATAAGTTGCTGGAGCCTGTCCCACAAACTGTTGGATGAAGTTCGGGTACATTCTTGACAGGTCGCCTGTCTGTCACAAGGCCACACCCACACCCCAGGTGCATGTGGGTGGAACTGTCACCACTTGTTTTTAGCCGGATCGCTACACGGATGCTGTTGAGAGATCTGGTCTTTTTTCTGAGTAGAGCTCTACAAAAGCATCAGTAAACACGTCTCCATATCGGGTTCATGACATCAGTCAGAGACAACATGGCTGCTCTCACCCAAGTCCTCTTCACCTTTCCTCTCATTCTTGATGAAACTATAGTCACACATCACACCTGAAACCTTCCTCCACCTGTTTCAGCCTGCTTTCAGATGCCTCTTCATCTTTTAAACTCTGTTGTTCTAGACCAGGGCTGCTCATTCATGGTCCTCGAGATATACCACCCTGACTTTTTTCCAGATCTCCAAGTCTTGCTTGCTGCTGATTAGTTCAATCATATCTCTCCACATTCTGACTGAATGAATACACCTGGTCCAGGTAATCAGCAGTAAGCATTGCAGGGAGAGCTGGAAAACAGTCAGGCTGGTAGAATGAGCAGCCCTGTTCTGGACTGTTGACCTTAAGAACTTTAAGTCCTCCACCTTCTCCACCTCTGCTCCCTGCAACCTCACCGTTCCTCTGGAGTTCCTCTCATTCACACGCAGATCTTCTGTCTTGCTGCAGCTGACCTTCATTCTTCTCCTTCCACCTCTCTAGATATTCCTCCACCTGCTCCCTGTTCTCACTATAGATCACAATGTCGTCTGCAAACATCATGATCCACAGAGATTCCTGACTAACCTCATCTGTCCATCCCCACAGAAACAAGAAGGAGCTGAAAGTTGACCCTTGATGCAGTCCCACCCCCACCTGGACTCCTCTGTCATCTATTGACCTCATTCCTCATCGTCCTCTCACTCTCCAAGATCTTAAAACAGTCAGAAACTCTGCAGCCATGTCTCCTAAACTCTTCCAGACCTCCACAGGTATATTGCCAGGACTAGAAATCTTTCCACTCTTCTTCCTCTTTAATGTCTTCCTCACTTTATCCATACTCTTGCATACATCTTCAATCACATTTCCATTCTATTACCAAAGTCCACCACCATCTGTCCTTCTGCATTGTGGCCATAAACACCGAACTTCTTCATAACTTTCTCATCATCTCTGTTTTCTTCACCCACATGTCTGTTGAGGTCAGGGGGGTATTCCAGAAAGCAGGTTATGCTAGCTCCCACGGTAAGTTTTAGGCTAAGGAAGTTGATAACCTCAGTTTTCGGTTCCAGAAATGGAGGTATGTTTCAGGGTAGGTCAAGTTGCCATGGCAACTCATGCTCTGAACATAACCTGGTCGGGAGCAGGTTTAGTTGAAGGTTAGTTTGTTTACAGAGAGGTGAAGCAGCATGGCGTGTCCATTTGAAGATGATTTAGTGGATGAAGAAGCTCAGATAATACTTTTTCCACCGTGAGAGGGTGATAAGAGCACAAATAGATTTTGTAAAAATAAACTTTATTACTTTGATCTAACTTAATTATTTGTTTCAGTTAAGATCAATCATTTTTTTTGTTAAGCCAGTTTAAAAATAACACGTAGTTTTCAGACAGTTATTTTACTTTCATTCAAATTAATTCAATTAAGTAGGTGTAACTTTTGTCCTGCTGTTAGATCCGTACCGCAAGGGATTCTGGGATACCATTCCCTTTGCCTGTCTGGACGGATTTGGGTTTAAGTGTGGGTTTTTGACCAAATGTGTTTAGTTGTTTAGCTGTTTTACTGTGTTTTGCCCAGTTATTTTGTCATACTATGCTTACGTCTCTGCACCATGAGTGAGAGTGAGGGCGAGGATGATGAGTTTATAAAGCACCCCTACCTCTTAATGTTACAATGACAATGATGGAAATTTCTTTAATCAATGTATGCACTCCGTGCATTCCCCCCCCCCGTCCTTTTTATTGTTGTAAAAATGAGCACATCTGCCGGCTCAAACTTAGGCATATGAGAGTTCAAGAAATATAATTAATTGAGATGGAAAAAATATTAATTGAATTGGAGTAATATGACATTTAGTTAGATTAATACGTAAATTTGAGTTTTATAAACAATTATTTTTATAGACGTAAGAAATTAGGTTGAATAAATTGAACTCAATTATTTGTTACCAATAGAAGTATTTCATTTAAGATGGCAAAATTGGCCAGAGTTCAGGGTTAAAGTCAGGGTAGTTTAAACATGCTTCCTGGAATACCCCCCTGATCTAATCACTGCTCTGTCTTCTCTAGACACAGCCTGGACCTCCTCATCCATCTCCTTTCAGAATTTCTTCTGCCTCTATCTGAGGAGCATAACTACAAACAGCATTCATCATCACACCTTCAACTTCCAGCTTCAGACTCATCACACTCTATTGAAACTCTCTTCTATCAAACTCCTCCTTCAGGATCACTTCTCCTCCTTTCCTTTTTCCATCCACTCCATGATCAAACATCTTACAGCTGCTAATCCTGGCTTTCTTCCCATCTGGCCTCTATTACACTGAAGATCCTTTTTTCTTCTGTCCATCAACTCTCTAGTTTTCCTGTCAGAACCTCTTCATTCAAAATTCCATTCTAAGTCCTTCACTGGCGTCTTTCCTTTCTTCTCTCTGCTGAAGAACTTCTCCTTCTTCCAACAGAAGGCCAGGTTCCACCAGAACCCTGTAGGACAGCAGCATGGGGATCTGTTGATGTAGACCCGGGCCACAACCAATGCCTTCTTCAGTTCACGTGTCTGGTTTTCAGTTCAGCGGGGTCAGGTCATCTGCTTTTGACCCTTTTTGTCTGAGTTTATTACAATTTTCCATTTCATGTCATCAAGTCAAGAATCCTTCATTTTGGTTCATTGTTCCTGATCAAAGTTCAGTTTGTGATTTCCTCATTTGATTTGGTTTCCGATGTCAGACGTCCTTCCTGGCACGACTCCCTGCAGGAGTGGGACCAGTTTAAGAAAGCACTGAAGTTTTTGGTTTAAAGTTTTGTTTAAAGTCTGAAATATCTTTACTGCTAAAACTTTGAAGTTTTTAGCTCCCAAAAAGAACATTTTCACATTCATTAAGCTTTTGTCATTTATTTTGAATGATCAAAAAACAGATTCATATTTCAAAACGCGAACAAACAAACAAACAAACAAACAAACAAACAAACAAACACCAGTTTGTCAGCATTTAAACATCTAGTTCGTCTTCCTCTGAATAATTCCCATAGAATCTAAAACATACACACTCCCTCTTTTTTGATCAACAGACAAACAAACAAACAAACAAACAAATAAGGGCTAAAAAAGGAATAGACAAACAGACAATAAAAGTCAGAAACAGTCAAAAGACAAATCAACAAACACTTAAACAAGATGTCAAAAACATGAAGACATACAAAAACCAGAAAACAAAAAGAAAGTGTGACAGACCAACAAACAGAAAGCATCACTTCAAACAAACACAAGGAAAAGATAAACACACCGATACACAAAAAAAGACAAACAAAAAGTCAGCCAGAAAAAAACAAACACACAGAAACAGACTACTAAAGAACAAAACAGAAACAAACAGAAAGTCAGACAGGTTCAGCCACTTTTGAGTTTGTTTGTGCCCAATAAAGCCACTTCTTTCATCCTCCATTGAACCTCAGCAAATGAGTCACCAACACCATACATCCTGCCTGACCTTCAAAATAAGAGCACAGCATGTTTAGACGTTAGAGATGGAAGAATCTGTAATTTTTCATTTGTACCAACAGGCCGATCTGGGCATTAGTTGTGATCCAACCATCTTTGGGGGCTGATATTGGAGGCTTTTCAGCCAGTCATGCTCACATGATGTGTTCCCCCCGTTTGTCTGTTTGGAGGCTGCTGGCTCAGGCTGAGGGTGTCCACAGGATCCTGCCTGTCATAAATGTAAACTATTAAACATAACTGAAGCCTGATGGGAAAAGAGTCGAGACACTGAAACCAAAGACTTGAACAAACGAATGGAACAGAAAACTGTCAGTGCTAGTTACCCCACCAACTGTTTGTGTGGGGCAACTCACAAAGCTGTCCTGATCTTGCTGTGTTGTTTAATACACTAAATGTCAAAAATCCGAGTCTCCCCTCCATGCTCTGGACTCCTGGACTTCAGAGTTCAGAAGGAAGATCAAGCAGGACTCCGACTCCATAGTGAGGGTGAGCTTCACAGTCAGGCACAGGGTGAAGTTTGTGGGAACAAAACATGACCACTAACCTCATCATTAAAAAAAAATAATGATGATGAGGTCACTTTATATTTTAATCTTATTTTATTATTTGACCCATGAACTACAAAGTTAAAAACGAAATGATGTCAACAATGTTGGCCTTTAAACATTCATTCGTGAAACCTGTTACACAAGCAAACACAGAAAGGAGCCTCTACTCATTTATTAACCCCCCCCCCACGTCCTCCACATTTCAATATTTAAAACATCCAATGTCCTGTATATATTTTCCCCTACACTGTAGTATAAATGAAACAAAGTTGGAGGATCAAAAATCTTCATCCCAAAACCGAAAATCCTGAGTCCCACACAAATAAGTGATTACGTTAGATCAAAACCCATAAATGGAACAACCAAAAAACGTTAAAAAAGAAATGTAGACGTTTGTAAACTTCAGTTTAGTCCACAAACTTCAGGGGTGTGTGTTTGTGTGTTGGAGTGTGTATTGTTGTGGGGGTGTGTGTACTAAAGGGTGCACTTACAATTGGCAATTAGGGCACTAAGAGGACATCTCCTGCTTGCTGGCAGTGATGTCCAAGCTCCCCCCAACCAACGGTCCTACACGCCTAAGGGGCAATTAAAACCGAGAGGAGAGGGGGACCACTGACACCCCCTCCCCCCATCACCCGTCCTTCTGTCTGAATTCTTCACTCATGCTGCTGCACAGCCTCATCCTTTTAGTAGAGGGCAAAGGGTGCTTTTATTCTGAAAGGTTTCCAGAGGTGTTGCCTGTGCTGCCAGCAGCTTGACTCTGAGTGTTGTGGGCTCTTCCCCCTGCAGTTCAGCATCACTGCTGCTCACCGGGACTTTTGAACAGAACCTTCTCCAGCCCAGCTGAACCTCGGCTCATCACGGAGCTCCGATTCCACCACGGTGACGGGAAACCTCGACAACAGGTGAGCCGAAGCCGTTTATCCACTGGAAGGGTTTACAAGCTGGACTAACACAAATGTCAGCAGCTTCCAGTGTACTTTTCTGAAACCTGCCTTTATTTCAAAGTGCTGGGACAAAGTTGAGACAGAGTTCTTACAACTACAAGAGTGAAAGCATCAAGAAAAGAAAAAATCTGTTTGTGAAGGGGCGATGCTGGTAGGTCTGCTTTAGGAGGATCTCCTCTGAACTGGGTTCCTGCAGCAGAGGCTGACCATCATGGTCTGGTCTCCATCCTCTAAGGAGGCAAACGGGACCAAAACAGACAGACGGGGTGAAAGCTGCTCTCTGTGTTTGTGGAACTCCTGACATCACGGTGACTCGTGGACGCTCAGCGTGCTGTCAGGAGGAACACCCCTGTGATCACTACAGCCGGACTGAGCATGCTCCATCACCGTTGTCCAGAAATAAGCCCTGTTGACGTGTGATGAAAGTGTAAGTGGGAACCCTGATGTGCTGTTTACTCAGGCGCCGTCAGGGAGGGGAACAGGTCTGCTCTTAAGGGCCCCTTGTCTCTTTGGGAGGGGCCCTTAACGCAGCGCTGAAAAGGTGCAGTGTGCGCCACCCCCTCCCAACACTCTGTAAATGAAGTGTTACTGCAAAAAACGGCTAACTGGCTCCTCTGTTTGAAAGCCACAGTGACATAAAACTGACCTTTAAACGCTTAAATGAGCATTTGCTCCCCCAAGAACACAGGCAGACTCCTGAGCAGACTCCCATCAGGTGATCTGTTCCACAGTCTGGATGGTTTGTCTGCTGCGATCAGAGGCGATGACATAAAGAAAAAGCAGGTCAAAAGGGGAAGCTTGTATGGAACCGCTGAACTAAATTCTCCCCCCAGAAAAGGCAGAGCTGGTCCGTCCCCTGCAGGCTTTTTGCTGTGTCATTCGTGATGCTGTTTTAAAGGATTTCTTGGGAGAAAATCTCAGCTGGGAGATGTGGGGGGAAGTTCCTTCCACCACCATAGATCCTGTGGAGTTTCTCTGATCTTCTGCTGTGTGGTGCCGGGACTTCCAGCTGCTTTTGCTTTGGTCAAGCTTGTGGAACAATCACTTAAGATCCCCGGTTGAAGATGTTGTGTGAAGCCTTGCAGGAACGATCAGTACTATGATTGATTGAGCTGAACAGTCAGAGTTCCTGCTGTCGGGCAGAATTATGTTTCTGCTGGTGGGCCCACAGAAACCTCGGAGATGTTGCTGCTGCCCTTGCAACTCTGCTATCAGCAGCGTTCGTCACGCCGGATGTTTTTCCACTCCAGTGAGCGCTGGTGCTGCCGGACACCAAGATATGTGCAGAAGCAGGCGACTGGGAGAATTTGTGCTTAGATTAGAGAAGACGACACAATCAGAGCTGGAAACCTGCTCTGCTGGATGAAGATTGGAGTACATCGTCTTCAGAATGAACACTGGAACGAAAGTACCAGGAGCTGAATGTTGCAGCTGATCTAAGATGGAGTTTTTTCCTTTAAGCAATAGCAGAAAAAAAAAAGTTGTAATAAAGTGGAAAAGACACTTGAAGTTAGGATGCACCTTTGACACTGAAGATGATTCATGTTCTCGGTGAAAACTCTTTTTGTAAGCTCTTAAAGGTTCTGGCTCTGTGACAGACAGGCTCAGAGCTTCATCATCGAGCGAGCTCCACGAAGGAGCCTTCAGGGTTAAGCGGTTACTGCCTATGTCTGCAGTGGGTCACATGCTCACTTTGATTGATGTGGTGATAACATTCTTCCAATATAATGAAATTCCTCACTGCTCTGCATCAGGCCAGAATGTCTGCTGTGCTTGAAACTCCTCCGCTCTGAATGACCTCAGCTTCCAGCTGGACCTTCTGCCCAGCAGACTGTGAACACAGAGAAGTTCTCCAACCCACAACGCTCCGATCATACACCCAGATGTTGTTTTTTTTCCTGCGTAAACTCCGTCTGAAGCTGACTCGACCACGGCTGTGTCTTCACAACTCCCCAGTAGATAAATTTGCTGATTGTCTTTGGGTGTTTATTGATGTTGGGACTAAGCAGGAAAGTTGATTTCGTGTCGCACATGAAGGCCAGTTCAAAGCTTTGCGAGTTCATCCTCAACCCCCCCTTCCACATCTGTGCTTCCTGCACCGGTTTACAAACCTGCAACAAGAAAACAACTGTCGCATCGTATCAGAAGCTGTGGACGGAACCTCTAACACTGAACAACAATGATGAGGAAGAAAAATAATCATTTTAACCAAATCACAGTTCTGAATAAAAAGCTCAACCTTTTAAATAAATGTAAGTTTTAAAACAACATAAGCTGCTAATGGACGTTTTTTTTTTTTTACTCCAGTGGCAGACTTTTCATTTCTTTACGTAGAGCACAGAGACATGTAAATACAGGCGTGTTGTCCGTTATAATTTATTCCATTTCAGGTCATCTACGGTGCACCAAAGAAAACACAGCAGCAAAAACTGCCTTAGGAAAGGAAAAAACTCTCTTTAAGAAGAAAGATCTTCTTCTTTGCCTTGCAAGAAAAATAATCTGATCAAAAAAGTTTTCTTGAGCAAAGTTAGTCTTAAAAATGTGTCTAATGTGACTAATATTTTTTCCTAAAATAATAATTCTTGGTGAGACCATTTTTCTAACCCAGGATTTTTTTTTTTTTTTTTGCTCATTTAAAAGAAATACGCCGATGATGTGAGAATTTTAGACTTATTTCTAACGGGCCTGTTTTGCAGTTGACATATAAATCAGTTGCTCTCGTTTGACTCTTGAGGCTCTGAAGGTCGAGTAGATCTTCGCTTAGATTCATGTCCACTCCTGTCAAAATAATCCGTTAGTGGGCCGTGTGTCACATGTGTCTGTGCTTTCGTTCCAGGTTAACAAAAAAAAATGTTAAACTGCGCCTCTTTTTGCCTCCAACTGTCTCTAACTATCAGATGAAATGTCTTCAGTTCTCTGGAGGACCACAGTGTTCAGAGTCAGGAAAAGTCCTGCTCCACCATGTTCATCATGCAGTTCCTAATAAATTCCCCATCAGTTAAGGTTTGCAACGCTATCAGTGTTTCTACCTCTTGTGAAATTTTCATTTTCATTTTGGTCCTTGTGAAAAAACTCTTTCCAGTTATAATTAAAAATAAAAGTCAAAACCAGAAATGCTTTTTCATTTTCAAAATGAAGCTGCATTTTTTGACTCAAAATTAAAAAGAAAAAGCAATCCGCCAAACCGCTTTTCCTTTTTCTTCTTCAACATCGCTTGTTCTGTCACTTAATTAAAATGATAAAGAAAATGGTATTTGACATTTGATTTTTAAAAAAGTTCTCTGGTAAATGTGTAGCATAATTCAGTTAGAAATGTCTAATTTGATCATTTAAATGGATTAACAGAAATGCTTTTTCCTTTTCACAATTACACTGCATCAAATGACTCAAAAATAAAATTAAATGTCACTCCTCTAAAATGCTTTTTCATTTTCGTCTTTAACATCGCTCATTCTGTGACATAATTAAAGCGAGACCGGATTCCATTTTCGTTTTCACATTCACCCCGCAAAAAGTGTAGCAAGAGGGACCCGGAGTGGGGGGGCTCTACTGCTTGGCAGCGGTGGGGCCCGCCACACTGGAGACCTCCTATTTTACCTGCAGCACACACACAGTTCACCCACACCCCCATACATAGGTGGGGTTGGGGGGGGCGGCCGGCCTTCTCAGGGCGGCCAGGCTGGGTATCCTGTCGGCTGCAGTGGTGGTCGGGCGTGCGGCACTGGGGGGTCGATCAGTCGGAGGGGGTCACTGAGTGGCGACAGGCGGTGGGGGACAACCAGAAGATCGTGAGTGTGTTTGCGACAGTGCATGGGTGGGACAGACCTCTGGGCCGGCTCACCGGGATCCTCTGGGGCTCTCCCTCCCCATCACAGCACTGGGGGGGGGGGGGGGGGGAGGCTATGGTTGCGTGGTGATATCTGGATTGCTCGGGTCGGGTGTCGGGGCTGGCTTGCAGAGACGGGGCTCCGGCTGGGTGGTGGGAGGTTCATGGGTCCTCTGGGCCCTGGCTTCGTCCTTGGCCCTCATCTCGGTGTCCGGCGCCCGGTGGCCCCCATGGCTGCCGCCTGGTAGGGCCAAGCACGTCTGTCCTGTGGCCTGGGGGCCCGGACGCCGGGTTCACCTATGCCTCCCGGCGCCGGCTTGGTGGGTGGGCGGCGGCCCCCCCTCCCCCCTTCCGTGCTGCTTGGGTCCCGTCGCCAGGGGCGCTCCTGGCTTGGGGGTCTATCCCCCCCTCTCCTGGTCTGGCTGGTCGGGCTGGGAAGGATCTGGATCCTCTTATGAAAACATGGTTGTCTTCGGCAGCGTGCATGTATCTTCACCCCCACGTGCACGTGCACACTGCCACACTGCTCCCTGTCTGCTTCACCCCTCCTCCTAACCCACTGTGTATTGATGGACAGATGTCTTCCACTCATCTTCGTGTCAGAATTTCACCTTTGATGTAATATTTGTCTTTCCAGCAGATCTGGTATAATTGCGACAGCTTAAATTAATAATTTATTCAGATCAGTGGTTGTATCCCCCACTTTCTCCACCTCTCTTCCTTTTATTCTCTTCCATCCCCCCCCCCCCACACTCTTCCCCTCTCCCTCCCCACACAAACTAAATGTAACAAAAAATAATAAACAAAAAGGAGTTTATACAAATTTACTCTGTTTTTTTCAAAAAGTTCTATAACCTCTTTTGTGATAGTAAAACCTGTCCAACACAAAAAGGCCTTCAGCTCTCAATCTGTTTGCTCAGATGTTGGACAGAACAAGTTAGAAGGAAAAACTCTTTCCAGTTGCTTCAGTTTTTCCCGCTGTTGGTTCCCAGTTTGACGCTCATAGTTAGCATGTCTCATCTGGTAGTGTCTCTGGATAAAAACACAGATTCTTGGCATATTTGGCAGACACAGTTGTTTTGCATCTCTCTGAAAAAAATTCAAATTTCCACTTGTTCCAGATTGTCAGCCCTCACGGTCAACTGTCCTTTTTATTAATTCACAGTCCACGTTTTAGAAATGGGCTAGAAGGAGTTGTGTAACAGTGTTGTCACAAGTTTACAACGACTTACAGCATAAATTAGCCAATCACAACCATTAAATCCTTACACACAGTTTTAGAAATTGCTATTATTGATTTTATGACAGGACCCCCGTGGAAATTTGATCGTGGGCCGTGTTTGGCCCAGGGGCCGGACTTTGGACCTGCCTGATCTACATGGTAAAAGTGGGGGGTAAAAATCTAAGAATGAGAAAAAAGAAGGAAATACATTTAAGAAAAAGTTTCGTGCTAGAAATGTAAATAATACAATATGCCTTCAAGGACTGCAGGTGTCTACATCCACACCAGGTGGGATGGTAAGCTCTATGGTAGCCGTCTTAGTACCCCAAGACTAAAGTGACAAAAGTACTCATCCGTGAGTTGCTCTTTGCTGATGATGCAGCCTTGACTTCACACACTGAAGGCGGCCTTCAGCAGCTCGTCAGTCGCCTCTCCCACGCCTGCAAGGAGTTTGGACTTGCCATCAGTCTGAACAAAACCATGTCATGGCCCAGGGCACTGAGACCCCTCCAACAATCACCATTGATGGACACATCCTGGACGTTGTGGAGAACTTCCCCTACCTCAGGTCCATGATCTCCAGTTCATTGTCCATTGACTCGGAGATCAACAGCAGAATCGCAAAGGCAGCTGCAGTCATGGCCAAACTAATCCAGCGAGTGTGGAATAATTCCAGCCTCACTGAGAAGACCAGATTGCATGTATACCAAGCCTGCGTGCTCAGTACCCTCCTCTATGGCAGCGAAACGTGGACCACCTAAGCAAGGCATGAGAAGAGGGCTCAACTTGTGAGACTTGAGACAAGACCTACTCTACGGCGAGCTAGCTGAAGGCTATAGAAGAAGGAGGCGTCCAAAGCTGCGCTTCAAAGATGTCTGCAAGAAGGACATGAGGTGGTGCTCCGACCCTTACACATGGGATAGTCAAGCAGACAATCGCCTCATCTGGAGTCTTGCAGTCAGGCAAGATTACAACAGATCAGCCAAGCGGAACGAGAATGCTGTACAGAAAAGAACCAGGAGGAAGCAGCGGCAGCAGCAGCTGAAAGAGCCATCATCCTTCACCTGTACCAAGTGTGGCAGGGACTGCCATTCCAGAATCGGACTGCACAGCCACTCTCGGCGGTGCAGGTAGATTCAACAAGGAGCTAAATCATCGTCTCTCAAGACGGACGGCTGCCGCCGCCGCCGAAATAATAATAATAAAAGTAACTATTACAGAACCACTGAAAATCATTGAAGCAGTTTGGACGACAAGGCTGGTCAGGATGGTCCCGGTGAAAGGGATCGATTAGATCCAGGTCCAGAATATGACGCCCCGGAACCCACTGTCGATTGGCAGGACTGTATCCCTCCCAATCTATGAGGTATTGGACTCCTCACCCAACCCTTCTAGAAGCGAGAAGACGGCTGATAGTATAGACTGGTCCCCCATCCACAAAACGGGGGGCCGGAGGAGATGGGACAGTGGAGTGGAGGGGACTGTCTTTCACAGGTTTTAGCTTGATCACATGGAAGACCGGGTGGATCCGCAAGCTGCTCGGAAGGTCCAGTTGGACTGCCACGGGGTTGATGATCCGGGTGATAGTGAAGGGACCAATATACCAGGGATGCAATTTCCGAGCTCCCCCTTTCATAGGCACATCGGATGAAGAAAGCCACACTCTGGCCCCCACCTTGTATTCAGGAGCAGCCGATCTGTGGCGGTTAGCCACTGCAGTCAACCGTTCCTGATTCTGTAGAAGTTGGCGACGGTATCCATGTACGTGGCTGTTAATGAAACTACTGAGATGTTGTAATAAGACTCGAGTTTCTGACAAACCTTGACAGGTGATGAAGTTCTCAGATTGTAACAGTTTCAGTTTCTTTGTGTTTGGTTCCTTTATTTCCTGTATAGCTTTGAGTTACTTCCTCTTTTATTTTGTAGTATTCCCTGTTTTGTTGTTGTTTCAAGTTTTACCTTTCCCCATCAGTCCTGAGTGCTTCCACCTGTGTCTTGTTGCCTAATATGTTTTTAAGTCTTGTCTTTCCCTTCCTCCTGTGCTAGTCCATATTCTGCTCTTCCCCGGTTTTTGAGTTTCATGAGTGTTTTCGAGTTTTGAGTTTCGAGTTTTGGTTTGCCTGCTTTAGCAGTGGTTTTGGTTTGTGTTATTAAAAGCCCTTGTTACTGGAACTCCTGCCTCCTCTCCTTTCTGCACCTGGGTGCTTCAACCTTCCCCCACCGTGACACAGACCTTCATTACCTGTTTGATACACATGAATGAGGCCGTCACAAGGGACTTTATTTGACCCTGGAACCAAATCCGCATCCTGGTGGACTCAGACAGCTAAACTCATCAAAACACGAAAAGACACAACAACAATGAGATGGAGGAATTCGAGTGTAAATCCTAACATTTGAACTGGGGTTGGGGTAGCAGATACAGATGTCAGCTGTTAAAGGAGGAGAGGTGAGATGACAGTCTGGATTTGTCCTGGTTTGCAGGTGAGCCATGATCAGACTGACCCTGCTGACGTCTCTCAGTCTCAGCCTCGTCTCTGCAGCGTTTGACTACATTTCTGAGGCGCACTCCTTCATGGGTAAGAACATCCAGGTGGCAATGCTGCAGCACAGTGGGGGGCGACACTAGTGAGGGCTTGTTGTGCTATCTTGTGGGTTCATCTGGACCCCACAAGATAGCACAGGGGGTAAGAACTGCATTACATGACTTTTCATGCTGTTGCTCTGTGGTGCAGAGGTGGAGCAGTCCACCTCTGATCAAATGGTCACAGGTTCAGTTCCTGCCTTTTTGTCGCCTCACATGTCAAAGTGTCCTTAAGCAAGCCAATGAAAACAACACAACACATCGCCATCAGTGTGCGAATGTGTGGGTGAATGTGACTGTAAAGAGCTTTGAACCTTCCAGAAAGGTAGAAAGGCGCTATATAGTTACACGCCATCGACGATAACTGAGAATATAGGTGTATAGGTGAGAACATCCAAGTGAGACCAAAAAGCTCTTCTTAGGAACCTCAGTTAAAGTTAAGGACCCGAAAACAGCAAACCAGCGACAAAATCACAAGTTCCCAATAGAAACTCAAAACAAACATGAGGTCAGGATTCTGTGTTAAAATGTTGAGGTGATTTACAGATTTCAGGTGGAATCCATTTACTGTATCTGAGACCTGGAATGACTGAGTGAGACCTCACCCACAGAAAATGGCTCACTTCCCGCTCCAGCCAAACAAAGTCAATTCAGTCACCATTTTTCCGCGATAAAAAAGCCGCCATTTGGAGTCAGACGACGTCAGTGAGCAGAGGATGGTCCAAGTTGGTCTGAGTCAATGTTTCTATGGCAACCACTGTCATCAATCAGGAGTGGACACTTCGAACGGGAGCCAGGAGGAACCACCTACTTTTTGAGGCACCTGATTGGCCAGTTTATAACTTGAATAACCTTAAATAATAAAATAAAGCACTTTGGTGTCCTAAAAGAGTTAAAAGAGTATAAAAGTGCTTTTATAAATAAAGATTCGTTCATTCATGCATTCAATTATCAAGAATATGTTTTAAAACAAAAAGGTTATTCTGACAGAATGACTGAGTAACAGCTGTTTATTTCTCTGTGGACGTCTATGGGATTTGGGTTTTTTGGAACCAGCAAGTACTTCCTGTTTGGAACGCCAGTGAGGGGGTGTTACTCAGTCCAGTTCTCAAATACAGTCAATGGAGGAATCCCCAAAAAGGTCTTTTGAGTCAGTGAGATCAGCACAGACAGTAAAGTAATCTGTTGGGAATGAAAAACAAAACAAATAAAAGTCGACACCGATCTCTTTAAGCAGAAACTAAATGTTTATTTTCAGCAAACATAAATGGCAAACTCACTTGTGATTTTTTTTTGTTTTCAGATTGAATCTGTAATTTAGATCTTCTATTTGATGGTTGTTGTGCTAAAACGTTCACATAAAGTGTGCAGAATGGAGTCTACCTGACTTAAGCTACAGTAAAGTGTCGTTTTTCTCCCAGATCCGGAAGATGTCCTTAGTGTGGACATCCCTCTGGAGGAGCCGCAGCGCCCCCTGCTGGGATCTTCACTGGTACTGCCATGCTTCTTTCAGGTGCGAGACAAAGAAAAACCTGCTGACGGTCAGCATTTAGGAGGTGAAATTCCCAAACTGCGTCAGACCTTCCGAACCCCAATTTAACATGACAGGCAGCTGTTTTTAACAATACATTTATTAAAGAAGGAAACACGTTTTGTGCTTCTGCAGGAAAAAATGAAAAACATGGTTTGTGTCTTTTTCTGCTAATGAGATCATTCAGAACAGAGATAACAGGGAAAAAAGGTTTAAACTGAGAAATGCAGAGTTCCAAAGTTTCTACTTTTTGATGGGAGGATTTTTAAGGTGTTTGCTTTTACACCAATGAACAGATGTGAGAGTAGGTGTTCATGTCTGAGCTGATCTAAACTGTCCGGCTATGTTTTTTGCTACAGTATTGCTCGCCATTTTTGTTGCACCGCTGATTTTTGGCTGGGGGTGTGGGGGACTGTAAGCTAGTGGGAGAGAGTGTAAAGTAGGGGTGTCAGACTCCAGGACCGGCCTCCTTATGGTTTTCCAGAAATCCCGCCTTATGGGCTGCTGATTACCTGGATCAGGTGTGTTTAGCCACTGAGGGGCTTCTATGGCAGGTTTGTCAGAAAATGTAGGAGATCAAGACAAGTTTGACACTCGTGATAACAGATGTGTGATGGGAGGTGGGGCTGGGAGCTGACTCTGCACCAAAGGCCCAACCTTGACTCAGAGGTGAGTTTCCGACAAACTCCAGCCGCTCTGCAGAAACTAGGTCCTAGGAAACGACACAGTTTTTTTTTAATTTGGGTAAAAACTGCATCATCGTAATTCAACTTTAAAATTAGTGAAATGAAACTCCAGGTTTTGCTTCTCTTCTTTTCTAAAAATCTTTCTACCGCCTCCTACCTAAAAAAACAAAAAAACTAGAAATACATTTAATCACAGAAATGTATTTAATCAAATCCTCCCACCTTTGTTATCATCGGTATGTTGTTGGGGTTTAAAATTTAGATAAGTGAGTGGTGTTTTTCGAGACACCACCAAATGATTTATTTGTTTTCCAGCAGAGAAATCGTATCTCAAGTAGAAAACATTCCCGAATTCATAAATTAATGCAGTAACTGTTAACAAGATGGTTGTAAAGGTGGAGGGCAGGTTGGTACAAGGTGGGGGGGACCTCTGTGCTCATATCATCTGAGCTGCTCAAACCCAGAGAAGAATCAAATATGTTTTCTCTGCAGGATCACACTGTTCCTGACCCCGGAGCCCCCGTCATCCCACCCCTTTCTCATCGCATCAAGTGGAGCTTCGTCACCAAGGAGAATGTCTCCACCGTCTTGGTGGCTTTGGGGGGGCAGGTGCGCATCGGCAAAGGTTATCTGGACCGAGTTCAGCTGCTGAACTACCCCCAGACTCCAGAGGACGCCAGCATCCGGATATCTGAGCTGCGCTCCAGCGACACAGGCGTGTACAGCTGTGAGGTGCAGCTCGGTATCGAAGACGACCACGACTTTGTTCAAGTCTACGTCACAGGTGTCCACTGCTTCCTGCTCAAATCTCTGGTTCGGAGTCACAGTTCGCCTCTACTTCCTGCTTCTGTCTGTTGCCATGGCAACCCCCACACACTATTTCTTTGCTGATGCACTCATGTCTCCAGCTGCAGCACTTGCTTCATAAGATGAAAAACTGTATGACTGTAGAGGGCCTCTGTTTGGATGAAGAGGTTTCACGTTTCATGAAACTTTGACTCAAACCAAAGAGTTTAACGCACATTTGCTCTCAGGCTGTTCCTGTTCTCTCAGAGGGTTGGTCTACTTAGATGATTCGGACTTCAGGGTCCCCAAATTCAGACCCCCAAGAAGTTGTTTTCCTTTTTTTTTTCTTCTAAAGTCTTACAGGATCCATGTCAGTTCATTAAAGGGTCAAAAGACTTTTGCAGAAGTGCAGGTGCGGATTTTCCAAGAGACATTTTTTTTTCCACCTGTGATGTTGATTTGAAGCAGTTACAATGGCAGACGCGCAGATCTGCTTGGAGCTTCACCTTCTATCTTAAAGGAGAGCCAGGTCATCTGTGATCTTAACCACTTCCCATGACACACAGCTCATAGTCATAATGGGGGGAGCATGGATGGACATGTAAACTGAGAGTATTGTCTTCAGACTAAGCTCTGTCTGCTGCTCTAGGCTGAAACAGCATCCACTTCACTGCAGACGCACCAATCACACCAATCTGTTCACAGAAGTGATACTTAAACTCCTCCGTCTGGGGACAGGACTCATTTCTAAGCGGAAGGACGTATTACTTGTGTTTTTAGCTTCAGACTTGAATGCGCGGCTTCAAAGAGATCAAGAGGAAGCCAGAAATAGAACATCATCTGCAAACAGCAGAGACGAATCCTTAGGTTTCCAGAGACAAAAGCAGTCTCCATAAAGCCTTTGTCCATAAAAATGAGGAAAAGAGTCTGAGAAAGTTCATGCGTGCTCTGCCTTCACTCAAACACAGTGGGGTTAGAGGCCCTTCCCCATGATAATGATGGGAGGAGTATAGATATTCCAAAAAAGATGGGCAGACAGAATGCATAGAGAAAAGGAAGCAGCTCAAATGCAGATGGTTTCTTCCTGGAAATGCGGGTGTGAAGACCTGTTTCTTCCACATCCGTGTTCACCAGCAGCGCAGAACGGGACATCATCTCAGAACACAGGTTGATCTGGAGGCTTGACTTGACTGGAACACAGTCCTCTTTTCAAGATGTTTAGCTGTCTAGGATTCTGCAATGCCTTAGCCATGTGCACCCATAGGGTGTTGACCTGTGGGGGTGCTGCTGGTTTTTGGGATGTGGGGGGTCATAGAGAGGAGCGACTGCATCTTGAGGGGAGCACAGGTGTGTCTCGCAGTTCCCCTTGAGGCCCATACGGTCACCTCAAGGGCCACCATGAAAAATGGAATGTACCATTGTGGTAAATGTATCGTGAAGGATTTTTTAAGGAAAATGGAATTTACACACACTTGTGACATATGGGTGATGCTGTCATACGGTGTCCTTTGTCTGGCTGCACAGAAGGAACCCACAAGGAGCGCTCTCTCATCACTTGAACAGCATATCATGGGAACCATCCGCCCCAAATCCTACACAATGCACAGAATTTGGGAGGGGCGGGTTAAAAAAGTACATCCACCCGTGAAGACAGTAGTAACTAAGGATTGCGTTCTCCTTGGTTTTGTCTCCCCAGGTGTTGTCTTTCATTACCGTTCTTTCATGGGTCGCTACGCACTAACTTTCGAGGAGGCAAAGACGACCTGCTCCCAGAACAGTGCAGCCATAGCCTCACCCGAGCAGCTCCAGGCGGCCTACGATGACGGTTTCCACCAGTGTGATGCCGGCTGGATCTCTGACCAAACAGTCAGGTTGGATTCTCATGTTCTGGCTCTGCCAGCTTAAGAAAACATGTTATCATGTTTTCTTAAGCTGTTTTTTTCCTAAACACATCAATCATCAATAGAGGTTTCTAACTGTCTTTGTCTTGAACCCAAGATATCCAATCCACAATGTTCGAGTAAACTGTTTTGGTGACAAAGAAGAACTGCCTGGTGTGAGGAATTATGGAGTCAGGGACCCCAGAGAGAAGTATGATGTGTACTGCTTCGCTGAGAAGATGAGGGGTAAACTATCAGAGTCGTGCATTCTTTGAGATTCAACAAAGTTGGCCACTCATCGGAAGTCTTTTCTGCATCAGGTAGAGTTTTCTTCACCACCTCTGTGGAAAAGTTCACCGTCTCTGAGGCTGCACTGGCCTGCTCCCGTCACGGGGCCCAGTTAGCCACCACAGGTCAGCTCTACATCGCCTGGCAGGGGGGCATGGACGTTTGTAACACTGGCTGGCTTGCAGACCTGAGTGTCCGCTATCCCATTAATGTCCGCCGGCCGCAGTGTGGAGGTGGTCTGCTGGGGGTGCGAACAGTTTATCTTCATCCCAATCAGACGGGTTTTCCTCTGCCTGAGTCCAGACATGGTGCCTTCTGCTACGCAGGTGAGCTTTTTGTTTTCTATACATAAAACTGTTTGGAGTGGAGGAGACCAACATTTTAAAGTGAAACTTGTTCTTCACATTTGACCCATCCTCTGGGGGAGCGGGGAGCTGCAGACACGGCTTTCCCCAGAAACCATTTGGTGTGTTAACCCCTTAGTGCTGTCAGTCCCAGGGCGGTCACTCTTCCACAAGGCCACGGAACTAGTCAATTTGAATGAAAGTCATAGTTATTCTAATGCTGCGTACACACCGGACACATGTTGCACGTTCAAGAACGTACTGCACCCAGGTTCTTGAACATACTTTTAGTGTAAGGCATTCACACAGGTCTGTCACTGTCAGTACCTACGCTACTATCGGGTAATAGTAGCGCATGTACTGACAATTGGAAGAGGCTTGGAGCAAGGTATTGCAGCGGTACAAATCTGGTGAAACTTGCTCCAGGCTTTTTTTCTTTCACAGCTCTATTCCAATGATTGAAAGGCTATGGCAGAAAAAGCACAATTATTAATTTCTCCTTTGAGATCATTTTTACAACGGTTGACACTTCTTTGTTTTGAAAAGGATGCCATCCACTCATCCCGACCAAAGCAAAGTCACTGATGGTCACTGTTGAGAGTTGTCGCGTTTTAGCAGCCAAGCGGTTGAACCTGTTGAACTTTCAGAATGCAATCAATGAACGCCCATTCTGCATGTAGAGCCAGCGACCGAACTTAAAATCTTGTGTAGCAGAAATCAGGGTTCATGTTTTTACATAGACTTTTCATTGAAAGTGGTCATTTGAGCCAGAATCGAACGTAGCATAAGATGTTAACCATGAACACGACCGGATACGTTTGCTTGTCTCAGCATTTCTTTGCTCTAATTTTACCTAATCTTAGCAGCTTGCAGAGGGTCAGTAGTTAAGTCCACAGTTTGTTGCAATCCTATTCATGCTAAATGCATCTGCAGGAGAAAACCTCCATTTTATTTATGAGTAACAGGATGTAGGAGAATAGGAGTAAAAACTAAAAAACGTTACAAATGTGTGTGAAGAAGTTGATGATATTGGCATCGGTTCGCTGTGATCAGGTGACCAACTTGGGGCACGACAGGACATTACACAGACCTCATTAACTGTCACCCCAGCTGCTCTAATCCAAGCTGACAGCTGAATTGAAAGCAGCTGAATGTCTTGTTTAATGTTTCTTGTACATTTGTCCATCCTGGAAAAAAGTAGATGTCGAAAAGACAAAAAAAGTAAGTGGAATTTAGAATATTTCAGAGATGCTTCAGGTAAATATTTTAAAAATCTGAAAATGTCTAGCAATAATCAACATTCTGGCAAAAGTAAAACCTCTATCTGTTTGAGGGTACGGCCCCACCCCCCCAGGGCCAACACACAGAGATGACTAATTCCATTCATATCCAGAACTGGATGACCACGATGAACCGCAGAACGTTGTGTGACAAAGTCCTCCCAAAAGAACAGACGTCTGTGGCCTCCCATCTGGGATCTTCAGATTTCAGCAGGCTTTAGAGTGAGCTGAAGTCAGGAGAAAAGACGTGCATGTTCAGCAGAACCTTGACCATGAGATAGTTCTGGAACAAGGAAATCTTTGAAAATCCACCAAAGTCCATTCCTTCTGGAAATCAAGTTTTCCTGTCGTTTTCAGACCCTCCTGATGACAAGAGTTTGAACTCCGGTTCAGGTTCAGGGGACGAAAGTGGCCTTTGGAGAGTTTCCACTGTGACCAAGGACCCACAGCTGTTGTTTAGCTGGGTGACCGCTGAGAGTGAGGTTGTTGGAGAGATGGAGACTCAGACCTCCACTGCTCTAAATGTGACCAACTTTGAGAATCCCAAAAAGTTTCTGTCCCCAACCGTGATCATCACTGCGCCTGTGGAGGCCAACAACCGACCTGGTGTGGGGAAGGAGCCAAACACGGGCTCCACGATGCCCCCGGCTGGTAGGTGATGACCCCTGCAATGAAAGCTTAGGTGTTGACAAACTGCCCATGAAACTTTGCATGCCCACTACAGGTGTGGTTTTTCATTACCGCTCACATACTGGACGATATACCTTCAACTTCTCCGAGGCGCAGCTGGCCTGTCAGAGCGTCGGAGGCTCCATCGCCTCCCCACAGCAGCTTCAGGCAGCGTATGAGTCTGGATACCACCAGTGCGATGCTGGCTGGCTCCTGGACCAAACTGTGAGGTAAATCTGAAATGGGTTTTCACAGAAGTGACCTGCATTTCCAAAACTCTGGCTTAAGTCAGCTCCTTTGCAGGTACTCCATCGTAGTACCTCGAGACAAGTGTGCTGGAGATCTGGGAGATCAGCCTGGAGTTCGCTCATATGGAATGAGGCCAGCAGACGAGAGATATGATGTCTACTGCTACATTGAAGACCTCAGAGGTAGCGTCTTCCTGCTGATGATCATTTAAACCATTGAGGATTAAGGGGTTATTTCTTTGTTGTTGTGTAGTAACCTTTCCTGTTCTGCTCTCCAGGAGAAGTGTTCCATGTGGAATCTGCAGAGGGTCTTACTTATGACCAGGCTGTTCTCAGCTGCCAGGAGCATGGTGGCATTCTGGCTTCCACAGGAGAGCTCTATGCAGCCTGGAAAACAGGCTTTGACAAGTGTCGAGCAGGCTGGCTGCAGGATGGCAGCGTTCGCTACCCCATCAACATCCCCCGAGCTCGATGTGGTGGGGGGAAACATGGAGTTCACACTGTTTACGCTCACCCGAACCAGACGGGTTTTCCTCCACGTGAGAACAGATATGATGCATACTGCATACGAAGTAAGCTAATATGGTCCAAAAAAACACTCTCTATGAACAATATCAGCATAAACTTAGAAATACTAACTGTTGCACTTCCACAGTGAACATTCTGCTGACGGCAAATGAAACAGGACCGAACGCCACAGACATCCATAACAAGCAGCTAAATCACACGTCGGTAGCTGATTCATTCAGACTTTGTAAGGTGTTTTTGCCAAATGTTCAACGTAAAGACAGTTTTCTCCTGCAGGACTCTCACTGTCTCTTCTACATGTCTCCTCAGCTCTCTCCTCCATTGTTCCCTCTGTCCATGTGGAGATGTCTGGCTCTGGTTCAGGCGCAGAAATCACTGGCCCAGAGTTTGCAGGAGGATGCATTTTTATGAATCACTGTGGGGAGCTCTCTGGTTCTGATTTTGGAGATCAAATAATCTTTGGAGATTACACTAGTTCTACAGATCCACCTGGCGGTGTGGTCACAAACAGTTCAGGGTCAGGTCTAAGTAGATCCGACAGTACAGATGATACAGGATCAGGTCTCAGTGGATCCAACAGTACAGACGATACAGGATCAGGTCTCAGTGGATCCAACATTACAGATAATTCAGGATCAGGTCTCAGTGGATCAGACAGGAAAGATGATCCAGGATCAGGTCTCAGTGGATCAACCCGAACAGATTATCCAGGATCAGGCCTCAGTGGATCCAACAGTACAGGTGATACAGGATCAGGTCTCAGTGGATCAGACAGGAAAGATGATCCAGGATCAGGTCTCAGTGGATCAGACAGGACAGATGATCCAGGATCAGGTCACAGTGAATCCAACATCACAGAAAACTCTGGGTCAGGTCACAGTGGATTCAGCAGCATTGATGGTTCAGGTTCAGGTTTTAGTGGACCCAGTGGCGTGGACAATTCAGGCTCAGGTCTCAGTGGATTAAGCAGCGTTGATAGCTCAGGTTTGGGTCTCAGTGGATCCAGCAGCATTATTGCTATAGGATCGGCTCCTAGTGGTTATAGCAACTTTGATGATTCAGGGTCAGGTCTCAGTGGATCCAGCAGTACCGATGGTTTAGAATCAGGTCTCAGTGGATCTAGCAGTGTTGATGGTTCCGGGTCAACTCTCAATGGGGGAGGATACAACATCCCAGTTGTCTTGTCAAAACTGGAGAGCTTTGCTTTAGAAGGTGGCTCAGCTTTATCACGTGAAGTTAAGGAAGGAAGACCAGCAATCCTCTTCGTCCCCTCATCCGTTAAAGGCTCTGGGGAGCCCAGTGGTAGTAGGAATCTGCCCTGGTCCGGCCCTGAAACTGGTTTTGCTTCTGTAGACAGTGGATTTTCTGTAGAAGGTTCTGGAGGGAGTAAAGCATTATCTGGCACAACATCAGGTTTCATTTTGCACCAGGACTTTTCTGGGTTCAAAGGATTTACTTCAGGATCTTTCTCTGGAAGTGGAAGTGGGCAGACACGTGAGTTTGAAGGCAGTGGAAACACTCAGATCTTCCTGATACACGACAAACTGATGGATGCATCTGTAAACCAGAAGCAGCATGAGCTTGGAGACGGTCCACCAGTCCTTAGTGGTTCAGGAGATTTTTCAGGATCTGGGATTTTAGGTGGGTCCTTCAGTGATTCTGACCCTGAAAGTGTCTCTGTATTGTCCTCTGATGTGACCTCCATAGGCTCAGGAATGACAGAAGTCAGTGTGTCTTCTGCTGCAGAGCACAAACAAGCCTCTGAGATTTTGTTGCACAGCTCTGGACAGGGAGGTGAGATTCAGCTGTCTGGATTTAGGGGCTCAACTTTTGTTTCTCAGTCTGTTTCTGGATTTTCTCGATCTGATATTCCATCAAATGAAGACAAAGTAAAAAATTTGTTTCTGAGAGAAGATCCTAATAGACAAAGAAAGTCTCGTGAACGTGGGTCAGAGGACCACAGTGGGGATGGAAGTCAAAGTGGTAATGGAGATGCAATAGCAACCACAGCCTTCTTTTTAGGAGAAACATCAGGGCATAAGCAGGCAGAAGCAACCACAAAACCAGAGAAGGTGACGGAGGTACCTGTGGATGGGTCTGAACATGTTCCAGCAGGACTGGAAGCTCGTCTCATCACTGCTGAGCCTGCTTTCGAGGAGACCTCAAGGATCACAGAAGGTGATGGTTCCTGTCAGTGACTCTGGAAACAAATTAGTGTCTTTTTCATTCACTCAAAGAAACTGAAGGGCAACAAACATGACCCAAGTATACACTCGAGCTGTTTGAAACTGTCAGCCAGTGAGATAAAACACTTTATAGATCATGTGATCAGTCGGCCAGCAGTGGAGTTAAAGCCTGAATGCAGTCAAAGCAGATAAGAGGCACCTTACCACTGAGCGATTTGGTTCTATATTCTTTCCTCCAAACAAAAAAGCCTTGGGTCCTTCTTTTTTTCCGCCAATGGTTTAACCCCAGTCCTCTTCATCTATGTTTACTCTCTGTGCCGGTTCTAGTTCTGTCTCAGGATCATGGGCCGGGGCTTCTCCCAGTCCTGTGGGGGCATTAGTGTTTGGATTCAGGGCTTTGCTGGGTAAAGGCTAGGAGGTGAAGTTAAAAGTATGAGTTTGT
Source organism: Oryzias sinensis (assembly GCA_037389245.1). Lineage (NCBI taxonomy): Eukaryota > Metazoa > Chordata > Actinopteri > Beloniformes > Adrianichthyidae > Oryzias > Oryzias sinensis. Next base: position 3,285,886 of record CM074489.1, on the reverse strand, counting down.
TGTTCTTCAAAAACCTGAGAAAAAAAAACGGAGGCGTAGTTCATCTGGTCTATTTGAGAACAATCTAACAAGGGGGTTGTTGATTGTGAATGACGTGTTGCTTGGGTCCAAACATCACAGCTTCTGTCTTCTCTTCTTTAAGATTGAACATTTTAAGACAAAAATTTTTACAGCAGGAAACATTGATGGATGAATGTCGGCTGCTGGTGGTCCATCATCTCCTGTCTGCAGGGAATACAGGAAGAAACTTTGTGACTGACCAATTCTCCATTTTTTCCTCTGTTCTGGAGGCGGTAACCCATGCCAGCCCAACCCGTGTGGGAACAGTTCGTGTGCGGTGGAGGACGGAGCTGCTGCGTGCCTCTGTGAGTCCTGGGTTCACTTTGCTGCCTGGCTTAGCACCCGACCTGCTCTGTGCATTCATTCACAAGTGCTGTTCATAACTGTGGATTGTCAGAATAGATTCATTTGAAGGATTCTTGCTTTAAAGTGAAGCTTCATGTTTACTCTGGAATCCACTGCTGTCCTCTTTCTGTTTTCCTTCATTCATTTGCCTTTTCGTCTGTCTGTGTTGGTGTTCTTTCTGCTATGAAGAAATGTGAAGCTTGTCTCAGCCTAGTTTTTGGTGTGCTGCATCCTCCTCCTCCTTCTTTCTGGTGTCTTCCGTTTACTAACGTCATGCCAGCTTCTTTGCTTCTCTGTTTACTAGTATTGAACACCTTTCAAAAGCGTGCCATGGTGTCCTCATGTTGAGACGGCATTAAAAATGTCAACAAAAGCAGGTTTTACAAATTCAAGATTCCAGATGATGAAAGTGAGACATGTCATAAAGTATTTGTCGACTCCACAGAAACTTCTGCAGGTTTAGTCTGTCAGACCTGAGCAGCTCTTTCAGAAAGGGAACCTGGTTTCACTCTGAGGAGGCTTTGCTGCTGAGTCCTCATGTCTTCTGGGTTTCCGGTATGAAAATGCTGGTTTCAGGTGGATCCATGGCTGCATGATGTTTGTGTTTTCATTTTATGGCAGAACGTCTCCCTTTCAGCATCTGTTGAGTGTCTCTGGAGTTGCTTGTGGATCCCACAGTGAGTTCCTGCAGCGGTGGAGGACGCCGCTCAGAGCCGGGATCCTGTGGAATCTAAAGCTGCTGCCTCTTTTGTCGTGCTGCTTTGCTCTGAACTGTGGTGGTCCTGTTGTCACAGATCCACAGACCCTCTGCTGCCATCATGCCCCCCCCGCTCAAACAGCAGCGTCATCTGTCCCCGTTTTTGCAGACTTAGATGTGTGCCACCCCAACCCCTGTGCCAACGGAGCCACGTGCGTGGAGAGCGCAGACTCTTTCAGATGCTTATGTCTGCCCAGCTATGGAGGGGAGCGGTGCGATGTGGGTACGACTTCAGTTTCAGCCAACACTAACACCCGCTCCGGTTTCTGGATCAAGCAACTGCATGAGAGCTTCAGCTGAGCTGGAGGGTCACTTCACTCAAACTACAAAACGTGTTTTGGCTGCTGGCCTCTAAAAAACAGCAGTTTGAGGTTCGCTCTGCGTCTGGAGGATCTGCAGATGAACAGCAGCAGGAAATGAGATGAGATCATCTTTAATCTAAAGCGTGCTTTTCAAATGATAGAGGCCTCTTTAACTGTAATGATTGGAATGGCAGGAGATACCAGGTGAAGTGAGGCAGCTTTTACTGTGTTTGAGAACTGAACTGGACCGAGTGAGTGTGACGACACGCATAGAAAACAGTTTACTTCTGGTTCCAACAACATGAAGTCCATTCAGTTTCCCTTTTTTTCTAGGTGCATACACCGTCAGGTTGGAGTCAGACAACATCAATAAGCAGTGATTGGTCCGAGTCGGACCGAGTCTGGAAATAACTCAACTAAGAGATAGAAAACACCTAGACAAAACCATTTAAAGACATGATCTGAGACTGAACAGACTTATGACATCACCAACAGGAAGTGAGATCAGCCTCAAAGGAACAAGACGGCAGATCTCTGAGCACCAAGCTTGGCATTGGCATTCAATTAAAAAGGACACCATCTATACGTCACTACCAAATCTGCGGCCCTGATTGGTCAAAGTTAAACTAGGTAATCTTTCAACATGCGTTTTGCATGTACAACTTGCGTAGCGACACGTTAATGTAAGGTTTTTGAATGCAGGAGTCTGAAAATCACATTTACAGAGACTTTACATCGGAATTGGTTGCTTGAACGTGCGTTGCCGAGGGCGATGTGAGCGTAGCTTTCTAAGAGACACACAGTGGTAGAAAAGAGGAAGGTTTTAGTTTTTTATGGCAAATAAATAGTAAACTGTGTGTACTTATGCTGGACTCTACTGCCTTCTGAGAGACCCAAAGCACCTTACAGTCACAGACCCATTTACCCATTCACACACTGATGGCGGGGCTGCTGACGAACACTGGTGCCAACCTGTGGGGTCAGCGTCTTGCCCAAGTACACTTCAACACATCAGCCTGCAGGGTGGGAACCAAACCACTGATCTTCTGATCAGAGGTTGACCACTCTACTCTGGCCCCCCATATTTCTTAGCAAACATTTCTTGGAAACATTCTCCACCAGACACAAAAAGATGGTTTGTCTTTTGATCTGTTGAACTTTCTGTAGATCTGATGATTTCTCCATTTCAGAGAGTTTGTGTAAAATGAGTCGGGATAAAGGAACGACAGATCTGAACACAAATCTAGCAGCAGACTGTGTCTCAGTACCTTTGTCTGCTGGGGTTTCATCAGCTGCAGATTACTCGATGTACTTTTATGTACTTCATAGGTTAACGAAGCCTCTGAGCTCCAACTTTGTCAGCACTTATTTAGAAATGATGACAGTAATGTCAAAATAATTCACAACAAGTCAGAGTGCGGCTGCAAACCTTCATCCATTGGTTCAAGAACACAAAGCCAGATTTAAAAACCGACAGAGCAGATCTGGACGAGAGCAGGAACATCTGAATGAAAAAGAAGAGTTTTTAAAAGCAGCACAGCAATGTCTGAAGACATCATGCTTAAAGTGCGCTCTTACATTTGAAACATACACGCTTAATTAAAGATGTCGATCTCATCCATGACGAGCAACAGCTGCTGGTTCACCAGAAATCCTGCCTCATCTACTGCCGATTACTCGATCAGGTGTGTTTAGCCAATGAGGAACTTCAATGACAGGTTGGTTGAAAAACATGTAGGACAATATCCCTCAAGTCTTGGAATTGGACATCCCTGTGTTTAGAGGAGAGATGTCCAATTCCAAGACTCGACGGAAATTGAAAAGAATTAACAGCTCAGAGGTTCCACTAAGACTGTGTGGAGTCGCGCTCTGGAACATGGCTCCTTTGGTTGGAGCTTGTGTGTGAAGGAAAATCTGACCTGAGACATCAGATGTTGTGTTTGTTGTGGGGGCTGCAGATGAGCAGCACTGTGCCGAAGGCTGGACCAAGTTTCAGGGGAACTGCTACCTGCACGTCTCTAAGCGAAAGACCTGGCCGGGGGCGGAGCAACACTGCAGAAGCCTGAACGCTCACCTCGTCAGCATCATCACACCTGAGGAGCAGCAGTTTGTCAACGGTGAGCGTTTGGCCCTCACGCACACACCTGTGAGGAGACGACACGATGAAAGCCTCCTACCTTCTTCCTCCTCAGCAAACGCAAAAGCCTACCAGTGGATCGGCCTAAACGACAGAACCGTGGAGAACGACTTCCACTGGACCGACTGCACTCCCGTGGTGAGGCCACAACCAGTCTTCATGGTGCACTTTGAGTAAAACTCCAAGTCTCCATATTTGTTCAAAATGACATACAAAGGATTCAAGTTTTCTACAGTCTGCAGGCAAACTGGACTGAATGAATTAGTGTCTGATGACTGCAGACTGCTCACTGACCTGGCAACTCGCTGCCTCGTCAGTTTTTCCTGGTGTGTGCAGAAGCGCGTTTGTTCGTCTCCTCTGAGCTCCTGTTTGACATGAAAGCAGCCGGTTGTTCACAACACGCTGCATCACTCCAGAATAAATGCTGATCACCTCCGTTCATAAACATAACCTCAGCCTCTCCACACCGAACATATTCAACACCAGACAGCTGCAACAACAGCAGGTGAGCCTCTGCACAGAGGTTTCCACACCGCAGAGCGGCTTCCAGGAGGTGTGCAGCAAAACAACTGCAGCACAACGCTGGTTCGCTTTCACTCACCTGGAAACAGGTGGAAATGGGGGGTGTTCATCTCATGTTGCAATCATTCCTGTCTCCTCAGCAATACCAGAACTGGAAGCAGAACCAGCCGGACAACTACGGCTCTGGAGAAAACTGTGTGGAGATGATTTGGCTCAAGAACGGCCTGTGGAACGACATGCCCTGCCACTACCACCTGCCATTCACTTGCAAAAAAGGCCCAGGTTTGTCTGCCTGAGCCCCATCTCTATTTTACCAGCTTGCCCCCATTTATGCAGATAACTCTCTGAATGTATAACTTGTGTCCAAACGATGGAAAACTTCCATTTTCTTCATGGCCGATGACCATAACCCCGTTTTGGGAACTCTTTTCATTTTCAGTAAACGTGCTAAGTGAGTTAAATGTCATTATGCCTGTTTAATGCTCAGTCTGGCTCGTATATCAGGTGCTACTTGTTTGCGCACACAAACCCTCAATGATGTTGTGTAGCAGCTTCACACATTATATCCCTCTGGGTGATGTCACTGCAGTCTGGCAGTGCTGATCTTGCTTTTAAGACCCATAATCTCTTGTCTCTGATTTCCAGCTTGTCCTGCCTCCCTCAGAGTTTGGGAGGGGGGGTTAAGGTTCTGGTTCATGTTTGTGAAATCTAGTGTGTTTCCACCTGGCCGTTGTGCTTACAGAGTTTAGGTAGAACAGCTGGGAGACTCAATAGAATGACATCATCAGCTGTTCTGGCGATTTTGGGGTAATTCTTGCCTCCGTAGACGTTGCACAGCTCTGCTGAGGCCTCCTTCATATGATGGAACATTTAGTGTCACAATGACAACCGTCAGGCCCTGTGTAATGTCAAAATGACCCCCATTTACAGTCAAAAACTCAGAAAGCGGTGAGCAATGTGTAGAAACCACCACAGCTTTAGGAACGGTTAGTAGTTGATGTAAACAACCAGGTCTCCCATTGTCTGTCTACTATGGTGTTAGCTCCTAAAGCTAACATCCTATAGACTTCTATAGAGAAATAAACAACTATTAATCAGTCAATCTATTGATCAGAATAACAATTCTGGATCTTAACCCTCTTTTTTAAACATGTTCTTGATAATCATGTTTTCTTTTATACGTTTTCTTTATTTCAAGTTATCAAAGTTATAAACTGACCAATCAGATGCCTAAACAATGTGGTACCCCCACCTTAAACATTCAAAACACTTGACAGATTTTGACAGGTGTTGCCATAAAAACGATTCAGACTGACTTGGACCAATCCCTGCTTACTGACCTCTTCTGGCTCCAACATGTCGGCGTCTGTGTGGCGGAAAATGGCAACTGAATTGGCTTGATGTGGTTGGAGCCGGAGGTAAACCGTTTACTCAGTCCAGGACTCTTTTACAGTCACTGGTGGAGACTCAGTGATGTGGTGTTGTCCACATTTCTCTCACAGACTGTTTGTGTTTCCTTGGATATATTTATTCATGATGGGGAGTTTGGCTTCATGCTCGTCCAGATGTTTTGAAAATGAGGACTTCTAAAATAAATTTGTCACTGAGGAGGTGGAATCCCGGTCCACCTTGAAAAAAAATGAGGTTGGGTGCTAACAGGTCGTGTAAAAGGTTTCCTGATTCTGTAAATCAAATGAAACCACCTCACACTTTTGGAAGGATCAGATCTGGAACACATAAAGTGGTAATTTGGTGGATTGTTTCTAGGTGTCTTAATGCACGGCCCTGAGAGCATGACAGTCATGAACAGACTCTGTAATGACCACATAAGCAGAAATGCTTCAGCTTTTAATGCAGCTAGAATGTGTCTGTGCTCAGTTTCATGCGGAGAACCCCCACATGTGGTAAACGCTGTGATGTTTGGGAGGAAAAAGCTGGAATATCCCGTCAGGTCCATCGTGCGTTATCAGTGCAACCCCGGGTTCAGGCAGCGCCACTCGCCAGTGGTCCGCTGTCAGGCAGACGGGCTCTGGGAGACACCGCGGGTGGAGTGTGTCGATGGTGAGTCCTGCAGTCTAAAGTAAAACCGCACAGCCGTTCTGTCTGACTGCTGCTGCGCTTTCGTCCCACAGCGAAGGCCCGGACAAGAGCAGAGGCTGGGATCATCAGGAGGCTCCCGTCAGCGACGCAAGGAACCGCTCGGTCTTCATAAAGAGCACTGGATGAACCCCAAAACTCTGTTCTTATTCCAAAGAAACGACCCAAGGAATGCACAAGCTGAAAGGTCCCGACATGCGGGCATGGACCGAATCCCTCCCTCTATATATATATTTGTAATAGCTGTATTGGTCCTGCATGTTGAGCGTGCAGGTGGAGCTCTGCATGCAGAGCTGCAGGTGTGACATCCGTCCGTCTGACTGCAGGCACACACAAATACAGAGACAGGATCCTGGATTTATTTTGAGGACGAACTGAGCAAGAGAGACAAAGAAAAGCCTTCTTCCATTCCTTCTTCTCATCTCCTAACACTGAAGCATTTACAGAATCTTCCAGACAAATGTGGGTGGGGGGGCACTGCAAGCTCACGTGCTGTAAAAGAGTGTGAATGCTGAACAATCAGACGACTCCTGGAGACCACGCAGGGGCCCCCCATCCCTGAGCCTGGATGACTGCTGACTCAACAAAAACCATCTGATAGCAGGTGGAAGCCAGAAAATGTGCGCATACTTTCAGTGGGACAGTTGCAGGAGTGAAGCTTGTTTCCGGACCTCCCAGCCTGATGATGATGATGGGGGGGGGGGGGGGGGGGTGTCTACAGACACAAAGCACTCTGCAGGTCTGAACATTTGTCAAAAGAAGTCTGGCTCAGTTTCTGCCTTCTGTGTGCTTCTCTGTGGAGTTCCTCCTGCATCCGAGTTCGTTTTCATTTTTGTGAGGACAGCTGGAGAACACCAGGAAGGTCCTGACCTGCTTTACTCCCTAAGGAATCTTTTTAAAAGCCCATCATTTTAATGTTTTTTTGCAATTGTGAATAAAATATTGGCTTTTTGAGATTTCATTTAAATACAGGAACTGATCCAGAGATCAATATGTTCTTCCCCTGTCGAACCCTTCAGGTTTCACCCTGCCTTCTTCACAGGTTTGTGCCACGTTTAGGATTTTTCACGAAAGCATTGATCCAAACTTGCTTCTCCGATCAGATCAGCAGAGTTTCAGACTATCCTTGTATCATGTTCTGCAGGCCGCTGTGTGGCGGGAGCCGGTCCCATCAGCGTATTTTTCCCTTTGGTGACAGAGGCTCCAGAGGAAGGGGTGGGCGTTACTCTGATCAGAACCGCCGGCTAATATTCAAGGTTCCTGTTCCCCAGGATCCCACTGACAGACATGAAGCAGAACCCATGCTGCAGTCACCATGAGGAGAACAAAGATGAGAAGCAATACGTTTATATGGCATTGATGCACTGAATTCAGTACATAAACGTGTACATACGTGAACATCAGTCAGGTCACAGCCTTGTTGGGACATGGTGGCCGTCCAACTACGACATCCATATGAACAAGAATGTTTGAAAATTAGTCATGTATGTTTTGGCCCTGCGGCCCGTTTTGCAGGGTAGAAGGTCTCGTACTGCAATCCTCTGGAGGATCCGCAGCAGCTTCAAATATGAGCTTGCTGCTTTGTGGTATTATTTCAGCAGCTGCTCTACTTAATCCATGGATTTGACAGAAACCTTCCTCATTCTGCCCTTTATCTGCACCAACCTGTGTGTGCTCTGAATAGCCACAAATCTTTTCATAGTATGATGATCAGCTTCGTTTTCCTGATATCTAAGGTTTCCATATCTAGTGCAAGGCATTGGAGTTTGAGGAGTCTTTTGGAAGGGAGAAAGAGTACTTATGGATTGGTTATTCATTTTTAAGAAGTACTAGGCTACTGAAGAGGATGCAGTGTTTTAATTTATATTTTACAGTCTAGTTAGGTAGTTCCTCACACCAACTCCCAGTCCGACACAGGAAGTGGCAGAAATGCACCTTGACATTGGGGCCGCTCGCCATTTAAAAAACAAGTTGTTCTATCTACTAATTTGTCTTCCCAGGAGTGTCAAACTATTGCATAAATCTTATTTGAAACAATAGCTATTATGTATTCCGTAAAGGATAAAGCCAGTCTTTTATCAGAAATTAAATTACGAGAAAAATGCCTGATCCCGTCAAACTGTGACTTCCACAAAGTTCATTAACTTATACGTTGCATTATCATCCTTATATGGTCACTTATGAAATATTAAATCAATTATTAGTACTTAAATCTTGTTTTCTGTGTTTTTATCATACTCTTGTTGCATTTTCTCATGATGGAGGACATTTAAAAAGCATTTTGGCTTAAAATTGCATTTTGAGTAAATGGTGGTGAATCAGGAGCAGATGAAAAGTGTTCAGACACGGCAACTGAAACGAGCGGGCCACCGGCTTCCTGTCTCCAATTCGATGCCCTCACTGTCAGACAAATAGATCCATGTACGTCTTTGTTTTCCTCGTCTGAGCTGGAATCCGGATCTAATCTGCACGGCTGGGTAGCTCTGATATTTTCTCACCACTTTTGTTGCGGTGCTAATGTTAGTTTGGGGCTGTAAGCTAGCACGAGATAGAGTAGACAAAGGGTTGATGGGAAATAAGGGGAATACACACACAGTCTCGCCCACAACTCAGAGGTGAATTTCTAATGAACTGCTGCCGCTCTGCAGAAACTATGTCTAGAAAACGACAAAGGTTATAATGATTAAACACAGGTTATTATAGTGAAAATACCACTGGAACACTTGAAAAGTGATCAAAAGATGACCGGAGTGGAAGTTTAGCTCTCTGAAGGGAAGAAATGAGGGATCAAACTCATGCATTGAAGATGCAGGCGTTTCCCCACAGAAACCACATCAGAGCGGATGCAGTCAGGGCGGGGGTCACAGTTGTTCATGGAAATGACAAAAGAAAAAAATTCAGACTGACAATAACAACTGACAAGAAGTCACACAACAACCAACTACTGAACAAAACAAACCAAAAAGAGGTCACCTAAAACAAACTGAGCTCAGAGGTCTGAGTGTTTCCATGGAAACAGGTCTGGAATTATGAAGTCAGCTATAAAGGCTCTGCCAGAACCCCGCCCTCTCAGCACCATGAATCCGCTCTTTCTGCTCTGAGTGGGCGGAGCCCCTTAAGTCATCAGGGATCAGGTTAAAACTACATTTAGACTCTTGAGTCCATTCAGGTTGTTTTTCTATGGTCGTTTTTCTGATCCCAGATTCCTTCAAGGGAACGACTGTGGATCCGAAACTCCACCCGCTCCTCGACCACACATTTTGACTGAGGTCATGCTGGAAACGGTGATGGACGGCAGGCTTTTCTGGTTTCTCCTCGCAATAAAACTGAACTGGGTAAAACTCCTGTTTGTAGTTTGACCTGCTGGAAATGTTCCCAAAGCTACTTGGCAGATTCTGGCTCTGACCTCACGATAGGGTCAGCATGTTCAAACCTCTAGTCTTGGATTCTGTGCTGAATATCAGGGTTTCACAGTTGGAACAGTTTCAACCAGCCTGCCCCACTCCCCCATGCTGACAGCGAAGCTCTCATTGAGACAAAAAAAGAAGAAAAAAGAGCAGCACCCTGCAAAATAAAATAGCATATTTTTTAGGAAAAACGAAAACTTTATTGTTCACAATAAAGGGGAAAAAAGATAAGCTCTGTTGAAAACCACGAAGACAATATTTCAACAAATGGGGGTGTGAGAGAAAAATGGAAACAAACCACATAATAAATAAAAATGACCTCTGTGAGATTCCATACTGCCTCCTTGTTGACAGAAAAACTGGCAACATCCAAAATAAGCATGCTGTCAAAACGGATAAATAAGTTTCCTAGAGCTTATTTTATCGATTTTTCCTGCTTTACTTTCTGAAATAAAAATGACAAATGGAAATATTTAACAAAAACTATTCAATTTAACATCTCTTTTGGAAATTGCCCACTAAATCCAAGCTGTAAAAATGTTTGTAGAACAAAGCAGCAGATGTGTTGTGAGCTACCGCTAGCTTGAGCATCTCATAAAGAGAGAGAATACTAGAACACACTCCCAGCAGAGAGCAGTATGGTAGCAGCACCTATTACAGTACCAGTACTTACAGTGTACTTAGTGGTATTTACATGGTCCTTATTGTAACTACTGGGTACTTCCAGAGGGTTTACATTGTACTTTTTATGGGACTTACTGGGTATACAGGTCCTTTTTGTGTCTACTCTGTAAGTGCTTTATGTGGTACTATTTGGTTCATACTTATGTGGTACATATTGGGTATCTTTAATATACTTACTGGGTATTTACATGTTGGGCAAAGGTGTCTTTTGTGGTACTTACCACATGTAGAACAAGGTAAGTACAAATAAAGTACCTTGAGCTTTAAGGTCTGCATTTATGTTTCATGGTATTTACCACAGAAACTACCCCTTAAGTACAATGAATAGGGACTGTAAAAGAAAGTCAGACCTATTTTCACTCTATTACTTGGTACTTGCAGTAGTAAATACTGAATATGTTCACGTATTACCTTCCTGTACAGTGCACATACACACTTGGTCTTCTTACCAAAATGAGACAATGCAAACTTGTTGATAAGGGTGAAGTAACTGCATTGCAAAAACATATTCTGGCCTGATTACTTCTTGTAACATGAGGCAAATAAAAAGAAACAAGACAGCAGTGAAAACAATCTTTAATATGATACGCATCTGCAGCATACAAAGTGTCATCACAATTAAATTAGTTTTAAGTTCAACAGTAAAAAGGAGAATTCCAAAAAACACATATTTTTTCATATTTATCTTTTCTTCAAGAGTTTTTTGTTCAGGAATGATTCACACTCCTTTGCATAGCTCATGAGTTTGTCACCACGTGAAAACAGGAAATATGGCCCCCAGATCCTCACGCCTAATAAGTCATTTCTGCAATAGTTGCGGTGGGAATTTGTGTGGTCGTGCTTTTGGTCTGTCGAAATTCCTTTAGCAGAGTTTGCTTGGCGGTGCAGGAGGACTTCTTCAGGGTTTGTAACGAAAAAAATAAAAATATCACAAGCTCAAATGAACATAAGCATAAAGACTGATAAAATACAAAGTATATTTTACTTATTTAATCATTTCTGTAAAGAGTTTAAGCTATGAATTCTTTATTGCTTTGCAATGCTTGAAAGTGATTATCCTCATTTGAAACAGAATTTTGGAGTTTGGTTTTAAGTTACAGCAGAGACCAAAATCATGTTTTATGAACATGTTGGCTGGTAGATAAATTACCAAACGATTCCAATATTTTACAAAAAAACTATAGTTGAAGTCACAGCGTCATGAAAACATCAGATAAAAACTGTTTTTTTAATGTGGCAAGTGGTCAAAGCAGATTAAAAACAAAATAAAAAAGAGCAACAACGCCATCCCGGGTACAGGGTCTGGGGAACCCAAAGTGCTGCAACACAGGCGCGCAGGTTGTTAAAATGAGGCCAAGACGTGGAACCTGTTAGAAGTAATTTTATTTACACTCAAATGTATTAAAAACAAGAACTCAATCACTGGGGAGGTGAAATGGGAGAAGACCGTGGGGGCCGAGGAGCTGGGCAATTTCCCGTGGGTGAGACTGGCACGCAAAATAAAACACCACACTCTGTGGCATGAACACACGTGGAAAAACCCCAAAACAAAATATAATCTAAATCCAAACACGCCCAATTGAGCCTTCACTGTTGTCGCCCGACACGCTCCGTCCCTGCACTCAGCCCTAACAGGAAGCGGGGGATATAAAAATAAAATAAAGGGTTGGCAATATTGTTTGGAAGAAAAACAAAAACACAATCAATGCCCACCCTCACACCAATAACAGTAAGGACAGCATAAAACCAGCACAGCACTGGCCTTGGGAAGAGTGACACCTCTCAGCAGGTCAGTCCAATGACCATGGACCTAAGAGGATGACGCCACTCTGTGAAAGCTGCAACAGAGCCAAGAAGATGAATGTCTGGGCTCGGAGTGCTGCCTGAAGCCTCCTGGCAGGAGCTGGAGCACTGAGGCCTAGAGCTAGCAGCCCACTGGCTGAAGCAAGGTGTAACTGCTGTGCGATTAAAAGTCAGGAAAGCCAAACAGAAGCAATAGTGTGCCTCTGCTGCCCCGAAATACAACAAAAATCTGTTAAAACCCAATTAAAACCAACAGGCAGAGGCCACTCAGACCAAACAAACTGATCACCTGAGCAGCGAGGAGAAACTCAGCCACGCCTTAAGCTCACTGGGGTGTAGAGGGGAGCTCTGGATGCTAGAGATCTTTTCCCTCTTTCCCCCCCCAGATTGTTTAAAAAACCCAAAGCAGATTCACAGGGAGACAGCATCACCTCACTTACCAAAGCACAGAGGGAGTTATACAAGGAAATGAGCAGGAGTTTAGGCACCACACACACACACAGGCTGGGCCAAGCCGTTTTATTCTGCTCCCAGGTAGTCAGGGATTGCCTGCGCTGTGCAACATGCGTCTAATCAATCTTTGCTCTCTGCTTTTGGCGTTTGTATGCCGTCTATAAAAGGATTTGTTTTCAATCTCAAATGAGTTGTTTGTGTTTTCCTGCTGAAAAACTCCCCATGAGAAGAGGGTTTTCAGTCCGTCACCTGTAGTCTGAACCAACTGGAAAGATTCAAAGCTGCTGAGAAAACAAGGACAGATTTGAAGAGAGCAGATTGACAGAATGTTTTCCTACTTCTGGCTCCAGTTCATTCATTTTTACATAAAATCATAATAAAATCAACTTAAAAACAGGATCACATTTTGGATTCTTGTCGTTGACAGTAAAGATGCAGTATTCTCATGAGGGGAGCTGTTTTCAGCTCAACACCGGCACATGTACAAAGACACAACTAAGTAAAGTTCCATACAAAGTGTCTGTTATTATATGTATAGAATACAGTTTTTACCATTTTCACAAAATTAGTTTAATGGCATTTATTCACCACGTCGCTCCATGAAAATACAGTCTGACTTTAAACGGTCATGATCAGGAGGCGAGGAGGCGACACGGAACAGCTTGTTTGCATAGCATGATAGCATCGTAGCATTTTAGATAAATGGATAAATAGATAAGTATGCTTTTACTGTCATTGCCTATTCTACAATGAAATCAAAGCATCACCATTTCTGTGCAAGACAAAAATAACTAAATATAATGTAAAAAAAAATGTCAGTATGTACAACACGTACAAGTGTACAAATATGAAATGTAATAAAGAAATGTCCAAAATTGTGTGCAAACATGTCAGATGTGCAAGAGGTAGCAATGAGGTAGAGTGTTGACGTTGGGTAAATACTTAAGTGGACAGAAGTATGGATAAGCATATATACAGAACAGACCAAGGTGTGGAATTATAAACATAACAAGAAAATTGTGAAACAACTGAAAATATGTCATATTGTAAGTTCTTCAAAGTAGCCACCTTTTGATTTGATTACTGCTTTGCACACTCTTGGCATTCTCTTGATGAGCTTCACCAAGGTCCCCCAAACCATCTGGATTGGGTTCAAGGTCTAGTGACTGTGGAGAGTCCAGGTCATCTGTGCAGCCCTCCCGTAAGTCAAATAGCCCTTACACAGCCTGGAGGTGTGTTTGGGGTCATTGTGTCTGTTGAAAAATAAATGATGGTTCAACTAAACGCAAACTGGATGGAATAGCATGCCGCTGCAAGATGCTGTGGAAGCCATGCTGGTTCAGTATGCCTTCAATTTGAAACAACAGTGTCACCAGCAAAGCACCCCCACACCATCACACCTCCTCCTCCATGCTTCATGGTGGGAACCAGGCATGTAGAGTCCATCTGTTCACCTTTTCTGCGTCTATAAAGACACGGTGGTTGGAACCAAAAATCTCAAATTTGGACTCATCAGACCAAAGCCCAGATTTCCACTGGTCTAATGTTCATTCCTTGTGTTCTTTAGCCCAAACAAGTCTCTTCTGCTTGTTGCCTTTCTTTAGCAGTGGTTTCCTAGCAGAGATTCTACCATGAAGGCCTGATTCACACAGTCTCCTTTTAACAGTTTGTTGTACAGATATATCTGCTAGAACTCTGTGTGCCATTGACCTGCTCTGTCCTGAGCTGCTGTTAACCTGCCATTTCTGGGAAGCTGCTGTTTCGAGGATGAACTTATCTCTACAGTTGAGAGACTGTTGGTTTTCACTCCTGAAGCGGTCCGCATGTGAGCCAGTTTCTTTGTAGCGCTTGATGGTTTTGTGACTACAGTTGGGGACACTTTCAAGGTTTAAAACCAAAGCTCTTTATGAAAATGTAGAAAAATATGGATGATGGTTTGATTTAGGGAATCAACATTTGTTTATATAGTATTTTATCGTCACATTTAAAATAATTTCTGCCCTTTTTCTTTTTAAAATAAACCTAAAAATTATGTTTTTAACAGAAAAGTCTGCTAAACATGGAGTCTTGGGGAAGAGCCAACGATGTGTATCGTCCCAAAAGGCATTAGAGTAAAAACATTCAAAGAAAAGATGCTTAGTTGTTTCAGTATCTTCATCACAAAAAGAACAAGAAGTTTCAGGAATTCCAAACCCTTTCTGAGCAATTCCTTGGAATGGTGCATACCTGGTTTTAAAGCAGATTTCCTTGGCTTTAGGAGGTGTGGGAAGTTTTGAATATTTAGTTTGTATTTGTTTCTTTTCTGAATTATTAAAATACTGGGTTATATAATTTGGATTTGAAAGGACGTTTCATTCAAATATTCTCTGAGTTGATGGTTGAGGAGTTTGGCTGTTGCTTTATGTCCATTCATTAGAAATTTGGGGACAGAAGGATTTCTGTAAATGAGTTTGAGAAACAAATCATAAACTGAGTTTAACATATTTTGAGGAAAAGCCTTAATCATTTTTTTTAAATATTTTCAATTCAATTTTCATTGATTTGAATAATAGCTTTAATGGCTTATTTAGGGACAATTATAGGATAGGACGGATATATGAATCTTGAAATGCTTTCAGTGTTGGTGAGGATAATTTTACCAAAAATGGAAAGATCTCTCTGTGCCCAGTTATATAGAAGAGGGGTACATTTCTAGTTTGTCCCAAACATGACGTTTTTCCAGGTCTTTTGTGACTTTAGTTATATGCATTCCAAAGTATTTAACTGTGTATAAGCATTAGATAATGTACAGGCTTTAATGGGTAAGATCTCATATTTCTTTAGGTTCAGTTTGAAGCCTGACGCATTTTAAAGATGTTGATACTTTTAATTCTTATAGGGATGTCTTCTAGGTTATTTAGGAAAATTGTGGTATCGTCGGCTAGTTGGCTTTTTGAAAATTCGGCATTTGCAACTGGCAGCTTACCAAAGTCAGGATATTTCATGAGCAAAGATAGCATTTCTGCTGCTGCAATAAAAAGAATAGGCGAATGGGGAAACCTTGTTTTATACCTTTGCCAATGTCAAATCTCTGGGGCAAACAAACAGAGCTACCGGTTTCATCATAAAAGGTTATAACTACATTTCTGTAACAAAATCAGACTGGGTTAGAAGTTTATAGTCAGGATTTAAAAGGGTTATAGGCCTTAAATTATCTAGATATGTTGGGTCTTTACCCACCTTGGGAATAAGAGTGATTACAGCCTGTTTCACTGTATGTGTTACAGATCCATTTAGAATGACTTCTTTGAACATTTCAAAAAATTAACGCTTTGATGTTCTCCCAGAAGAACTTTTACTAGTCAGCCCGTCACATCCTGGAGCTTTGCTGTTGGACAAAGCCTTTTCTAATTTTTGCAGTTATTTCTGAATCACAAGAGTTTTTTTTTTTTTTATTGTCATCAATCTTGGGAATCAAATCTTTAATGGACTGGAAAAATGTGACGGTGTGGGATTCAGAATAGGATGATGTGTACAGCTGGCTATAAAATGAACTTATTTCTTCGGAGATCTTTTAAGGATCAGAGCAGAATTGATTATTAATATGAGTTTTTTTATAGCATCCTTCTCTTGTCTCTTCTTCTCTAGATTGCAGAAATAAGATGTACTCTTTTCATCAAGCTCCACGCACTTTGCTCGGGATCTGATAAAGGCTCCTTCTGCTTTTTTAGTATAAAGGTCGTCAAGTGAACACTGTTAAATGCTTCGGTGTTGTTTATCATTGTCATTAAAACGAGGCTTGGAACAAATCTGGTTTAGCTCATTTATAGTTTAAGTTTCTTTTTGCTTATATATTTTTGGCTATTAATTTGCTATGTAATTTGCACAGCTAATGGCAAATTGGCGTACTATCAATTGAAAGAATTCCCGTTTGTCAGTATAGCATATAGGGATTCTATCAGCTTTTATCCTTTCTAATAAGTCAGTAATAGCACTGCAAACGTTTTCATTAGTAAGGAGTGAGGAATAAAATTTCCAGTAGCCTCTTCCAAAGGATATTTTTTATTTGAGAGAGGATATTAAGTTCAATCAAACAGTGATCAGTCAGGGGAGCTGCTGAGATGCTAACATCTATTTTGTTTTGTAAAAGGTTATTTGAGACTAGCCAGAAATCAATCTGAGATTTGAAAAGCCATTAGGTTTAAACCAAGAGAATGCTTGTTGGAGAGGGTTTTTTTTATCCTCCAGGGATCAGAAACATTAACATCAAGATATAAATCCTGTAAGGTTGGATTGATATGCTGGGAATTCAATTTTGAGGGTAATCTATAAAGCCATTCACCATTACAATAATTGTACAGTATTTATGATTAAGAAATTTGCTATGGTTTGCAATTTCTACTAATAATAATTTGTTTTCACTCTGGTCTGTTCTTCTGCACCATAATCTGCACATGATTGACACCTGGTGGTTCCTGGACAGAATAGCAACAAGTCGTGAGTAAAATGCAATGACCTGCACTTCTCAGCAGCCTCATTTATAACCATCACGAAAAGATTGAAAACTGAATTATATTGCAACTTCTAAAAATGAAGATAATAAACAACAAAATCCTGCCCTTCTGCTCCGCAGCGGAACGTTCGGTTCAAGCGGAACCAAAAGCTCGCGCGAGTGATTGTCTAGACGGACAACAGAGGAGGCGGACTGTCTTTTGTTTTTGTAGTAATGTGCTGGATCGCACAGCCTTTCCCAGAGTTCACTGACACATTTGGGACGTTTGGCAATTTACGCTGCAGAAACGCAAACACTGTAAGTTCGAGATCAGCTTTGTTTCGGACCAGACCGTAAAACGGCGATTTATAAACATTGCCTGAAAGAAACCACAGTTGATACATAAAAGACGCATGCGCACGGCTCGGGGGAACATTTGGGATTTTTAACAAAGGTATTAAAAGCTTTTTAGGATCATAGAGGATGGGTTCTGCTGAACCTCGGCTGTGAAATTGTGTGGGCCGGCGCTGAGTTTCCCTGCGTGACACAGACGGCTTTCTGACAGAGACGTGCAGGTTTTTTGTAAAAACTTTATTAACAAATATTGCACATTCAAAATACCAAATACAAAACTCCACACTGTGTGCAAAATACAATTTTCACGTTCGGAAAATAAACAAAAATTAAAATAACCATGAAAATAACAATGTCAAACAGGTTAGGCAAAAAAAAAAAAAAAATAACAAAGGCCAAAGAATCTGTTAAAGTTTGAAAAGAGACCATGTTTCAACTGTTCTAACAGCTTTTTGTTATTTTAGTGGAGGATTTTATACTGTTAACAAAAAATATCATTTCTTTGTGGAAAACATAAAATACTGATTTTTTGTTGGCATATTTACACTTGTGCATAAAGTGTTTAGCCATAATTATAAATAAATTAACTACGTATATTTTCTCTGCATTAGAACTCCCTTGTGTAAAATAGAGACATGCAGGTTATAACAGACTGTTATCTATAATTTGACTATGAACAGATGCTGAACGAGAAGAAGCACAATTTTCATTAGTTTGATATTTATTACCCCCAAATCTAAGACATTAGTAAAGATAAATCCAAATAACAAACAATGTTTATAGCGGCTAATTCCAACATTTGCTGCAACGACAGCTTCACAGCAATTTCTCGTGCTTCTCATCAGCCTCATGATGAGGTTCTGAGGCGTGCTACATGCAGTTCTGCCGGGTCACTTGGGGGTCCGATCATCCAGTCTCTGCTTCAGCTGGTCCCAGACTATAGGGTTCAGGTCAAGGGTCATTGCTGGTCAGACCATATAAGCCACTCCCACTACCTGAAGTCCAGCTGTGACAATTCTGGCACCGTGTGGTGGAGCACTATCATCCATGAAGAGAAAGTTTGGGGTGTTCTGGTGGACTTGGGGGATGATGATGGTTCTACTGTGAGACGTTGCAGTGACTGGACCATCAACTATAACCCCGATGAGCGTTTTGCTCCGACTGGAGATGCCTGTTCAGACTGTTGCTCCTCCTCCACCAAAGTCAACCCTGGGAACCATGTTGACCACGGCGTGTTGCTCACCTCGCCTTCTTGACGACCATCATTTCTGTGAGAGACGACCCGACACTCATCAGTGAACGGGACAGTAGACCCTTGCTGCATCGTCCCGGTCACATGGTCTGTAATGCAAACGTTCACGGCGCTGTCTTGGTGTCAGTAGAGTCACCTGAAACGGTCGTCAGTCACTCTAGTCGGTTGTGAATGGTTTGTCTGGACTCCCTAGTACCCCTCACATCTGGTAACAGGGCCTGCAGCTGTGTGGCGTTTGCTAAACCCTGTCTGAGGTCAGAGGTCGTTAGGTTCTGGTCATGGTTGTGGTCTGTCCTTGGCGGGGCTCCACTCCACTATCCTCCACTGTCCTAACTTATTGGGACGAGTGTGTTTCCATCAGCAGAATTAAAATTAAAAAGGGTTCAATCAAATCTCCAGCAGAGCTCCTCCCTGTTTCAGTTTTTTCATTTTCCTCTGCAGGTTGATGGCCTGTCCCAGTACCCCCTCCCTGCCTGAAATCATCACCCTTCTCTCCTCCCTGCTCCCCTGTGGCTTTGCTGTAGGGCCCTCCCGGCACAGTGAGGGCCGTCTGGGCCTGTGGTGGGTGGGCCAGCCGCTGAAGGCTGGGTCACTGCTGGGGAGGGAAGAGGACACGGCCCCCTCTAGTCATCGCTCTGCCCCCGCCCCTTCCGAAAGTACAGCATCACAAATAGGGGAGGTATGTCAGAGCTGACACTCAGGCACGCACACACACGCACGTGCACAGATGTGCACACACACGCACGTGCACAGATGTGCACACACGCACGTGCACGGAGTCTGTGTTCATGTGATGGTCCATGATGCAGAAAAAGCAGCTGTGATAATAGCAGTTCTGTCTGCTTGGATCTGCAGGTCCTGATGGGAACCTCAGGAACTCCTGAAGCTCCGCCCCAAACGGCCGTGTGGGTCAGGTAAGGTCGCTCCTTCGAGTAGAAGATAGATGTGTTTTAAAGAGTATAAATACAGAACAAGCACGAACCAAACCACCATGGTTTCATACAGAATGGGTTTGCTGTCTTGACTGAACAATGACTCAATAGTTGCAGAAACTGGTAGAAACTTAAGTTTGTTGGCACGTCTAAACAACGTTAAGACAGGCTTTTATCATCTTAAAAACATTGCCAGAGTCCATCCATTCCTCTCTCTTGCCAGCACAGAGGTGCTGATGCATGCTTTTATCTTTAGTCGTTTAGATCAATGTAATGTAATGGGTATTCCAGAGGGCACGTTTAGACTATCCTGAACTCTGGCTGAAATCCGCCTGAACTTGCTTACTCTGGGTATGTCGGTTCCAAAAGACAGACAGACAGAGTTAGACCTGAACCAGGTTGAAATTTCATGGTTTGAACATTCTTTTTCACAAAGGAGACAAAATCACTGATGCATATAAAGGAAAGGATGCATGGACCAATGTATGGTGAGAATTTGCATGAAAAGAGTAATGAAGATGAAACATCTCTGGATCTTCGCATGACAATGATCTAAGCACATCACCGCCTTAAGAAACCAAGGAGTGGCTTTATATTAAGCTGTATTTTCAAGGTTCTGGAGTAGTCTATCTAGCCAGTGTCTGGACTTCAATCCAATAGAGAATCTGTGAAGGGTGATGAGCGTCTACCAAAACATCATTATAATAATAAAACATGCATCACCATTATCAAAGCTCTGGATAGGATCTGCATGGAGAATATGGACCAAGACAGCAGCTGCAGTGAAATCTACAGCAAACCTTTGACCTTTGTCGCGGAATCCAGAACTACGTTAAAACATAGAGGTGAACTCTTGTTATTGATCAAATTCTTATTTTCTGCTCCATTATAGAAATAATTCCTACAGAAATCAAATAATTTGATTTCCTGGTTTGTTTGTTTCTTACATTCTGTACTGGGTTAATGTGTTTCTATGATGATGATTTTGGAACAAACTAAGGATTTTTTTCCGTGGAACAACCGGCAGAATCAAAGACTCTCTAAATTGGTCCTTTCTTCCTCTAAACACCATGTCAAACTCAATGCCTGCGGGTCACATAATTACTAATGTCCCAGCCAATGAGCCTGGCCATAGGTAGTATAGGTAGCCAGTGGTAACACCTTAACTGACACTGCAGGCAAGTCACGACACTGCAGGCAAGTGCGACACTGCAGGCAAGTCACGACACTGAAGACAAAGTTCGACACTGCGGGCAAAGTCGCGACTTACTGTGGGCAAAGTCGCGACCTCACCGGACAAAGTCTTTGAGCACTCTTGGGCAAAGTCGCGACACTCTGCGGGCAAAGTGCGACACTGAAGGCAAAGTGCGACACTGCGGGCAAAGTGCGACACTGCGGGCAAAGTGCGACACTGCAGGCAAAGTGCGACACTGCGGGCAAAGTGCGACACTGCGGGCAAAAGTCACGACACTCGCGGGCAAAGTCGCGCGACACTGCAGGCAAAATTAGCGGACACTGATGGCAAAGTGTGACACTTTCTTTGAGCAAGAAGTGTGAGCACTACTTGAACAAAAGTGTGACACCCAGCAGACAAAGTCTCGACACCGCCCAGACAAAGTCTTGTACTGATGGCAAAATGGGACACTGATGGCAAGTTCACCACTGTATGGGCAAGTAGGACACTGATGGCAAAGTCACACTCTTGAGCCAGGTTCACCACTGTGGGCAAAATGGGACACTCATGGCAAGTCTGACACTGTGGGCAAAAGTCTGACACTGATGTGAAGTCGACACTGGGCAAAGTCACCTGCGGGCAAAGTGTGACACTGCAGGAAAAGTGCGACACTGCGGGCAAAGTGTGACACTGCAGGCAAGGAGTCTGACACCCTATAACGAACAAAGTCTTGAGAACTGATGTAAAGTTCACCACTGTGGGCAAAGTAGGACACTCATTTCAAGTGCAACACTGTAAGGCAAAGTCTGACACTGATGGCAAGTCCGACACTACTTGAACCAAAAGTCACGACACTGATGGCAAAGTTCACCACTGTGGGCAAAGTAGGACACTGCTGTGAAGTCGCGACACTCTTGGGCAAAGTCGCGACACTGCGGGCAGAAGTCGCGACACTGCGAGCAAGTCGCGACACTGTGGGCAAAGTCGCGACACTGCGGGCAAAGTCTTGAAACTGATGCTTAAAGTTGTTCACCTGTATGGGCAAAGTAGGACACTGCTGGCAAGTCACGACACTCACGGGCAAGTCACGACACTGCGAGGGCAAGTGCGACACTGTGGGCAAGTCGTACTGCGGGCAAAGTCGCGACACTGCGGGCAGAAGTGCATTGCGGGCAAAGTCGCGACACTCTTGAATAAGTGTAGAGCACTGCGGCAAAGTGCGACACTGCGGGCAAAGTGCGACACTGCGGGCAGAAGTGCGACACTGCGGGCAAAGTTCACCACTGTGGGCAAAGTAGGACACTGATGGCAAAGTGCGACACTGCAGGCAAAGTGCGACACTGCGGGCAAAGTGCGACACTGATGGCAAAGTCACGACCTCTGCGAGACGAAGTCGCGACACTTTCACCGGGCAAAATGCGACACTGATGGCAAAGTGCGACACTGCGGGCAAAGTCACGATACTACGAGCAAAGAGTCACGACACTGCCGGCAAAGTGCGACACTGCAGGCAAAGTACGACACTGAGAGCAAAGTGTGACACTGCAGGCAAAGTGCGACACTGCAGGCAAAGTACGACACTGCAGGCAAAGTGCGACACTGCGAATAAAGTTGGTTGATTCACCACTGTGTGGGCAAAAGTGGGACACTGATGGCAAAAGTTCACCACTGGGCAAAATTAGGACACTTGCTGATGGCAAAGTGCGACACTGCGGGCAGAGTGCGACTCTGCGGGCAGAGTGCGACACTGTGGGCAAAGTATGACACTGATGGCAAAGTGCGACACTGCGGGCAAAGTACGACACTGCGGGCAAAGTGCGACACTGTGGGCAAAAATGTAACCACTGATGTGAAGTCGACACTTTCTCTTGAACCCAAAATCTGACACTGAGGGCAAAGTTCACCACTGTGGGCAAAGTAGGACACTGATGGCAGAGTGCGACACTGTAGGCAAAGTACGACACTGATGGCAAAGTGCGACACTGCAGGCAAAGTGCGACACTGCAGAGCAAAGTTCACCACTCGCGGGCAAAATAGCAATGACACTGTTGTTAGCGTCACGACACTGATGGCAAAGTCACGACACTGCGGGGAAAAAGTCGCGACACTCTGCGGGCAAAGTCGCGACCTCTTGGGCAAAGTCGGCACTGCAGGCAAAGTACGACACTGTGCGGGCAAAGTGCGACACTGCGGGCAAAGTGCGACACTGCAGGCAAAGTGCGACACTGCGGGCAAAGTGCGACACTGCGGGCAAAGTGCGACACTGCAGTCAAAGTTCACCACTGCGGGCAAAGTAGGACACTGATGGCAAAGTAGGACACTGCGGGCAAAGTGTGAAACTGCAGGCAAATTTCACCACTGCGGGCAAAGTAGGACACTGATGGCAAAGTGCGACACTGCAGCAAAGTGCGACACTGCAGGCAAAGTTCACCCTGCGGGCAAATGCGACACTGATGGCAAAAATCGACACTGCAGGCAAGAGTCGCGACACTGCGAACAAGTCTGCGACACTCTTGAACCAAAGTTCACCACTGGCTGGTAAAGTAGGACGCATTAAGCCAGAAGTCGACACTTTCTGCAGACAAAGGATTCACCCTCTTGAGACGAAAGTATGACACTGATGTAAAGTCTGACACTGCGGCAAGTTCACCACTGTGGGCAAAATGGGACACTGATGGCAAAGTCTGGGCACCTGCGGGCAAGTCAAACACTGCAGGCAAAAGTTCACCACTGTGGGCAATCTGGCACCTGATGGCAAAGTCGCGACACTTTCTTGAGACGAAGTCTGCGACACTGCGGGCAAAGTGCGACACTGCAGGCAAAGTGCGACACTGCAGGCAAAGTTCACCACTGTGGGCAAAGTAGGACACTGCAGGCAGAATGCGACACTGGCGGGCAAAGTTGAAACTGCGGGCAAAGT
The DNA here is from genome assembly GCA_037389245.1 of Oryzias sinensis. Lineage (NCBI taxonomy): Eukaryota > Metazoa > Chordata > Actinopteri > Beloniformes > Adrianichthyidae > Oryzias > Oryzias sinensis. The sequence goes on along the minus strand of CM074489.1, from coordinate 3,262,216 downwards.
ATGACACTGATGGCAAAGTGCGACACTGCGGGCAAAGTTCACCACTGTGGGCAAAGTAGGACAATGATGGCAAAGTGCGACACTGCGGACAAAGTGTGACACTCTTGAGCAAAGTCTTGACACTACCCAGGCAAAATTAATGACACAACAGGCCAAAAGCGCGACACTGCAGGCAAAAGTTCACCACTGTGGGCATAGTGCGACACTGCGGTCAAAGTGCGACACTGCAGGCAAAGTGCGACACTGATGGCAATGTGTGACACTGCAAACGAAGTACGACACAGTGAGACACTGCAGGACTGCACAGTTTATCCAGTTTATTACAGCAGAAATGCCGGAGCTTAGTACATGCGGCTCCAACTATTGCATGTTTGGTCGCACATTTCTTGTGTGAAAGCGTTCTTCTCAGTAGCCGCGTTTACATGGGCAAAAGTAATCGGAAAGAACGCCTGTCGGAAAAAATATATCATGTAAATCGCCGTATGGAATACTCTGCCCCGGTCAGACTCAGCCGGATCAAGGCCTATTTCCGTCGAGATAGGTGGGTTATTGTCGTTTATCCACGATCGTGGAGCATACTAGCAGTCATTCCGATCATGTGTCACTATTGCTCTGGGTTACGTCATGCATAGATGGTGTGTGGCTCTGCAGACGCCCAATGAAAAGCGCCGTTCCGCTCTCGCCCCTCTGGCTCTCCCCTCTCTTTCACCCCTCATGAAGGAGATGCAGGGAAGGAATTAACCCGTGCCCCCGACCCTCCTCGGTCCACTGGCACCAGAGTGGGCAGAAACAACAGTTATGGTGTTGTCTGGGGTGGGGTGGGGGGTGCTTTTTTACCCGTGCGTTTTGTTGTTTTGTTATGTGTGGGAGAATCCAGACTGCGAGCCGCCCGCCCGCTCTGGGTTAGCGGCTGCAGGACTCAGGAGGAACCGTGTTGAACAGAGCTTCAGACGCCAGCTCACAGAAGAGTAACTTTGGGCGGTCTGTGTGAACTTTTCAGAGCAGAAATAAATGTCGCGTGGTGTCATGTGGATTTGTGTTTCCAGTTGTGTCCCGACAAAATAAAGGCTGATTTTATTTCCATACATTTATGTGCAGCTAAGATGCAGATTGTCTGCGTTTCTCATATACGGTCCTGGATTCTGTGTCCATCAAGGCTAATGTTGTTAGCCCGTGTTAGCCTGTCCTAAGCCTTCTTCCAGCTCTGTTTCATTCACAAAACAGCACTGATCACTGAATTATAGCGATGGCTTGAACAGGCGCTTCCTGTATGACATTAATAAAAAGCCGCGTTTGGAAAGATGGGTACCGTATTAGGAGCTGCTTTATGCTGCTCTGTCTGTGGCAGCGGTTTGTTTAAAATGGGACCCTAGTTCATATCCGGGTGATTTTACACTACTCGCATGCCAGATGATTCATTCGAATGAAAGTCACGAGCCATAGGAGCGTTTGTTCCTAATCGGAAGGATTTTCTGTGCCCATGTGCAGGGTGGTCTGCTTAACCATTGATCCGATCAAGATATTCTGCTTAGCAACATGACTAGTGATGACTACTAACAAAATGGCACACCGATATCGTCTTACTGATGAGCTGTTGCTCTCCATCGCCAGAATCTCCATAACACAGGACCTCAAACAAAAACTAACTTCATGCTAAAAGACGAAGCCAGGTCTCCAGCTGTGATCAATTGACACACGAGAAAAGAAAATTTCTCTATGCTGAAAAGCACAAATTGGATTTCTATGTCCAGGTTTTGTGCGTTTTTCGCTATATTTGTAATTCATATGCTTTTGACTGGATTTGTTCTTATGAAACCCATCTTTAGGGATATTCAAAAGTGTTTTTTTTAAATATAAAATGACATAAAAGTAAAATAATGTAATTTAAAAAAAAATATTTACCGGTACTTTATTTCTTATATAATTTTGACAGGATATATTTTTAGTGAGCAAATTCTTATGTTATTTAAGGTATAATTAGATTTTTTTAAGAACTATATTCCCGTCTGTTTTCATTCATATTTATGTTAAAAAAAAGTATGTTCAATAAAAGTGTATCCTGTTAAACCTTCGACCCAAAGTGGGTGTTTAATTTAGGCCCCCTGTGCAACTGAGTTTGACACACCTTCGCATTCTCACTACAAGAACATGTTAAAAACACCAAAAACACCATTTCCCATTGGAGTGGTTCTTTGATGGGGTTTTTTACGGTTCTAAATGTATGGATTGACTTTGAGTGAGATGCTTTTTTAAAAACTTCAATCAGAAAAAACACATTTTTTTGCTCAAAATCCAATTTTTGCTCTCGAAAGTGATGCCGAGGCTCAGACTGCCTTTAGCAGGACCGGCTCTTCTGCTGCTCCCTGCTGTGCAGGTCCTGATGAAGCGCCTCAGCGTCCCTGATGGCGCCGTGATGGACCATCAGGGAGCGCGGATGAACAGATGAAGATGTCTTTATGATGATGTCTGTTCCTGAGACCAGCATTGTAGCTCACTCTTCTCTGCTCCAGCTGAGCTTCATCTCACTATTATGCTGATGACCCCCTCCTTACCTGTGTTTTCCCTCAGCTTTGCCTGTCAGGTGCAGTACCCAGCTCAGCAGAATGTGGCAGTGCAGTCTTGGCGTTATTCTTGGGAGTGTGGATGTGTTTGCGGCCCGTGTCGTCTCGCGCGTCACGACATCAGGCAGGGGCGGGCTGCTGATCTAAGAACCCTGAGGGCAAAAGCCGGACCACAGGCCTCTCTGGGGGCTCCGCCGGACTCAGAGGTGCCGCTGCTTTCTCTCATGTCTCCAAAAAACATGAATGTACAATTATGACTCTAATGTTTAACTATATAATGTTGATCTGAACCCCCAAAACGATAAAACTGTCTTCAAGTGAGCAAAGCAACCTGCCTCAGATGAATGTACATGCAAAAGTATGACAGTTGATCCTTCGAGCCGATCTCTGGTCACTCTTGGTAGCCAGTTCAGGCTTCAGAGCCAGACGGCGTGTCCACCCGTCAGCAGGTTTCTTCAGTGTCGACTGGAAATGTTTGTTTACAAGGACAACTCACTCTGTGAGTGAAAAGGTGTTTTCTCTCCCCCTCCAGATGGTTTTAGAGTGGGGAGGGTCTCTCTCATCAGGTCAGTAGACATCTTCCAGCACTGGGAAACTAATGAAAGCTGTTTATTTACAGTGAAAAAGGAAGCGGCCGTCTGTATTCCTAGTGGTCGGTTCTTTTGAACAGTGAGAAAAATTGAGAAATCCACTTTAAAGAATTCATTTACATTTATTCCGGTTTCATTGAGGGAAATAAGTATTTGATCCCTCTTACTGGAAAGATTTGGTACTTTGGAGCAAAACCCTTAGTATCAGCACAGAGGTCAGAGGTTTCTTGTAGTTGATGAGCAGGTTTCTGCACATATCAGGAGGAATTTTGGTCCTTTCTACTTTACTAAATCATTCAGATTTGGTGGCTGTTGCTTAGCAACTCTGAGCTTCAGCTCTGTCAAAAGGTTTTCTAGAGGATTGAGGTCAGACACGGCTGGACCACTCCATGACCTTGATATGCCTCTTTTCAACCTTTCATTGGTTGTCGTGGCTAAATGTTTTGGGTCATTGTCCTGTTGGAAGACCCATCCATGCTTCTTGTGTTCGTCATTTGTCAATGTGCGCAGATGTCCGTCGAGGGTTTCGGCTGACGGGTCTTTATGTGAACTCAGTTTTGAGCTGTATTCCTGGTCAGTTCGGAATCACACAGTTTATACACAATTATGATATCAATCTTACACAATTGTATATGATTTTTGTGAGATGCATATGCAAATTCTTGGCTTTCCAGGACCGTTCCATGCACGTCTAACAGACTTTTCACGCGTGTGCCACCGATGTATCACTTTTGTACTGGGTATATGGTGCACATACTGTATCACGTTCACATTACATAATTGATGAACACATTTTCGGCCAGATTTATCATTTAGGCTACATTGCTGCAGCAACCAGCGCTGGCTGTGGCTCATAACCTGACCTGATGCTGTAGATGCAGATTGTTGAATTCATAAACAGCAAATAAATCAAACTCAAAAAGTAGCTATTCTACGTAATTAACCAAATATAGCCGGTGCTGCACTTCTTTTTTTTTTTTTGGCCGGACGGACCCAGAGGAAGGGTTAAGTTTAGGATTACGGGTTGAGGTTAAGATTCTTTCGTGGGGCAGAGACGAGCAGTTTCAATCTGAGGTCTTGGGTTGTGATGTGAGCGACGGGTGCGACACAAATGTCTGGCAGCAGGACAATTTTAGCAGCCTGGAGCAATTTGTTACTTCAGAACCAAATGGCCGTACATTAATGTCTTGCTTCCCATTTCTGTGACATCTTCTTCTGCCAGGCGTCTTTTGGATGTCTGTCCGGTGTTTGGACAGAACCCCTCTTTCTGCAGAACCATTGTTTCTGTTCTTGAATCCTTTAGAACCTGGAGGAGCTGGAAGCGGCTTCAACGTATCTGGAGTGCGCTAAAGCCTGAAATGTTTTTATCTGCAGGCATTGTAGTTCATTTTAACTTAGATTATTTACTTTTAATCTGTTTTCAACCATCATTAAGGGTTAGTGGAAAAAAACCCTTCTCAGTTAAAAGATGTGGATTTGGCATAAAACTGCTCATGGGGAACTAAAGGGAAAGTGGTTTACTGTGTTCATAAAACACTTGAACATGGGTTACTGAGATCTGAAACCTTGAATTCCATCTTTCTGCTTTGGGGACTTTGATAGGCTGTGAGTGAGCAGGAGGCGTCTACACTCCAGCTTTCCAGCAGCAGCAGCAGCAGACTGTGGACGTCCCGACTGCTGCACCTCTCAAACTGAGCTCATTATTCCTAAATGCATCTTCAAAACGATAAGAGGCTCTAAATGAACGATGACGGGAGGCTGTTGATTCCCTACAGGCAAGCGCCATTGATCCATCAATAATTGGATTTAGAAAAGAAACGGTTAGAGATGGGAGGATTTGAGATGAATAACAGAAAAAGAAACAGAAGCGATTCATCAGATCCCACGGAAATGATCCGTTTGAGAGGCAGAGCGTTCGTCACTGTGTTGCTGATAAGGAATGACAGCAATCTTCATTTAAAGTTTAAAAACCATTGTGAGAATCAAAAGATAAAGAAGTTGAAATTGGCTTGAAATCTGAATGCTGCTGAAACTAAGGACAGGGGAAATGACAGATATGTCCTCCATCATGAGGAAAATGCAAAAATAAGCATGTTAAAGCCTGCCATTTTCATCAAGTTGGTTTTCGCGGTAATCTGTAAGTGCTCAAAAACCGTCAGGTTAGAAAGATCTGTTACTCCAAACATTTTCTCTGTTCAATTGTCTTCAATTGATTCGTCACGTCTTAAACATGACACCCTGGTCATTCTGTGGGGTCTGATACTAACCTGAAAGCTTGTCGGCGATTAACACAAACATGTTTGTAGCCCTTTTTCATTCAAAAGAATGTGATGACTGATACGGATTCTGTTGTTTTTCAGGGACAGAAGACGTGAGAGTTTTTCATTCACGAGGTTGACCCTGAAGAAAAGGAGAATCTGATCAGGCAAGAAGATGAGGAGGAGGAGAAGGAAAAGTGTATGACTCCTCAGAAACAACAGCCCTCAAAGAGGACTCATCCACTCCCTATCAGGAGGGAGGAGAGTGGGCAGCAGCCCTGGCAACGGGACGATGGGACACACGGGCAGCAGATCCTGCTTCTGTTGGACTCAGAGAGCTCCGGCCGCCCCTTCTATCCGCTGCAGCTCCCGGCTGGCTGCTTGCTAAGCCGCGACAAATCCACTGTCTCACTGCTCGGGTGAGGTGCACCCCCATCCAGCCTGACTGTTTGCCAACAGCGGAGGGGGGGGACAGGAGTGAGAAGCCAGCTGTTTCCTCAGAGGCTTCCCAAAAGGCCGCCTCAGCAGCTCCTCCTGCTGAAGACGCGCTTGTGTGTCACAGAGGAGTCAGAGAGAGACGCTACAGCTGCTCCAGCTGCGGGAAAAGGTTCTTCCAGGTGGGTCATTTGAAGAAGCATCAGTTCAGCCACACTGAGAAACCCACTTCACCTGCCAGGACTGTGGGAAACACTACACATCTGCAGAAACTTCGAGGCCATATCAGGTACAGCAGCGCCACATGCATGGGTCACACTGAAGTTTGATGAAGGTCGCTTCGGACATCTTTTGATGAATCATGTTCTGCGAAACTCACTGCTGCCGATCTTTATGCCGATACGGATCACGATTTGTGCGTCAGAGTCGCTGAGTGTCAATCTTAAGTCTCGTATAGATGCGATCCAAGGTCCTGCAATGCGATCAAACACAATCGGGGACTCGGCTGTTCAGTTTTCAGTGTATAAATCAGTATGCTTGTCAATGCTGGGATTTTTGTCCTGAACTACCCATTTTCCTCACCCGCTGGGGTTGCCGGAGACTGTCCCGGTTACTGTTGGGAGAAGGCGGGATACACCCTGGATAGGTTGCCAGCCTGTCACAGAGCCCATGGAGCTGGAGCAATCGAGCCCACCAGGTCGGACCTGGTTCCAGAAGCGCCGCCCAGGGTCCGGCCGCAGAGCGCCCTAAATATAACACTGTGATGAAAAGATCATCTTCAGTAGTCGTCAGGAGAGGGGTCATTTCCTGAAACATCGTTTACATTAACATGAAGAATCAGACATCTTCTGCTCTCCTATTCTACGGGTGTCCTTTAGGACTCATGGACCACGGTTTAACCAGGCTGTAGGAGGAACCGAGCAGCTACAAGTGTTCCTGTTTATAAAATCTGGCTCCCGTCCATACCGCCCTCGCATAACTCCCGTTTAAGTGGCCATTTCCGATTCAAAGTCTCTGTAAATGCATATTTCCGGCTTCTGCATTCAGAATTCTCACGTTCACTCGTAGCTACGCAGGTTTCTACGCGCCCCTTTATGGGCTCTTCGTGCAGCCATTGAGCACCTGTTAGAAGTTAAACCAGTTAAACTTTCACCAATCAGGGACTCGGATTTGGCAGTGGCGGCAGCGTCCTTTTAATTTCACGGAAGTGCCAAACGTAGGAAAATTGATTGTGATTGGGAAAAAATGATGATTGCGGTTTATATCCGGACACCAAATCTTTTACATATCAGAACGGAGCTGAGAAAGAAAAAGTCTGGAGCAAGACTCCCCAGAGTTACACTGCTGGGACATTTCACATTCAGCCTCTTCCAACTGTGGGTAGTGGTCAACAGTAGAAAAAGAAAAAGAGGGAGAATCTCCTCCCTGCTTCTCCAGTCTGAACACACCGGTCGCTTCACACTTGACGGAAGCAGGGATTGTTAAAAGTCTGTACCTCTGATAAAGATCAAACCCCGTTTCTATGTAGGAGTTCTCAAGCTGATCTCATTACCTGCAGTGTCATTGATGGACCTCCTCTAGTTGACTTTCCATGTGTGCTGGTGCTGTTTCATCTGGCGTCTGCTGAGTTTAATTGGTCTCTTTGATCCACGTCTCCTGAGATTCTAGAGGAAATCTGTTCTGACTGCAGGGGAAGCTTTCTCCACGTTCCTTGCATCCTGCTGCAGAGAAGCAGCAGCAGATTTTCTCACATGAAAAGCTCTTTCCTTGCAGTTGAGTCACCGAGGGGAGCGGCCCTTCTCCTGCTCTCACTGTGAGAAGACCTACGGCCTGAAGCGGGACCTAAAGGAGCACATGGTGCTGCACACGGGAGAAAAGCCCTACATCTGTGAACAGTGTGGCAAAGCGTTTGCTCGGCGCCCCTCCCTACGTGTGCACCGGCTCCTGCACTGCAGCAGACGCATCTACCCGCAGGCCCCAAAGGTAATCTGGTGTGTTCAACAAGGAAACTGGAGGCAAAGAAGGGAGTAAAATTGAAGCTCTACTGCCCTTTGATCTGCTCTTCCAGCTTCAGTGTCCCGTCTGCACCAAGCTGCTGGCCAACTCCGGCTCCTTGAGGAACCACATGAAGCTCCACAGCGGACAGAAGCCTCACAGCTGCCAGCACTGCGGGAAAACCTTCAGTCAGAAAGGTGAACTGTGGACACTGAGGAGCCCTGATGTCTATACACACCAAACACACACACACACATTGTAGAGGATAGTGTAGTGTATGGCGGGTAGGGGTGATGCTGTGGTTGCGTTGTGCTCTTTTGGCTGCTTGGGTTAGGCGCTGGGGCTGGCCTGCGGTGGCGTGGCTCCGACTGGGTGGTGGGGGGCTCAGGGGTCCTCCGGGTCCTGGCTCTATCCTTGGCCCGCGCCTTGGTGTCCGGTACCCGATGGCCCCAATGGCTGCCGCCGGGCGGCGGAGCACCTCTGTCCTGTGGCCTTGGGGCCCTGACGCTGAGGTTGCCCATGCTCCCTGGTGCCTCCTCTGCACCTGGTCGGGTGGGTGGGGAGTCCCCCCCGCTTGGGCTGTGTGGGTCCCGTTGCCGGGGGTGCTATGGGTCTCTTGCCCCCTCTCTTCTGGTCTTGCTGGTCGGGCTGGGGAGGATCTGGTTCCCCTTATGATCATGACATCATGATGTGAAGATTGAACAAATAGTTTTGGGAATTTCATTCTGATCTGAGAATTGTACTAAAGCGACTGAGAAAAACTGTAAGTGCATGTTCGCTTAAAGTTTTTAAATCCATGCAGCCAGTGCCTGACTACTGGAAGAACGGACCCGGAAGAGGTAGTTAGGATTAGGTTAATAGGTGCTAACAACATTTAGCCAACTTACATGATTTGTCTATGAAGACTCTCATTCATCCAGGTTGGTTCCATTGTAGTAAGTTTAGGGGATGTCATCTGGACTTGGTTTTAAAGTTGGAAGACGTTTCGCCTCTTATCCAAGAGGCTTTGTCAATTCTGAAATAGCTGGTCTAAGAGCTGGTATATGCGCTCATGGGGGAGGAGTCAGACCTGAAACTGGAGGTGTTGTCCACTTAGCCTACATGGTTTCGGGTCGTTAATAGTCCTTTGTCCTCAGCTGGGGATTGGGGAGCCAGTGACTCCCTCTCCAAATTGGTCATCTCTTTCAGCGGTTAACGACTCAGGTGGAACTGGTTCGGTTTGTTTAAGTTTCAAAACACTGCCGTAAATGGATGGAAGAATAAACCTGAGACCACCATTCTTATTAAGTGAAGGTTAATCCTTCTTGACAAAGATGGCTTCTTTCACTCCTCGCTCAAACCATCCTTTCTCTCTGGCTAGACTTTTGACGCCTCCCCCATGAGCGTATATATACCAGCTCTTAGACCAGCTATTTCAGAATTGACAAAGCCTCTTGGATAAGAGGCGAAACGTCTTCCAACTTTAAAACCAAGTCCAGATGACATCCCCTTAACCTACTACAATTCACATGATTGTTTGCACGGTTTTTCAGGACTGTTCATTCAAAAGCCGCCTCCGCTAGCGCACACACCGTCCCAAAGCCGCTTCCCTGCTTGGAGATACAAATCTCCCCGGAGACACGGTTCTCCTGAGTCCGGGAGCTCGCTCTCGCAGAGCAGGCGGATGTAACAATATCATATAATACATAACAAAGCACCCTCCACTGCTCGCAAACACAAAGCTAGCAGTCCGGCTGCTCTGCTCAGAGACACGGTTCGGTCGCGTGGAGCAGCCGGTTCATTCTAACAGCCCACAGATCTTTTTACATAGTGGGTTGTGGCAAAATCTCTCTATAAACATTACAAAGAATAATGTCAGACACAACTTATGAGGGAAAAGAACTTTAAGTTACAAAAGGAAACGTGAAATGACAATAGGTAGAGCCCGAGCAGATCTCCACGCTATGTAGTTTGTCCAAGTGGGCTACCGTAGTGTGACGTCATGTGCAGTTTTGGTGCCTACACCGGGGTTGAGCTGAGCCCCCCCCCATCGTGAGAGTGCTTCATCTTTTCTGTAAATGGCAATAATCCAAGACATGATCACATTTTTAGACTGTTTTTGTTTCATGCAAACATGAATCAACCGGAGGCAGAATCAGGAAAAAAACGTGCTTTTCTGTCAATCTGCTCCCATTTAGTAAATCTCTCCTTGTTTTCAGGTTTTATCTTGATTTTACAGTTAGATGACATCAAAGACATCTTCATACAATTTATAAGTTACTTTTATGCAATTTCCTTTCCTTAAAAAAATTCAGGAAATAATTTTCATGCAGGTGGTTCAGACGACTGGCTGACCCCCCTCTTGTCGTAGAGGGGTACAGGGGTTGTGACTTCAGACTTCAGACTTGAACCTGAAACAGACACTGTTGAGGGCAAGAAGCGTTTGTCTTTATGAACGCTCAAGCTAGCGCTAGCATCTGCTGCTTTGTTCTACAAACATTTTTACAGCTTGTATTCGGGCTGCATGAAATTAGGAAAATTCCCTATATTAATGATCAATGTTGCAATGACGATATAACTTGCGATATATGAAAAAATAGCAAAACAACGAAAAAACATAATTTCTATTTCACTGCAGTATAGTTAAAATAAGAGTCAACATACCTTAAATTAAGATCCAAATGAAACTAGTCTACATGGTAGGCGAGATTCTAACATAAAAGGGCTCCATCCGATTGGTCACACACATAAATAGATTTAATTGATTGGTTAAATACTTCAAGTGGCCAAAGAATTTTTTAGCACATTTAATGTAACCATTTATTGTGATTTTCGCCGTCTTTTGCGAGATGCATATTGCACTGCTTGATATCGCAATCATGATACATTTGCGATTTATTGTGCAGGCCTAACTTGTATTTAGTTAAACTTTGTGTTAGAGCCAATTTCCAAAAAGGAGATGTTAAAATGAAGCAGTTTGTGTTAAATATAGTCCATCATTTGTAACAAATCTGAGATTTTATTTTTTGGCCATGTCGCCCAGCTCTAGGGTCTGTGGTTTTGTGTAACCCTTGTGCTATCCTAGGCACTTTAACATTGGGAGTGGGGTCATCTAGATCAGTGTTTTTCAACCAGTGTGCCGCGGCACACTAGTGTGCCGTGGGAGATAGTCAAGTGTGCCGTGGGAAATTGCCCTCATTAACTGATTTAACAACATTTTCCATCTCCAGGATTTCAGTTCTTTGTTCATCCCTACAGGTCCTGATAAAACACTAAGAAATTGGGAATATGAAAGATCATAAAATACTTTTTTCTTTGTGTTCATTTGATTCTAAGAAATACATTTTGATAAGAATGACAGTACCGCGATTTAGCCACAGCTTCAGCTGTTAGGAAAATTTCCGCCCCTTTAACTGTCTCCACCAATCATTCTTGGAGGCTTAATCACATGTCATCAGTCTGACCAATCAGAAAGGGTTAAAGTATTCACTTCCTTGTTCTGAATTCTGCTGGAAAAGTCTCTCAGTTCTAACTAAAATACCAGCTAAAGCTCGTCTTTAGCGGGGTAGCTTTCCACAGAATCCGGTGTCAGACTGTGGAACAAATGAACAAAACAATGAAGCTCAGAGACGCTAGTCTCTCTGCGTTCGGCGGATTATTGAACTACATCTCCCATGATGCATTTGGTTAAAGTGTGTGTGAGCGTCTGGGCGCGCGACTCTCTCCTCTTAACATTGTGAAACCACAACGACCACAAATCAAACAGTTTTTAAATCTTTTAACGTAACTTTTATCACATCTTAAAAAAACAGCTGCAGCTTCCAGCTTTTTCTGCCACAATTATCACAAAAATGCATGTGAGATTATGGAGGGACTGTGGATCAATACAGACCGAGTTTCTCCTTTTTTTTTCTTTTTTTTTTTGAATGCCGGTGTGCCGCGGGATTTTTTTCAAGGTTGAAGTGTGCCGTGGCTCAAAAAAGGATGAAAAACACTGATCTAGACCCACTAGACAGTGCTCTGAACCTTTTTTTCTTCAATGATTTGTGATCTTCACTGGTGTCCATGGATTACATGAAATCTTTCCACCTTTATCCACCTTTGTCATGGTAGGGAGAACACGTCAATGGAAGGGTAGGGTCATCTGGACCCCATAGGATAGCATAAGGGTTAAGGACGTCTGGAGTGGCAGAGAAGTATGTTAGAGCAGTGCAGCACATACTTTACTCCTCCTGCTTACTATAGAGTTAAGAGAGGAAGGTCTTAGGTTCTTGTGTTGTCGAAACACGTCAGGTATGTGAACAAAACATAATCGTGTCTGACAACACAAGAACCTAAAAAGTCAGTTAACAACACTGACACTATGAACTTTATTGAACTAATAAGAGGATGGTCTTGTTGGCTTATCTCACAAAAACCTTCTGGCGGTGTTTGGAGTTTTTCTCAGATAAACCATTGAAGAGTCTCGTCACATGGGGGTTCAGCTTCCTTAATGCAAACATTGATAATGTGCAGTGAAGTGTCAGGAGGGCAACTGACAATGAGGATGAGTCCTCTTCATTTTCCTATCAAATGCTGTCTAGACAGCGTGCTCTGTCTGCCGAAGGTGTGACAATCACCGTCAAGGCTGTCTCTACTGTGGGAACGCTGTGGAGTAACAAGACCGTCCGCTCGAAAGGATCCACTCCATGAAACGCATAACGCACATTTAAACGTGGAAAGAATGTTAAGCTTTGCTGATCTCATACCTTTCTTTCATTTCACAGGCTGATGAGACTTTTTAAACCTTTCAGATGCAGAAAGTCATGTTCTGCCATCCCGTCCCTATGGCAACAGCCATCAACCTGTTGAACACAATAGCTTGACTGAAAGAAAGTGTCTACTTACTTTCTATCCATCCATGAGTAGCTGCAGCTCTCGCCTGACTCAGGAATTTGCTCACCGCTGTCCTGAAAACTCAGCAGCTTTACTTCAACATGATTTGTAAAAATACAGTTTTTATAATATTTATAAAGTACTTCTGCAAACAGTCATGCGTCCCAAGGTCTTTAGAGAAAATAGATCCAAATTCCAGAGCAGTAATAGGAAGAAAAACAATCAGAAAAACATTCACAATGTGAGAATAAGAAGAAGATACAGGGCATTTTAATATAAAGAGCCTAAAACTGAGCTTGAACTGCATCAAGAAGCAGCTCTGAAGTCAACGAGCAAATATGGATTCATCCAGACCTCCGTCTTTAAGGTTATGGGCGGCCGTGTTGCAGCGGTCGACCCATGATCGTAATATTGCAGGTTCTATTCACGCCCATGAGCCAATGCGCCTACCACCTTGCCTCTGGTGGTAGGCGGGCGCCTGTGTTTGGCAGCGGAGCCGCCTCCAGTGTGTGACTGTGTGTGTGACTGGGTGAATGGGTCTGTGACTGGGTCATGTAGGTAGAAAAGCGCTATATAAATATACGCCATTTAACCGAGATCCTGGTTTTAGAAGCTAAATGGTTGGGAAAAAGATGTCTGCATGGCTGAGAACATGAGGGATGTATGATGAAACATGTATGGTGCCATGCTCAGTCTTAGTGTGTCATCTGTCCCAGGTAACCTGGAATGTCACTTGAGGATTCACAGCGGAGTGAAGCCGTTTTCCTGTTCCGAGTGCAACCAGTCGTTCTCCCAGAAACCTGATCTCCAGCGGCACATGTTCTCCCACACCGGAGGGGGGTTCCTGTGCAGTTACTGTGGGAAATCCCTACGGGACCCCCACAGTCTGAGGTCCCACGAGAGACTGCACACTGGAGAGAGACCCCATCGCTGCTCTGTGTGTGGAAAAGGTGACTCCTGATCTTAATCTAATACACCTATACACCAGCGTTCTTGGTTCCGGAGGTCCAGGGTTCATGTAACCGGATCACTTTCTGTCAAACGCTTCAGCCTCCAGGTTCCTTCTGTCAGCATGTACTAGTTGAAGCGAGCGTGTCATAAATCCAGTTTCAAGTTCGGCTACGATCAAAATCCCAAACTCCTCCAAAGCATGCTAAAGATCCTGGTTTCACGAAACCAGCAGGATCAAGCCTGCAAAGCTGGGATTAAGGAAATGTTTCAAGTTTTCCTTTCACCTCCAAACAGCATTCCCAGTCCCGGTCAACCCCGCCCCGCCACCATAAATGGTATTGACAAAGGCCTGGTGACACTTTTGAGGGGAAGGTTGCTGTAAGGCTGATAGGTTTGGAAGTTTGGCCCCCCCAGGAAAAACCTTCTACTATTGGACATAAAGAAGCCAAAGAAAGATAGAAAATACCTTCAAAAGGCATGACGGATGAGACATTCTTGTATTATGTAAGGCATTATTTCCATCATTTACCCTTTCAAAGTAAATAAAATAATAGCGTGTGCAAAAGTTTGGGCACCCTGCAGAATATATAGCATGCACCGCCCCCTTTGGAAAAGCTGGGGACCTGACTGTGTCATGGATTGTTACCAACCATCGTCAGCAAAGACCATTTGGTTTCAATCTCAAAAATGTGAAACAATGTGAGTCATCTGACTTTTGCCCCAACAGTCAGCATCATGGGTTCTTCCCAGCCCTAGTCCTCAGGGCACATTATCCTGCATGTTTTGCGTATTTCCCTTCCTATGTACACCTGATTCAACCCATCATCAGGCTCTGCATCAAAGGCAAGTGTGTTCCAGCAGGGTTGGATTGAAAAAATGCAGGACAGTGTTCCCCGAGGACCACTACCTATAAGAAGATAGCAAAGCCTTTTCAGATGCCAGTATCCTCTGTTCGGAATGGCATCAACAGGAACAGTGGAAGTTCAAGCAAGATCTGGAAGACCAAGAAAATCTCAGACAGAGCAGCTCACAGGATTGTGGGAAAAGCAAGTCCAAACCCTTGCCTGACTGCAGGATCCCTCCAGAAAGACCTGACTGACTCTGGAGTTGTTACACACTGTTCTAATGTAAAGAAACATTTTGGCTAGAGTGAGCGAAGATATGTTTGGAGAAGAACGGGCACAGAGTTTAATGAAAAGAGCCTGTGTCCAACTGTTAAGCACCGGGGTGGATCCATTATGCTTTGGGGTTGGATCACAGCCAGCGGTACAGGAAACATTTTACGAGGAGAAGGAAAAATGGATTCAACCAAATTTCAGCAAATTTTGGACGCTAACTTGATGGCATCTATGAAAAAGCTGAAGTTGAGGACAGTACGGCTTCTACAGATGGATAATGATCCTGAACACGCCTCCAAATCCACGCTGGTAAACTTTAAGGTTTGGCCATGGCCTTCCTAATCATCTGACCTCAACATCATTGAAAATCTATGGATAAACCTGAACAGAGATGTGTGTGACAGACATACCAGAAGTCTCAGAGAACTGGAAGACTTTTTGAAAGAAGAATGGGTCAAGATACCTCTAACAAGAATAGAGAGACTCTTGGCTGGCTACAAAAAACCTTTACAAGCTGTGATACTTGCCAAAGGGGGGGGGGCAACTCTGCAGGGTGCTCAAACTTTTGCACACGCCATTATTTTGCTTTCTTTTATTTTGAGAGGGTGAAATGATGAAACTAAAGGCTTTTTTTTTTAATATTACAAGAATGTCTCATCTGTAATCTGATGCCTTTTCAGGTTTTTTACATCTTTCCTTGGCTTCTTCATGCACACTAATGTAACGTTTTACCGTGAGTGTCCAAACTTCTAATCCCCACTGTATATAAAGTAAGTGTTAATCAAGCTCAAAATTTTCAAATTTTTTTCGCATTTCTGAGTATTTCTTTATTCAGATAGTTGTGAATCAAAAGAAGACAAAAAAATGTAATTTGGAAAAAGATCCCATAAGTTCCCTGCTCCAAGCTCTCAGCAATGGTGAAGAGAAGAGGGGGCGGGGTTGCTCTGCGTTAACCGTCTGCCCCACAACCTGAAACTATGTCCTGGACCAGTGTTTTCCATCTAGCGCCATGGGAAATTATTCACTTATGCCTTATTGGTCTATAAAAACATGTATCATTGCCAGTTAAAGCATTGAACATCAGCTGTGTTCATCCAGACAGGTCCAGGTTCTCACTGAGTAGTTAGGATGAAGAAAGATCAGAAAATACTTTTTTCTTTGTGTTTATTTGATTTTTTTAAAAGTCAATTTCTTGATTTCTATTCAAGACACTTCGTATTACGATTTTGCTGCAACTTTGGTCAGCTGGTCTCCTTTGGGAAAACGTCCAATCCCTTGAACTGTCTGCACCAATCATTCTTGGAGGCTTAATCATAAACATCAATCTAACCAATCAGACGTGGTTAACGACCTCACTTCCTGGTACGGCTCATCAAACATCTCAGTTGCAACAAAAATAACAGCTAAAGATGGTGTTTAGCGGTGTAGCCCTGCCAGATCTGATGTCAGACCGCGTAGAAGGTTCATAAAACTATAAAGATCAGAGACCCGAGTGAGACACGGCTGTGTCCGAAATCCCACTTTAACCCCTAACTATTAAAAATCTATGCAGTGTGGGACTATGTAGAGCCCTGGATTTTAAAAGCAATGCGGACACCATGCTCACTACTTTTTGTTTTAAGCAGCGAATATGACATCATCGAGTTTACAAGATTAAATTTTAACTGATATGATTGTTTTGTGACGAACATTTATGAATCCACTGTGTTCTGAAGATGAAAACGTTGATGGTTTATTAAATAACGATATTTAAATAAACCTTTTTGGCAAAAATTGTTCCGATGCAATGCATTGTGGTCTATATTCACAAATCTAGTGAGCATTGTTGCACGCTGGTTTTTCGCAGAGAATTCTGGGAAATTTCCAGGGCACTGGATTTTGGAATTGTAGATTCGGACAGCACTACAAAGTGGCGAGTGCACTATGTAGTGACTAGTGAAGGAATTTGGACGTAGCCTCAGTTATTTTTTCACTACATCTCCCATGATTCATTGGGTTAATGTGACAGTCTCTCTTACTGCGCTGCTGTTAACGGCCATGAGGCACAATAACACAGGCTTTAGTTTATCTTTTTTAAATTTTCCGTTGCTTGTGGTGTTTGTCAATGAAAAAGTGGACTGTGGCTCAGAAAGGTTGAGAAATACAGCACTAGAAAAACATTGAGTTGTTTGGCTAAAAACAGCATAATCATGATTAAAAGATCACTGAGAATTCTCTGATAATCGCTCAAAAGATGGTCAGGGTGAGTCTCTAAACAAGTCTCTAAATAAGTAAAACAGGCTCAAATGTACTTCTGCCATTGGCAGATTAAATATTAGACTTTCAGACACTGCAGACCCTCAGGGTTTCAGACCACGTCCCTCCCATCTCCAGCTCTAACAGCTTCATTGTTCTCCTCAGGCTACACTTTAGCCACCAAGCTGAGAAGACACATGAGGTCCTCCCACCTGAAGGAGAAGCCGTACACCTGCCACTGCGGCGCCGCCTACACGGTGAGGCAAAGTCTGCTGAGACACCAAGCTCAGCACAGGACGTCTTCAGCGACTCCCAGTGGGGGGGCAGGGGCCCCGGCGTCAGGCTGCGGTCACCAGAGGCCGGTCAGAGGGAGGCCGAGGAAGAACCTCCCCAACCAGGAGAAAGCTGAAGTGGAGGAGGAGGAGGAGGAGGAGGAGGAGGTGAAGCCAGGGAGTGTTCAGATCTCCTCCGAGGGGGAGGGCGGCGCTGCAGGCGGCGTCCGGCACGCCCTTGTTTACGTCCACACAGAGCACCTGTCCGCATCGGCCCCCGCCTCGCTGCTCCTCAGCGCTGACGGTTCGGTGGCCACGGGGCCAGAGCCGGGACTGGTGGAGGTGCTGATATCGGAGAGCTCGGAGCAGTGCATTGTGGTCCAGGGGGAGCAGACGGTGGGGGAGCTGCTGATCCTGGAGGAGGACAGTGGCCTCTGCTCGGTGGCTCAGACGGTGGAGATAAACACGGCCTGAATTCTGAGCGGGGGCACGCCACCATGACCACGCCCCCACTTTCCTCCTTCTCCTGACTCCTCTCTGTAATCTAGCTGTAAGCTTGATTAGAAGGAGGGGGAGGGGGGATGAACCTAACCGCTGTCAACGTTGGGAGGCGGGTTCAATACCTCCTGCTGGCTGCAAAGGACATCACACCTGTTCTAGAAACTTCATGAAGAATGACTTTTTGGAAAGTTCTGCCCAAAGCCCTGGTCGGTTTTTGAAAAGGTGGAAGTTGCCCCTCAGCATGGGAGCATCCCTGCCCCCTCAGCATGGGAGCGATGCTCCCATGCTGAGGGGGCAGGGATGCTCCCATGCTGAGGAGCACATGCATCTGACAGGAAGTGAGCATAGCTTCAGGGAGGTGGGTGTGAAAGAGGGAGCGCTGTATGATGATGGTCTGGTAAAGAGGAAGCCACGCTGAAAAAAACGTCTGAAACCTTTGAGGACGTGAAGCAGAAACGGGCTGCATCGCATCAAGTTTGCTCTGAACGCTCGAGGCCGTCTGTGTTCCAGCAGACGGCTGCAGAGCAAGCCACAGGAATTCCCCTCTCTGCAAAGAAACTGCCCCTTCGCTGTTAAAGGACATTCTATAGAAAAGCAGAATCATTTTTGGAAAAAGAAAGAAAAAACCCTTTTTGCCAACATGTCATTTTCTGAATCTGTTTTTTTACCGAGTGTCAGCTGATCGTTACCTTCAGTGGCATCCTGTAAACTTTGGTGAGGAGCTGAATCTCACCTATTTAAGCCTGATTTCCTGTTTGGTCTCTTTGTTTCTGGAATCTTCCCTGAGCTCAGATCTTCAGGATTAAAGCGAAATGACAACAGGAAATTAAATCCTAAATGTGCTTTTGTATAGAAATTATTGTTTTTTCTATGACAAAAACACTCAAACTGGGGAACTTGGTTGTTTTTATTCAAACTCCTTCATTTTTGTTGCAATCAGCATGTTTTCCTTCTTATTCATCTAATCAATTTTAATCTGCTGAATTGTATCGATAAAATTTCCAAACTCTTGTCTTTTCATCAAACTGTCTTCGTTTCTGTGAGACCAGCCCTTCCTGACCGTCTTCATCGTTTTAGTCCTGAAAAAGTCTTCCTCAGCTTTCAGAGGGAAGCTTCAGCAACCTGCAGTTTGGTTTAGCGAGAAAAGAATGAGGCGTGTAACTGAAACATTTTAAATAAAGATTGACAGAAATGTGAGAGTCAACACCAGCGTCCCTGCAGGGGAAAGCGGGGGCTCCACGGACAGCCGCTGGGGTCGTGTTCAGGGGGCTGGAGCGGTGCTGGGGGAGCGGGCTGGTGCCGGGATGCTGGGAACCTCAGGGTTCCTGACGACAGACAATCAAGCACACGTGTGGGAATGAACACGCTTCCGACTGAGGCAGTGTTTCAGCTCCAGCTGGGTTCTGGTGTCAACCACACGGATCCAAAACGCAGCAGCAGCATGTCTTGGCAGATGAATGACGAACTTGATCTGAAGCAGAAAGCGGAGCTTTGGGTCATGGAGACTCGCTTCCCAACATCTGAACAGGAGGAAACCAGGAACAGAAAAAAGACTCTGAAAGAGGAGAAGTGACTTCAAGGTTGGTTTTTGCCAAAAATAAATCCAAAGGAAAGTCCTGACTTCAGCCGGTCCGGTCTGAGTGACGGAGCTTTGGTTTTCTGCTTCACAGCTTTGGTTGGGGGGGGGGGTCTCTGCAGGAACACCCGTGGTGGTTCATATGAAAGACCTTTTTGAGCCCAGCAGTTCATCTATAAATGTTGGGAATCCTCTGAATTTCATGAAGTGAACCGATTCTCATAGGAACCATGAACTGGTGCCTGTCTGGACTGGAGACTTGGACTTGAATCCCAGACAAACACTTGAGACTTTCCTTGGTTTCTTGGTTTCCAGGACATCATGGGCCGCCATGGTGCAGCGGTAGGGCCGTTCACCTCAGATCGAGGGATTGTAGGTCTGATTCCCGCCTCGCCTTGCCTCTGGTGGAAGGTTGGCGCCAGTGTTCGGCAGCGGAGCCGCCATCCGTGTGCACGGGTGAGTTGGCCTGTGACTGGAAAGCGCTTCGGGCCTTCGTGGATGGTAGAAAGACGCTGTACACGTATACGCCATTTACCATCACGTCCGGTCCAACAATAGTTGTTCTTACTGTGGATTTGGACGGACACGTTGAGGGGAGCAGATTGTGTTTCCAAATAGTAAGAATCCAAGAGGAAGGACTTCAGTAAGGCTGAAGTCTTGAGCCTTGACTCATGATCACTACCTAAACAGACGCTCAATGTTCTTTAGTCGAGTCATTTTGAGTCCGACAAATGTGGAGCGACTCGGCCGCTGACCGGGAAAATGTTGGATTCTTGCTGCTGGTCGGTACAGATGCTACTGCTGAGTTTTTAAAGCGAGCTCCCACTTTCAGAACAAAAAGCTTTAGCTATTTTGCACTAAAAACAAAAGTTAAAGGAGGTTTGATTGAGGAGGGGTAGAGGGCCACCCTCCCTCGCTAACCCGGCATCACTTGCTAAGCAGCCGTTACCCACCACTTATGGGAGCTTTTCTGTTTCATAATTTAAAAAAAAGTCAATGACAGAGAGGCATTTTCTTTTTCACAATAAAGCTGTGTTCCTTGACTCAAACAGAAAATAAAATCGATCCTCCAAATGGCTTTTTCTTCTTCTTCTTCAACACCGCTCATTCTGTGACATAATTAAAGCGATAATCCAAAGAAGGGATTGCATTTTCATTTTCACATCCACAGTGCAAAAAGTGTCGCATAATTCATTTCCAGTCGCCAGTTCCGGGTGGGGGGTGGGCCACAAAAGACAACCCTTATGTAATATATTGTTTTTTATGATTAAATCACAAATACCAATATATAATTTAATTTCAAATAACAAATGATCAAATTTCAAATAGTAGTAATGCCCCATGACCAATCAATCATCAATGAATACATCAGAAATAGAAAATATATTTAAAACGATTCATATGTGAACGTCTGCCCCCCCCCCTTTTTTAGATGCCTCAGAAGGTTTTCTTTTCAAATGATGGTCGGCCCCATCGTCTGTTTGTTTTAGCCCTTGGTCAGATCAGCGCTCAACTTTTGTGCGGGTCTAATTGTTTTTTTACCTGTTGCAATTGACCTACTTTTGCAATAGTAGTTTTCTTTTTAAATACCTTTTTATTAAATTTTATAACTCACTTTCCAAATATTCACTTTCCATTCCAATTTTTCTTACTTCAGTTATTTAATTCAATCTGTCCGTCCGTCCGTCCGTCTGTCTAAAAACACATACACTTCTTCTTTTGTGCAGGTTGTGACCTAACACCTAATATGTTCAATACGTCATATCACTTTATTCAGCTCTACCCAGGGATCCATGCATTAAATTTTCACAATATTCTTTAAAAAAATGTGCACGTTTTAAAATCTATAACTTTTTTTCCACAGAAACTACCCAATGATGCCTCAGAGGTTAGGACATGATAGATAAAAATCTCGAGGCCGAATTTTAATTAGTAGCCGGGACTGCATGTGTTTTTTTTTTTGTTGAAAATTCATTCCCGAGGTCAAAGGTCAACAAAACTCCTGGGGAGGTTGTAGACTTAAACTGGTATCATTCATTCTTGAAATTTCATGAAGATCCTTTCCTGAAGGTCCTTTTATATCAGCACAGCTGCAGGACATGACAGATGTCGTACAGTGAATGGAAGAGCTTTTATTTTGAAAAAAAAAAGAAGTGTACTTGAGTGTAAAAGGTACCAGTTTCTGAGGAAAATGCAGCAGCTGTAAAACCTTTGTGTTCCTTTTTACTTTTCTGCACCACCACCCAGCGCGGCACTGTGCATGTGTGCACACGTGCACACGCCTGAGAGCCGCGTTCATTAGAAATTGCGTTCACCGTCGTCTCCACGCTCACAGGGAAGAGGCCTCCTCCGCTCACAGAGCTCCTGGTGGAGGTGCTGCATCCTCAGAGTCTGACTCTGAAAAAAGTAGGTCAGCTTGTTCTGAGTGGAGCGACTTCTTCACAGACGCTGAAGTGCAGGATTTTACAGCCGCCTGCCTGCAGTCGCTGAACCTCCAGCTATAATCCTTTAAGGAGCCGTTTATTTGTGCCTCATTCTACAAACACTCTTCAGGAGGAGGATGTGCGCTCTGTCTGCCGAGAGCAAACACGTCCACGCAGCCGACTTTAGAGGATGTGGAGGACCATCACCTCTGACACCACACAGAGGATGCTGCACGGCAAACAGTGGAGCCTGAAGTGGATCGGGCATGTAGCCCACTGTGTGCTCCGCCCTCCTCAAGACCCTCTGCTGCTATGAAACATTTGGGAATTTTAGCTTTAATTAGAAGGAGCTGCATTTCCAGAAGAAAAGGCAGGGTTGATTGCCTGAAAGAAAATGAAACTTAAGAATTAGCTGAATAAATATAATTAAAATATCAAAGTTGACCATAAATAAAGTGAAAACAGCGTAATAACAAAAAAGACATTTTTGTGAAATTGCCCGTCCCGCGTGTCGAATCAGAGAGCTTCTGCTCCAAGGATTCCCCATGTATTTCAGTGGAGGCAATTATCCTGGAAATCCTGGAACATCTTGAAAAGTGCAAGGATTTGAAGCACCAAAGGTCATAGCTGGAAAAAAGTGAAAGAGTGGACTTCCATGGACTTTTGACACATGGAGGTAAAGGGGAACTGCTTCATCCTGCAACCTGCCCTCTAGTGGTCTTTGCTAAAACTGCAACGTTTGGTGTTCCCGAGTTTGTGTCAAATTCTGGGAGTCAAACCTTTTTTTCATTTCTGCAGACATTAAATTTCTTCATCTTCATGACAGAGACGCTGAAACTGAGAAGCAGCTGGACGAAGGCAGAGATATTCACAGCAACACAAGCAGATGAAACCAACACAGACAAAAGAGGCGGACCCTTTCACTTCTATATGCTTCTTTCAAACAGAAGAATCTCTGCAGGTCAGTCTGTCACGTGCACGCGTTTGCCTATCACTAACGTGCACACACATTGATTAGCTGGCTGGTTTTGAGCAGCTGAGCCCCGAAGGTCAGAGGAGAGGCCTTTCTCCTGACTTCTTCGGATGCAGCTGCATCTCTGCTGTCTCCCCAAACCGCACCTTACCAGCAGGGGGCGCCGTTTCAGAGCACACTTCACCTTTCCAACTGTGAAGTTTAGCGCATCGTTTGACGCGTCCCATTGAAGAAAGTCTTCGGTTGGCCGACAGAGAACCGGTGTTTCTATGAGCTGTCACTCCTCTGGAAGAAAGGATGCGTCTTCAAGGGGGGGCACTTACATTTCCGATGTCAGAGGGGCCTTACTGCCCCTGACCCCTCGTTTTCAGAGCCCTGCCTGAACCTCTGCAGGTGAAGACCCCCGCCCCCTTTCCCCTCCCTTTGACAGCAACCTCTCTCCTGTCTCCCCTTTTCTTTCGTCACTCAAATCTCCTTTGTTCCTTCCTCGTCCCTTTCTCCAGGTGTTTCTCTTCCTCCGCTGAGTCTGCTTCCTTCCTTCTGGTCCTTTTCTTCCAGTTTTCTTTTCATTTTGCCTTCATCTCATTTCTTTTTCGGTCTCCTCATCGTTTTTTTTTTTGCCTCTTCTGGTTCCTGCCTCACCGCTCTCTCTCCATCTCTTCTCCTCTTCCTCCCGCACTCTCTCCTGTCTTCTGCTCCTCTCGCTGCTGCCTCCATTCTACCACTCCCCCCCCCTCTCATTTGCAACCCTCTTCCTCACCTAATACCCCCTGATTTCTTCATCTCCTTCAAAGTTTCCCCCCTCTGTCTCTCCCCTCCTTCCTGGTCTCTCCCTCTTTCTGTCGTCTCTCTCCCCATTTCTCCGCCTCCCTGTTTTGAGCGGCAGTCGGTGAGCCGACGAGGCAGCAGGAGTCTCATTCAGCTCGGCATCAAAGTAAGGACCTGTCCTCCTCCTCCTCCTCCTCCTCCTCCACCTCCTCCTCCCTTCTCCTCCTCCTCTCAGCCTCTAAAATCTGTCTCCTCTCAGCCTCTAAAATCTGTCTCCTCTCCAGCCTCTGCGCTCCTTCCTGGGCGCAGCAACAGGGGGGTTTCCTGCATCTCTTCATCCTCCGGACTGAAGCGCATCTTTGAGGATGAAGATCCTTTACTCCAGAGTGCGCGCCCCCCCAGCAACCCTCCTTCAGGAGAAGCTCTGGCCGGCCACTGCCAGTTGAAGTGTCTGGAAGCCCTCCCTGTCAGGAGCTGCAGGATATTATTGGATGTGTTTAGGATTCAGTAACTTTTCTTGTGTCTCTGGGGTGGAACCTGCAGGATGCTGATGACAGCCACTGACCCCCCCCAGTCCTGAAACCAGGATGGACTTCTGGGATCCGTCCCATTCTGTGACGGACACTTTTCCCGCCACTCTACCGCCAAACTGTTCTCTGGAAAATGTCAGCCAGACATCCTCCTCTCCCAGACCCGCCCCTCTGCCTCCGCACTCGCAGGTGGCGTCGGCGTTCATCATGCTGGTGGTGGGGGTCATCATCCTGGGCACGGTGGTGGGGAACGTGCTGGTGGTGGTGGCGGTGTTCACCAGCAGGGCCCTCAGGGCCCCCCAGAACCTTTTCCTGGTGTCCCTGGCTTCGGCTGACATCCTGGTGGCGACGCTGGTCATCCCCTTCTCCCTGGCCAACGAGGTGAGGAAGAACCGAATGTCTGAGTCTCCACACGGCGGCAAAAGCCAAACCACACCCATGTCATTTCATGCAAACATGCAGGACGCCTTTCTGCCCGCCAGTCTGGTGGCTTCAGACCGACTCGAACATGAAGTTTGGTCTCCAGCTGCTGGTTTTTAGAAGCAGAAAACTTTTTTTAGGCATCAAAGTTTTTCTAGTTTTGTGTTGTTTTTGTAACAGGATGTGACACCACATGCAGTCTCTCTGACGTCAGAAAGGGGGGCACTCTACATTTAAAGTAGATTTGTGTGTCTGATGTGTAAACCACACCCCCCCCCCTCTAGATAAACAGAAATACTCAAGAGTACTGACCAGCAGTAATGTCTGAGTCATAGTCTCATGAACTAGATTAAAAAAATGACTGCCACGCTATGCATTCAACGTTTTTAATAAGTGTTATGGTAACACTCGTTACAACAACTGTTACAATCGTCACAAAAAGGAAAAAGAGTTGGCAAAATTGAACAGAAAAAAATCTGAGTGAGGGAACACTGCCTACCATATGTTCTGTCCTATAATGCACGCATGGATATAAGCCACACCGTCACTGAGTGGTCTATTTTTGAACATATATAAGGTGCGCTGAACAATAAGGCACATTAACCGGAACAAAGGAGTCAGAAAGAAGACGGTCTGTCTGTCAGACTTTATTGACTGTCTTCATAGTAACTCTAAAGCTGTCTGTTTATCTGAGCCGTGCTCAGAATGAAACATGTGGAGCGTTTTGTGAAGCTATATTTCCGGATAGGTTTCCGAAATAAAGAAATTCTGAACATTTTAACAACTCGAAATCAGATTATTGTCAGCGTGGCCGGCTTTCCGGGGTTCAGTGTCGGTAAAGCGGAGTTTCATCTGTAAAATAAGGAGCTCAGAGACACGTTTGGGTGTAGAGGATGCCACTTTATTCAGCCATCAGCATTCATATACCCAGAAGTCCATTTGTCACCTTACATGATGTAATTGTCATGCACACAACAGTAAAGTGGAAGTAAAGAGTGTTCCATACGCTCCCCCCTCCAGATGAAACGTCCCGTTTCAACATAAAACAACAAAGATGAAAAAAGTCTGTTATATTAGCAGAAGAACGTTGAAAATACCAACTAGTGCTCCCCCTCAGAAGGAAGCGTCACAGACTTAGACATCTGGTCTTTGGTGGAGGAAGAAAGGATGGAAGTGGAAAGCTGCAGGGACACCGAGGTCTTCATCAACGCCTGCAGAGATCCTGCAGACCACCCATCAATGAATAAAACATTAAAGAATTCAAGCAAATGAGCTTCCAAACATTTGTAATGTGATCCAGAAACACTCAGCTCACCTGTTCAACTCAGCTCACCTGGTCTGCTCTGCTGCTGCGCGGCGTTCACTTGCTGCTCTTCCACTTCACTCGTAAATCTACTTTTTTTTGTAACTTTACTTTACTTTTTTGGTTGGTGGCCCTAGAGCTCCCTCATTCTCTCTGTTTCACAGATTTTCTTCAGTGCAATGCTGCACACGTTTTCTTCTTTTTACACAGCAATGTGTGCGTTGTGATTGGGTGTAGAGCTTGTCAGTCAGTCTCTATGTGTTGCCTTGTCTCTTTTACAGAATGTGTTCAGTTTGTCAGAGTTACAGCTATCTTTGATCGGGATCCCATCTTTTTGTTTTCATTCCATAATACTGGACTTGTTTTTCCATTAAGTTTTGAACTTTAAGATTTTAAGCAAAGGAGAAAAGTGTGCAAGTCTGTCTGAGAAAAGTCTGTAAAGTGTGTAATAGGGAGCCTTTAAAAACATCTCTGATCCTGCAGATTTCATTTATGGTAGGCAGACACGTGCACAGTTCACTTTACGAATGTAAACCCGCCGATAAACGAGGGACTGCTGTACAAAAAAGCAACATCTTTGGTACTGATGCACAGAGTGAGAGTAATTTAGATTAGAACAGCTGAGGAAGAGAACGTTGAGAACGTTTATTTCCTAGCAGGGATACATCGTATATTTCTAGTTACTGTTAATCAAAGGTAATCCCTTGCCTGTCAAGGAGAGACTCTTGTTTTACTTTAAGTTCCTCTCATCGTCTAACCTGCAGAGGGACACTGGACTCGATCAGGAACGCCCCTGGTCTCTGGTTCTGTTTATCATTTCTATGAACAGAATATGTAGTTGTAGGCTGGATTGGGGGGGGGGGGGGGCTGTAGTGTGGGGTCTGCTGCTTTTTGCAGACAATGTCCTGTTTGCTTCATCAGACCTGGATCTTCAGTTTCCACTGAGGCGGTTTGCTGTTGAGACTTAAACGTCTGGAATGTTGATGATGATGATGGGAAACCATGGTTCTCCACTGGAGAAAGGTGACTTTCCCTCTCTGGGTGGGGGGAGAGCTCCTGCCCCAAGTGGAGGACTTTTAGTGTCTTGGGTTCTTGTTTGCATGTGAGGGCAGGATGGAGGCTGACAGCAGGCGGCGTCAGAAATGTGGTCACTTTATCAATCTGTTATCATGAAGGAGTTGATGCTAAAGACAAAGCTCTGGATTTCAGTCTATGTTCCTACCCTAACCCTCAGGAGCTTTGGGTTTTGTTGTCTGCAGTGCGATAGCGGTCCACCTATGATTGTATCATCACAGGTTCGATGCCCGCCTATGTAACCATGTGATTCACCTCGAGGGCTTGTTTGAATCCATTTTTCGATGGAAGTTACGCGTCAGATAATGTGTGTCAGAGCATCGGTCCATGCTGCTTGGATGACCTGAATGTTTCTGTGTGATAATAGAAGTGAGGAGAGTTGTTCAGGAGACAGAGAGGAGTCCTCTGTTCCTTCCAGCTCCCGTCTTCTCCTTTACTAAAGTGGACAATATTAGTAATTAAAAAGTTTCTGTTTCTATGGAAACTGTGTCAGAATCTGTTTGTGGAATTCCAGGCATAAGTCTTTCTCTGAATTGTGGAGCACAATCTCCACATCTCCATTATCTTTAACCTGATATTACACACACACACACCAAACACACACACACACACACACACACACACACACACACACACACACACACACACACANATCCGTTCCTAACAGACGTTCTTTGCTGCTCGACTTGAAGCATTCTGCTCCGAAATGTCAGTTAAACGTCCACGGATGGTTCCCTGAATATGGAGGCCCCGAACACAGAAAGATACTTTTACCTTTTTTAAGTCTAACAAAAAAAGTACCCCCCACCCCCAAACACACAAAACTGTGCTACAGTTTTCTTTTACATTTTTCAGACTAGATTAATTTGGTTCATTCTGTTTGTTTTTTCTTCCTTAAAAACATTTTTTATGGATTTATTTCACATTTCTGCTTTAACATTCTCCAGAACCTGTAAAAGACATTTGTAAGAATATGATTCATTTCAAACCTATAATGGATGGATGGATGGATGGATGGATGGATGAATGGATGGATGAATGGATGGATGGATGGATGGATGGATGGATGGATGGATGAATGGATGGATGGACGGATGGACGCATGGATGGATGGATGGATGGATGGATGGATGGACGGATGGATGGATGGGTGGGTGGATGGATGGATGGATGGATGGATGGATGGATGGATGGATGGGTGGGTGGATGGATGGGTGGATGGATGGATGGATGGATGGATGGATGGATGGATGGATGGATGGACGGATGGATGGGGATACAGTTATACAAAAACTGTTTTGGAACCAGACTTTTGTAGATCGCCACAAGGAAGATCTAAATATCAAAAAAGGGTTTGGCTCTAGATTGGTGATTGCTACTCCATACTGTTGATGATTGGCAGACGGTACGGTCCCTGTAAGGCTTGAACACGATGTTGTGACACTCTGAATGCTGGGAGGAACACGTTTGGATTTTTCAACTTTTAGCTTAGATCAAACTGTTCTTGGATGGAATAGTGAAAAAGTGTTAAATGACATGAACGTCTGCAGTTCTTTTTTGCCTCCTTCAAGCCTTGTGCAGAGCTGCAGTGCCAGGCGCTAACCAGCCCACTGGGAGCCATGAGGAAGGGGTTCAGGGTCTTGCCTGTGCCAAGGTCTGCAGATTGACAGGCAGAGTGGGATCTGAACTCTGATTGGAGGTCGACCCACGTGCTGGACATGTTCCAGTCTGGGTTTAAAAAGTGTCACAGAGTTGAAGTGTGACTGGCGTGTACCCTGAACATGGCCATCTTGATTTTAACTGGTTCCAAACGGCACTCTATGGACTTTCAGTTTGTTTTTGTTTGAACGTTTATTCATCGCCCTTTGTTTGAGCTTCTGGAGCTGTAGACTTTTCCAGGCCATTTCTTTATGTGGTTCCAAAACCTAAAAGCAAATCTAAACTCCATCATGTTTTCTAACATCTGCCCGTTCTGTCCCACTTTCTTCTCTCTAGATTTTATTCCAACTTACTCAAGAATTCTCTGTCCTTCATTTTTTAATTCATCCATACCAATGGGCTTCACTTTGCTCAGCTTTGTTCCTGGTGAATTTCTTAAATCAAAAGCAAGTAGTGGGCTGCCCCATGGTGTAGTGGTCAGCGCTCTCACTTCCTGAAGGTCCTGATTCAAATCCTGGTGCTTTTCTATATGGAGTTTACATGTTCTCCCTGTCAATGAGTGTGTTTTCTCCAGGAACTCCAGTTTCCTCAAACACAACTTAAATTGACCCATGGTGCAGTTGTGTGGACCTGCAACCGAGTTGGGTTAGGCTCCAGCAACCCCCTGACCCCAAAGCTACGGGCACAGCAGCCATGTGATGCACGTAGAAACATGTGATGTTCACAGTGGACAAGCAGGGAGGGACTTCTTCTTTTTCAAGCGCATGTCCACAACCGACAGTCGGAAGAGTCAAAAATGTCAAAAGCGGTGAGAATCTTGCTCCAGGCTTTTCCTTTCACCTCACTTCAGATACACGAAAGACCAGAAGTCATATAATTCCATCCGGGAATTATATGACTTCTCTGATCTGCTTTCAGATCAATTTTTAAATGGTTGACACTATTGTGTTTTAAAAAAAGACGTCATCCATACGTCACTACCAAATCTGTGTCCCTGATTGGCCAAAGTTCAACCTGGTTCAACATTCAACTGCTGTTGAATGGCTGTGCGTTTTGTACGTAGAGCCCAGAAAGGGTCATAGAAACGTGTGTAGCTATGCATAAATGCAAGAGTTTTGAACATGGACATTTCAAACGCACGTTTACGAGCCTTCACATAAAAATGGACGCTTGAACGCGTTCTGTCAAGGCCAAGGTGAACGTAGCTTGAGAGGGATTCAGCAGGTTTGGAAAATGGATAGATGGAAAAAACTGATTTGATTTGAAAAAACTAACCTGATCGCCATCAAAACAGATTTTTCTGTATTTCGTTAGATTTTTGTCCTAGTTGACAGTACAGATTCTTTTGATAAGTGGTTTTTCAATACTGATTCTGATAATGAAGTATGAGTTCACATTCATCACAATAATGTTGATCAACAATTATTGATAATAGATAACGGAAGGATGTTGAGTCTAGAGCTGGAAGGCAAGAGGTCTAGAGGAAGACCAAAGAGGAGGTTCATGGATGCAGTGAAGGCAGACATGAAGGTAGCTGGTGTCAGAGGAGAGGATGCAGAAGACAGGATTAGATGGAGGAAGCTGATTGGCTGTGTTGACCCCTGAAGGGAACAGCTGAAAGGAAAAAGAAAAGTAGGAACTGCTCCGCTGCTCCATCTTCAACCCATTGCTTTACATCAGAGTTGTCAAACTCCAGGCCTGGAGGTCCAGCCTCCTGCTGGTTTTCCAGAAATCCTGCCTCATCGGCTGCTGAGGCAGGAAAACATGTAGGACACCGGCCCTCGAGGCCTGGATTCTGACACGCCCAGCTCATATGCACAAAGACCTTCATGGACTGAACTGCATTTGTGTGAATCTTCCTATCCTGTTGCTTCTTTTTGGACACATGAAAAAACATCCTAATAAATAATTAAACATTTGCTGTGACATGAAGCAAGCTTCTGCTCCCCAGGAGAGATAGAGAAAAACATGGAAAAACTGTGGGGGCACTGCAGCATGGGGAAAAAAAGATGGCATTTATTATTCATCTGGTTCAGTTTGATGCTGAATTCTCTTTTGTCACCTCAGCAAGTCTGTTGGTGTTGGGATTGCTGACATGACAGCGTTGAGTCTAAAGGAGGAGATCCTTCAGGATGTCAGTAAGACTCAGCTGGGGTGCATGGCCTGTTGCTGATAACGTCAGCCAAAGGGAGAACCTGCTGCCTGAGCAGCTTCATCATCAAATATTGAAAGGCTGGTTGTGTGAGTGACTTCTGAAAGAGGTGTGTGAATGTGCTGCTCCGGGCTGACATCAGAGCTGTGAGCCTTTATGAATGTGCGTACGCTGCTGCATCTGTTATTTTTAAATCTGTGAACTACTTTGCTAACGTCAGACTTAATCTGCCGGAATCACAGCTTGTAACCCTTGTGCTATCTTAGGCACTTTAACATTGGGAGTTGGGTCATCTAGACCCACTAGACAGTGCTCAGAACCTTTTTTCTTCCATGATTTGTGATCTTCACTGGTGTCCATGGATTACATGAAATCTTTCCACCTTTTTCCACCTTTGTCATGGTAGGGAGAACACGTCAATGCAAGGGTGGGGTGTATAGGATAGCACAAGGGTTAACTATGTGTTAACGCCTTAAACTCAGTGGGAAGACCATCCAGTGAAATGATTTCACAGCAGCTCAAGTGAGTGGAAACTGGTCTATGTGAGACACTGGGCTATGTGTTTCCGTCCTTGATTTGAAACCATTTCCTTACAGTCTGTGAGGGTTCGGTCTGTCGACAGGTCTGGTGTTTTGAGCATCACCCTGTAACTGTAGAACTCTGTTGCATAGACCCTCTGTGGAAGTCTACGGGGTTTTGACGTCTTGGAGCCAGCACCTACTTCCTGTTTGGAACTCGAGGAAGGAGGGGTCAGTCCGTCCAGTTCCTATTTACAGACTGTGCTTCACCAACTGGCGTTCAAGCAGTAAACACCCACCATTGTTTATGTTCATTATAGTTTATGTAAATGCACATAAACCCTTGTTTCTGGCTTCTCGCTTTAATTCGCTATCATTTTTTAGTCTGTTTTGGGGCTTCATGTACAAACCTGTTGTTCATTGAACTGAAAGTTCAACCAGATGAAATTCTGACTCCAAACAGCTGAACTTTAACCAATCAGGGATTCGGATTTGGCAGCGATGAATGAGTAGCGTCCTTTTCAAAACACAGAAGTACCAAACATTTGAAAATTGATACTGAAAGAGAAATTAACAACAGCAGTTTGTGTCCAGCTGGAATTCTATGACAGCATGTCTTTCATCAGAATAAAGTTGTTACAGAAAAATCTAAATTAATATTAGAATACAACAGTACATATTTATTGTACTGTACCTTAATATTACAATATTTCACCTACTGTTTAGAAATTTGGGGGAATAATTCTAAGAGCTCACTAAATCCTCTCTTTTTACTTCAAAAACGAGCCGTCAGAATTGTACATGAAGTCGGCTATCTTGATCATACAAACAATATATTTGATCAATCTAGACTTCTCAAGTCTTGATCAATCTAGACTAAAACTGTATGACCTTGTGGATTTTTACACTGCGCAACTTTTATACAGAGCCAGTGGGAAATCGTTACCGTTCAATATCCAAAAACAGTTCTTAGAAAATGAAGGAGGACCTTCAAGATCAAACTGATGAGAACCACAAAGAAAAGTTTCTGTGTGTCGGTGTGTGGCACTAAGCTTTGGAACGGGTTCAGTAATGAGCTCAAACAATGTTCAGATATCCAAATATTCAAGAAAATGTAGAAATAAACGGTGATTTCCGGATATAAAGATAAGAGGAGTTAAGGATCAACAGGTGTTTGAATAATTCCAAATACATGTGTGAACTTGATTGTGGTGAATTAATCAAAGTTCTTTTAAAATAGATCAATGAGTTTTACATTGTAATGAGCAATAATCATTACTGAAATGTTTAAATTACAATCAATAAGCTATTGATTTTCTTAACTTGATCTGAAATAATTTCTGGTTAAATGTGTTCATGTGATCTAATGATAATCAATGATTATTACATGTCGGTTACCTAAAGTGTCAATTGTTAATGTATAAAAGGTTATAAAAATAATCAATAAACTTGATGTGAAGCAGTGATATCTGGATTTAATGAAGTAGTATTCTGATTATAATCAGTGAGTATCACATTTCTGCTACATGGTGTGTGATTCACGTAACTGCTTCCTTAAATTATGAATGAATGTTTTCTGAAGATAATCAATAATCAATATGCATTAGATTTTGTAACCAGATTACAAAAACTATGTAAAACTATCAAATGAATAAACTCAGTAGGGGTGGGATTACATGAACTCGCTTTTTCCCGCTTCTTTACAAGCACTTAAAGAAATGAAACATTAGATTTAAATAAAAAGGTATCGTCAACCGGTCCCACAAAACAATTTTGTTTAAATAGAGTGGATGACTAAAATTGAACAAACTATCTTGAATAAGTACTACAGCACTGTGGCTCCAGAGGTTCAGAGGTTCTGTGGGCAGTGCAAGTTGAGTGACGAGATGATGATTGATGGATTTCCGGTTCCGGGGTTAAGGCAGGACGCGTGGTCGCGGCTCTCTGCGGATACTATCTTCAAATTACTTAAGAAGTTGATTTTCTCCAAAAAGAGAGTTGACCATGCCCCCGAAGAAACCCCAGGAATATGAAGAGCTCAAAAAATCTCTTGACATTATTCAAGAAACGCTGAAAAGTTTTATGGATCAAGTGTCGGCTAAACTAACGCCACTCTGGGAGATGATGGAAGAGTTCCGAAGATTTCGGGCTCAAAACGAGCAGCGAGAAAACCGGGTCGAGATTCTGGAGAAAAGACTGGACGATGTGGAACAGCAAGTAAGGATGAATAATGTCATTCTCACTGGAGTACCAATCAAGCCTCGAGCGAAGCTGAATTCAGCTGGAGCTAGCGCTGCTAATGCTAGCGCTAGCGTAGCTAGCAGTGCAAAAACGGAGATTGATGCGTCGCTGGAGCAGCAAATACATTCATTTCTCACATCGAAAGGGATTTCCCTGGATCTCAATACCATCGAGACCTGCCACCTGCTCCCCAGGAGAAAGGAGACGGATAAACCAGCGATCTTCATCAGGTTTGTGAATCACAAACACAAGCTAGCTCTGATGAACCAAAGGAAAAACCTGAAGGGTTCGGCTGCTTATCTGAACGACCATCTGACCAGAAGGAATGCTGAAATCTCAAAACATGCACGGCTTCTCAGGAAGCGTAAGCAGATTGAGAACACTTGGGTTAAAGGCTGCAGGATTTATGTCAAACCGCTCGGTCCAGAGGACCGCACCAAGGTTATGGTCGTGAACACCATGAAGGACTTTGAGAAGTGCTTGATTACAGTTGTCTGAAACAACATGCAGTAATAAATCAAAGAGCCAAATAATTTCAAGAAATATGACACCTGGAATCTTCACTTTCTCCATAAGTCTGACGTCACCTGAATAACAGCAGAGAGTTTTGACCTGCAGACAACTTGACCTCAACTTTCACCGCAGCTGATATCAGCTGAAGAAGGATATGGACCTGAATCTAATGTCTGCAGACATAACATCGAAGAGAACTATTAACTGTTTTCAACCCAGGAGATCAGCTGTTATCAGTAAAAGAAGAAATACCAACCTTGGACAATCGACAGATTATGGACCCTTTTTATTTTTTTCCCTTACAGCATTACCTTATTATTAAAAAAAAAAAAAAAAAAAAAAAAAATTAAAATAGTAAAACAAATGATTAATCACTTATTGAAAATTGTTAAATTGATTGACTTTTGATGATATTACTTCACTAGCTCCTAAAATTGATAAAATGATTCAAAAATCTTTCCTAATGTAGCATAATTTTGCACATGTTTTTAACTTTTGATACTTGATGAAATTTTGCTATGAAAACTCCTGAAACAGTGTTGTGTCTATTTTACTGATATAGTATTATGTTTTAAAGCATATGAATGACTTTTAAAAGTAACATAATTTGCATATATTTCAGATGCTGCATTTGCCATGTTGATTTCTAAAGTTATTTTTGACGTAGTACTTAAGTAATTTCATCTTTGGCACGTGCTTTATTGATACCTTATGATTCTTAATTCTGTCTGATAAAACCTAGGAACCGGATATTGATAAATCATGAAATAAAATGGTTATAGTATAACGGGGTGGGATTATATAAGTTCGCTTCTTTCCACTCCCTTTCAAGCAATTTTTATTAATTATGTCTAATTATCCTAAGTTTGATTAGTTACTGTATGAATGTATAACTGATGATTATATTGCTTTTGTGTGTATTACTCCTATTTGATTGCTTGAAATAAACCATTTCAAATCAAATCAAATCAAATCAAATGATCAATGAAATTCTAAAACCTTAGATTGGATGCAGATCTTGACATGAATAAATAAAAAAGTTATTTTCTGTGGAAGGCACAGAGTCACCCGCCCGCAGCCTGTCTTAGTGGGGGGGGGGTTCTGCCCTTTAAACGCAGGTGGCCCTGTGATACAAAAAGGGTTACTTTGACGGTCCATTTCGGTTTGACGTTTTCTGAGACAGACATCGGAGCGGAGAACTGCGGAAACAAGATCTTTGAAGGTGTGAGTTTCAGGTTGAGAACAAAGGTGATATTTAATGGCCTCATTAAGGACTGGTAGAAAATGCCCCTTAATGCTTGGCCAGCCTGCTTCCACCGCCAAAATGGGAAAATCGATTACATTATCACTTACAGATCGATTACGTTGTTTGAGTTTTAGCAATTGACGTGTGGCTTCTTCTTTGCATGGTTGAATCTAAATTCCTCCATGAACCGATCAAAAGGCAGGTGAGATATGGGATTTGAAGTCATGCCACTGCATGGCTTTGTTTCTAAGTGAATTATCAGTGTGATTTTACTTTGATCGGTTTGATAGTATCTGGGAGCTTGTTGGTCTATTAGTTAGCATTGAAGGAGAAAACCTCCACAGGCTTCTATAGCCGAAACAAGATTCTGCCTGTTTTCTGGTGACGTAGCGGAAGCGGTGTTGGTCATGCTGCCTGAGGGCGGAAGTGAAGCTGTGGTTGGGGGATTAGCGGTGAAATGTCTGGTTAAATCCATCAGGGCTTGCGATATCCCATCAATACGGCGAAAAAGGTCTTGTTGTGCTGAGGCCATCTGAGCAAGAGCGTAGACTTGGCGACCCAGGATGACGTCCTGCTGGGATACCGTGGAGTGGAGACCTTCCGGGTCAGCTGGGTCCGGAGTTTGGCCAGTTTTTCCTGTCATGATCAGCTTAAGACGAGCAGACCCAGACGCTGGAACCCGGAAGGACCACAGGAGAACGAGCTGGAGAATTAACAGATTTATTTCCCTGGAACAGGACCTGTGGATAAGTAAATTGATGAGTATTTGCTGGCGTGATGATCCTGGTGAATCGGCTGTGAGTAGTGGCGTGGATATTGAGTCGAGGCGTGAAGAGGAGCCGAGACTTGAGTTAAATCTTGATTTGGCTTGGAGTCGTGGCGTGGCTGGAGGCTTTGGATCTTTGATGAAACACTGTCTTCTCGTGTGGAGATAGGACCCAGGTTGACACTCGTGGCAATATGTCCTGAAGACAAGGTGGAGAAGTAGCAGTTAGTGACAAGCATGATAAGCAAGAAAAAGAAACTTGACTTGAAACCAGGTAATACACCATAGAGGGGCAATGAACTGGCAAAGAATGCTGGTGGAGGTTCCTCTTAAGTAGCTGGCAGGTGATGAGGTGAGTGTCAACAGCTGGGTCCAATCTGGGAAGCAGAGCAGAGAAGGGAGGGGGTAGGAGAGGACTCCCGGATGCACCATGACACTATGGACAATTTAGAGTAACCAATTAACCCATGAAGCATGTTTTTGGACAGTGGGAGGAAACCAGAGACTCCAGAGAAAACCCACACATTTACAGGGAAAACATGCAAACTCCACACAGAGAAGTCCCCCATTGATGTTCTGTTTCAGGTCCCCCAGCCGAGACTCGAACCTTCGTGCTGTGAGGCAAGAGCGCTAACCACTGCGCCACTGTGCAGTTGATTTTTTAAGTATATGTTGAATTTGTAAATCATCTTGAACACCTTTTTGTTCCATTTACTAAACTCCCCTAAAGTGAACAATACTAAACAATGTAATTGTAATTGTTTACTGCGTAAAGCGCATGGATCAGATGAACGGAAAGCTTGTTGGTACAACTGTCTTTTTTTTAATCGACTGTGTTAACTAAGTTTTTAAATATAACCCAAATTGTCATTGTTATCTAAATGTAATGTAACCCTCTTGGTTTTTTACTGAAATACTTTACATAAATGCTACACCTCGTTTGAAATTTTTTGAGTAATGCATGACTTTAGTTAATAATCACCATATTTAACTAGTCTAATGTCATTGAAGTGCGTTTTGTTTTTTTATTTATGCATTTCATAATTTCTGTAATGAATTTGATAAATCTGTGTATTTTTTCGTTGCATTTACTACAAGTAATGCTTCAAATAAATAAATCAAATCATAATCAAATTATGTGTGTTGCATGTTTTCAAAGTGTTTTTTTAAAAGTGGCTTATCAGTGTCCTATTTTTCTAAAGGGTGAAGTGGTTCCTACTGGGTTTTGGGGGGTGAGAAATCCACCTGATTGGCTCTTTAAGTGTTCAGGTTGCAGCCCCCTGATCTAAAGTCTGAAATGTGCCGCTAAGCCCCCTGACTCTCTGAAGCTGTTTGGAGAACTAAATGTGCTTTCCTCTTGTCCCCTTTCAGGTTATGGGCTACTGGTACTTTGGCTCCACCTGGTGCTCCTTCTACCTGGCTCTGGACGTCCTGTTTTGCACTTCTTCCATTGTCCATCTTTGCGCCATCAGTCTGGACAGGTACTGGTCTGTTACTAAAGCTGTGAGCTACAACCGCAAACGGACGCCTAAGCGGATCAAAGTGATGATCAGCATCGTGTGGCTCATCTCCATCATCATCTCGTCTCCACCCCTCCTCATGTCTCAGGCAGAGAACAGGGTGGAGGAGAGCAATGGGAATGAGACGCGTAAGCAGGAGTGTCTCATCAACAATCAGACGTGGTACATCCTGGCCTCCTGCATGGTGTCCTTCTTCGCTCCTGGAGTCATCATGATCCTCGTTTACTGTAAGATCTACCGAGTTGCCAAGCAGCGAGCCTCCACCGTCTTTGTGGCGAAGAACATGATGGAGAGGCAGCCATCGCAGTCTGAGACCTGCTTTGTAGGCGAGGCTCTGGCCGACCAAAGACACGGCCAGTACGAGCTGGACAGCCCGCTGCCCGGCTGCCACCGCAGCTCCTCCGGAGGAGACCAGAGGGGAGAGCTGGACCATATCGACCTGGAGGAGAAGCGCCGTGACACCAAACGGTCCCTGCGCCTCCCCCGGAGGGTGAAAACCCAGCAGGGGAGAGACTCAGAGGAGACACTGAATAGGTTAAAGCCCCCTCCTCCCTCCTCCTGTACCTCCAGCTCCTGGACCTCCTCAGATCAGTGCTCCCAGCACTTCCTGCTCCCCTCCCCTGTGCCACTCCGGAGCAGGCAGGCGTCCCTGTCCAAGAACAAAGTGGCCCAAATGAGGGAGAAGCGTTTCACCTTTGTCTTGGCCGTGGTGATGGGGGTTTTTGTGCTCTGCTGGTTCCCCTTCTTCTTCACCTACAGCCTCCACGCCATCTGCAGAGAGAACTGCACCATCCCCGACACGCTCTTTAACCTCTTCTTCTGGATCGGCTACTGCAACAGCTGCCTGAACCCCATCATCTACACCATCTTCAACCGGGACTTTAGAAGGGCCTTCAAGAAGATCCTGTTCCACAGCCACAAAGGGACGTGAACGTCAGCGTGGGGCGGGCCGACCCGCCTCCACTCCTGTTTTCACTGTGCTGTCATGTCGACATTAAAGGGCTTCTCACACAGATGATGTGTTGATTTATTATTCAGGAACTCACTCATTTATTGAATGATCCGGTCGACTTGATCCTGACTCCCCATCATCGAAGGCAGGTGTTTGAAAGTGCAGCTCTGTGATGCAACAGCTTCTCTGGGTTGCGTGTAACATAAGCCTGAGCCAGAATGACGGGGTTGGGAGCAGCAGCGGCTGCAGGGCAGCGAGAAGCATCAGCCCAGCGGCTGGAGAAGTCTGCCGTGTGCTCAAACCCGGTCAGCTGGCTCTGCATCCCACGGATAACATCAGACCAGGAAAGCCGAGGCAGGCTGAAACAACACTCACAGAGCCTCAAACGCCTGTCAACTAGGAGGGAACCCAACCACAAACAGTTTAAAGACAGACATGTAGAGCTGCTAACTCCAGTGTTCTGTTGAAAGCACAGAGCTGCAGACATGCAGAAGTCTGCTCTGCCCCGATCTCCCAGCAGAGGAGGATGCTGAAGCTCCGGCATCAGACATCTCGTCAACAGAGACTGAACAGCAAGGCTTAGACTGTAGAAAAAGAACTTCCCTGCAGAGAATTCAAGTTATCAAGACATGGACAGCGGCCGCGAAGTTTGAATCACATCAACGAATCAGTCAGTGCTAAACACATTAAAGATAAAAAAAACTCAACTAAAGATAAAAAAAAAGGCAGAAGAATTAAAAAAAAGCATCATTCCAGTTTAAAAATCAAAAATAAATTCCTGAAACCAAAACAAACAAATACATTTCAGAAAACAGAATCAAAATAAAATGTTAAAAAAAACTATATAAAATAAGAAATCAAAATAGACAGATATTATGAGACATCACTGATTGAATGTTGAGGTTGGATTTTTGGAGAAGAGGGAAAGCAAATGCACATTCCCTGACCTGTGGTAAAGAGTTGATCCATCAATCACTGAACTTTGTCAGTGGGCGTGGCCTGAAGCTGATGTCTCTAAAGACACAGAGCAGTGAGGATCACCTGCCACTGTGGGGATTTGATGGTGAAAGAGCGCTCAAGAAACAGAGACGCATGTCTGCCGCCACAGGCTTGGAATGTTGTTTCTATGGTTTCCGATTAAAACAAAAGCTCCATCACAAAGCAACCTGTGAGAATAAAAGGGACATGGGCGCCTTTCCACACCGCTCACAGCTGCTCACAGCTGCTCACAGCTGCAGAAACAGATGCACACACTGTATCCTCTCATTAGACACACCTGTTCAGCTGAGGATCAGCAGCAGCAACCTGCTTCAGAAAACGTGAGAAGAGTTCAACCGAGCATCAAAGCTGAGAAAAACTAGTCTAATCCAGGTTTGTCCTGGTCTGATCCTGGTTTAATTCTGGTCTGATCTAAAGCTGGTCGATGGTCCTCCTGCTTTAGCAGGTGTGAAATTGACCTCAAGTTTGGGTTTGAACCAAACAAGAGGACTTGGGTCCTGTTTGCTTTCAGAGGAATTCTGATGCGGTTCACTTCAGTGTGAATGCCGGTGAACTTTTCATGGACCGCAGAGAGGAGGAGAACCAAAAGGAGGAATAATAATGAACTCTGTGTTTGGAGGAGATAAAAACAGCCACAGCGGCCACATGTCTGCCAGGTGAACACGGTTTAGAGAGGCAGATTTGTTCTACACATTTGACTCCCTGGGGGAGCGGTGAGCTGCAGACACAGCTGCACTTGGGATCCATTTGGAGGCTTAGCCCCCCAAATCCAAAAACCTTATAGGGCCATGCAAAATCAACTTACGAGCTTTAAGTGTCTTATAATGTTAATTCCTCAATATAAACAACCCAAAAGCAGTATTTTTCATCCATTCATGCATCTCTGAAAACCTAAAAACCTCTGAGCACCAGCCACTCTCAATCTAAGAAATGAGAAGGTTCTCACATTGTGACATAGATAAGTGGGGAACAGGCTCTTCCAGGAAGAGTCTGCGCTGCCGGCTCCACATCCAGACTAACACACACACCCACGAGCAGTGATCAGCAAAAACCCTTGCCTTTTAGATGAACAATGTTCACATTCACCTTCGCAAAAGTGTGGATGTTCTTTGTTGAAAAATGCAGACACACTGACCGCTCTCGGTTGATGTCACGAAATGGACGGTACCCACACGGAGCGAGAGGCGGAGCCTCAGATATCTAGACGCCTTATTCTGGGTAGGAAAATGAAGCGTGAAAATAACTCATGTTTCATTTAAAAAAGTGTTCCTTAGTGTGCCAAAGTTAATATACTATAAAATAATAATCAAATGTCTGTGTCACAAAACAGGCAGATGGCTGGTTCCAACTACAGCAGGTTTTATTAGCGCAGCTAAAAGTCCACAAAACGAAATCAGGGTCAGGCAGGCAGGGGTCCATGACGAGTATAGGAGCATCAGAGAAGAAACAGGAGTGTTCAGGATCCCAGCGAGGTTCAGGGACAACACAGGGTCAGGAAATACGAAATTCTGGTCCAGATAAAACGTTCGGTACTGCAGGCAGAGTGGCACAAACAATACTTTGCACTGACTGAGGCTCAGTGAGGTGCTTAAGTGTACTGTGAGTGATCTGCAAATGAAAGCCAGGTCTGCAGCTGGGGTTGCTGGGAGATGCAGTGCGTTTGGAACTCTGGAGATGGGCCTTCCACTTGGCCACTTTGGGTGAGACTTACATTGATGCCCAGACACTAGCACTTTTCACGCCACACACGTGAGGTGAACTGGGGGCCACGGTCTGACACCATGTTCTCTGGGAGACCGAGTGCTGGAACACGTGGTTGATGAGCTGTTCCGCTGTTTCCAGAGCTGTGGGCAGCTTGGGCAAAGGCAGGGGTCGGCAACCCGCGGCTCCGGATCCGCATGCGGCCCTTTCATTTCTGTGCTGCCGCTCTCTGTGGTTTCCTAAAATAACTATCATGTTCTAAAAATGTTGTGGTTCCTTTAACACCGTCGGGTAGAGCGAGCGGGCAGGAGGAAGAGAGCAACGTGAACGTGCGGAGGGGGCGTGTCTGTAGCGGTAAAACGCGACCAGAGTCTGTTATGGGATGGAAAGTTCTTCTGGAAAGACAGTCAGTGGCGACACATGAGCGCCCCCCCAAAAAAGGCTTTTTATCCCCCTAGACTATAACCACCCATTTTCGCGTAAAATTAATTAAATTTGCGTCAGGGCGCCCCCACTATCCTGTCAACATGCTGCTATAATGACCGTATGTTGCGCTGTGTGTGTGGAAGATGCTGGAGGGGGGATGTTTGCTGGGAAAAACAACAAACAGGTAGAGAGGCGGGGGCAGGGCTTAAACTCACCGCTTATGAATCCAGATCCGCAACAAACTAACAGCTGCTTCATCCATGAAATTAATATAATTTATTGGGTTTACTGCATCAAAGTGAAATGGTTTCCATCATCTCATTCACCTTAACTCTTTGTGTTCGACAGACAGAAAAGTCTATTCAAGGTTGTGGAAAATGGACAAAAGATCAAAGAAAACATCACGCTCATAAATAATTAAAATAATTAAATAAATATCGTATAAGTATTGCCAAATGAACTATCGCCATATATCGGCAAAACAAATTGTTTTAACCCCCCTAGTGTTGCGGCTCCCTGTGCTTTCATTTCTGTGGGAAACTGATCCAAATGGCTCTTTGAGAGGTACAGGCTGCCGACGCCTGGGCAAAGGGATCCGCCGGCGTGACTTGGAAAAACGATCTATGACAGAGAGGATGGTGGTGTTACGTCTCAAACGGGGTAGATTGGTGATGAAGTCCACCGCCATGTGTAACCAGGGATGCTGTGGTATGGGCAGCGGATGCAGGAGGAAGTTGTGGAGGTTCAGAGACAACACATCACATTACAGTTACACCAGTTTTCCCTCGTGAGAAGCTGAGTTTGACCCTGAAGCCTCAGCAGCTCCT
This sequence comes from Oryzias sinensis, assembly GCA_037389245.1. Taxonomy (NCBI): domain Eukaryota; kingdom Metazoa; phylum Chordata; class Actinopteri; order Beloniformes; family Adrianichthyidae; genus Oryzias; species Oryzias sinensis. The sequence continues at coordinate 3,219,859 of CM074489.1, read as the reverse complement.
TCTTCTCACGTCTACATCCAAAGAGCTGCTGACACGACACTGAGGCTCAGAGCCGCTGAACTGGAAATCTGTGTTTTTTTTCCTGACAGCAGTCATCAGAGCTGGATTCAGCCTGATTTCCATGGCCACCACTGCCTCGTCTTTAGGACCTCACCTGCACACACCTGTGCCTGGATTTAGTATTTTCTGACAGCCAGCTGCTTTGGAATGAAAGGTTTGGATCATTTTATCTGAGTGTTGGGGTCTGAATCCCTCCTGTCTCCTCATCCTGTTAGAAAACATCAAAGGAGAGGAGGCCGGATGAGGCCTCAGCTTCACTGAGACAGAGATGGCCGGAGTCCTCAGAGGACCAGCTGAGGAGGTGAGGCTGATCCCAAAGAAGGAGGCCCGAGCTAAACAAGAGCTTTAGCACAGTCAAGCCATCTTCAGGTGATTTATGGCACAGATTAGCCCAAGAAATTAGTTTAAAAGGAGCAAAACAAAGAGCTTCACAGACAGTCAGACATTAAATATTGGAAGAGTTTATTGGAAATTACTAAAAAAACATTTTTTAATTTAGTTAAGTCCAACCCTGAAAAAAAATCTGCTTAATAATATTGAATGATCTACAGTTGGAGCGTAATGATTAAAGGCGTGCACACATGGCTCTGTTATAGAGGGGTCAAACAACAAAGGAAAGAGTTGACAAGGAACCAAGTGATGGATAAGAACCAAATCCGCCGTTGGAAAAAAGCACTCAGTTATGACACAGCAACTGAAACACACTCTGATCTTCTGATGCAGACAAACAGATCCATGAACGTCTTTGTTTTCCTCGTCTGAGCTGGAACCTGCTGGATCTAAACTGTACGGCTGGGCAGCTCTGATATTGCTGCCATTTTTGTTGCACCTCTGATGTTAGGTTGGAGTTGTGAGGGGCTGTAAGCTTGCAGGAGAAATTGTAAACAACAGAATGATGGAAAATGAGCGCAGGCTTACTCTGCGCCAACAGTCCTGCCCACAGCTCAGAGGCACATTTCTTCTGAACTTCCACTCTGCAGAAACTATGTCCTAGCTTTTTTAGATTTTGGCTAAAAACAGCATGATCCTGATGAAAATCCCAGTGGGAACACTTTAAAACTAGATAAGAAGATGAGTGGAGTGTGACTTTAACCCTTGTGCTGTCCTAGGCACTTTACCATTGGGAGTTGGGTCATCTAGACCCACTAGACAGTGCTCTGAACCTTTTTTCTTCAATGATTTGTGATCTTCACTGGTGTCCATGGATTACATGAAATCTTTCCACCTTTGTAGGGAGAACACATCAATGTGAGGGTGGGGTCATCTAAGATATCACAAGGGTTAAGACAAGTTTTTTATTGTCAAGAGAAATGGAGCAAAATGATTTGGACTCATCTTAATAATAATTTCTGGATCCTAGCTCTTAATGAGACCAAACTGTTTCCGCTGTGCTGAGTTTGAGAAAAGCCTGGAAAGATGTGGAGCAAAGAGAATTTCATACAACTTCAAATCTGGAAAATGATGTTACACTTTAGTTTTCAGTGTACTTTTGCTGTTTGTTTTAGGCTCCTAAAACCTGTTTTAGCTGGTGTTATCATCATTCAGAGCATCAGTAGAGACTCAGCTTTATTCCATAGCCTCCACAGATCGTTTTACTGTAAAAATCGCAGCAGTAAAAAGAGAACAAAAACCGTTTTTATTCTGAAAAGATTTTTCACCCCTGCAATTATACTTACACTCTGATCTTATATTGGAATATATTTTTATTTAAGGAAAAGGAATCTTCACTTCCCAACTCATTGTTGGAGACTTTAAGTTGGAATGAAAAAACCTCACTGGCGATTGTGTAGTTTGAAAAATCGCCACAGAGATTCTGCTTGATTGCAGCTGTAAATTAGGACAAAAAAGTTCAGTTTTGAGCAAAAATTAAAGATTGACGAAAAACCAAATCACTTACATTTTAGTTTTGATGGTAAAAGAGCAGAAGGTTCTCTTGGAAGATTTAGAACACTAATCATAATTTAACCCCCTTCACAGACAACCACACACAATAGTGCCTAATTGCTGAAATATGTTGTAACTGCAGCTTGTGTGCAGTGTCACACCACTGCTACCTTTAATTGTCCACAGATGAAAGCGGGTCATGTTCAATTCAATTCAATTCAATTTTATCTGTATAGCCCAAATTCACAACAACAGTCGTCTCAACGGGCTTCGTACCGTAATTGTAAAGTAAACATCAAATCAAAAGAGACAGGATCCACATCCAGAGACGAGGTACTTGGTCAGGTGCAGGAGCACTGGTCTATCTGCTATGCCATGCCGGTGTCAGGGGACCTGGCTACTGCTACGGCCTTGGCGGGGGTCTTGGTTCTGGGTCTTTCTTCTCCCATCTGCACATGGATTAAAGACTTTGTGTCAGAACGCCCACAGTCTGTCAAACTCGGACCCCATCTTTCCTCCACCATCACCATCAGCAACGGATCACCACAAGGATGAGAACTGAGCCCACTCCTCTTCATGCTCCACACGTCAGACTGCACCTCGACCCATCCCTGAAACACCATCATCAGATTTGCTGACGACACCGCTGTGGTCGGGCTCATCTCAGGGGAAGATGAGACTCTCTACAGGGATGACGTCAGCAGACTGGAAAAGTGGTGTTCAGGAAACAACCTCCACCTGAACACCACCAAGACCAAAGAGATAATCCTGGACTTCAGAAAGGGGAGAGTGGGCCCGCCCCCACTTTATATAAATGGGGTCAGCGTGGACAGGGTTTGCTCTATCTGCTACCTGGGTGTGCTGATCACTGAGGACCTCTCCTGGACTGAAAACACCACAGCGGCAGTAGGGAAGGCCCAGCAGCGTCTCCACTTCCTGAGAATACTCAGGAGGAACATCCTGGAGAAGAAGCTGCTGGTGACCTTCTACAGAGCCACCATAGAGAGCATCCTGACGTACTGCATCACAGCCTGGTGTGCATGATGCTCGGCCGCAGACAGGAAGGCGCTGCAGAGGGTGATCACACAAAGCTCGCACCAGTAGACTAAAAAACAGTTTTTTCCCTGAGCTGTCAACCTCCTAAACAAATGTGAACCTTACAAGAATCTGAAACTCGTGCAATATTAGAAGCCTTCAATGTGCAGTATTAACAGTTCCCATGTGCAATAAAATTTTAGATCCAGAAAATTATGTAGGCATGTACATATGTATATTTCCACAGTTACACAAATTCTTTATTGTTCTTTTATAAAAGTACATTACTTATTTATATAGTCTGAACAGCTGGAGAGCAACGGAATTTCATTGTCACAAGTTTCTTGTGTAACACTGATAATAAAGGTTTTCTGAATCTTAATTTCTGATTCCGAAAAGATTACTTTGAGGGACCTTCGGTGAAACACCTGCACTGAACACTCAAAAGGCAATAGTGGTGAAGAAAACTCCCGTAACCTTTGTGCTATCTTAGATGACCCCCCCCCCTTCCATTGACGTGTTCTCCCTACCATGACAAAGGTGGATAAAGGTGGAAAGATTTCATGTAATCCATGGACACCAGTGAAGATCACAAATCATTGAAGGTAAGGCATGTTAATGCTGAGAGTGGGGTCATCTGGACCCCACAAGATAGCACAAGGGCTAAGAGTTGAATTTCAAATTAACTCCTGCCGCTCTGCAGAAACTAGGTCTCAGAAAAACAACGCAGGTTCGGGGGATTTGGCTAAAAGAGGCATAATCACAGTTAAAAGACCACTGGGAACGCTGTTACAACAGATCAAAAAGTGATTGGAGTGGGACCTGAAGTCCTTTACCTTGCTTATATTTTTCAGTGGTGTTATAGATCTTTGCACAGCTGACATCAGCCGGTCCTGGATGTGTGAAGAACATTGAAAACAAGACGATTACGACACGGAATCCTAGATGGCAAATGTTATTCGAAATGTTTTTTTGGGTCTTCTGTTTTTCTGTCTGCCTTTCCTTTGATCCTTTGGGTCCTTTTTTAACTCCTCATTGCTTTTATTTCTTAAGGTCTTTCTTTAGGGAAACGTTTCTTTTGATGTTCTTTTTTATTCAATTTTACAATCTGTTTGAAGGATTCGGTGCCTGAAAACTAAAGGAGAAAAAAACTCTGCGCCTCTGTAATTTTTAACAACCATTTGAGAGAAATCTAGGATACACACACGCACGCACACACACGCACACACACACACACGCACGCACACACACACACACGCACGCACACACACACACCCTGCTGCAGGAGCATGACTTTTTTTCAAGGACACAAAACCCTTTCCCAGAAAACAGGTGGCAGCCTAGGCAGAGACAATAACCAATGTTCAAACCACTCTGAAATTCATATAAGCCACATTATGGCAGACTTTTCATTATCGTCCTATTGAGGCGTTCACAACCCCACACTGCTGTTTCAGACACTTCAGCAGGGATTCCAACCTTGTCCTGGTCTGGGGACAGCTCGCATGAGGCTAAAACTCCCCGTGAATTTCAGATCAGAGTAAACAGTAAAGGAGGTGTAACAGGCAGAGAGGAAGACGTTTTGTATCCTTAATGCTGATGCTATGAGAATGCAGTGCGGCAACTCATAACTGAGCCACATTTAGATGAACTCCTCAGCACAGGCAGAGTTTGTCTTTTGGGATTTGTGGATGGAGCTTCTAGTACAATGTGAGTACAGCGTTCCCTCGTTTATCGCAGGGGATACGTTCCATAAAGAACCCGGAAGAGGTGAAATCCACAAAGTGGGATTACAGATGTTTCCAGGCTGTGAAACTCCTCATTCTTATCTACTTTTCTTAGACAGACGTCAACATTTTCACACTTTTCTTTGGTGTTTAAACTCTCAAAGTTCAAACCTTCATAAAAAGGTAAAAAGGTGCGGGATTATAGAATGAAAACAAACATCTGATTGTGATGAAAAGATTTATGTAACTTTAGTAAACTGAACGGATTCTGTACAGGAGACACGGCACAGAGGAGATCGGTTGACAAGGTTTACACCCAATCAGACCAAAGGACACAGATTGGAGCGTCAAAAATGAAAATAAGAAAAGGGGCCACTGTACACAAAGTCATCAGACCTAACATGTAAACGTGGACAGTTTTTACTCAGTAATGTGCCATCCACAACCTGTGATACTTGGTTTAACGTGGGACTCAGTTCCTCCATCCGTGAGGCTTTGGCATCTGAATATGTCAATGGGTTAGAAAAACGTCCTCCAAAGTGTGACTTCAGAGCCAGTGAGAAAAGTCCACAACCAACAGCACACGTTAGAATAACAGTCTGTCTGCACACAGCAGATTGGAGCCACTGCAGGATCATCTGATCAGGCTAGAAAGTTGATTCACGTTCCAGAAAGTTAAGGTTAGTAATGAACTAATGGTTAACTAACACTGTTCTGCCAGTGATCCCTGATAGTCACAGCTCTGATGAACAGGTGAAGAGGGGAGTAAAGTGAACAGCACGGCCTCTTTTCTCCTGCAGAGGTTCTGGATGTGGAGGTGTGTTTGCTCCGGTTTGCCGGTCTCTCCCAGCATTCACAGCGCCTCATGAGAGCGCTGCGGGCAAAAAACCAGCACACAGCGGGAAGAGCAGTGAGGAAGAGGAGCCACAGCCTATCAGAGGTGCTGATGAAGTGACACTTTTGTTTGTTACCGCCCGGTCAGCTCACCTCTGACTCATGCACTCAAGCTGTTTTTCGTCTATTCTGAAAGTCACAGTGGAAACCTCAGTCATCAAACACTGAGACTCACAGCTTAACAAAAGGTAGAATTACTTAGCGAGCATTCTGGACAGAAAACGCCTGACATTCATGAAGCTCAGGAGCACAGGTGCTGCAGGTTCAGGAGGCACTTTTTGGTTAAGCTGTTATGCTCCTGCAGTCATGTTGTAAGTCTGCAAGATGCTGAGAACAGAACAGAGTTAGAGGCAGAATGTCCTATCAGACACTTGCGATGTGTCCGTGGTATTCGCGGCGGTCTCTGTAGAGTCGGGATGCTTTGGCTGTTTCCTGTGTGTTGTGCTTCAATAAAAATATCAACATCTTGGATTCTGAGCTCCCTTCTTCTGGGTTCTTGGTTTCGACCTTCACAATTTCATCACCCCTTCCTGTTCTCATGCCATGCAACATTTCATTAAGGAGAGATTATAAACCTTTTCACATTTGCCCTCACAGGTGCCTGTGGATGATCTGTATGGGGAACGCAGATGGCCCAAAATACATTTTGAGATTGCAGACCACCCGGTGAGCCCGTAAGGCCAAATTCACGGGTTTTCTACGGGCACGCTGTGGATGTCAGGTTGGAGTGAACACTAAAGCAACTTGTAGGGGTCAGTAAGGGGGAAGCAAGTGAGATGCAGGTGTGTGTGTCTCATGGATTTTTCAGTTCTTTGCCGTTGGGGCTGTTCATGTGATCTGTGCGTTCTGTGCAGCCTGCCTGTTAGGAACAATGACAGTGTAGTTTGTGAGGACATCAAATACTGGCGTCACATCGGCACTTGCATATCACCGTGTCCGTGCAGCATTACACACGGTGATTCAGGAGCAGGTCAGAGGTGAAAGTAGATTTGTTTATGCCAAAACTACAACAAATGTACATATTTTGAACAAGAGGAAATGCAGATAGCTTGAGAATAAATCTCGACTATAAATAAAAATTTAGACAAGCTTTGCAAGAATTTTTTTAGTTGATTGTTGTATTAAAGAACTGGATAAATGATCTGAACCAGATCTAAACTTAGGGTGTATCCAGACTGGAAGAATCTTTTGTTCTGGATCGGGTCCTGAACCTTACGTTTGGTCTGTATTCAGAGTGGCATTAAGTGGTCCGTTCTGTCATGGACCAAAGCTTGTAAACCAAACCATGTCACTAAAGGTCTTTAACTCAGTCAGAAATGATTTGGATCACATTAAAAGTTGTTTTAATGAGTCTGCGGTGATTCAACCATAATTCAGCGTGTTGCTGTGTCTCAGCATTGTGGTGTTACAATTCAATTCAATTTTATTTGTATAGCCCAAATTCACAACAACAGTCGTCTCGATGGGCTTAGTATCGGTAATTGAAAAAGTAAAACATAAAATTAAAAAGATCATGAATACATAGAATTCAAAAGGAAAATACTAAATTGAACTAACAAACAGACTTCACTAAACTGGCATCCCTGCACTTAGACCCTCCTTCGCGGTAAGGAAAAACTCCTGAAAAAACGGAATCCGGAAAAAACAAAGAAACCTACCCCAGGACAGACAGGCGATGTAACAGAACTCTTAGAGAATAATTAGCTTATCTAATTCTATAACTACATATTTAAAGTCCAGCAGATGAGCTTCGTCCAGTTGGAGTTGGGGGGACGGCCGGGGGCACGAGACGAGCCAGAGACAGGATCCACAGCCAGGTGTCAGAGCAGGAGCAGAGGTACAGGTACAGTAACACGGATGAGCCAACTGGAGTCTGGAAGCGCTCCCACTCCCCAGGAGGGGAGAGGAAAAGAGGGACAATACATGAATGGCACTGCACCAAACAGAGGCATGGAGAACTAAATGATAAATTATGATCAGGAATGGAGGAGAGGAAGGGTAGAAGTGGATGAGAAAAGAGGACAGAACCACAGTGCACCATAGTTACCCCAGCTTCAACTTCTAGCAGCCTACTAACAACTAATTGTTAGTAGGCTGATTAACACATTAACATTAAGTTAAATAATCTCTGAATACTAGCTAGTCTAACAATAAGCCTGTCCAAAGAGGAATGTTTTCAGTCTAACTTTGAATGTAGAAACTGAGTCGGCCTCTCTTACATGAGCTGGGAGTTTATTCCATAAGACAGGGGCTTGGTGGCTAAACGCTCTACCTCCAACCGTACTTTTACTAATTCTAGGAACCACAAGCAGTCCTGCATTTTGTGAGCGAAGTGTTCTCATTGGATGGTAAGGGACTATGAGGTCTTTAATATAGGACGGGGCCATTCCATGTAAGGCCTTATAGGCTAACCCTTGTGCTATCTTAGATGACCCCACCCTTACTTTGACGTGTTCTCCCTACCATGACAAAGGTGGATAAAGGTGGAAAGATTTCATGTAATCCATGGACACCAGTGACGATCACAAATCATTGAAGAAAAAAGGTTCAGAGCACTGTCTAGTGGGTCTAGATGACCCCACTCCCAACGTTAAAGTGCCTAGGATAGCACAAGGTTTAACAGGAGGATCTTGAACTTGATTCTAGAATCAACTGGGATCCAGTGAAGTGAAACTAACACAGGAGTGATGTGATCTCTTCTGCTAGTTCCTGCTAACAATCTAGCTGCTGTGTTCTGAACAAGCTGGAGACTTCTTAAGGAACTCTTAGGACACGCTGCTAACAAGGAGTTACAGTAATCTGTGTGCCACTCTGGTCCCTAAACACCACAAATGTGGGGGAAATATTGTATTCTTCAGCTGCGTTGTCACATTCTCTGGGATCACCAGCGCCCTCTGCCTTGAGGCAGGCGTACTACGTGCCGCACCTAGTGTATTTCTGATGGGCATTTTTAGCTGATAAAAGAGACTAAAAGGGTCAAAAACTGGCATATTTGTCAAAAAATAGAAAAATTAAGTCATTAAAATGTCTTTTATGACGAAACAAAGACCAAAGCAGTAAAGCGCAGGCATCAGCTGCAGCTCAGTCAGTCTCGACACAGGGGACGCATGGGGTGCTGTCTCATGTACTTGAACGGGACATTCATAAATTTGCTACTTTTTTTTTTACCAAAGAGTTTAAAAGTGATAATGGACAGGGATAATCTACACCTAAAAAAGAAGTTCCGGTCACATAGCTTGAATTTTCTGTAGCACTGCACTGGCTTCTTTAAAACAAACCTTAGCTTCATCATCTGGACAAAACAAGTGGTAAGAGGGGAACTTTCTCTCTAAGCTGATGTTTTATTTCACATCGTGACGACCAGCATGCTCACTTTCCTTTGCCGCTGCTGTCCAGGTCTGTGCTGGCTCAGCCGTTACCACGACAACGTGTTGCACTACTTATCAAATGGTCCGCTTTTTGTGAAAAAGCTCTTTGAAAAAACAAAAATGAAATACTAAGAGTTGATTGAACATTTATCTCTTTTACAAGTAACCATGGTCTCAGAAGCTTTAATGCCCTTCTCAGTGTGCCATGTCAGAAATTAACTCCCGCCGTGAAAGCCTAAACCGTCCGATGCTAAGCGCAGGACAGTTCGGGCTTGGTGTTTAGCTAGGTGTTTGGCTCCGTTGTGTTTGAAATTGGGTGGGATATGTGGTTCAGTTCTCTGTTAGTCTGTAGTCTGACTCAGAGCAGGACAATGGGAGTCTGCTTTTGGCCAGTGATAGTATACATGCATGTAGTATACATGCATGTAAAGGCTATTTGTAGCGTGTATTCCAAATTCCCTACTTTCTCTTCAGGGTGATGTAGTTTGTCACAGCTGCCAATCAGATACCTGAGCCTGTTAACATGTCAACAAGTACCTTGTTGAATAGATGCTACCACGGATTAAGGAAGTTCTGAAGGCAAAATGGGGCCCAACCCGGCACTAGGCGGACCTAATAAAGCGTGTATATTGACACACACATACAGTACATATACATACATTCAAATACATTTTTTTGTTCCCCCACATTTTTAGAAGCTTACAGTGCTACTGCTAACACACCTGTGTCAGATACATCAATTACCTTTAAACACACCGTCCTGTTTCAGAAAATGGACCAGCTCGGTTAAAGGTTTGGTGAACTCCTCGTTTGGGGTTCTGCCTCCTGCATTTGTGCTGTTTTAGTATCTGTTCAACTGAAAGTGAAGGATGACTTAGACGTCATTAAAGGACATGTGAACACAAATGTGAGAAAATACTTTCACACATCCCAAAAGGAAACAAAGAGGCATCTCTAGGGCATGAAGACATTGTCTTTCTGCACATGTGAGTAAAAGACAAGTCCTTTTGTGGACACAGATGCAAATGTCTCAACAGAAGACGCGTCTCTGAATAGTTTTTAGAAACTGGGTCACTGTTTGGTTCCACTGTGAACACAAGCTGACAAACGGCTGTAAAGGAGAAGGGATGAGAGAGAACCCCCGTTCAGCCAAAAATGGACCGTTCCACTCACTGATCACACAAGATCCTCTTAAGAGAGACTGTGACAGATCTAAGCTGACAGACTGCAGTTTGCTGCCTCCCACCCTCATCAGGGACACACAACAACACAAACACACCAACACAACAGCATGCAAACGCACAGCAACAACACACACAGACACAAAAACGTAACATACGCTAACAACACAGACACAGCACACACACATCAACATCACAGAACAACACAACCATACACATCGACAAAACCCAAAAACACAAACACACAACAACATGCACTAACAAAAAAAACAGACAAAAACACACAACACACACCAACAACACAAGCACACAACAGCACACATACCAACAACACAAAAAAACACAACAACATACACCAACAACACAAACACACACCAACAAAACACAAAAACACAAACACACTGTCACGGTACCCCCAGCCAGCTCCTCCTCCTCGTCAGGTCCACCTGCGGAGACCAGCTGTGCTGCCTCTTCCTCATCAGCGGCTGGACTCATAAGGAGAACCAGGACCTGTACTCGACGCTAGTTCGTTGTACTCCACGGTGCATCCTCTGGCCCTGTTCACGATTCTTGTTTCATGCTTCGTATGCCTCGTCTAACCCTGTCTTGTCTCTGCCTGCATAGGACCACGTCCACGTCTGTCACACTTTGGACTCAGACTCACCGTCTCTCTGGTTCCTCCTCGTCGCCCCTCTGGACATCCTCTGAGAAGAACGGTGTTCGCCGCCAAGACCCTCCAACCATCCTCCAAACATTCTTTCCTGGAACTCTGTCATTCCTCCGATTAAAATCCCTTATTACTCATCCTCTTCGCCTGCAGACTATTCCTTCCGGGTTCCAGCATCTGGGTCTGCCATAGCCTCGCTAGCCATGACACACACAACAATACGCACTAACAAAAAAAACAGACAAAAACACACAACACACACCAACAACACAAACACACAACAGCACACATACCAAGAACACAAAAACACAACAGCACGCAAACACACAGCAACAACACACAAACACACAACAACACACACTAACAACACAGACACAGCACACACATAAACATCACACAACAACACAACCACAGACACCAACAAAACACAAAAACACAAACACACAACAACATACACTAACAACACAAACACACATCAACATCACACAACAACACAAACACACACAAACAAAACACTAAAACACAACAACATGCACTAACGAAAAAAAACGGACAACAACACAAAAACACACAACAACATACACTAACAACACAAAAACACAACACACATCAACATCACAGAACAACACAAACACACACAAACAAAACAAAAAAACACACAACAACACGCACTAACAAAAAAACAGACAAAAACACACAACACACACCAACAACACAAACACACAACAGCACACATACCAACAACAAACAAAAACACAACAGCACATTGAAACCAACAAACAAACAACACACACCAACAACACACAAAAACACAGACAACATAAGCCCACAACAATAACAAATAACACATACCAACAACACATAACCAAAACAGACACCAACAACACATACAAACAACACAAACAAACAACACACACCAAGAATACACACGAACACACCAGCAAAACACACTAAGAACAAACACCAACAATCAGCTTACTTGAACAAAGTACTTAGTAACAGTTACCAGGTACAACCCATAAAAAGTAATTGTGTTAGTAACTCAGTTGCTGCATCATAAATGTGATTAGTTACCCAGCAAAGTAACTCCACTTTTTAATTACATTACATTTAATTACATTAATTACATGTTTTCTAGTATTCTGGTCTAGTTCTACCAATGAAATTAGACTGTTTCACTATAATAGAGAGAAAGGATTGAAGTGTCAAATTAAAAACAGTAATTACCAAAATTATAATACAAAAACACAGCAAGAAGCAACAGAAAAATGTCAATAATATTAACTTCACATGAAAACAAAAACCAAGCTTTACATAAAAATGAATGTAGAGACTTCAAGTATCTCAATTTTCATTTAACCATTGTTACTGTACTACAGTAAGAGGGAAATGAAAGAATGGAACAATGAGATTAAAAGGCTTCACCATACGCAGTATATACAAAACATATATACAAATAAACATGTAGGTTGTGTTTTGATAATATGTTGAATACAGTAGTTAGGTAAAAAAAAGTAAATTGGAGATTAAAATAAAACTAACAAATAAATACATAATGGTGCTGATTAGCATACAGGCATTAGAGGGTCTGAATACTGACAGACCTCATGTATTTTTTAAATGTGTAAGCATTTATTCAAAGAACTGATGTCTCGATCAGACAATGGAACATCCACTGCTGGATCCCTGTAAGTGGAGACTTCCTTAAAATAAGCTGTTGACCTTCTGACCTTTCACAACAGGAACATGTCACCTTCGTTATGACAGATGGCTGATGGATGGAGTTATGTGACGGTAGAGGATAGGCTCCATCCAACCAACAAGCGGTGGACGGCAGGACTTGAATATTTAATTTAGTCTCTAAACTGTCTACTTTTCAAACACAAACATTTAATCTCGTATTTATTAAATCCTTTTCCTCCTGCGGGAGCACAAGCTATTGATTAGTTCCCTCCCACACTTGCTGCTGTCCTTGGCAACGCTTTGGAAAAACAGCAAATTAAAAGTAGGGCAGAAAAGAGAGTGGAACCACAACCACAGTTTGGTGGAGATTTGCACTGATGGTGATGGAGTGTATCACCACGGCAGGAACAGTACCAGCTTCTACACTGTTTAACTGTATAAACACCACACAACTTTAAAACTCTTCTCTTATCCATCCACATACTAGAGTTCAGGTGTTCCTATTTAAACTCTTTCAGACCCACAGATGCATTAACCATCAATGGAAAAGCAGATGGATGGATGGATGGATGGATGGATGGATGGATGGATGGATGGATGGATGGATGGATGGATAATTGGCATAACTGAAAACACTGCAGTCTGTAAATCCGCCATCCCAGTCTTTTCCGTTTCATCTGCTTGAGGAGAGCTGGCTGTCTTAAAGGGCCTATATCATGCTTAATCAACTTTTTCAGCTTTTAAGTGTATAACAATGTTCATTCCTCCTTGAAAAAAAACCCCAAAGGGGTATTTTGGTCCATGTGTAAACCCCTTGAACTATCTCAGGCACTTTAATGTTGGGAGTTGGGTCATCTAGACCCACTAGACAGTGCTCTAAACCTTTTTTCTTCAATGATTTGTGATCTTCACTGGTGTCCATGGATTACATGAAATCTTTCCACCTTTATCCACCTTTGTCACGGTAGGAAGAACACGTCAATGTAAGGGGGGGGTCATCTAAGATAGCACAAGAGATACATTTCTGAGTATTCCTCTAAAACTCTGCTCTCTGGCCACCAGTCCCTTTCCAATCTCACATTGTGACATCACAAAGTGAGGAACAGCCCCTTCCAGGAGGAGTCTGCACCACCCGCTCCACCCCATTCAAACACACACACCCACCTTTTCCGTGGAGCTAGCTGTGATCAGCTAAGCACCTTTATTTTAAATGCACATCCATCTTTGTTTGGATGTTGTTTGTTGTCATGGGCTCTGATCTGTTTCCTCAGTTGTTGGACAGGACAAGTAAGAAGAAAAAAAAAGATAACTTGTAATGACTTATTTCAAGGCTGTGACCAAATAAGCATGCTTTACGAAAAAAGATTGACATTTACCATGTCCAATTCAAATTTATATTTAGCATTCATATTTTATAAAGATGAAAAAGTGAAGCAAATATTCAAAAAGCTCTTTTTTTGGCTTTCATGCATATCGTTTCCCATAACTTCATTGTGACTCATCATCTTTATTCCTATAGTTTCTCTGCCCGTCTACCTTCTTCTTCAAAATGGAATCAGAACTCTTCTCCTCCATTCTTCATCATCCTCTCAATCAGCCACTCCGCTCTTCATCTTCATCAGTGTGTTCCTCATTTTATCTCTTTAAGTGAAGCTGGTCAAACAAATGTGGTCAGATGAATGCAGGCTCATTAAAACCCCTTTTAATGTGATACACATTGTTCCTCACTCTTTTTCCGACAATCTATATGAACACTAATCAGGGTACCTTCATTGCCGTCTTTTTGCACCCTCAGTAAAAAGTGTTGTACCTGACGTTGAAAAAGAAGTTAAGAATTCATTCACTTTCTAATCTGTTTGTTCCCTTTCGGGGTCACAGGGCTGCTGGAGCCTATCCCAGACACTTGCAGGCGAAGGCTGGGGACATCCTGGACAGGTTCCCAGTCTGTTTCAGGACCACAATCACTCACATTCATATAGGGAAGAAAACCTCCCCATTCTCCCCTGTTCTCCCCTGTTCATGCATGCATGGGGAGAACATGCAAACTCCACACAGAAAGGCCCCCCCATTGATGTTCTGTTTCAGGTCCCCCAGCCGAGACTTGGACCAGGGGCCTTCTTGCTTTGAGGCAAGAGCGCTAACCACTGCTCCAACATGCAGATCAAGTTCAGAATTGGTCAATAAAATATAAACAATTCCAGGACTTCTTCCTCCAGTTGCTTTTCCTCACCCTCAAAATTCCTGGACAAAGAGGGAAGAGATCTTTAGTTTTATTTACAAGCTTTGGTTCAAACAGGAAAGTCAGCTGGAGGGAAGTCTGATTACCCACCGAACACGAGGATCAGGACCCGATCCAAACCAAATGAATTTTCCCATTCTGAATACACCCTAAGCTTTGGTAAAGATCTACTTATACTTTCAATTTATTACTAGAAACAGTATAAAACAATGACATCACATAGATTTCTAACTTTTTTATCCCTTCAAGAACTGAATTACTGAGTTAAATATTCTTTGAAAAGAGGAAAAAATATATTTAACGTTTTATTTTAATATTTTGTTTGGATGACTAAACCAACAGTGATTTATGCTCCTTCAGATCTGATGATTCCTGGAATAATCAAATGTCTTCTGATGTAATCAATAGGCACTTCATGTTTGTTATTTGAGATCAATAATACAAATGGATGTACTAAATAAGGTGCTCTAGGACTTGTGACCTGATAATGATAACAATTAGGGGTGTAACAATTCATTTTAAGAACTCATATCATAATTTGTGGTGAATAATCCGATTCACTGACCTCCAATGGATCCAGGACATCTTTAGCCAAAACTTCAACCAGTGTTACTCAGAGAGAAAAATCTGGTGTTTTCCAGATTCCTTGGAATTCTTCAAGACAATCAGATATTAACAAGTAAACAAGAATCCATTCACACTTTAATTTTTTAGAGTTCAGCCCACTGTTATTTTTCCACATTTAAATAATCCATAGGGAACATTCTCTAAACATTCTAGCACACTGTAAATATCATTACACCCCTAATAATGATGAACAGGAAAGAAAAAGCTGAATAAAAACTAGGTTTGGGGTTACGTGAATTCCCTTTTTTCCACTCTATCAAGCAATTATGGCAATCAAAGCCTGTGTGGCAAACCTAATATCTAATGGATTGAACGTCATATGTTGTTTTAATGCAAAAAAGTCTATCAATGCTTAAGAGTAGTTACAATGGCATCTTCTATATGTGCATAGAGATGTACATATGAACATGTCAAAACATACACGCATACATCCTGAATCCCACAGTGATCCTGGTGGTTACAGGCTGGCGCTGCCTTCAGTGTGTGAATATGTGTGCATGAATGAATGAGACTGCAAGGCCCTTTCAGCCTTAATCAAATTAGAAAAGTGATATATATTAGTAAACAACACTTACTATTTCTGTTTTCATCCCTTTTTTTTTCTTTGTTTCCTGTTGCCGCATGTCTTTGATGTCCCTCTGTGGTACATTTTTTACACCTTTCTGTCAACTTAGTGATGACATTGGTGGTGATAATAGTGATGATGAAACCTCATTTGAGAGGACATTTTCTTAGTTTCGTTGGGGATGGGGTTGGGGGCAGAGGTTGTCCAGTTCTTCCTGTTTTGTTGTGATTTTCCAGCACCCCTCCTGTTTTCTTCAGAAGAAACTCTGGCTCCTGGCCATCCTAAACCTCCACCTACTCATCTGTCAGAGGTTTGTTGTGGTGGGGGGGGGGCAAACTGCAGAAACTTTCTGCGTGCTTACAGGTGGGGGCGGATGGCTCCAAGCAACAGTATAGACAGGTTAGAAAATATAAAAATAAAACCTCTTCTGTGGGACTGGAAAGAAGAACAAGGACGTACTTGTGTACATTTGACTAAAGTAAAAGCACTCATGGTAGATGCAGGTGCCTCTGACTGGCAGCACTTGACAGCGTTACCGTGGAAACACATCATTAAACCATAGTTTTACATGTAAAACCTGTGTGCAGCGCGTCTGTCATCTCAAAGGTAAAACAAATGTTACATCATCCCATCCTGAGCACAGCAAATCCTGGGGGGTTACATGGTAGTGTGCCGTCTTTTCAAAGAAGTACTATCAGTGACTGTATAGGGGAAATGGACTGAGTGATCCCTCCCCCATGGCTCTAAGAAACCAAAATCCCATAGACTTCTATAAATAAACAGCTGTTACTCAGTCATTCTATTGGTCAGAATAACCATTCTCGCACTGACACCTTCTTGAAAGATGTTTTAAACATCCACGTTTTTCCACGTTGTTATTTTTTATTAT
The DNA here is from genome assembly GCA_037389245.1 of Oryzias sinensis. Lineage (NCBI taxonomy): Eukaryota > Metazoa > Chordata > Actinopteri > Beloniformes > Adrianichthyidae > Oryzias > Oryzias sinensis. The sequence goes on along the minus strand of CM074489.1, from coordinate 3,203,040 downwards.
AAATTATTCAAGTTTTAAACAGGGCAATCCGATGCCTAGTAAAAGCATGTGGTGCTTGCTGGCCCTCCACCTCAAACCTTTGACATGTTTGATTGACAGATTCTCCTGAACCCACTTTTAGAAAATAAAAATAAAAAACAAGTTACAGGAGATACATAGAACAACAATTAGGATAAAACAGCAGTAACACAGACAATCATTAAAATCATTAAAATAATAAAGCTATTACAATGATTAGAATCATAAAACCGGGTTACAGCAAGATGTCCTTAAAATTATCATTAAGATTTCTTTTAAAAACCGTCTTTGAAATAAAAGTGTCCGTTCTAAGTTTTTTTTTTTTATCATTCCGTTCTCTGGGTGCTGCAGACTGAAATGATAAAGATGACAAAGATGAGTTTGATTTAGGGAATGTTAACAGAATCAGTTCTCCAGAGTGGGTGTTGCACATGGGAGACGAAGTGTGCAAAAGCTGGCTTAAATACAAGGAGGGGAAAGGCCAAGGAGAGTTTTGTGAATTAACAGCAACCTGTGGATATTACGTCGAGTGAATAAGGAAGCCCAGTTTAGTGAAGAGTAGAGGGTACAGTGGTGGTTTTCGAAGAGATCATATGTTATCAATCAAATGGAAGGAAGAATAATAAAGAGGCTCCAGCTTTTTCAACAAATGTTTAGAAGCTGATCTGTAAATGACATCACCATAATCAAACAAGGGGAGGATGGTCATTTGGACCAATGTTTTTCTTAATGAGTAATTGAGAGAGGAACGTGTTCTATAAAGAAATCCTAATTTTGACTCAACCTTTGAATGCAATTGGTCAGTATAGACAGAAAGTGTTGTATAGCCAGATTCCAAGATATTTATACTCTGTGACCTGATCTAGAGGACTGCCTCAAGAGTGGAGATATCAAAAGGATATGAAGGAACATGTCCCTTCTTGCCAGACGACATGATTTTGGTCTTGGAAACATTTAAGTTTGGATGCAGTCTAGAGAGGGGAAGTTGTAGTTTGGTGAAACTACTCTGCAACTTTTTTCACTCTATGTCTGGGGAGGGGCGACGGAATAGAGGACTGTGTCATCAGCATAGCGTTGGATGGAGGAGTCTCCTACAGAGAGAGCTATGTTATTAATGTCAATTGACAAAAGTGTGGGTCCAATGATAGGTCCCTGTTGAACGCCTGTGGTGACACAAAGTGGTTAAGAAAGAAATTGCTCTGATTTAACGCATCACAGTCTTTCTGTGAGACTTGGACCTGGACCACCTCTGACCCGGGCTCAGTACAGTTCACCCAATCGTGTCAGAGCACAGAACGCAGCAAACGCAGCAGACAAACTAACCTGACTTTGATGTGAAAAGCTTAGCAGCAGGCGGGGTGGTGTACCTGAATCCAAAGATGTAATCAGGTCTCACATGTCCAGAAAGGTTTTGAACCATGAACCTGGCCAAAGTGTGTGGCAGCAGTCCCATCAATACATCTGCTGAGTCTTCAGTAGATGAAAGGGGGAAAGTTCTGTGAGTCAAGTTCACTTTTGAAGAGTGTCATCATCAGAGGAGCTTCTCTCATCCCAGAAAGAGAAAATTATGTGTATTTCCTCTGATCTGCTCTGACTCTCAGGATCTGGGTGAGCAGGAACATGAGACACAACTGAGGGTGGTGAGGAAAGGTCCTCCATTAAAATACGATCTGGCTCACGAAGGGGCCTTTTGAAGCTGAAGTTTCAGACATACGTGGGGTTCCTCCTGTGCTCCTTTAGCTCACAATAAAGTTATTCTTTATTTCAAAAGAATGTATCAAAAATCCAAACATGTAAATCTTAACCTAAAGATCCTCTAAGCAGGGTAAAAGGGCAGAATCCGCCTGACGTGCGAGAGGGTGGGGAGGTGGGGCTGATAGCAGGAGGGCAGGTGAGTCAATGCCTCACCTGTCATCATGTCATGAATACTAATGATAAATAAATATTTGTCCCCTGATCTGTGAAATGAATGCATTTCTTTATGATTTAAATCATTTCAACCACTTTTATCCTCAAAATCTCTGTATTTTGGGTATTTCTTGTTCAGTTACAGCATGGGCTGTGAGGTGAGGCACCACTGAGCTCTGCCTCACGTTAGATTGTGCAGCTCTTAGCAATATATAGTGTATTTACGAGTACTTAGTTACAGTTCAAAAGTATTTTAATAGTTTTGCTGCCATGACTATGGATATTTTTCTAATGTATTCTACTGTTAATGTGCTGTTACTTTAAATATTTTTATGTTTAGCCCATAGAAGGCAGTGTTATGGAAGGTACCATTACAAGGCTGTTGTCTTCCTGTTTAGCTTTCTGACTCTGCTGTCGATTCATTTGCGTTAAAGAAAAGCTATCCGTGAAGTTAAGTCAAGGATGTGAGTCGTGGTAGTGAGGAAGCCATCATGTTGTGTGGCGTATAAGAAAATGGCCCCATTTCCAGTGTCCCTGAGTTTTAAATACAAACTAGTCCGTTGCTGTATTTTATTTTTAATATTTTGTATTGTGAAATCTTTTTTTAGCCACAATACATAAATCAGTTGCCAAAGAACCACCTATGGTTTTGTTTTACCTACAGAAAGCAAGTCTGTGACCATTTTTGACTTTAGAAACATTAAATTGCTGCATGAAACCCCAGTTATTGTCCTGTGAGGCAACATTATTTCTCCAGGTTACATGTAGGTGTTGTAAAGCTAAATGTTCCAATTTAGTCTGAAGAAGTATTCGGGTTGTGTACTTCCTACACTACATCAACATGGTTTATAGTGTTCTTGCTAAACGTATGCTCATGTATACTTAAAAACATAAACTTTAAGTACTTTTTGCTAAGGGCATTCCATTCAAACTGGTGTGATTTGGCTTACTCAGCAAATGCTAATAATGTAATTCTTTACTAAACATTTTTACACATTCTTTAGACGTGTTTATCACATTTCTTCAGTTTTATTTCATGTTTGAATCTTTATTTATTATTATAAAGCTGTACTGGAAAGACAGAAGGTGAGGCAGACAGTAGCCCTGTCTCAGCAAAGCGACACTCATGAGCTCACATTTGTTTTTCGGTGGTTGCTAATAAAGTTCAATAGTAGTCGTTCTTTTTTTGTTTTGCTCTGAGAGATTGCAAACAATCCCCGTCTTTTGTCACAATGAAAAGCCTGCAGGTAGCGGAGAGTGGGCCTGAGGCCTAAATTTTACAGCTCTTTCATAACTCCACGATAGGCAGAACGTTGCTCTAGCACCTCCGGGTAGTAGTCTTCAAAGATGTGAAGAGGCGAGTCCTTGTATCAGAGCTTCCCTTGAACCTCTTGAGCCTTGCGCACCACAAGCTCACGGATCTTATGAAAGCATGCCACCACAGCCCGAGGTTTATCGGTAGGCCCCGGTTTGGGCAGTAGCACATGATTAGCTCTATCCAACTCTGGAGCGGTTTTCAGGACCTCTTTCCCAAACACCTCCAGCAGTATTTTTGAGAAGAATGCAGTAGGGCGAGGTCCTTTTGTGTCTTCAGGTATCCCGATAATTCAAATTTTGTTGCGATGGCTCTTACGTTCAAAGTCAACAAGCTTCGCCTTTAGCTTAGCATTATCCTCCATCACCGCAGCTAGCTTTGCCTCCATGTCTTGTATATCATTACGTGTATCGATGGCAGCGTCTTCCAGCAAGGAGAGTCTTTGATGGTGGTCCTCAATAGTAAACTGGATGTTATCAAACTTTGATTCAAGGCGTGTGACGGAGGCATTGAACTCAGCTGAAAGGGACGCTCTGTGATCTTCTAGCATAGCCACGACAGGAACGTTGATGGTAGCGTCCTTTTTTTGTTGTTCTGTTGGCGATCTTGCTGTCTTTTTCGTAATCGGAGGTTATTGCGAGATATTAAGACCCAGTTACATACACTTATTTTTTTGTAGAAAGTGAGAAAATTAGTAGGTAAGTGTGATTTGGGCAAGAGCCCAAGCACATCGGTCATTCCATCATGGTTGCCATCTGGAACCTCCTAAAGAAAAGACTTTTAAAGTCCCAGTTCACTCATTTTAATCTATTTTCAAAGTCTTCCCAGTGGTCTTTTAATCAGGATTGTGTCATTTATAGCAAAATAAAATAAAAAAAATTTTCAGGACACAGTTCCTGTAGAATTTGTTAGAAAATCACCTCAGGGTTGTAGGCGGGTCTGTTGGAGTAGAGCCAGCCTTTCCATTATTCCCTTTGTTCACACTCTCTCCTGCTAGCTTACAGCCCCTCACACCACCAACCTAACATTAGCGGTGCAACAGAAATGTTGAGCTACATTGTAGATATCCAGTCATACAGTTTAGATTCCAGCTCAGACGAGCAAAAAAAAAGACGTTCATGGATCTATTTGTGTGACAGTGGATGAATCGGAAAGGGGCGGAGCAGGAAGACCGTGGCTCGCCGATTGTGGTTTGTAGAAAACAACTACAAGCTTTTGCAAACAGCAGTTTTTCTTTTTGCTCCTGATTCAAAACAACTAAGAAATACTAAGAAATGCAGTTTTAATCTTAATTTTTTTTATATGCCATCCATCGTCAGAAAAATGCTACAAGAACATGTGAAAAACACCAAAGAACACTATTTTCATTGGAGTTGGTCTTCAAGTGTGTCTTATAATGCAGAAAATGCATTACTTTCTAGTTTCTCCAAGAATATAGTGTAAGGAAACCTGTGGCTGATGATAATAATAATAATAATAATAATAATGGATTGGATTTTTCTGTGCTTTTCCAGACGCTCAAAGCACTTACATTGTGTCCATTATTCATTCACTCCTCATTCATACTTGGTGATAGTAAGCTACTAATGTAGCCACAGCTGCCCTGGGGCAGACTGACAGAGGCGTGGCTGCCATTTCGCGCCTACGGCCCCTCTGACCATCACCGGGATCATTCATACACATGCACACACCAGTGGAGCCACACTGGAGGCAAGGAGGGTGAAGTGTCTTGCCCAAGGACACAACAACATTTGGCCGATGGGAGCGGGGATCGAACCGCTAACCCTTTGATCATTGAACGACCTGCTCAACCGCCTGAGCCACTGTCGCCCCCTGATGATGAGGGTTCAGGAATACAGGAATACATCCAATGAGTTTTACTGATTCTGAATGGGTTTCAATCAAAAATCCTGGGATCAATATTCTTTGTCATTTCAATAAAGAGGCAATGCATGCAAAGCTGGGCAGACTGGAGAGGTGTGGTCCCAGACAGGGGGGGTCGCTAAAGAGAGTCCTGCCTGGAGCGTAGTCGAGGGACAGAAACAGAGTCAACAAAGTGGACTTGGCATGAACTTGAAAGAGAAGCTGGAAGGAATAAAAAAAAGACTACAATTGGGGAGTGGTGGATCTGCGTGGAGCCAATAAGGACTGTGAGGCACAGGTGTAGATGATGAACCAGAGACAACAGGAGAATGACACCTAGGATAAGAGCTGAGGGCCTGGCTGTGGAACACGACAGAACAAATGAAATGTTCATCAGTGACTCTGAAGGGACACGATGATGAAGAGCAGAAAGAGCATCCTCTTTCCTCTGACCCCCCCAGCACCCCCAGTGGGTTTGCCAGGATCATCATTATCGGCTGCATGTGTGGTCAGAGGCCTTCAGCTTCAATCAGAGGTGTGATCTGTGGTCACCATGACTTTGTCTGCCCGTCCTCCAGTTTTGAAGATGTTTCTGAGCTGCACTAAAGTCCGGACTGAATTTCTGTCTGCTCAGCTGCATTTCATTTTCCGCCTTGCGCCAAAAAAAAACGTAAACGCTAAAATGGAGTTAAGTAAATGTGCTCGGCTTCCTACAGAGATCGGAGCAGATCATCAACGAGTAGAAATAAAACTAGTCTTACACAAGAACAAGATGAAAAAGAAATCTCCATCATTGTTTCCCTCCAAAGAGAAAAAAAAGTCGAATATGGCCTGATAAGATTACCCCCACCCCCAAAAAACACAGGCAACAATAAAAAGACCATCTCCATTTATGTGGGCTTATAAGATCAGAATCCTAAAGCTGTGACGTCCCCCTCTGAGCCCCAAATGCATCTAATCAACCAGATCAATTTAAACTGTTTTACTATGGGGGATGGGGGAGGGGTGTCACAGAATTCATGCTTAAACTCACCTCAGATGTTAACTCCACCAATACTAAACTGAAGGGGGGCACAGTCCCTTACAAGTGGCGCATACCTCCTTCAGAAAAACCAACGCTTTAGTGGGCAAACATCTCTGTGTGGGATGGGGGGCGGGAGGGGGGAACACTGTCAGATGAAGTTCTTCAGCATCCAGAAACAGAATGGAGGAGAAGGAGGCAATAATGTCCTCACGGGGGCAGATTCAAATGTGTCCATTTTACAACCGATTACAGAGCCAGCTCTTCGGATCAGTTTGTTCAGTCTATTACTGTCCCTGGCAGATATGCTGCCCCCCCAGCAGACCACCGAGAAGAACAGAGTGCTGGCCACAACAGACTGGTAAAACATTTCAAGCATCTTGCTGCACACATTGAAGGACCTCAGCCTCCTCAGAAAGTAGAGTCTGCTGCTGGCCTTCTTATTCACAGCAGTGCTGTTGCTCTTCCAGCTCAGTCTGTTGTCGATGGTTACTCCCAAGTACTTGTACTCCTCTACCTCTGCCACCTCTCTGCCAAAGATGCTGAGAGGCCGGGAAGCTGGTGGTTTCTTCCTGAAGTCCATCACCATCTCTCTGGTCTTCTCCACATTCAGCACCAGGTGGTTTTCTCCAGACCATCTCACGAATTTATCCACAAGATCCCTGTACTCCTCCTCCCGCCCACCATTAATGCAGTCAACATCAGCAGAGTCATCAGAGAACTTCTGAAGATGGCAAGACTCTGAGTTGTTCTGAGCACAGTTCCCTGTGGGGCCCCCACACTGCTTGTCACCACGTCAGACAGGACACCACCCAGCCGGACAAACTGCGGCCTGTCTGACAAGTAATCAATGATCCAGGAGACCAAGGCGCTGTCCACACCCATCCGCTGCAGCTTCTCACCCAGTAACCAGGGCTGGATGGTGTTGAACGCACTGGAGAAATCAAAGAATGTGACCCTCACAGTGTCCCCCCCCTCCATCCAGGTGAGAGTGAGCACATTGCAGCAGGTGAATAACAACATCCTCCACCCCCAAAAGTGGCTGGTAGGCAAACTGAAGTGGGTCCAGAGATGGTTTCACCAGAGGTCTCAGGTGCGACAACAAAATCCTTTCCAGCACTTTAACTGCATGGGACGTGAGGGCAACAGGGCTTATCTCCACAGCAACCATTTTATGTTTTGGGGATAACGAACAAATCGAGTTCAAATCGGAAAAAATAAACTTTTGGATGTCCTTAGCAACTGAGGTATTTTGCTAACCACGCCCACATTCCCTATATGTCCTTATCCAGAGTATTTTAACATGTTCAGCCCTAGCCATTAATACATGCACTCAATTTTCACAGTATTCTATTGAAAACCATGCGAGTTATAAAAACGCATTTAGATGATCAGAGTGGTGCTTTAACAACATAGGCAGTCTCAAGTTATGTTTCTTAGATACAAGCACAGTCTGACTGCAGCGCTTTCTTTCAGGGCTTCCTGTGTGTGAGCGTCTGCTGCTTCACTGACAAGTGTCAGGGCCCATAAAAGCGGACCTGTGACTGGGTCTGTTTGACCCCAGACTCAGTTAGAGACCGGTTTGTTTGTGTTCTGGGCTCTGACGGGATTGTGTTGTGGTTGTGTCAGAGGAGGTCCAGAGTACAGTTCAGAAGACCAAAGTTCTGGCTGTGTTCCTTCACTACTCACTACATAGTGCACTGTATAGTGAGTTCATCATTTTGTACAGATGTTCCAATCTACAATTCCAAACTCCAGAGCGCTAGAAATTTTCCGGAAGTCTCTGCGAAAAACCAGTGTGCATCCATACTTAGTAAAGTGATGCATATAGACCACAGTGCATTACGTTTAAACAATAAATGTATTTTTTAACATATCTGTAGCGTCATATTCACCAGAAAAAAAGTAGTGAGCATGGTCTCCAAATTGCTTCTAAAATCCTGGGCACTAAATAGTCTCGCACTACAAATAGTTATTTTTTTAATAGAAGCCAAAAACCTAATGTGAAGTGGGAAAAGAAAAAAAATCACATGAGAGTCTGCATAAAGTTACCAACCTTTGCAAAGGGAGAGCCAGGTGGATCTGCAGGAATGAGCAATGAGCCATTCAGCACAGACAGGAAAACAGAGACAGCCGTTGGCATTTCCATGTCCATATATGGTTATTTCTTTGGAATACTGCCCCCTACTGTCCAGGGCCAAGCACTTCCATTTGGATAATGAGAGGCAAGATGCGACAGAAGTGATGGACAGAAGCCGGAGCATATGGATCTAGGACTGACTGGAGAGTTGGTTCTTAAGGAGGCACTTTCATGTCAGAGAGGATTTTTTGCATAATATGACCCCTCACCCATGGCATGCTGGGAAAATCTGGGCTTTGAAAAGTTTAGAGATAATTCCCATGTTGGGGGAGTATATTAACTGACATGCTGAGTGCCGTGGCTGGTCCTTCCTGGGATTTCATCATGAGGCTGCTTCTGCTTTCATCATGAAGTCATGAGTCTAAGCCCGGGGGGGGGGGGGGGACGTCTTTGTTCTCCAAGTTTTTTCTGATAAGAGTCCACACATGTTCATTAAGTGTGACGGCTCTGATCCCCGCCAGCCTCATAAATTAAGAAGAATCCTCCTGCTGTGAGGAAGATGCTTCATGACAGCTGTAGGTGTGAATAAAAACAGCTAATGGTCTCCATGCCAACGCTGATCCCTGTGCTGCAACAACTGTCTTTACAGAGTTCACAAACAGCGACACGCAGCAGCTTCGAGCCGGCGCAGTGCAGCAGAGGCGGCAACTCCCAGGAGCTGTCCTCATTTGTTTTGGTCTGAAGCGGCAGCCATCTGCAGCTGAGAGGAGATGAACTGCAACTCAGCTGCACAGGCTCCCCAGCATCTGCAGCTCATCCTATCTGTGCAGAACAAACAGAGTCAGGATCGCTCATTCACAAACAGGGCAGATGCGCACAGCCACACAGCTGCAGGCTCATCCATGCAGCTCCTCAAATCCAAGTCGTGTTTCCATGGAGACCAAGCTATCGGGAGATCCAAAAAAGTAGTGGGATGTGGACTTCAGATGGTTGAGCTTTTAAGAACAGTTTTCTCAGGTAAAATGAGGGATGTGACTGCTTTAACAACTGTTCCTCACAAACAAACCTCTGCTTCTTCCCACTGTTATGTTGGCACTTTCCTTCCAGCTTTGAGAAGCATTGCAGGAGCATGATCTTTGTTCTGCTTGCTTATCACACTGCTGTGATGATGCCAGTAAATTACAGAAACTCAAAACATCTTGGCCTTTATGACAGCTATGACAACTAGAAGGAGCAAATGCAGGGTTGAATGCTATATTGCTGAATGAAAATAAAACTTAAATGGTAATAATTGACAAAAAAAGAAATGATCAAAGTTGACCATAAATAAAGAAATTACCAGCACACCTGAATGCAGCAATAGTGAGTACTTACTGAAAGCAAGTAAGTCCGGAAATTCCATGCAGGCCCAGAATGCACCTCATGTTGCAGCCCATGCAACTAATTAATCTGCGCAATAAAGTCAGAATTAAATGTTTGAACCAACTCTGGGATGGATGTTTGTGGTAGCCAAGAGGGAGGAACAGACACTTAAAAGTCATGGTTGTGAGTTTGAGATCACAATGTTTCACCTGCCAAAGTGGCTAGTAAAAACCCCTGGCAAATTGTACCTGCATTCCTGTTAAGAATCTTTCTGCTGCGTTCTGAACAAGCTGGAGACTTCTTAAGGAACTCTTAGGACACGCTGCTAACAAGGAGTTACAGTAATCCAGTCTAGACGTAACAAATGCATGGATGAGTTTTTCAGCATCACTCTTAGAAAGTATATTTCTGATCTTAGCAATATTCCGCAGATGAAAAAAGGCAGTTCTACACGCCTGAGATATGTGAGCCTTAAATGATAAGTCCTGGTCAAATAAAACCCCAAGGTTTCTAACTGTGGAATTGGGGGCTATACTTATGCCATCTAGGGAGACTATCTGAGCAGACAGAGCATCTCTGAGGTTTGTAGGACCAAGTATAATGACCTCAGTTTTTTCTGGGTTCAAGAGGAGGTCATTAATTGTCATCCAGGTCTTGATGTCTCTGATGCAGGCATCCAGTTTCTCTATCTGGTCATTCTGGTCAGGTTTAATGGATAAATACAACTGTGTATCGTCTGCATAACAATGAAAATTAATGCTGTGTTTCCTGATTATGTTTCCTAAGGGAAACATGTAGATCATAAACAGGAGGGGTCCTAAAACTGAGCCCTCTGGGACTCAGTAGCTAACTCGAGTGCAGTTAGAGGACTGTCCATTTACATTACATACAAATTGGTACCTATCGAATAAATAGGATTTAAACCACTGGAGAGCAGATCCTCTGATCCCTATGTCCTGCTCTAGTCTATGGAGTAAAATACTGTGGTCGATAGTGTCAAAGGCTGCACTGAGGTCCAACAGGACAAGAATAAAAAGGAGTCCTTTTCTGAGGCCAATAACAAGTCATTAGAGACTCTAACTAGTGCAATTTCCGTACTGTGGTGGGGTCTAAACCCCGACTGAAAGTCTTCAAAGAGGCAGTTGTCCTGTAGGTGGCAGTAAAGCTGCTTAACTACAACTCTTTCTAGGATTTTAGAAATAAAAGGCAGGTTTGATATCGGTCTATAGTTGGCCAAGATGCTAGGATCCAAACTGGGCTTTTTCAGAAGAGGTTTAACAACTGCATATTTAAAAGACTGTGGCACGTAACCCGTTTCCAGAGAGGTATTTATCATTGTTAATATGGAATCATTAATTAGGGGAAAAGTTTCTTTAAAAAGTCTAGTGGGAATTGGGTCTAACAGACACGTTGAGGATTTGGAGGACGTAATAATTGATGTTATTTCCGCTTGATCCACAGCAGTAAAGCAGTCCAATGTTACAGAGGTTTCTATGGCTGCCTCCATTTCTACCGCTTCAGCCTGGTCTGGGCTGATAGTAGGAATAACTTGATTTAACTTATATCTAATATTTGAGATTTTACTATCGAAAAATGTAAGAAAATCATCAGAGCTGAGAGAAACAGGAACATGTGGTTCTACTGAGCTCTGACTGCGAGTTAATTTAGCAATAGTGCTAAAAAGAAATCTTGGATTATTTCCATTCTCTGATATTAAGGTTGAATAGTACTGGCTTCTAGCTCTACGCAGAGCTTTTTTATCATTTAACAGGCTATGTTTCTAGGTATTGTCAGGACAGAACACAGGGCAGGACTCAGAAGCAGACTTTCAAGAGGTTTTACTCTCTGAATGAAGCTTTAGGTATGGCTCATGAATTTAACCAAACAAACTGGCACAAGACAAGGGGAGACTCAGACTATTTAAGACATGAGGAAGGGAAACACAGGGAAGACTACACAGTCAAACCTGGGGGGTATTCCAGGAAGCATGTTTAAACTAGCCTGATTCTAACCCTGAACTCTGACTGAAATCCGCCTGAACTTGCTTACTCTGGGTATGTCGGTTCCAAAAGACCGGATATGAGTTAGCGTAATTACACTCGACTTGGTAACCCTGGGTTAATGCTCGTGCACAGCAGGTACATAAAGACATTCTCAATGGATCACAGATTTACGGAGTCACCATGGAAACACGTGGAGAACAAAAGAGAGCGCTATACTTCAGTGAGACGAAGTCTGAGATTAATGACGGCAAATGAAAATTATAAGACCATAAAAAAGTAATACGGCTGCATCAGCTAAAAGAGTTTCTGCTTGTAGTAGATAGAAGAACAGACAAAGTAGACGCACGAGTTTCTGATCTTATTTCCATTTTCATGGTGACACATATATATAAATTATCCAACTTTGCCAATTTAAATAAATTAGTTCTATTGGCAACAAGTCTTCTTCTTTCTCTTTCGGCTTTTTCCCATCAGGGGTTGCCATAGCGAACAAGTCGCATGGTTTACTTGGCAATCTTTTAACCTTATTTTTATTCAACCTTATTTCTTACGTCTATAAACTCAATAATTATTTATACAACTCAAATTTACATATCTATTTAACTAAATGTCATTTTAATCAAATTCAATTAAATGTTTTTCCATCTTAATTTATTGTTCTTCTTGAATTCTCATGTCTAAATTTGAGCCTGCAGATATTCTCATTTTATAACAATAAAAAGAAAGAAACAATAAAGATTTATGGCATAAAAACATTTACCATTTCTCTGACTTCCTTACACCACATCATTACACCACAGCACAGAAGGGGTGGTAAATAATCTCTTCATCCTCCTCTTCCTCTCACTCATGGTGCAGAAAGAATTAAACATAACAGGACAAATAACTCGGCAAAACACAGTAAAACAGCTAAACAACTAAACACATTTGGTCAAAAACCCACACTTAAACCCAAATCCGTCCAGACAGGCAAAGGGAAAGGTATCCCACAATCTCTTGCAGTGCCGATCTAACAGCAGCACCAACGTTACACCTACTTAATTGAATTAATTTGAATGAAAGTAAAATAACTGTCTGATAACTACGTGTTATTTTTCAACTGACTAAACAAAAAAATGATTTATCTTAACTAAAGTCAATAATTAAGTTAGATCAAAGTAAATAGTTTCTCTTTCCAACATCCATATGTGGTTTTTTCACCCTCTCATGGTGGAAAAAGTATTATCTGAGCTTCCTTATCCACTAAATCATCTTCAAATGGAAACGCCATGCTGCTTCACCTCTCTGTAAATAAACTAAGCTTCAACTAAACCTGCTCCAGACCAGGTTATGTTCAGAGCATGAGTTGCTATGGCAACTTGACCTACCCTGAAACATACCTCCATTTCTGGAACCGAAAGCTGAGGTTATCAACTTCCTTAGCCTCAAACTTATCGTGGTAACTAGCATAATCTGCTTTCTGGCTGATCTCTATCCCATGGGTCAGAACAAGGTCCAGGGTGTGCTTATGACAGTGAGTGGGTTCATTCACACTTTGGGTGAAACCAACATCATCTAATAAAGCTGCCAAAGCCTTTCCTAGACAGTCACTGGGGTCATCAACATGAATATTAAAATCCCCTATTATTATAGTTTGATCAGAATCTAAAAAAGTAGTCGATAGGGAGTCAAAAATTAAGTTAAATATTCTGAGGGCGATAAATAATAAAAAATAAAACGGCTTTTCTTGACATGCACAACAGGAAATGAGCCTGATTGTGATGGGTGCTCTATTATTGGAAGTGATTCTGTTTCATTAGGGAGTAACTGTTAACTTCATGATGTTATAATTTGGGTTACAAGGAGAGGAGGATGCACCTTTCTTACAACGAAGCATTCAAACCTAAAATAGAAACCAGGCTAAGATTAGAAACAAAGTTGGATTCATCTGGCAGCTTCTAGTAGTTCTGATTCTCGTGATATTTGAGGCTAGAACATGCTGACCTTCATCAAGAAGTGATTATTTATACGTGTCTGTGAACAGGACGGATGATCAAAACTGCTGTATGTTCTCATAAAAGAAAACCTCAAATGTTGCTCATCCCACAGGGGAGCTGGCTTCACCCACAACAGCTTTGTGGGGTTTGAGTTATTTTAGCTTTTTTTAGGTCGTGTTAAAGGAGAAGCTGCAGCTTTCTTTGGCAGGTCACAGCACCTTCAGTGAGCTCTGCTGGCAGTCCCCCTGCTCCCAGTTCTGAGCCTCTCAGAAACCGTGATGAGTGGCTGATCCGCACCGACGGCAGAGATTGGGGTCACTCTGCTTCCTGTCATGCTTCCTGTCATTGCTCTCATTTGAGGTTGATTCCCGTTTGTGGAGTCACAGAAGTCTTGGGATCTGTTTCTTCTGCAGCAGTTTCTGTTCCTCTTGCGTCCAGCTGCACCTTTGAGAGGATTTTCCTGGTTTCCTGTTGAACAGTCCGATCCTGGGGGGTTGTGGCCTTTGCTCCAGCATGAAGACATCTTCAGCTGATTCCCACAGTGCCTGCTGGGCATCAGTAAAGAGGGGCGAAGACAGACTCCACTGAGACTTTTTAAACACCCGCACCTCCATCACTCTTCTTTGTTATGGGAGGGGGGGCTAAACCACTTAAGGAAGGGCATACTGCCACCTACTGTAGGGGGAGGAGTACTGTGTTCAGTCCTGGATCCTTGTGGGGAGTATGGATGTGGGAGGGGGCTTTTCAGTGATATTTAAATGACTCAAACATAGAATAAATAAAACCATAACATTTTCATTGAATATATAACAAAATTGTTTCAAATTGTTCCAAATATGAAATAAATTCACAGCACATTACTGTTACTATAATCACTGAGAATGAAAATCAAAGAAAAAGGAATGAAATCGTATTTTTGATGCATTTTCATCTGATTCACAGAACTGCATTTTGTTTTGTTGATGCAAGACTCGATGTCACTTTGTTCCGTATATCAAGTGTCTTTATAATATTGTTACAGACAGATGATAATAATAGTGATTTCAATATAACTTTAGGATCTCCTTGAGTTATACAAACACACACAAATGTATGACCTTGATGGTGCTCTTTATCGTTTGGGAGCTAAAGTGTAAAATGAAAATTTGAACCAGACGGAGCTGCATTTCCAGAAGAAAATTCAGGGTTGAATGCTATATTGCTGAATGAATATGACACTTAAAGGCTCTTAATTGAAAAATTAAAACAAAGAAATTATTAAAGTTGACCATAAATAAATGGAAAACAGCACAATAACAAAAAAAGATGTTTTAGTGAAAAATACCAAAGGCGGGTATTGAACCAGCGAGATTCTGCACCACAGAAAGAAGAAAAGGTTTTCAAGGATTCCCATGTATTTCAATGGAGACAAAAGTCCTGGAAATCCTGGAATATCTTGAAAAGTTCAAGGATTTGAAGGAGCAAAAGTCACAGCTGGAAAAAGCTGAATTAGCTGAACATTTTAATAGTTGAATGGTTAAAATAGAAGAAGAATTGTAGAAGTTAAGCAGCAAAGAGCGGTTGAAGATACTATAATAAAAAAGAAAGAAAGAGAAATCAAAAGAAACAGGAAAACAATGACGTCCTCAGTAGTGTGTAAGTTCAACATTGCTGCTCCACAGCGACCCTTAGTGGTTGTCTGGGGTTTTGGCTGCTGCTCGGTGTGAGAAGCGCTTCATGTGACTGAGTGTTACCTTGGCTGTGTACTCCCTCTTTTCATCTTCAGCAGCCTGGCAGATGACAGCAGATTGGGCTTCATGTCGCTTCAAGTTTCATAGTTTCCATCTTCTGTCATGTTTAGTTCTTTCTGATCTCTTCAGTTGTAGAGGTCGCTGTCCTCCGGCCTCATTTGGGCCACGGTCTTCCTGCCCTACCGGACTCGTTTGCAGTCCAGGGACCCGACTGGCTGACAGAACCAGTTTGAGCAGAGAGCTGTCATGAAGTCGTATGTTTCCACTAAACTCAGAACAAAACTCACAGCTTTGAAATAAAAATGCCCTAAAATGCAAACAGAATTTAAATTAAAAACACAACGCCCTAAGTTGAAAATGAAACCAACCTTGAGCTCTCTTGTCTCTGATTGGCTGGTTTGGCGGCACATTTGTAACCTTTGACCTCAGAGTAGTGGATGGTAAAAGTGAAGATGATTGGGAGAAAGTGAGACTGAAGAGAACAAGTCTGAAAAACAAACGCATCGCAGATTTCAAACTTGTATTGAAAAGCAAAGACAGAGATTTAAAAAACACAGACGGGATTTTTGCAAACATGCTTATTTTTTATTTGCAACTCAGAAACTTTCCTTTTTTTCCCTTAAACTTTGTTTCACATCATATTCACATCATAGACGTCCAGCTGCTTTCCGTCATTAAGAGGGTCCATATGCAATGCCCCCCCCCACCCCCCACCCCAAACTCTGAGCTTTGGGATGAGGAGGTGGAATAAAATACTAAGCTGTGCAGGAGATGAGTGGAAGTGACATCCTCCACTATAAACGCCACCACACTAGTTGACATTTGCTCCCCTGCCGGGTCCTTGAGGCAGTGATGAATAACCAAACTCTGGTCCTCATGAATCATCCTCTGTGGTTGAAACACAACATTTTCATTGATCTCACGAATCTGGACTCTCAGATGTTCCCCCTGACTGCAGCCAGGAGACCCGGTTCTGCGCTTCTGTTCCTCCACTGAGGTGGTCTCAGAGCTGAATGTGGGAGGGGGAGGCGGCGCCGGGACCCCTGAGTGACCCACAAACAACCACGTTCATGAAGAACATGTGGATCCGCTGGTTCCTCTTCTGCAGGAGTTTCACTTTGTGTGTGCTGTCATGTGAACGTCAGCGTCTTGCTGAGTCATGCTCCGCTGTCCTCTGAGGTCTCTGTTCCACCTGATTCATCAGATTCCTCCCTGAGAACCGGCTGCTCTTGTTGTTTTCACTTCTGCTTTAAAATTCACACCAATGTGCCAAAGTTTGAGTGTCACATCGTGGAGGTCCGGTTCTGTAAATGCCATAACAGGAAGGAAAGCTTTCCTTCTGAAAGTGGCCGCTGAAGGATGGCTGACAGGGTCTTGGGTCCAAAGGGTTTTGGAGTTTGTGCCTGGTTTTCCTCTGGGCTGCAGTGGTTCTGTCAATGATCAAAGACGGGTTCTTTCATTTGAGCCCGTTCAGAACTTCACTTTGAACCAAAGATCTGTCATCACCAGTGACTTTGACTGCAAAGTGTTGGATAAGTTGGTCTTATTTGAACATGGATAGATAATATGAATTCTTTCAATCTAAAAACGACCTGAATGCTCAGCGGTCGGCTGTGGTTTAGAGTCTATCCAGAGCTACATCTTTTATTTGTCATTATTTTCAGTTTTTCTCTCTTTCATTAAAAGTGTTTTAAAAGGGAAAAAACAAAACAAAAAAGAGATCAATTCTTTTGATATGACAAAAGTTGTTAATTCAAAAAAAATTCACAGGGGAGGCTGCCACCTGCTGGTCGCTTCTAGTATAACAACATGAGTCATTTTTGTGCCACAACAATAAGAGCAAAAAAATCCAGATTTCCTAAAATGCAAACAATAGTATTTCCAAAGTATTTCAAAACTGACTTTCGTTCTCAGTGTAGAGGCACAGATATGACTTCATAAGAAGCAGGTAAAGGCTCATTCATTGTGTACAGCTTTGAGTTAAGTCCTTTTAGTATCATTTAGTCCACAAGATCTTTGGATGCATAACCAGCTTTAGTGTGAGTAATACCAGGGTTATGCTTTTCACCTGAGGGTTTTCTTTTATTTAATCCACTTGTGAGGCTATGGAAAGCACTTTGTCTGACTGTAACCGCTTCAGCCGAAATAAAGCCTTCCTCTGAACTTTTTTAAATAAAATAAAGGAGAACTAAAAATAAAAATAGTGAGAAGTCGAATGTTTTAAAGCTGAACTGTTGCAGGTCTAGTGACACAGAAACTCAGATGAAAATCCTGGTGTTTTATCCTGAGCTGCTTAAAAAGCTGCTTCAGATCCACTTTTGTGTTTCAGACAGATTTGCAGAAGGGGCTGCAGTGTGTGGGGGTGTCTCGACTGTCCCACACAGACCTAATAATAATAATTATTAAAATTTGGATTTATCTGCGCTTCTCCAGACAATCAAACTGATTACAATGTGTCCATCATTCATTCACTCTACTGATGTCCCCACAGCTGCCCTCCCTGGGGCAGATTGACGGGGGTATCTGACCATGAAGTGTCTTGCCCACTGGGGTGGCGAGGATCGAACCCCCGACCCTTGGCTCACCTGCTGACGCTCTGAAAGCTTCTTTTAGGGAACAGTTTCACCTGTTTTGGCTTTAAGGCGGCTCTCGGTGCATTTCCTTTCATGTCTGGGTCTCCTCTGATCCTCTCTGAGGGGGCGGGGCCACGATCTTTGACAGGTTAAAGCAGTGAGGTTGGTGGGCAGTAAAAAGTAAAAAAAAAAAAAGTGATAAACGGTCAAGAATCACGTGACGTCCCACAGATCGTAGTGATTACCTGTGTACACCTGGATAAACATCAAAACCGGAAGCAGCAGCTGATGGGCTTCCGGTCTGAGCAGAGCAACAAAATACCAAACTTTATTGGTCTACTTTAGAACCCCCCCCCCCCCACACACACACACACACAGCTTAAAACGAACTAACTAGATTGGAAAATTATGCGGTTCACTCGGTGGGGGGTGGGGGTTGTTTACCCCCACGCCGTTGAAAAACAAGCTGTTTATTGACCGGGCAGCAGGGACCGTTAGTGACGTCACGCCGGCGCGGCTCACGCAGGCACGTGACGGTGACGGACTCGCAGTCAGCTGATAAAGCGGCAGATTGCGGAGTCACGCGCTTCAGCTCCAGTTTTGCGGGTGTACGCGGAGCAGCATGAGGGCCGCGGTGCTGTGCGTGATTGCTGCGTTGGCGCTGAGCGGGGAGGCGCTGATCCGGTGAGACAGAACGCAAAGTTTAAGCTAGCTGCGTTAGCCTTCGATGCTAACCGCTGTTTTTAACCAAGCTCGGATCGAACCGAACCGGATCTTCCAGGGGTTCGGACCCGTGTCGTGTGACGGTTAGGGCCGGTTTCGGCGGACTAGTGCGCATGCGCCATGTTGTAAACAGAGGGTGACAACAGTGTCGTAAGCTCCAGGCTGTTGTTCCCTCATGGGTCCATCTGATCACCGATATTTCCGTCCAGAAAACGTTCCTTCAGAAAACTAAACGTCACGTCAAAGGTTCGTGTCGGTTTGTTCTGAAGCGACTCACCTTGTCCCACCTGAGGCCGACCCACCCCCCTCAGTCTGAGGGCGGCTCTTTTCAGGTTTTAGCCTGGTTCCGGTCCCACAGGGTCCACAAACTTTGAGTATTTAGAAAGTCGTGATGAGGTTAGCTGTGGTCAGAATGGTACATTTCTTCTGGGGGGGTGAAGGTTTCCTGACTGAGGTGAACGTCTGCAGAACTTTTCTACCATCAGAACCACTGCAGAGATAAGATAAAGATACTTTATTGATCCCAGCTTGGGAATTGGGTTGTTGCAGCGTCAAACAAACTCACAATGGGTGACAATCAGAAAAAACAAATGTAGAAAAACAGACGTCAGATGAGTTTATCTATTGCAAAGGGATGATGAGTTATAGAGTCTGATGGAGTGAGGTAGGAATGATCTCCTGTAGCGGTTGGTGTGACAGCGAAGCTGCCTCAGCCTGTAGGAAAAGGCGCTCCGCTGACCGCCAAGTGCAGGATGCTCCGGATTATCCACGATGGATACGAGCTTATTCAAAGCTTGTTCAAGAGAAGGACGGATCAGAGAAGACACAAAACGTCAATGTGCTGTGAAGCTGCAAGTCCAGGCTGCAGGTTCTCATCCTGGTTCTCTTCCCGCAGAATTCCACTGAAGAAGTTCCGTTCCATCAGGCGTGAGCTGACCGACTCTGGCAGGGAAGCCCACGAGCTGCTGGCCGACAAACACTCCCTCAAATACAACCTGGGCTTCCCGTCCAGCAACGGACCCACACCAGAGACCCTGAAGAACTACCTGGACGTAAGCATGTGGGGGTGGGGGGTCCGATCCAATCCTTATCAGCTGGTTTCTCCCCTGATCACACCGACCTCCTGGAGGTCCTCACCCTCCTCTTCATCACAAACAAGTCAGCATCAACATGCAGGAAGTCTGTCAGTCAAGCTGGCTGTGAATCACAAACCTTCAGATTGAATCAGTTTAACTTCTGCTAAGAAGAAGAAGCTCTGTGGTCAGAATGACTCCAAACCTGCAGCGCTTTCTTCATCCCCAACAGGAAACCGGTGTGACAGTCACTTCCTGTCTCGTCACCATGACTCTGCAGTTGTTTGACCCATATCTTCATAGCTGACTCAGCAGTTGTGTGCAGTGACTGGAGATCAGCTGACGGCTTCCTCTTCCTCTCCAGGCTCAGTATTATGGTGAGATCGGTTTGGGCACGCCCCCCCAGCCCTTCACCGTGGTGTTTGACACCGGCTCCTCCAACCTGTGGGTGCCCTCCGTCCACTGCTCCCTGCTGGACATCGCCTGCCGTGAGTGCCCCCCTCCCTCTCCGTCTGACTTGGCCTTCAGTGTCTGACCCCCCCACTGCCTTTCAGTGCTGCACCACAAGTACAACTCCGCCAAGTCCAGCACCTATGTGAAGAACGGCACGTCCTTCGCCATCCAGTACGGATCCGGCAGTTTGTCTGGTTACCTGAGCCAGGACACGTGCACGGTGAGTGTGGGCGGGGCCGTGACCACTCCCACCACTCACTGCGTGGAATAGGATAGCCCCCTAGATGGGGCTATCCCAAACACACGCGTGTCACACTGGTGACATCTCCGGTGTTACTTGAGTTAGGTCAGACTTAAGGTCATCGGGGGGCGGATGGCTAACCTCCGTCTGAGTGAGTGACGGTGACCAGGCAGACGAACCTGACAGACGCGCCTGTCCTCTGCCAGATCGGGGACATCTCTGTGGAGAACCAGGTGTTTGGGGAGGCGATCAAGCAGCCCGGGGTCGCCTTCATCGCTGCCAAGTTTGATGGGATCCTCGGTATGGCGTACCCCCGCATCTCTGTGGACGGGGTGGTTCCAGTGTTTGACAACATCATGCAGCAGAAGAAGGTGGACAGCAACGTCTTCTCCTTCTACCTGAACAGGTGAGTGAGTTCAGACTCTCCTGGTCTGATTTCCTTGGACCGTATCGGCGTAGGGACTCTGGGAGACACCCCCTGGCTGTTTCTGTCAGTTAGATTATGTGGGAGTGTCCCGACAGAGGAGCTTCAGGCACTGATCAAGCAGAATGAGCTTCTTGTGCAGAATGCGGCTTGTTGGTTTGCTCTGCCGTGATTGGCTGAAGTGTTAAAGGACTGGAAACAGTATGAATAGGTCATGGAAGCTGTTGTGAACCAGAAAGCAGATGGGATTTGCTAGGAAGTGCATGGCGAGAGAGGGTCAGAGGGGTTGAGTGCTGGGCGGGCAGTGCCTGCAGGTCAGACTACTCAGCTCACGGCTTTATCAGCAGATTCTGAAATGCTCAAACCAGCCCGTCCGGCACCAACAACCATGTGATTTAAGTTCAAAGTTACTGCAATTGGAACAATGTGATCATTTTTGGAGCCAACAGGCATGTTTGTAACATTTAAGTGTGTACGTCTGTGTGTGGACAGGCCCCGCCCCTCTATCTACATTTTTATTACATCTGAATCTAACCGTAATGATTATAAACATCCATAACCATTTTATTACATGATTTATCAATATCCGGTTCATAACTTTTATCAGACAGAATTAAGAATCCTGACATATCAATAAAGCACATGACAAACATGAATTACTTAATTATTATGTAAAAAATAACTTTTAGAAATCAACATGGAAAATGCAGATCAGTTATCCAAAATATATGCAGATTATGTTACTTATAAGAGTCATGTATATGATTAATAAAAATAATACTATATCAGTAAAATAGACATAACACTGTTTCAAAAATTCTCTTAGCAAAATTTGATCAAGTATTAAAAGTAAAATTATGTGCAAAATTATGTTACATTAGGAAAAAATCATGAATCAATTTTTCAATTTTTGGAGCAAGTGAAGTAATGTCATTAGAAATCAATCAATCTAACCATTTTCAATAATTGATTAATCATTTATTTATTTATTTTTATAATAAGGTAATGCTGTGAAGTAAAATAAAAAAGGGTCCATAATCTTTGGAATGACCAAGGTTGGTATTCCTTCTTCTGCAGATTAACAGCCGTTCTTCTGGGTTTAAACAGAGTTTATAGTTCTCTTCACTGTTATGTCTGCAGACATTAGATTCAGGTCCATATCCTTCTTCAGCTGATATCAGCGGCGCTGAAAGTTGAGGTCAAGTTGTCTGCAGGTCAGAACTTGGCTGAAAATCAGGGTCACTTCAGACTTTTGGAGAAAGCGATGAATCCAGGCGTCCTATTTCTAGAAGTTATTTGACTCTTTGATTTATTACTGCATGTTGGTTCAGACGTCTGTGATCAAACACTTCTCAAAGTCCTTTATGGTGTTCACAACCAGAACCTTGGACCGGTCCGGAGGACCGAGTGGTTTGACGAGCGGTAAGAGGTTAACGTTCCCTCCAAAGTCATGCTTTGGTTGCTTTCTGTGGCGTTTAGCATAAATACCACTTCCCTCTGCTGGTTGGTTATCATACTGCAGCTGCAGCAGCGCGAGGTCGAGGCGGGCTTCACAACCGTCAGAAATGAATAGACTTTCTGGAAGCAACCATCCCTGTCTCCTCCTCAAAGTCCATTCAATTCGGAAAATCCACATGTCACTGACCGTTACCCCTTACATTATCCAGAAGGGGGCTGAATCCATGAGGAAGCTGTTTGCTTTTGGGATAAACTTACCGTGTGGCTGCCCTTGGTAGTGGGACATCAAGGTACGTGTAGGGGTTCTCAGGTGTCCATGTTGATCGGTTGGCCTCCTTCTGGAGATGGTCCTGCCTCTCTGAGCTCATTGGGTGGCACTTCTCCAGTCTGGAGACCACTCCCCCTGCCGGTGCTGGACATGCTGGTGAGGGGTATCAGTGGGTTCAGCTGCTCAGTCCTCCCACGCACTTGATGGAGACAAGGTGGCTGATGACCGCTCTGCCTCTGAACCCGTATCTTGGTGACGATCTGGCTGCAGGGCTCAGGGCTGATGAAATAAAGCTGTGGTTTGTCGCTTCAGGAACCCGGACACGGAGCCCGGCGGGGAGCTGCTGCTGGGAGGAACAGACCCCAAATACTACAGCGGCGACTTCCACTACGTCAACATCAGCCGGCAGGCCTACTGGCAGATCCACATGGACGGGTGGGGGCTTCACATCAGTCAGCAGAAACACAGCAAACATGAACACACCAGAGATGCTGCACACGTTCTAGGGTTTCTTGTTGTTTTTTTTAACTGACAGCCCAATTACTGCATCTCAGCAACTTTTAAATTCACACTTATTCACAACAGTGGAAACCGGCCCAGATAGCACTGTACTGCTGAGCAGACTGTACTGTACACTGTTCAAAAGCCGCCATGAACCTCTCCTTGGTACTGAGTACAAACATGTGGTGATGCTGTGTGTCTGTGGGGCAGGATGGCGGTGGGCAGCCAGCTCAGTCTGTGTAAGGGGGGCTGCGAGGCCATCGTGGACACGGGGACTTCCCTGCTCACCGGCCCGTCGGCAGAGGTCAAAGCTCTGCAGAAGGCCATTGGAGCCATCCCACTCATCCAGGGAGAGGTAAGCGCACATGGACCGGATCTGTGACTCCATCCTTGTAGTGGCACCATCAGCAGTCCACATCCTGGATCTTTAGTCTGTAGACATTCTTTAAGACAAACTCTGACGAAAGTTGTTTGTTTGGTGTTTCTAATATGTTGTCGTAGAAACATATTAGAGGACATGCATGAAGAAAATTCATCTTAAAATTGTTTTGCTGTGAACTGTATTTTACAGAGCATAAATTGCACCGGACTATACGGCCAAAGTATGCAAAAAACCTATACTTGTACTCTGAAAAATACGGTGTCCCTTTATTTAAATTGTGAATCATGAGCAGACAAGAAACCTCATTGAAAAAAGCTCGTAGCACTGATCAGCGGGCCACCAGCTCCCTGCTCTGCTCTATTCTGATGCATCCACTGCAAAATAGAACCCAAGATAATCTGGGTGGGACTTGAAAGAGCAGAGCAGAACTTGGGAACTTGAGTTGATGGTCTTTATGAGTATTTTTGGCCATGTTCATTAGATTGGAGGTAGTCTGGAGTTAACTTTGGGTTTGACTCTTTCAGTACATGATAAACTGTGACAAGATCCCGTCTCTGCCCGCCATCACCTTCAACATCGGCGGTCAAAGCTACACTCTGACTGGAGACCAGTACGTCCTGAAGGTAAGTGTGCTTGGACCTAGCAGGGGCTCATGTGTAACCAGGCACCTGCAGCGGCGCCGACATAAGCCTTAGTCGCATGCACCTGTATGGGGTACGACCCGTACGGGTGCTGCAGGTGTTTGGGGGGTCCGGCTCCATGGAGGGTCATAGAGGGCAGCAGCCGCACCTTAAGAGAAACGCAGGTGTGTCTTGAAGTTCCGTTGAGGCTCGTACGGCCACTTCAAGGGACGCCATCAGGGCTCCAGACTAACTATTTTCACTAGGAGCACAGTGGCCCCTAACTGAAAATTTTAGGGGCACAACCAGAAAATTTAGGGGCGCATACCGTAAATCAACATTCTAACCAAATCTACTAATTTCCACGTATTACTAATAAATACTTTAATAATAGATGCAGAAATTACAATGTGCTGTTTCTAATTCAGTGTCACATTTTATTCTTCACTTTTGAAAATGCAACAACAAGGTAAACTGACAGCAGCATCGCTGTCATGACAGTACAAATAAGTAAAGAAAATGGATGAAAATTTATCTTTGTGACACCAAATAGGTGCAGCCAAGATGCACAATAAGTGTGTTTGAGATCACCCAGGTGGGCTCAACGCTGCGCAGATCACCTGGTGTGAGACATATATTTTTGTTTTTGCTCCAACATCAACTGTCAATCATCACAAAAATATCGCGAGAAAGGGGTGGGAGCAAGGGGCAAACCTACCCGGACACAGCTGGAAACTGAACTGACTGAAAGCTGCCCAACAGACTACAAAACAATGTATTATGGGACATGTGTCCTGATGGTTTTTGTATTTGTGTGATTAATTAAAATAATTTAAAATACCAATTCATTAAAAAAGGCTACATGCATTACAAAACATTAAAATAATCGTAAAATAAATATATAATAACACAGATCACACTAAGGGGGAGAGGAATATTAAAATTAAATTGAATGTTTAGGACAACTCCAACTTCCTGTTGTCCTTCAGTGTCGCTGCAGATTCGCCTTCATCTCACAGCCCCACCCCCCCACCCCGTCTCCCCAATGATCCAGGCGAGATGCCGGTTCATCTCAAACACGTCTATCGTTGCATTTTCCCCTCGTATTTTTACTGTGTCTAAAACTAATGCTGTTGTTGCCCGCACATGTTTAAAGTTCAAGCCCGTTAGCTGTCACGCACGTGCGTGGGGGACATTTATTCTCCTCAGCTGACCCGACTCCCGCGGGAGCGATGTGGTGTTATGTAACAGCCGTGCATAAACCGTTTGATGCGCCGCCGTAACCGTAACCAAAACACTAAACCTTCCTCCGGTTCTGTGAGACCCAGAGAAAAGTTCAGCACGGACTGCATGTATTTAGAAAATTACGAGCGAATAGATACGTTCTAAAAAGGAAAGTAAGGAATTCCTTCATGGGGAGGGAGGGGGCTGTCAGGTGTCCTGCTTTCAAGCCCCGTCATTGTCCCGCCCCCAACAGTCATTTACCCCACTGTGACTGGTTGGTCATCTCCGTGCACGACGATGAAAAAGTGTCATTCATTAAAACTGGCGGGCTGCAGTAACATTAAATTTTCATTTATGGCGGGGGCCGCAAAATATCATCTTGGGGGCTGCAAATAGCCCGCGGGCCGCGAGTTTAAGACCCCTGCTGTACACTCTGGCACTGGTACACTAGCCGCAGGCCGAATCAATAGTTCGCTTGCTCATAGCTCAGACGCACATATCAGGTTGTGACTATATTTGTCTCCGTTTCCTTCCCACAGATGTTTACGCGCGCGCGAATATCTCTAGGCCCCGCCCCCTCTAAATATTTTAGCCACTTACAGTGACTTCTCACACGCAGTGGCCGCCTCACAGACGGGCAACACGCGAGAGTGTGTGCTCGCGTTTCATGAGTGTGCGTGTCTGCCTGCGTGCGTGTGCGCTCGCGTCTCAGATTATTTCATTGATCATCGACGTGCCCCCTCCACATTTAATGTATAAAAAATACGTAGGGTGGGGGAGGCAAATTTACTGGTCGCACATGTGCGACTGGATGTCAAAATTCAGTCGCACACTCTCAAATTTTGGTCGCAAAATGCGAGCAATTGGTCGCAGTCTGGAGCCCTGGCCATGAAAGAGCAACGTACATTGTTGTGTGTGTAGTAAATGTATAATGAAGTATTTGTAAGGCTAATGGAAGACATACGGGTGATGCTGTTGTGCAGTGTCCTACACCTTACTCTAGTGGTTGGTGAGTTCTGACCCCTTACTGACCAGGTGCACATGCAGAACGCGTGGGGCGTGCATGTCATATGTCAAGTGCCAGTAGGATGACCACACAAACCACCCTCTGTTTGTCTAATTTCCTGATTTATCTTATTCTGTGAACAGCACTAAGGGGCTCTTTGCACAGCCTGCAGGATTTGATCAAAGTCTCCCTGTCAAGTAGAACAGAAGACGGTTTTCCTTTCTACGTTCCTCTTCTGTTAGAGCGATTATGCTGCCTTTTTTAAACAGCCCACCCTGTTCTGTGTCCTGATTGGCTGGAGACCTTGTCAATCAATTTCCTGTACAGAAACCCACAGCTCTTCAGATCTACAGAAATCTGTGATCAAATCTTTGTTTTCATTCTAAGATCCTGGACCTAATTTCTATGCAGGTTTGAGAATTTAGACAAGAGAAAACGATGAAAATGTTTGTCTGAGAAAAGTGTAGAAAGTGTGCAGTGAGGAGTTTTACTGCCATAAAGCCAGCTGAAATCAGACTACGTGGATTTTTTAGTTATAGGTAAAAGGTCAAGGTTTTTGACTTTTTATTATTAAAACTGGAAGTGAAAGAGCTGCTTAGTTTGATTTGTGAAGTTCAGTGAAACTGTGAGATGTGAGGAGCTGCAGCCCTCAAAGTCTCAGCGGTCTATGAGAGGACAAGATGAACTATTTATGGTTTATATTTTTGAAATGTTTTGTTTTTTCCTGACCGTTTGTCTTTAAAGATCACAGAGAGAGTAATTTGGTTATTTTAATTTCATAAATAATGGAGTGCGAGTGGCTCTAAAATGAGAACTAAAGCCACAGTTTGGAATTAAAAACTCTAAAAAGTTCTGTTATGAGGTTTATTTTTCCATCCATGTTATTTCTTTCTCACTCCACGCATCTGCTCCTTCTATCAAATGTTAGAACCCTATGTGGCCTACGAGTCAAAAGGTTTGCCCACACAAAGGTTTGTCTGTTTAATCCCCGCAGACACCCGTCCGTCCCCTCCTCCACCCGTAAGGCCATAGCTGCTGTGGGAGGGGTCACTAAACCAAACCCAGCCGCTGCTTTCACTGTCGGCTCAGGCCTTCTTTCGCTCCTCCTTCACTCCTCTTCATCTGTTCTTTTTTCTCCAGGAGAGTCAGGCGGGGAAAACCATCTGCCTGAGTGGCTTCATGGGGCTGGACATCCCGGCCCCCGCAGGGCCGCTCTGGATTCTGGGAGACGTGTTCATCGGACAGTACTACACCGTGTTCGACCGCGACAGCAACCGGGTGGGCTTCGCCAAATCCAAGTAAAGGCGTGCGGCGCTGGAGCCAGGCTGCACGTGATTCTGCTGCTGTGGGGTGTAGAGCGTAGAGCTGAACGCACTGATCAGGCCGCTGACGAACACAGACGGGGGGGGGGACTCCAGGATCAAATGATCGGAGCTTCTCTTGTGAAAGTGATCTTTGTTTTAATTCTTTTTTGGAATCAGGGAGTTTTATTGGGATCTTTTGGGGGACTGCTCTTCATTTCTGACGCTGATGGATTTGAGTCTAATAAAAGTGTGAGGAGGTGACTCGGCTCGGCTCGGCTCGGCTTCTTTCCTTTCCTCGTGTTCTCAGAAGGACTTCCGGCCTGTCGGTGATCTGCACCGAAAGATCTATGGTTTGCTGTTAAATTTAGCTTTCAAACGTCATAAATTACTTGAATGTGGCAAACGATTCCCTTCGTTTACTTGAGTGACCATCGCCCACAGACCCCACCAGCACATGCAGGTCGGGCATGTCTTTCACCCCACCCCCCCAGTCTCGAGCACCCAATGATGAATCAGCCATGACGGCTTGGCACTGGGATTGCACTGGAAGAACATTTTTGGTTGATTTTGAATCTGAACCTTTTTTTTCCCTTGATTCTCTGTTTTGGCTCCTTTCTCTGCCTTCCTTCAAGCTCAGCTGTTTGGCCTGTAGTTATGTGACGGCAACAAAAATCCCACCACCAAAACTTTATTCAACATTTTCAGTCACTTTACAAAACTAAACAGGACAGGTTGTTATACTTTTCACCAACATGATCAGAATTTGAAGGGTTTAGTACAAAGATTTCTCAGTTAATGGAGCTCTGTGTGGAGCTCCTGGGTAAAGCTTAAAGTACTGAGATACTTTTACTTCAGTAACTTTTTGCATAGAAAGTAGTTTTACTGCCGCACACTTTGATTTTTTTTTTACTCCGTCACAATGGACTGTGACTGTCCCGATGTGTAACATTTTTGCACCACAGTAGAGGCACTTTAATGAAAACAAACCGATTTTAGGGAATTCTGTCCAGAAATGGAACCATTAACTTGACCATCAACTATGGAACCACTATGGACGCATCAGCGCATCTACAACAAGCCTCAACAGGCTAGACCGTTTTGAAACGTCTCAGACGAAAACGCTGATATGTATATTGAACATTGATTTAACACTTATGAAGGGCGAAAAATGGGACAAAATTGTGAGATAAATATATATATATATATATTTTTCAGTATTTACTAAAGGAAGACGTAGGTTCGGTTATGAAACGGATGTCAGCCAACACATGCCTAACTATCCAACATGATGATTAAAACTTTATTGACGCCAAAAAGATGAAAAACTGTGAAGGGAAGTTTTGTACTTCTACTAAACTGATACATTTACTCAAGTAGAACTTGAAGCGCCGTTCTTGGGGGATCAAAGTAAATATTCGCATGAGGTTCTGTGAGAACGGTTTCCCAACATCACCGGGGGTCGCCATGAACCAACTCTGGCCTTCAGGTCAACGTTGCCGTTGCTGTAATCCTGCGGCCGCCGTACCTGGTCTGTGTCACACCTGCATGGAAAACCCGACAGTTTCTGCTGAAACATCGGGCGTGCTCCTAATGTTCAGAACTCCAGAGTGCTAGATTCCCACCGCGGAGCGCCGGGACAATGGGAGACCCCCCCCCCCCCCTGAGGAGGGGGTTACTTAGACCTGAGACCATGTTGATGTTTCCTGCAGAGCCGCTCCGCTTCAGCGTGGTTTGTGTCTGCTGCGCTGGGGGGCGGGACACACGTTTAGTCTGTCTGAAAAGAACGTGGAGAACCTGTGAGGACCGCAGAACTTTGGTCTCCATATGTGCTGCAGCGTCAGGGGGGTGGGGTGTGAGAGGTAAAAAAGCCTGTCCATCCCCCCTCCCTCTCACAGGTGCTCCTAGGCTGTTTGTTCAGTCTGACCTATGACCCCCGCCATCAGCGCTCCTCCTGCTGCCCCACCTCCCCCCTGTCTGAGCCCGGTTCTGTGGGGTTCTGCTCCTCACTGGTCTGCACGCGCTCACTGTCGGGCACGTCCTCGGGGGGCCTTATGGGTGCGGCAGGGTCTCTGACCACGTCCTCCATCTCCACCTCCAGCTCCTCCTCAGTCTCCTCCTCCACCCGGCCCACAGCGTCCGGGATGATCTCCACCTCGATATCGGAGGAGTCGTCGCTCTGCTTGAACCACACGCTCTTCCCCCCCTCCCGGCGCGGCTGCTGGGACAGGATGGACCTCACGCCGAGCTCGTCCCCGTCTCCTCGGCCCCTCCTGCTGGGCCTCATCACGGGGCTCCCCTTGGGGACGTGGTTGCTGTAGATGCCGCAGGAGGCGCAGTGGCCCCGCCTCTCCAGAGGTAGGACCCGGCCCCGGGGCTGGGGAAAGGTGCTGCGCCTGGGAGTGGCGTTCCAGCGTCGGACCCCCCCGCGGTCGGACTCGTTCTGGAAGCCGTCGTTGGTGTACTGCAGGGAGTCTCTGTGTCCGGCCCGGGGCTCCTCGCCCTGCAGGCACTGCAGGCAGGAAAGGGGAATCAGACCTTTGACCCTGAACCTGAGGTTCTCTGGAGGAGGAGGGGGGAGGACACCTTGGTGTGATCACCTCATTCTCCTCCAGCATCAGGGCCAGATTTAACTTTAAACAGAGTCACATCGTCTCCATCAACAGCTGGGATGTTGGAATCGCCTCATGTTGAGGAGTTTCTACATCCGTTACCAAAGCTGCTGTAGAAACGAGCAGCAGCAGTTAGAAGAGTCAGTGCAGCCGTGGATCCAGACCAGCTAATGACACCGATCAAGATGTTCAACTTTAACAATCCTGTTCACAACTAAAAGACCAAAAATAACCGTGAACCAGAACACAGGGATGCTAGTCAGATGGTTGATCATGCTTTTTTTATTAATTCGTTTTTTTTAGATGTGTAGCTTCCATAGTAATTGTAACCAATGTTGTAATCAAAGTAACAACTACAAGCTGAGTCATGAATACTTTAATAAGTATTCATAAGTAAGGCAAGCCCTCAAAAGTATCAGATCTGCTTTTATTTTGAAAACTTAGACAATTAAAAGAAATGGAAACAGAGACAAATGCTGTAAATATGTAGAAATGGGCGGGGCCATACCAGGCGAACTACAG
The DNA here is from genome assembly GCA_037389245.1 of Oryzias sinensis. Taxonomy (NCBI): domain Eukaryota; kingdom Metazoa; phylum Chordata; class Actinopteri; order Beloniformes; family Adrianichthyidae; genus Oryzias; species Oryzias sinensis. Next base: position 3,172,383 of record CM074489.1, on the reverse strand, counting down.
CTGTAAAACAATACCGAGTTGTGTTATTGTGCATGAATGTAAGTTCTTGATTACATTCATGCACATTCAGAGAGTGAAGACGAGAGTTTTCCATTCCCAGAGGGAAGATTCGACCAACACTGACCTGACACAAGTTTCCCAAACTGGACTTTCCCTTCCACAAGCGGGAAACCAGGAAGCCAATCACGATTAGGGAAAGGACGAGCAGAGCCGCCATGACGAGGCCCAGCAGCGCCATGTCGCCTGGGCGATAGCCAGTGTTTGCAGGGGAGGGGATGGCTACAGCTGCGGGGGGAACAGGTGAGTCACTGAAAGTGACATCATGGCTTCATGCTGAGGTTTTCAGGTACAAAAGCAAAACAGATGAGTGTCGTCTCTGATCTTTCAGGTTCCTCTGTCTGAAGTCCTTCAGACCTGCTTCAGCAGGTGATACTATTTATGTTTGTGTGTCTGCAGGCGAGTGTGTTTTTTGTGTAAAATCAATTCACTCCCTTCACTGTTCTACCTTTTTCTGGCCTTCATAAATCACAAATGTCAGTGAAATTCTTCTTTTTTTCACTCAAAAATGGATGGAAATTAATATTCAATGTCAAAGTGAAAACATCTATCCATTTCCTTTGCCCTGCCGGGGTCACAGGCTTGCTGGAGCCTGTCCTAGCTGCGGTGGCGAGAAGGCAGGTTCACCCTGGACAGATCGCCAGTCTGTCACAGGTCACAAACGCCCAGTAGGAGGAAGCTGGAGCGCTTGGAGAGTTTACCTGAGTGGTGTGGGTGGGATTGAGGTATGAAAAAGGGTCCAGAGTCTGGCTGACACTAGTGTTTCAGGCCATCATTACACCATGAAAAGAGAGGAACACTCCAAGCTACTCACAGAAAGGGTTGTACAATTCAGAGGATGGATGCAAAAGAATTTCCAAGGCATCAAACATTCCCTGGATTTCAGTGAAAAAAATGCCTTCAAGAAATGGAAGGAATATGGCAATGGCTAGATTAGGCCGTCCTCGTTAGACTGAGTGTCCACGAAAGTAGGAGACTAATGAGGGAAGCTACCAAGACTCCTACGACCACTTTGGATGAGTTACCAGATGTAGCCGTGAGATGGTAGAATGGCAACGAGAAAGGCGCAGGTGAGGAAAATTCGTGTTTTCAGCTCAAGTAGAGTTCACCAAAAGACGTGTGGGAGACTCCATGATGAAGCAGGTTCTCTGGTCTGATCAGACCAAAGTTAAACTTTTAGGCCGTCAGAGAAGACACACCCACCCCACTGTGAAGCATGGTGGTGGCGGCATCATGCTTTGGGAATGTTTCTCAGCATCAGGTTCCAGTTGAAAGATAGAGGGCAGAATGGCAAGAGAACTACAGCGTGAGAGAAGATTTCTTTTTCCATCCAGACAATATTCTAAAGCAGGGGTTGCTCAAATCCAGGCCTCGAGGGCCGGTGTCCTACATGTTTGCCAACCATCCTGCCACTCAAGCTCCTTATTGGCTAAACACACCTGATCCAGATAATCAGCAGCAGATGAGGCAGGATTTCTAGAAAACTAGCAGGAGGCTGTCCCTTCGAGGCCTGGATTTGGGAAGCCCTGATCTACAGCTTCTGAAAACGCAACACAGGACAGGAGTGGTTTAACAAGAACCAGGTAAATGTTCCTGAGTGGCCGAGTCAAAGCCCGGACCTAAATCCCATGGAGAATTGGGGGCTGGACTTGAAAAGGGCTGTTACTGCCTGATGTCTGTGCAACCTGACAGAACGTTAACGGTTCTCAAAGGCAGAATAGCAACATGCTGATGTAGAAGACAGATAGAGGCCGATTCACACACACTCAGTGAGGTCATAGCAGTCAGAGGGATTAATAACTATGTCAACAATTATATTTCTTTATACGTTTTGTTTTGCTGACGATACTTTGTAGAAATATGTTTTCACTTTGACATTAAATTTTGTTCGAAAAAGACACATTTTATTGACCATAAGTGATTAATTAAGGCCAGAAAAGGGTAAAACGTCAGAGGGGGTGAACACTTTTGCAAGGCTAAGAATCAAGAAAACGATGATGAGCAAAACTTTGCTTCTATCCTCATGTGGACAAAAAAGCATTAAAAAGAAAAAGCAGAACTTGTTTTTTTTTTTAAATAAATTAAATTGCTTCTTTTTATTATTACAATAAAACTGAAAGCAGCTGTTGGTGACAGGTATGAAGAGAAAGAAGTCAACTCTTCACTGGAGGGAGGAGTGAAGAAATGAGGGGAGGGGGCAAAGGAGCAGTGATGGGCTCACCGGGAATGACCTGAACGGAGAGCGCCGCCGTTCCAAACTCGCCGGTCACCGCGTCCACGGCCCGCAGCTGCACACAGCACAGAGTTCACAGCTTACAACAGCGGGGGGAGGGGGGCAATAGCATGGCTCATCATGTGACTGACAGACAGCAGGTGTGTGAGTGACCTGGAGGGCGAAGGACTCGGTCTTCACCACTCTCTTCAGGACCACAAAGCCATCAGAGGTCACGTTGACGTAGCTGCTGTACTGAACCTCGTACCTCACATCTGGATTCAGCCCCTGGTGTCCAAACACAGGAGATGAGACGGGAACCAAAACAAGCTTCGCCCTTAATCCTGGGAGTCCAACGTTAATGAATGTTAATGCTGGGGGCCCCAGGCAAAAGTCCCCTGGTGGGCCCTCTGATTCTAGCAGAAAAATCCGAAATGTGCTAAACATTTAAAATACTTTTAGCGTAAATGTGGACATAATTACTGTGTCTAAATGTGAAGAAAAAGACTTTGAAAGACGAGACTAAAGCAAACAGTCAAAAGAACAATGAAAAATAAAGAGAATTTACTGGAACTTTACGGAAATAAGAGCAGCTAAAAACAGACCAGAAGGCTCAGAACTGGTGCATTTTATGTAAACAGAATAACTAACAAGAAACTGACAAAAGCCGGCAGACAAAAACATGACAGTATTGGTCTCTCCTCTGGGACCCCCTTTTCCTACCAGGGGCCCAAACACTTCCCTGCTAGGAGGATTCTATTTGTGCCAAAAATATGTTATTAGGACCACTGTCTGTGTCTCTGCTCTATTATCTCTGTCAATCTCTACTGAACAAGTTTACTGGACATCTATTGATGTCTAACTGTTACAACATCTCAAGTGTGTCCATGCTTCCTGGAACAGGCCAGGGTCGTGCAAACGTTTTGCAAAGAGGGCCAGATTTAAGGCGCTTGAGGGCCAACCATTCGGCCTGCATTCTTGAAGTAGTTTAATAACTTTACATGCAAATAAACCATTTAATTAACATTTTAATCTAACGGCATATTTTCTATATTTTAACATAGAAAACAGATACATCTAACTACGTTTTTACTTAAAATACTGCCAATTTGTCCCTATTTGTTCATTTCGAGTTAGCGTGTTGTAGTTAGCATGTCTTCTCTGCCTCTTGACACTGAACTCCTTGAAAATAGCTACAGTCAGACACAGCAGTTTCATATTTCACTGAAAAATGTGCAGATTTCCACTTGTCCTGGAAGTGGTGGCCATCACTGTCAACTCTTTTTATTTACAGTTGACATATTAGAACTGAACTAAAGAAGTCACTGAAAGATCGCACAACTGTGTTGCTATAGGTTTACAACGGCTTATAACGTAATCTAGCCAACCACAATCCAAATATCCTACACAGTTTTTAGAAAATGCCGTTGGCCGAATTTCATTTATGTTATGCAGGGAGCCCGGAAATTCAAATGCCGGCTGCATTAGGCTTATTGGCCGGACTTTGGACACGCCTCTCCTGAATTGCTTTGTATTTGCTTTAAAATGTTTGTGCGAGTTTCAGGTTAAAAACTTCACTTGTCTTTGGTATTACTGTTCTTGACGTTACCGTACATCATCAGGTGATGTCGACAGGGAAGTCTTCGGTCCCCACTACCTTTGTTTGGTCCTGTCGTTTCCCCATATTGTCAGAAAAGTCTTTAGTAATTGTTACTACGATCGTTACTTGTTAGCAAATTTGAAAGCGTTTATTTGGTCATCGGTTAGCTTAATGCTAACTTGGTCTGCGCTTGTACAAACAAGACATTTTCTTCCATCACCTTTACCTGGAAACGGTCTCTGGACTTTTTTAATTTTTAACCCTTGTGCTATCCTAGGCACTTAAACATTGGGAGTTGGGTCATCTAGACCCACTAGACAGTGCTCTGAACCTTTTTTCTTCAATGATTTGTGATCTTCACTGGTGTCCATGGATTGCATGAAATCTTTCCACTTTTATCCACCTTTGTCATGGTAGGGAGAACACGTCAATGCAAGGTCGGGGTCATCTAAGATAGCACAAGGGTTAAAGTTCTTTGACAGAAAAACAGAACGAGCTGTAAGCAGCTCTAGCATCACAACAGTGTTGATCACATGTGTTTTACAGCACACATGATGAACCAGTGGGCGAATTTCATGTTTAAAGGCAAAAATGTGAGAGAATAAGATTGCAGGCGATGGTTCTGGTTGGGTTCAGTGAACTGTTGTGAGTTTGAAACATCTTCCGGACTCAAATGGTCGTCTCTGTCCTTCCTGCAGTTTCATGGATCTGTGAAGACCAGTCAGTGTGAGCGGGGTTTCTAACACGGGGGGCGGGGCTTTCTGTTAGGCTTCACTCTCATTGGTCTACTTAAAGCTGCTGCTGGAACCAGATTCTGATTCAGTTCCAGAACCTGCAGATTCATGTCATTGTATTTCAAGAAGGACCTGTTAGAGGTGAGCTGCAGATTTGGTGGAAGTTTTGGCGACCATGAAACAATGTTGCTGCCGTTCCTGCATTCTGAACAAGGATCTGAAAGAACTCACGCCGGCAAAGTCCTCATCCTGAGCCCGGACCCGGAAGGGCCGGTTCGTGCTCCGGTCTCGGAGAACCATGCTCTCGGGAACAGAGTTACTGTAGATGAATCCTTCGTAACGCTCCTTCTCAAAGCGAGGTGGGTTCCTGCTCTTCTTCATCACCTCGATGGTCACCTGTGTCACAGCAAACTGGTCTCTGTTGGTCACCTGGGACGCCTGAAAGGTGATGGCATACTGGGCTCAGAACCAGGATCTTTGCTGGAACTTTTACATTCAGAGCTGCCGTTACCAGGATTGTGAGGGATATGGGGCCTAACACATCCGCCGCCTTGGTCATGGAGATGTTCCCAGTCTCCTCGTCAATCTGGAAAATGTTCCCTTCGTTTCCTGGAGATCAGAGACACACGGTGAACAGAAAACCAAAGCGGACTTCATGAAGTCTGTCCGCTGACCTGCAGACCACCTGAGAAGGTTTTTAGGGAGGGGAGCTGAGAAGCTCCAACAGATGTGGGACAAGTTTTGGGAAACATTTTAAGAGGGCTGCTGATCTTCTGGATTTACCGAAGACAGATCTGGAAACCATGTTTTGTCATCCGAGGACAATCATACTAAATATAGCGGGTTTCCTTTTTAAACTTCCACACATCAGACTTGGATCTTCAGAAAAATACCCGTGATCCACTGAGGAGGAGACGGTAAAATCTGCTCAAGGGTGTTTTCTGGATTGCCGAGTCTTTAAATTCAGGACCATCGAATGTTTGAGTCGGAAAAAGATGGCAGGAACCAGATGTACCTCGCAGGATTCTGTAGCTGATCAGCTCACTCCGGTTCCGGTCTCCGTCTCTGGCAAACACTGGACCAGGTTCCAGAACCAGCGGGCCTTCCTGTGCATCAGAACCAGCTTTTTAGTCATGGCTCTCTCCGTGTGACACTCAGAATGACACGTCTGAAATATGGCAAATCTTTACTGATTGTTAAAAATACTAGTTGTCATCCAGCGCCACCAGCAGGCCACACCCACTATCAGCTCAATAGTGAGCACCTGTGAGACTCAGCCAGGAACTTACTTAAGTCAGCCAGCTTGCATTCCCTTCCCCCTCTAACCTCTACCAGGAGAAGAAGCAGTCCCAGCCAAATGCAACCACAGATCCGTCCATGTCCAGCTAAGTGGATGCATCATAGACGTATGTTGTATTATTATCCTCAACCAACAATGGATGATGTATCATTGTATTCATTTGTTTCTGCATTTAATTACAGGCAAAATCATCCACAACTCATCAACTCAATCCAAATAAATAAGATGCCTGTGGAGATTTGGGAGTTCAGTGTTTGAATGTGCACCCCACCTAAGATGTTCGATGACCCACACCAACTAAACAGTTTTCTTTATGGTCCTTCGAGCCGGAAGTAACATCTATGGTGGACTATGGCTTCCAAATACCCATGGCAGGATGAGCAGCATAAAGAGAGACCTAAACGAGTGAGGAGACCACAAAAATACCTACAAGACTATCGAACTGAATTCTATGCACAAGCTTCAAAGCAAACCACAGAGGAGATGGAACTTGCTGCAGAGGCCGCAGAGACTCGTGCATTGAGGAATGAAGTGGCCGAGTTAAAGGGCATGGTCAGAGACCTGATTGGTAGGGTTGAGCAATATGAGCACACCTCAACTGAAAGTGAATCAGAGGTGGAGAGCGACAGACCCCAAGAACCTCAGCCTGCATCAGACCAAGTAAGTCATGCCAGTGATATCACATATGAGAAAGCCCACTCTGAGCCCACTATATCTGAAATGGCTGCTATCCCAGATATTGGGAAAATATCCCAGTCTGCTCAAACACTCTATCCCTGTAGCCATGCTCACACAGCCTTTCTACCATGCAAACCAAAGGAACCGGCTGCAGTTCCCCATGTTACACAAACTCAAGTTAAAGCATCATCCCTCCCAACAATTTCTGTCTCATTAAATCCAGCTGCTGTTCCATACACCTCTTCTACTTCAGTATCACCTCATGGAATTGTTACCTCTACATCTACAAGTGTACATTTGCCGTCAGCTCTCCCTCATGTTCCACTAAACCAACCTCCTTGGTCCATGCCTGCAATTCAGGCACCACAGCATTATCTATCATTGGATCAAAGGCCACAATTTCCAAGCCAAGGATTAAACCCAGTCTATGCAAACTATGCTCTCACCAGCCAGCAACCACAACCACAGGGGATGTTTGCACCTATGCAAGCAATACAACCACCAGCCATTGCAGTACCTCAAGTATCCCCCAGTTTGGCACCAAATGTTTCCTCATCTGGTAATGTGGCTCCATCTGTACAGCATCCTATGCAGCAGCAAATCATAGGCTCTAGATATTCAATGCGTGTTGAGGGCCCTTCATTTCCTTATTTCAGTCATAATGACCCCTATGAATTTATACTGTTAAAAATGGCTCTTATGAACTTACTACCAGCTGATGAGTCAGAAATGTACAAATACCATATTTTGTTAGATCATTTGCGTTATCCTGCTGCACGGCACATTGCACTGTCTTATGCTCATCATCCCCAACCTTATACCACAGCTTTAGTTGCTTTGGAGCAACAGTTTGGCCAACCGCATCAATTAGCCCTAAAAGAGATTCAAACCATTTTGAGTCTTCCTAGAGTTGCTCGTGGAGATGCAGAAGGGTTTCAGAATTTTGCTGTGAGAGTGAGGTCATTGGTTGGTCTGTTGCAGTCTCTTGGAACAGGAGAAGGTAATGCAGAGTTGGCATGTGCTTCACATGTTCAACGACTTTTAAGTAAGCTCCCTACAGAGATAGTTTCCAACTTTGTTCGGCATGCTCGTTCAACGATGCCCGTTGTTCATTATAATTTGGTAGATTTTGCTGCATGGCTTGAAGTTGAAGCTGAATGTCAGGCTGTTGTAGCACAAACGAGTACCTTGCATGTTGTACCTCAAATGCATAGAAAGGAAGTGAGCCAAAGACAAAAGATGCCATTTGCGAACATTCTTCATGGAGCTGATGGAAAGGTTTCAGGTGTGTGTCCTACTCCGGAAAAGGAATCTCAACAGCAAATAAGGTTTCCGTGTGTATATTGTAGATCTACCACACACAATCTCACAAACTGTCATAATTTGAAAAGTTTGAGTGTAGATGAAGTTAAAAAATGGTTAAAGGAGCAGAATAGATGTTGGAAGTGTGGGAGAACCCATAAAGCTGTAGATTGTACTTTGAGAAAGCCATGTCCTAAGTGTAATGGCCAACATTTAGGAATATTGCATGACGCGAACCGGGCTCAAACATCGAGAGTTCTGTATATGAATCCACAGAGCCTATCCCCCAAAGTACTGCTCAAAGTAGTGAAAGTGAGATTGAGTAATAAGGATCGAACCTTTGACACATATGCCATTTTAGATGATGGATCTGAGCGTACTATGTTGTTGCCAGGTGCAGCTAAGTATCTTGGGTTGAAGGGAGAACCAGAAAACCTTAAGTTATGTACAGTGAGACAGCAAACTGAAATACTAGAAGGGAGAGCTGTGAACCTTAAGATTTCAGCTGCTTCAAACCCGGAGAAAAGGTTCTCAATAGAAGGTGCATTTACATCAGACAAGATAATGCTAGTTGAACAGAGTTATCCTGTAGATAAACTGAAGCAACGGTACTCATACCTGCATGATATTCCAGTGAACTCCTTTTCTAAGGTTCAACCCCATATTCTTATCGGTTCAGATAATCCATTTCTCATAACCCCAACTGAACAGGTCAGGTATGGTCCAAAGGGATCTCCAGCAGCTGTAAAGACCAGACTAGGATGGGCACTGCAAGGACCTACTTTTACATGTGAGTCTGATTCTATCCAGTGTCTATTTACCTCACAAGAAAACCCCTTTACGGAATTAAAGAAACATGTTGAGCAATTATGGCAAGTCGATACACTTCCATTCAGAAATGAGAGGCTGCACGCTAGGTCAAAGCAGGACCAGGAGGCAATGGATCTGTTACAAACTAAAACCGTAAGGGTGGATGTAGATGGAACCAAGCGCCTTGCTACCCCATTATTAAGGAAGAAAGATGCCCCAAAGTTGAAAGTACCAATGGAATCAGTGATGCCCCTTCTTCGGAGATCTGAACGCAAGCTAGAGAAAACCCCTGAATTGGCTGAGACGTATAATACAGAGATAAGCAAACTGAGCAAAGCTGGTTACGTAGCAAAACTCAGCCCAGAGCAAGTTTCAGAATCAGAGGAGTCATGGTATATCCCACATCACCTAGTGGAACATAATGGTAAACCTCGTCTTGTATTTAATTGCTCCTTTACCTATCAAGGCCAAGCACTGAATGACCAGTTACTTCCAGGTCCCACTTTAGGGCCATCATTGATTGGCGTCCTCCTCCGCTTTCGTCAGCATAAAGTGGCCATAAGTGGTGATATTAAAGGAATGTTTCACCAAGTGAGGCTCTTACCAGAAGACAAACCGCTTCTTAGATTCCTGTGGCGTGACATGAAGCGAAAGGAACCTCCATGTACCTTTGAATGGCAAGTCCTGCCATTTGGAACCACATGTAGCCCTTGTTGTGCCACTTATGCCCTCCAGAGACACGTGCAAGATCATAGTGAAGGGAATGAGGATGTAGCAGAAACTGTTTTAAGATCATTTTATGTCGACAACTGCCTAACATCCCTCTCTTGCCCTGATGAAGCAAAACAACTTCTGCTGAAGACGAAGACTTTGTTGTCCTCCAGTGGATTTGAAATAAGACAATGGGCTAGCAACTTTTCATCTGTTGTTGACCATTTACCACAAGAGGCTAGATCTAGCAGTGTAGAACACTGGTTGAATAAAATTAGTGCAGACCCAATTGAGGGAGCGCTAGGACTAAGATGGAATTGTGGTCTTGACACCCTGGGTTATAAGCACAGGCCCATTTCCTATCAAACCTTGACCATGAGAAATGTGTACAAAGTGTTGGCTTCACAATACGACCCCTTAGGTTACATTATCCCATTCACAACAAGAGCTAAAGTCTTGCTACAACAACTCTGGGGCACTAACAAGCAGTGGGACCAGACCATAAATCCAGGTGGTCTGCAACAAGCTTGGAATGAATGGGAAAGTGAGCTTCCATATTTGGATCACATTTGCTTTCCAAGATGGTACAATGTCAATAACTCTGAAGTCGCCAAGGATGTTAAAAGGAGAGAGCTGCATATTTTCTGTGATGCCTCTGAGGGGGCGTATGGCTCAGTGGCCTACCTGAGGATGATAAACCACTACAACAAAGTTGATGTTTCCTTTGTGATGGCTAGATCTCGAGTAGCTCCGCTGAAACCACTCACTATACCTCGTTTGGAACTATCAGCAGCTCTGACTGGAGCACAACTCAGTAAACTGATCACTTCTGAGCTCACAATCACCATTGACAAGATTTATCTGTGGTCTGACTCAACTGTTGTATTAACCTGGCTTCGTTCTGAGTCTTGCAGGTTCAAAGTCTTTGTGGCTAACCGAATTGTGGAGATACTTGAGCTGACGACAGCTGAGGACTGGAGATATGTTGATTCAAAACAGAACCCAGCAGATGATATCACTAGAGGTAAGCCATTGAAGGCTCTTAATGTCACTCATCGATGGCACAGAGGTCCTGAATTTCTTTACTCGGACCCAAACCAGTGGCCTGTATTCCCTACCACCGCACAGGACTTTTCCTCAGAGTTGCGGAAACCTTTATATTGTGGCCTAATTCAACCCACCAAGTTACCTAATCTTCCAGATCCTCGTGACTACAACACATGGTCCGCTCTTGTAGATGCCACTCAAGAAACCTTGAAATCTAATACCCCTAGTCTACAAAAAAGAGAAGCAGAGATCAAACTCATTTCCCATGCACAATCTGAGAGCTTCCCAGAGGAATTCCAAGCATTGAAAAATGGAAAGGAAATCTCTCATCACAGTCGTCTCCTACCTTTGTCCCCAGAGTTTGATGATGAATGTGAAATAATAAGAGTGGGTGGCAGGCTGAGACAAACTAACAACCTCGAACCTGATACAATTCACCCAATTGTACTGGATCCTAAGCATCCTCTAACACAACTGCTCATTAAGGATTATGACCAGCGTCTTTTACATCCTGGGCCTGATAGAGTATTCGCAGAAATACGTCGAGCATATTGGGTCCTTCGAGGTAGACAAGCTGTCAAAAAACATCAGTGGTTATGTACTGACTGTAGGAAGTGGCGAGCCAAACCTGTCATCCCTAAAATGGCTGACCTACCACCCTCTCGGTTACGTCTATGGAAACCCCCCTTTTGGTCCACTGGTGTGGATTGTTTTGGACCACTACAAATCAAGCTTGGACGTCGTGTGGAGAAGAGATGGGGTATTTTGTTCAAATGTATGACTACCAGATGTACTCATATTGAACTCTTACACAGTCTTGATACTGACAGCTTCCTCTTGGCAACCAGACGTTTCATCGCGCGCCGAGGCCGTCCCCATGAACTCCTTTCTGACTGTGGCACTAACTTTAAAGGGGGAGACAAGGAGTTAAGAGAAGCCTTTGCAGCCATGAACTTGCACCTAAAAGAACAGCTGAGTGAATACCAGATTAATTTCCAGTTTAATCCTCCAAACGCCCCTCATTTTGGAGGTGTGTGGGAAAGAGAAATTAGATCTGTTAAAGCGGCTCTCAAAGTAGCAGTGGGAAGCCAGACCCTGCCGGAAGAAGTATTGCATACCGTTCTAGTGGAAATCGAGGGAATTTTGAACTCTAAACCCATTGGCTATGCATCATCTGATATTGCAGACCCTGATCCAGTTACACCAAACCTCCTGTTGATGGGGCGGCGAGATGCTTCTTTACCACAAGCTGTTTATGCAGACACTGGTTTACTGGGACGGAGGAGGTGGAGACACAGCCAGGTATTAGTGGATCAATTTTGGTCTTCATTCATAAGAAAGTACCTTCCTGACTTACAGTTACGGAATAAGTGGCAAAGGGACACTAAGTGTCTGAAAGAAGGAACAGTCGTACTGTTAATGGACCCCAACTACCTCGAGGATTGTGGCCTGTTGCCAAAGTGACACGTTGTATTCCAAGCCCTGACGGAAGAATCCGCACTGCAGAGATTTCTTACAAAGGCAAGAAACTGGTGAGACCTGTGGCTAAGCTGGTTGTCCTTACCAGTTTTGAGTGACTGTAAGACAACTTGTATTTAATATATTCAAATGTCCCATTTGAAGGGGCGGCTGTTAAAAATACTAGTTGTCATCCAGCGCCACCAGCAGGCCACACCCACTATCAGCTCAATAGTGAGCACCTGTGAGACTCAGCCAGGAACTTACTTAAGTCAGCCAGCTTGCATTCCCTTCCCCCTCTAACCTCTACCAGGAGAAGAAGCAGTCCCAGCCAAATGCTACCACAGATCCGTCCATGTCCAGCTAAGTGGATGCATCATAGACGTATGTTGTATTATTATCCTCAACCAACAATGGATGATGTATCATTGTATTCATTTGTTTCTGCATTTAATTACAGGCAAAATCATCCACAACTCATCAACTCAATCCAAATAAATAAGATGCCTGTGGAGATTTGGGAGTTCAGTGTTTGAATGTGCACCCCACCTAAGATGTTCGATGACCCACACCAACTAAACAGTTTTCTTTACTGATCATAAGCAAAAATCATAAGAGGAAAGGTCATACATTCCCTGGTTGGAAAAATATCATCAAACTTTAAAGTTTTCTGTAAAATGTTGTGTTTCATATCAATTGTCTCCTCATTCTTCGTTAGAAAACTATTAGTGTCGTTCCTGCAGATGTTCTTTCAGCCTAAAAAGTGCGTTTGAAAGAGAATTTTCTTATTTTCTTGTTGTGAAAGCAGACACAAACGACGCTTATTTTCTTGTGAAAAGTTCTTAAACATCTCAGCTTCACCTCCTTCTCGGTCAGGTTGACCCTCCCCCTGTAGCCGCTGCTCACACACAGTTTGGCAGCCCCAAAGCTGATCCTCTGACAGGGCTGAAACCAGGGGGGGCGGTTGTCCATGTCCTTCACCTGCACTGTGATGGAGGCCACGGAGGTGAAGAAGGGCTCGTTGGAGGCCGAGCCGTTAAACGTGTCCTGGAAGAAGAAGAGAGGCTCAGCAAAGACCATCAGAGCTGAGCGGAGCCTGATCCTGAGCAACACCTGCTGACCTGCACGTGCAGCACCAAGGACACCTTCTGCACAGCATCATAGTCCAGGATGCTCTTCACCAGGATCCTGGGAGAGGTCACGCTTTCCAGACGGAAGTATTTGTCCTGAATTAACGGAGAAAAAGAGGAACACCGATGAAACAAATAGAAGTTAAAATGCAATCAAATTTTTGATTTTCTTCAGAGAAATGTCTATGCAAAATAACCTTTCATGACAAGCAGACAAGGTCTCCTCCAACACAATAGATACAACAGTCAAGGGGTCACAATAAAGGCTCAACTCTGGAACCTGGTTTGACTTAAGGTTTGAATCATGGCAACTTCTGAAAAAAAGCCATTAGTATTCTTTGGACTTTAGTGTTTAACTTTAGGCTGGGTGGAAAATCAACTTTATTGATTGAATTACATTTGCTTTTTCTTAGAATTTACTTTTGGAATTTATTTGATCTGCTATGTTGCTTTATTGCTAAGCTACTATTTTACTATGCTGCTATTTTACTATGCTGCTATGTTGCTATGTTGCCATGCTGCTATGTTGCTATGTTGCTATGCTGCTATGTTGCCATGCTGCTATGTTGCTATGCTGCTATGTTGCTATGCTGCTATGTTGCCATGATGCTATTGTCGGCAGGATCTTTTAAACATTATAGGCAGAGGCTGGTGTGTTTTTAAAAGCGATTTTTATGTTGGAAACCTTGATGTTTGTATGTCATTGTTCTTATTGAGGCAAAGCAGCAGCGGCGGGTTCTCATTACAGGAAATGCTCTATGCTAAAGGGAAGGCATGGAATAAAGCTGGCGGAGTGGCTGGAGGAGGTGCAGGTGTGCATGAGGACACATCAATTGGAGGCAACTTTCTCCCGTCTGTAACGGGACAAGGGGACACTGTAGCAGTGTGCCCCTTCGCTGCATCTCAGATGCCTGCGGCTGATTTCCATTCTAAGCCTCACAGAAGTTTGGAATCTGTAGAGGGTCAGCAGGGTGTGATTCTGGGTGCTGTGGTGGTCACTCAAATTCCTTGTCACATGGCAGGTCAGCTTGTGACTGGTAAAATGGTGAAATGGGAACGGAGCGTATCGCTCCCTGTTCCTCCCTTGGGTGATGCCGGTGCAGATCAGAATTCTTATGTTGCCCTACAGGAGGCACTCACTGCCAGTCGGCAACAGGGCGAGGAGGCGCGATGGTGCGGTGTTTCCCTACATTGTGCCACGGGACCTATGACTGGTCACCAACTCTAGCCCTCACAGAAGTCAAGGGTCTGTGAAAGGTCAATAGGATATTTCCTGTGAACTGCAGTTGATATCACAAATGTCACATGGCATGTCAGCCTGTGACTGAAAAAAGTGAAATGGGAACGGAGCGCATTGCTTCTTGTTCCTCCCTATAGTTGGTATCCCGCATTGATCGGGTCTGCTACTTTGGCCATGGATATAATTGGTTCCGTGGGTTTTCGTTCATTCCATCGTTGGGTCTACGATGCAAGCTGTTGGGGTGGATTGTAGCAGGATGAGTTAATTGGGCTCCCAGGTGTAGGCACTCCAGTCCTGGTGCTGCTAATTAGCACCAGGCCACCTATATAGCGGGACGGAGCTGGCTTCTGCTCATTCCTGCCTGAGACTGCCTCCCTGGGTTCCTGCACCTGGAAGTGCAGTGCAGTGCAGTGCAGTGCAGTGCAGTGCAGTGCAGTGCAGTGCAGTGCAGTGCTGTGGATGTCACCACTCCAGGTCGTACAGCCGGTGGGCTTGTGACTAGGCTGGAGGCGAAATGGGAACAGAGTGCATCGCTCCGGTTCCTTGTGATATCCCCCACTGACTGGTATGTGTGTGATGTGTGCCTCTTCGCCCTGCATGTCCTCTGGTTGCAGAGGTAATGCCCTGCTGCCTGTTTTCTGGTTTGCCTCCACAGGGTGATTGGTGGAACCCGCTGCTGCTGCTTTGCTTTTATCGTTTTTTTTGCTGTGATTTCTCTGTCCGGGTCCCACCCCCGCCACGACGGAACCGGTTGGAGCGAACGCCCAGCTCACGGAGACCTCTCGTTGCTGCGGCATCTCACCGGACTGTGGACGGCTCCCACCAGCTGATCGGCGGTGGTTGGGCGGCTTACCAGCGCCCAGGAACACTAATCATCTTTTTAATCTTTATTTTTAATTGTGTGTCTTTTATTGATATTGCCAATTTTATTCTTGTTTCAGGAGGTAGGAGGCCGAGGTGGTGGACTGCTGTGTCTGGTGGTGGGTCCCAGTGTGCTGTGTGGTTTTCCATCACGTGTGCAGTAATTCACAAAGGGGTGTTTGCATTGTTTTTAGCCACCTCGGTAAGCTCCTCCTCCAGAACATTTTTAACTGACTTTTATCAAGGATTGTTTTATTAAAAGGTTTCTTAAGATTGTTTTTAACTGAATTCTAATAAATTATATTTTAAACCAAACCACAGCCTCTGCCTTGGTTTAGAGCAGGACCTGCACCTGCCATATTTTAAAAATCTTTTCCTGGGGCCCAGCAGCCCCAAGTGGCGTTGTCTACCCGTTTTTTCGTGCTGCCACACTATGTTGCTATGTTGCTGTGCTGCCATGTTGCTGTGCTGCCATGTTGCTATGCTGCTCCACTCAGATGATCAGAAGATGTTCACAGTGGAACTTTCATTAAATCTATTTATAGAAAAACCTTAAAATCAACAGATTTATGGTCAAAGACTGTGATCCTTAAAATTAATAAAATCTTCCGTCTATTAGACAAAAGTTGCAACTGCCATGTTTTTGTGACCCTTCATTTTATTGTCTAAAAATGGCACAAAGAAAAGTAACTTTAGTTTTTATTCCTCTAGCATGAATGCAGATTTCTCACCGTGGCAGACTCTAGGCGGTAGTAGAGCGGCTCTGAATCCACGTCTGTGGCCTGCAGCAGCCCGATGCTGGAGTTGATGGGGAGGAGCTGCAGGATGCAGATGTCAGAGTGAAACTACACTTTCCTGCAGAAATATTGCAGCGGCGCCACTCACCTCATTCACATCCAGAACATAGTGGTTCTGAGCAAAGTTGGGTGGGTTGTCGTTCACATTCTCCACCAAGACCTCCACAGACTCATTCACCTAAAAGAGAGTGGGGTGGGTTAGGAAGAGCTCAGGTTGATAAATGTTGTGTAGATGTTTTCTGTGGTGGGGAATACTTACAGTTGTGGATCCTGCTCTGGAACACAGCACCCACACCACCAGAGCTGCACTGGGCAATGACTGCGCAACACAGAAACCACCAAGTCAAATCTGTTTTGGTAAAAAGCCTTTTTTATTGGTGCTGCAGCAGAACACATTTCCACCTGAAAATTCTCTGTGCTGCTTTTGACTGAAATGTAAGGCATAATTCTGACATGAAATAACAAAAACAGCAGCATTCACTGAAAAGTGTGAGTTACTCATGCAGGCAGAGCTTGCATTTTCTCCCTGCAGTTCTCTAAACAAAGATCAGAAAAGCAAACAGCAACTTATGCTGCTGGTTCATGTCAACACCATTGCAGAGTTCACAAAGCTTGAATAGTTTCACAGCAAACCCTCTCAGACAGAAATATGGCCAGAAAAAAAACAAGTGGGCGGGGCAAAAAGTGGTCTCTTTCTCTACAGAGCCGCCATTACTGTAAGGCAGGGGTCAGGAACTTTTTTGGCCGAGAGAGCCATAAACCTGGACCTCCACCTTCTTCCTGCTGGACTCAGAACTTCAGCGGGTTCAGGTTGTCATCTGTGACGGTAACATGTCGGTCCAGCAGGAGGTTCGGGAGTTTTCCATGTGTCTTTGCATCAGAGGAAGGCTGTCTGTCCCCCCCCTTTGCACCTTTTCCGGGGGGGATGACCCACACGAGGGGTCGACCCATAATTGGTGCTGTGGGTTTTTGGGTTGTCCGGGCCTGTGGAGGTTTATGGCTGCATCTTAACCCTTTTGCTATCCTAGGCACTTAACCATTGGGAGTTGGGTCATCTAGACCCACTAGACAGTGCTCTTAACCTTTTTTCTTCAATGATTTGTGAACCTCACTGGTGTCCATGGATTACATGAAATCTTTCCACCTTTATCCACCTTTGTCATGGTAGGGAGAACACGTCAATGTAAGGGTGGGGTCATCTTGACCCCACAAGATAGCACAAGGGTTAAGAACTGTGTCTTGCAGTTCCCTTGAGGCTCATACAGCCACCTCAAGGGATGTCATAAAAATGGAACGTACTATTCTCATGCGTTTGGTAGGTGGCACCTGCGTGCCTCGGACGGGTTTGACCATTTTTTGCCTGCAGACAGCCCGTATCCCCCATTAGAGCAGTTGGGACTATAGGGGAGGAACTACCGGTAACTTGTTAACAAAGATTTTTGTTCGCCTGGAGCTGACCAGATGACCGCAACACAAAGGAATACCTCATAATCCAGGCCTTTCTTCATCATCAGGATGCTGCCTTGGATGTAGAACAGATTCTCCGGGTTCACGGAGACCGCCAGAGTCACGTCACCGCTGGAGATGATCTTCACCACCTGCACGTCAGCCGTGTTGTTTTCTGCGATGCTGACAGGGCCGGGAGGCACTGTACACACTGGGGGAGGGAGGGATGGAGGGGGTCATCACAATCTCCATCCTTCATTTCAATTTCCATGGTCAGGTTTTAAATTTTTCATCATCATTATGTGTCACAGAACTATGATGTTCCCTCGCTAAAGTGACTGTTGGACATCAGGATGTGACCAAGTGCCTTGTGGAGAATCAGGATGCTGTTCTGAGTGTCCTGTCAGAGGTCACAGAGGACAGAGCTGCTGCTGTCGACATCTGCACAGAGGCATCATGGTTACTTAGGATGGCTCAATGAGGCATCCTTTCTTTGAAACAGGAAAGTTTCTTCTAAAAGTTTAAGGTTCCTCAAAGACTGCAAGTCTCATTCTGTTGACCTGTGCTGTGTTTCAGAAGTAGGCAGTGCATCTCTGCAGGCTCTGAAGCAGACGAGGGGTGAGCAGACTGAGACATGAGCCAGCATGCCCGCACCCGCTGCTAAAAGAAAGACAACAATGAGCTCAGTGCTCACAGGCAGGGCTGACATGTCCGTGCAGAAGACTGCTCGACTCCCTGCCAGGCCACTGAAGAGAGCTCCTGTCAACATTGTGGACATAGCCATTGTAGAGATGGAGACGGTATTTTCCAAAACCAATCTCGACCTCATGAAAGCTGTTAATTGTCTTCAACCTCAATCTTCCTTTTTTCTGGATGTTGCCATGTTAAGTCCTCTGCAGAAAATGGTGGCAGGAAGCGACAGGAACAAACTTCCCAACGAGATTCAAACGAGTTCAAAGAAACTCTACGTTGCTTTGACCTCTGCACTGTTTGCAAATACCTACATGGGTATAAGGATGCATTTCCTCAGCTCCATCGTATGCATGTCACCTCCATTGTGATTGGGGTATCATCTGCAAAATGTGAAAGCTCTTTCTCCACTTTGTCTCGAGTTCTTACCCCCTTCAGTGTGGCTCCACTGGCGTGTACATGTGTATGAATGATCCCGGTGATGGTCAGAGGGGCCGTAGGCGCGAACTGGCAGCCACGCCTCTGTCAGTCTGCCCCAGGGCAGCTGTGGCTACAACAGTAGCTCACCAAGTATGAATGAGGAGTGAATGAATAATGGCCACAATGTAAGCACTTTGAGCGTCTCGAAAAGCGCAGATATATCCAATCCATTATTATTATTATTATTATTCTGCAGCACCATGCTACATGAATCAAAACAAAATGTAGTTATTTTAGTTTGTGAGATGGCCATAACAAGAAAACTGGATATGGACTCGTTTGTTAAGACTTTAGCACAAATAAACAGATGACTAATGCTTTGAAGACTGGTAGAAGCGATGCTGTGTGTTCAGAACGAAATAAACTAAAGTGACCACAAAAAAAAAGAAATTAAAGACAAACAAGAAAGTCAAAAGAATACGCAGCTAAACCGATAGACACAATTTGAAATAAGTGGCAAAAAATTCATAAAAATAAATGAAAAAGACAAAAAACTAAACCAAAGATAAACTTAAAAAATAAATAAATGTGACTCAAAGTATATAATGAATGAAAAAGACGTTAAAAAGTAGAAGAACAGAGATGAATACACAGACAGGCTTAAAATAAATACATAAAAATTCACTCTGTCACTAATCCGGCCCTGCTGGAAACTACTGTTCCTGCCTCTGAATGTTTCTGCCTTGAATTCCTAAAACATTCAGGATTATGTGAGGAAATGAGAATTAATCGTCACTTCTGCATAGGTGCTATGCAGAATGTAATGTGAATATATAACATGTACATACATACAAGATTTCTCTTCAACCCACTCCTTACCATCACACTGCCTATTTTCAACTTTTGTGTTTATTCCTAGTTGTCTTTGAAATATCGAAATTGATATGAAAGGAATCAATGAAGTTTAATTTCAAAGATATAAGCAACAATCCAGATGAATAAAAAAACATGTTTTAACATTTTTATCTTAATGTTTACTTATCACAAACCGATCCAAGCTAACTCTGGCATTAGCTCAAAGCTCAACAGGTGCACTATTCAAAAAGATGGAAGTCTCAGGATGTTTCTAAATTCCCACCCTAATCCTTGACCACTAAAAACTATATAGTGCAGGATTATGAAGTGCTCTGAATTTTAAAAGCAATTTGGTAAATCATGCTCACTACTTTTATTTTAAATGGCGAATATGACATCACTGATTTCCCGAAGTGAAAAACTAATCAATACGAGTGTTTTACAACAACTATCTATGAATCCACTGTGTTTGGATGATGGAAACGTTGATGTTGTTTAAACACAATGCATTGTGGTCTTTATACGCCAATCTAGTGAGCATCGATGCACACTGGTTTTTCACAGAGACTTCTGGGAAATTTCTAAGGCACTGGATTTTAGAAATGTAGATTCAGACAGCACTAAAAAATGGCAAAAGCACTATATAGTGCACTATGTACTGAGTAGTGAAGGAATTTGGACACAGCCTCAGTGTCTAAAGTTGCTTCTGCCTGACAACAAAGCTCCAGACCCTACCGGCTTCCATGCTGCATTCTGGGAACAGCTGGAACGTTTTACCATAGAATGGTTACAGTCAGGCAACATGGTCCTCCACCTCAAACCAGAGAAGATCCCACACTTCCTTCAAGCTACGGCTCCATCTCTTTGGTCAATGCAGATCTTAAAATAAAATGTGAAACACTTCCAAAGAGATCAGAAAAAGTTACTCCTCACAAAATTCACTTTGATCTAACTGGATTCAATATACTCAGGCTAGTTCATAAAATAAATTCTGCTCCTATTACAGTTTTTCTCAGTCGCTTTAGTACAATTCTCAGATCAGAATTGAAGTTTGCAAATACGTGTGTGCATTTCTCAAAACAATTTGTACAAACAGCAAAACATTATGGATTTCTTGCAAAAGCCTGTAACTTGCTCAAAATCTTTAGTTTAGTTCTTTATGTCATTGAACATGTCAGTGCCATCAGAATGTCAAGTCCTTGTGTCATTGTCTACGAACAAGACAGTCAATTGACTTAGTCATGTTGTCAATATAACTGTGTACTTTAGAGGGAGGTTCTGATGGAAACTATGGCTAAAGTTTGGATGACAATTATTGTAAAATGGAAGTGACACCTTTTTTGTTTGATTGCAAGAGACTGGACAAGATTCACATTTACACTTTTATTGTTCATATTGTAATTTGTTGACAGACCATGTCATACCAACATAGAAAAAACCCACTGCAAACAGTAACACAAAGGGAAAAAAAGATAGGACAATGTTCTGTACAACAGTCCAGGCAGTGCAGTAGGAATTGGTGTGGTCTTCCTACACCTCTTGTCGTTCCTGTATGTTAGGACACAAATTCTCCTCCACATCACAGCGAATATCCTCTCTTGCAATGCAGCGAAATATGTTTGTCACATTATGACAACTTGGTCAACCATTTAGCCGTTAATGACTTATACGATGAACTAATGACTAGGTGTTTTGAGGAGTAAGACTATTGCTCAGTGAACTATAGAATACATTTAGATCAACATGACATAAACAATTGATAATGTAGCAAAGAGCAGAGAATTGTACATAATCATTTGCATGGATGTACCAAAGCAATTGCAACTTGTTCAAAGAAGTGAGAAACTGCTTATATGATGTGCACAAGTGACATCATGATGTGAAGATTGAACAAATAGTTTTGGGAATTTCATTCTGATCTGAGAATTGTACTAAAGCGACTGAGAAAATCTGTAAATAATAGAAAAAAACATTTTCCTTCTGTCGGAGGCTGAAAAAGCCTCTGACAGAATGAACTGGAACTTCCAGCTTACTTCATAAATTTGGATTTGGATAATTTCGAAAGATATTAAGTTCAAACACATCAGTTAGAAAAAGTGAACAAACTTCCAACAGGTTTGTTCTTGAAATAAAAACCAGCCCCTCTCTTCTTCCTCTTTTCCTTTTTATGAAATCACAACAGTAAGGTGTGAAGAGAATTAAAACACAACTCTCATAAAACAAGTCTCTATGCAGATGATCTATTTCTTTCCCTTTCAGATAGACAATCTTCTGTCCATGGAACAGAGACCCATCCATCCATCCATTGATCCAACCTGCTTTATGCTTTTCCAGGTCTATTGAGCTACCTCTTGAGTAAACTCTTGACAGTTCGCTAGTCTGTCGCAGGGCTACACAACCACACTCACATTAACACCCAATATTTTATTCACATGCACCCACACAGGGGTTTGGCCCGTATGGGGACTGGAGGTTTTTAGGTTTTGTAGGCCTGCAGAGGTTTGTAGAGAGGAGCGGCTGCATCTAAAGGGAAGCGTAGGCGTGTCTGGTAGTTCCCGTGAAGCTCATATGGCCATCTCAAGTAATGTCATGAAAGTGGAACATACCAATGTCTTGTGTGTGGTAAGCACCAGCGAGCCCTTTGCTAATGAGAAGAAGCTCCCATTATGAACTGTAACTTTCTGTTGATCTGCTTGGACACAGCGCTCTTTGAACAGCCAGCAGCATCCTTAGCCATGGACTTCTGTGGCTTACCCAGACTGTGGAGGGGAGCAATGATGGCCTTGTCAAGTCTGAAGTCTTCCCCATATTGAACTAAACTGAGTCATTTGAACCAAACGGAACCAATTTAATGGCACCTGTGCTGATGCTTTGGATTTAGTAGATACATAGTTGGTGAAGATCATTTTAAAACAGTCCTGCAGAATTTGGGCAGTTTTCTCCACAATTTTTCAATCTTTTGAAAATCCAGTTTTCCTTAGCTGGAACCCCAATTTATGTAAAATAAACAAATACTTGAAATCAATTAAACAGTAGACCTTAAGACATTATTAGGTGGCAGTTTAGCTCAGAGCAGGTTGTCCAACAACCAAAGTGTTGGCAGATCGATCCCCGCCGTCGCCCCCCGAGGGCGGCCAGTCTGCAGCTCTCCGCTCCCCCCAGGGGATGAGTCAAATGCGGAGAAGAATTTCCCCATTGTGGGACAAATAAAGTATCATTATTATTATTATTATAAATAAGGTGATGAATCATGTCTGTGGTCATGACAGTAATCCTAAAGACACTGAGGAAAGAGAAGCTGAGGAGGAGGAGGCTCAGTGTGACCCTGAGTCAGACCACACACAGGAGTCACAGATGCTGAAATATAGCTCATCTGGTCAAGAAAAGGGCCTTCTTCATGGTCATCAAGTCCTCTTGACACCCAATGCAAGCCTCAGAAGGAGAACCACCTCAGAATGACTCTTCTGCCCACTAATTCACACAACCAAGACATCAAGTCAACATGGGAGCTGTTCTTTCCACAGAAGACGAGGCGACCAAACTGGAAGGAAGAAGAATATTTTTCTATACGGCTTGGTTTCGACCCTTAACACCACGGATGTCACTAGACCTAATCATTTTAATGGGGAAAAAAGATATAAGGAAAATTTTAGGGGGGCTAGTTTTACTCGAACATTTACGGCGGAGTTTTAGGACCAGTTTACAAACAAACTTTTTTTTTTTAATTACAACTTTAAAGTCCTAAACATATGAGAAAAAAGTCATAACTGTTCAATTACGACAAAAAAATCATACATTTACGACTTTAAGTCTCGTAATATTGCTTTTTTAAAGATTTTTTGGGTGGAACTAAAACTCAGTCGTAAATATTAGTATATAAGCCATGAACATTATAATCACTCATTCTATCCTCACAGTAGGCACAATTGATGAATTTAAACTGTGTTTGTAATCTAAATGAAAAAGTCTGTGAAGCCAAACAAAAAGAACTTTTTAAAAAACAGTATTCTATGGAAATGAGAGCATACCAAGTGAACATTTTGCAGTATTTTCAGGCTGAGATTAGTTACTAACTCTAAAGATGAGGGCTTTTTAAAAAACTACATGGATTAACAGCAGCAGGGTTTTCTGGTGTCGTCAGATCAGGACCCAGAAGTTATGGAGTTTGGTTTCCATAACATGTCCGTCTCCTGATTCCTTGCAGGGCACGGAGTCTTCGGTTAGCCGTCCTCTCTCTGCTGTCCCTTTGTCTCCAGCTTTATGGACTCTTTCTGTCTGTCAGCTTGTCCAAGTAAAGGTTGACATTCAGGTAGTTCTGCTTCGTTTCTGACTGCTGAGCATCATGTAGTCAGTGCCACCCCCCACCCCCCCACACACACACCAGCCCCTGAAAGGAATACCAGAGCGGTACTCACATCTTTTCTGAGCCACAGAAACCACAGAGAAGCACACAGCACATCTGAAGAGAAGGTCCACAGGTTTGCTCCTCCAGGCCAGCTCCATGTTCAGAGTCCCCAGAGCCACACGTGAAGTGCAGAGGAAGATGAGGAGTCGTGGTACCAGCTGGTACCCGGCAGCATAATGCCCCGTCTGTGCGGGCCGCTCTGTGGGAGGACGCTGCAGCTGAAATGTTTGTGACTTCATCTACGGCCACACGTTGCATTAAGCGCCTGCCAGAAGCAGACTTGACGCCTCCCACTGAAATATCTGCATCTCTTTTCTGCTCTGGCAGCCCGAATGCATTATGGGAGAAACCCGACCAGCTGCAGACATTTTCTGCTGTTTCTTCTGCTCCAGTCAGGTTCTTCTTTTAGAGATCTCTGCTGGGGGGTTTGGGTAGGGTCCCTTTGATGTGAAGGATCCAGCACAAAAAACAGCAACTTAAACCTTTTCTGCTTCTGGGTTTGTGTGTTTATGATTGTTTAGCTTTACTGTGCTGTTATTTGTATGTTTTTTTATTGCATGTGTGTGTTTGTATGCTTGTCTTTGTGTTGGTGTTTGTGTATTGTGAACAGTTTCCTTTGTGATGATGTGTCTGTTTTTATTCTATCTATCTATCTATCTATCTATCTATCTATCTATCTATCTATCTATCTATCTATCTATACATCCATCCATCCATCCATCCATCCATCCATCCATCCATCCATCCATCCATCCATCCATCCATCCATATATAAAAGCCCCTCTCACCCTTTCGTGGGTGGTTTCTCCTCCAAGCTCAGGTCCTCTACCAGAGGCCTGGGAGCTTGAGGGTCCTGCAGTATCTTAGCTCTTCCTAGCACTACACTTTTCTGGATTGAGATGTCTGAGATCTTTCCAGGTATCTGTTGTAGCCACTCCTCCAGCTTGGGGGTTACTGCCCCGAGTGCTCCAATTACCACAGGCACCACTGTCACCTTCACTTTCCAGGCTTTCTCCAGTTCTTCTCTGAGTCCCTGGTATTTCTCCAGTTTCTCATGTTCCTTCTTCCTGATGTTCCCATCGCTTGGCACTGCCACATCCACCACAACGGCTTTCCTCTGTTCTTTATCCACCACTACAATGTCTGGTTGGTTCGCCATTACCATCCTATCAGTCTGGATCTGGAAGTCCCACAGGATCTTTGCCCTCTCATTCTCTACCACCTTCGGAGGTGTTTCCCATTTTGACCTTGGGGTTTCCAGTCCATATTCTGCACACATGTTCCTGTATATTATTCCAGCCACTTGATTGTGGCGCTCCATGTATGCTTTACCTGCCAGCATCTTACACCCTGCAGTTATGTGCTGGATTGTTTCA
>CM074489.1:3113954-3141911 GCA_037389245.1 Oryzias sinensis | reverse complement strand
CTATCTATCTATCTATCTATCTATCTATCTATCTATCTATCTATCTATCTATCTATCTATCTATCTATCTAGCTATCTATCTATCTATCTATCTATCCATCCATCCATCCATCCATCTATATATATATATATATATATATATATATATATATATATATATATATATGTAATTGATTTTTTTGTGTGTGTGTTCTATTTGTGTGCCTGCATGTGTATGTTTGTGTGCTTGTCTATTGTGTTGGTGTGTGTGTTTTGTGCACCGTTTCATTTTTTATGACTTGTGTCTGTTTTGATTGTTTATTTAAGTTTGTTTTTGTTTGTTTGTGTGTTTTCTTTGTGTGCCTGCCCTGTTTGTGTTTGCGTGTTTGGGGGAGTTGTCTAACATGAAAACAATGGCAGACTCACATCGTGGGACACGTAAAGGCCTCACATGTGAAGCGGGGGGGCACATACCCCCCTCCCCCCATCTGTGTGGGAACAATGAGCTCACAGATTCATGATCTCCCATGAAGCTCCGTCTTCCATTCAGGAACGCCACACTCAGTGCGGCTGCTGGGGCTCTCCCTCCGTGGCCACAGGGAGGCGCTGGCCCTCCCCCGATTGTGTCCTTCTGGATCTTTATCACGATGGAGTCTTTCAGACACTCAAAGATGTCAGAGGCGTCCTGAGAGGAAATGCTCACTGATTCCACCAACATTTACTCAAATCTTAGCTTCAGCTACAGGTGTTGGTTCCTCCTCTTCATACGCCTCAGCTTCAGTTGGACTCCAGGAGGTTTGGTGCAGACACAGCTCAGAGAAGAAGACTGGATCCCCTGACCACCTTTCTGCTTTATTCTCTGGTCAGCTCATGCTCTCAGTTCTTCATCAGAAACAGTGAACGTAAAGTTCAGATGAAACTGCTGCAGCTCCCGCTACAGTCCTGAACAGATGGAGCCTGATCACATGATCGTCCGAGGACAGTCCGTCGTTATCAAACACAGGACGGAATCAGCCTGATGAAAGTTTAAAGTCCGTCATATGCAGCTTTGTGGGTCTTTTTTTCTGTTGCAGCTGCTCCAAGAAAGAGTCTACTCTAGAACATATGTAGTACAGGGGTCTGCAACCTCTAACACCAACAGAGCCGTCAGAGCGACCAAAACCCAGCGAGAGCCGCAAAATCGCACTAAAACTTAAAAATGCTCTTCATTTATGTCTATATGTGGCCATTAAGGAATACAGTTGTATAATGTAGCTTCTGAATATTAACAATAACTGAATTGTAAAAGTTTTATTTAAGTCCATTTATCCAGGGAATGTAGTGACATAATGTTAGACCCAGTTTTTGAAATTTCCTTTAGTTTTAGTCTTTACCAGAGAGGTATCATGTGAATGTCTAAATCTAAACATTTATGTCGTGAATTGTTGTTAAGAGTCTACTAAACTCAAATGATCCAAAACTGGTTCAATGATTGGCATCATAAAATTGTTTTCTTTTGCTTCCATATTTTAAAGTAAAAGTCTGTTTTTTCTTCACTCGCAAAAGTTCATTGGTAGTTGATCGCCTTTTGGTGACCATTTTGAATCCTCCATGACATCACAAACTCTGGGTAGACAGAGAGAGGAGGAGCTCATTCTCTTGGTTTTAACCATTGACTGTGTATGAGTACTAAACTGAGTGCCCCCCCCCCCTGGCGTTCCAAACAGGAAGTACCTGCTGGCTCCAAGAAGCCAAAACCCCAAAGACGTTTGCAGAGAAATAAACGGCTGTTACTCAGTTATTCTTTGGTCAGAAGAACCGTTCTTACTCTAATACCATTTTTAACATGATCTTGATAATCTTCCTTTTTTTCATTGTTTTTTGTAGTTCAAGCCATAAACTAACCAATCAGATGCCTCAGTAAAAGTAGGTGGAGCCTGCTGCCCCCCACGTCAAACATTCAAAACGTTTGATTGAAAGGATTTGAGTAGCCCGCTTTGAAGCGGTAGGGGTGTGGCCATTGATTCACGTCAACAGAACTCTGCTGTTCCACTTTAGGACAGGCAGACATCAATCCCAAAAATCGGGCTAGTTCCCTCATTTCTAAACGGATTTTCACAAAACAGAGCTCGATTTTTTTTTCCATTGTGTCGATTTCAAGAATTAATTGTAGACAATACAATAAAATAGTCACACAGATTTATCAAACTCATTACAGAAATGATGAAATGCATAGATAAAAAAGCAAAACCCACTTCAATGACATTAGCCTAATTAAAAACAGTGATCATTAACTAAAGTCATGAAGAGCTTGATTTATTGCTTGTAAAGGAGTGGGAAGAAGCGAGTTTATATAATCCCACTCCTACTGAGTTCATTCATTTGATAGTTTTACATAGTTTTTGTAATCTGGTTACTAAATCAAATGCATATTGATGACTGATTATCTTCAGAAAACATTCATTCATAATTTCAGTAAACAGTAATGTGAATCACACGGGGGCCGGTTTAGCTCGTGCTGGTTTGCGGCGCCTTCCATCCGTGAGACCAGGGTTCAATTCCGGGCTGCTCTCTATTCCCTTCTCTGCTTCTGTGCCAGTCCCAAGCCCAGTTGGATTGAAAGGGTTGCGTCAGGAAGGGCATCTGGCGTAAAACATTGCCAAGTTAACCATGCAACTCATCCTCGAGGGAGGGTTGTTTCGCTGTGACGACCCCCGATGGGAGACGCCGAAAGTGAAACAGTTATGTGAATCACACACCATGTAGCAGAAATGTGATACTCACTGATTATAATCAGAATACTACTTCATTCAATCCAGATATCACTGATATCTGGGGTCCGGGGGGCCTTACTAAGGGCTGTCCGGTCTCTGTATGACCAGAGTAGGAGCTTGGTTCGCATAGCCTTCAGTAAGTCAGACCTGTTCCCGGTCCACGTTGGACTCCGGCAGGGCTGCCCTTTATCACCGGTTCTGTTCATAGTTTTTATGGACATAATTTCTAGGCGCAGCCAGGGGCCGGAGGGGATCCGGTTTGAGGACCACAGTATTTCCTCTCTGCTTTTTGCAGATGACGTTGTCCTGTTGGCTTCATCGAGCCAGGACCTCCAGCGTGCATTGGGGCGTTTTGCGGCCGAGTGTGAAGCGGCTGGGATGAGGGTCAGCAACGCTAAATCCGAGGCCATGGTTTTTGAACGGAGAAAGGTAGCTTGCCATCTCTTGGTGGGTGGAGTGTCCCTGCCCCAGGTGGAGGAGTTTAAATATCTGGGGGTCTTGTTCACGAGTGAGGGAAGACCGGAGTGTAAGATTGTCAGGCGGATCGGGGTGGCGTCCGTAGTTATGCAGTCGCTTTATCGGTCCATTGTGGTCAAGAGGGAGCTGAGCCGAAAAGCAAAGCTCTCAATTTACCGGTCGATCTTCGTTCCAATACTCACCTATGGTCATGAGCTATGGGTCATGACCGAAAGAACGAGGTCCCGAATACAAGCGGCTGAAATGAGCTTCCTCCGTAGGGTGGCGGGGCGCTCCCTTAGAGATAGGGTGAGAAGCTCGGCCACCCGCGGAGAGCTCGGAGTATTATAGGCGGAGGATTCCCATCACCCTTTGACTTTTTTCAAGTCAATGAAAATTCCAGCTGCATATTTGTTTTTGTCCAGAGCATTTGTGATTTCCTCCATAGCATCAATGATGGTCAATCAGGTTGATCTGTTTTCTCTAAAACCATATTGATATATTTTATTCCTGCACTGCAACCCTAACACCTTGAAAACAGCATGTTTTTTATTTTATTTTGATCTTGTAAACATTAAATTAAAAGGTGAAACTCTTTAGCTGATGTTATTTGTACATATTTACGCGCGACCAGCACAAAAAGTGATGGAAATTCATGTTGGCTTCTCATAATACAATGTGCAGCCAAGATGGCCATTGCTGCATTGCCCACACATATTTTAGGTGCTAAATGTTGTTGGCTGCATATATTTAAAATGAAAGCTAAAGTCGCAGTAGCTGTCACACACATAGGAGCGTAAAATGTGCTCTCCAGATTTGATCCATCCCCTGGAGGAGCAGTGAGCTGCAAAAAGAGCCGTACCTTTCAGCGGTTGAACCCTAACCATAACCCTTCCTCTGGGTCCATGCAGCTAAGACAAAAGTTCATTTAGAAAATGACGCGTGAATTATCACTTTTTTAATAATAAAAATATACATCGATGATCCAAACTAGCATGCCAGCACTAACTTTAGTGCCCACTTCATGCTTACCATTCTAATTTCTCTATTCAGGCCAACCTTTGAAAAGTAATTGCTCTCCATAGGATAATTTTTTTCTCATAATTTTTGCAGTTGATGGCCAAACATTGCGTCCCTGTTTGGGATTCTTTGCATTTTGGGACCTTGTCATTATTTCTCTCAGCAATACTCAATGCACACTAATGCTGCATGTGTGTCACGTCGTATGTCACGCTATTCCAGCAATATATATCCATGGTTTTAAGTAAACCGGCTCATTGAATCAAACTTTATTCAAACAAAACTTTTTATTCGAATTGTACGGAGCACAATGTTACAAAACGCACACATTTATCTAAACAGGTGCTGCATCACGCCATCTTCCTTCAGAAGGTCCGCCTTCTACACCATCCTCTCTCTCACTCTCATAACCAACAGGTCCAGCTTCTGCAGGTCCAGAACCTGCAGCTGTCAGGAACCGCTCTGAGCTCACTAGGAGACGAGGAGAAAAGAGAAAACATGCAGTTTGTGAGAAAAGGCCTGCAGGAAGAATTACAGGAAAAGAACACAGAGACAACCCGATGAAGGAGGGTGGGAACAGGAAACACAGCAGAGATCAAATCCCCAGATCTGCTTCAGCGTCAGGAAGACAAATAGATGATTGTGTGTGCTGCTTCTGGGGGGGCTCCTCTGCAGGACCTGGTAGCAACATGAACTCAGCTGTGGTTCAGCACTCAGATCTGCCCTCCTCCTTCTTCATCCAGGAGACCACAGTTTCTTTCTGCGTTCAGAGGTTCGATGTGTTCATGAGCTTCTCCGTCCCCTGACCCCCTTCCCTAAGCATTCGGGTTGTCCTGGCTGAATCCTGTTCCCTCCAGTGGCAAAGCGGATCTGATTAAACACAGACTTATTGGGTTTTCTGCTCGCCCTGCAGCAGAGCCACTGAGACACCGTTTTCATCCATGCATTCAAAAACAAAACAGATAAAAAAACAAGACAGAGAGAAAAATGGAAACAGAAAAAACAGGAGGCAAAACAGGAACAAGAAACTTTAACAAAATAAAGGGACTTCACAGGTATTACACCTTCAGAGTACAGCTTCAGTGTAACCATGGCAAAAGACATTATAGGACCAAAAACCTACACGTGATATTTCTGTATTTTTATTGAAAAAAACTGGTTGACTTTTAAAAGTTATTACAGGTACAGTTAAAAGTTAAAATTATGGCTTTGTTCCACTCCGATCATCTTTTGATCTGTTTTCAAAGCTTTCCCAGTGGTCTTTTAATTATGGTTATGCCATTTTTAGCCAAAATAAAAATAAAATCATTTTGGTTCGGGGGCCAGATTCAACTCGTCTGATCTCAAGTGGGCCGGATCTGGAACATAAAAGCAAAATATGATCAGCTTGTTACCTCACTGTCATTCAAGTGTGTCAACACCTTCCTTCTTCCTGACCTTTGATGGGCCCCATCAGTGACCAGACTGACATCATGTGACCAGTTCACTCCAACATAATCCAGCACAGTAACTAGAGAGATGACTATGTCATCAGCTGTTGTTGTGTCCATCAACTCAAGAAACTCCACTGTGTCTTCAACACCTCTAATAAATATGCACAGTTGTGCAATATCTGTATCTGTGCTTTCATCAACAGTGACCAAAAATGCAACAAATGACTGGATTACTTCATTTGGCGTCCATGTTTCCTCAGAGATGTTGTATCTCTAATCATAATCCTTGACAGACTCATGTTGACAAAGGTCGACTGCTTTTTGGGGCACAAAACATCTGTAGCCTTCGGCATTTTTCCATAAGTTCACCATTTGAACATGGTTTGGATGTTTGCTCCAACTTGTTAGCAATAAGGTGTCCATCACTGCTCCATCAGTGACGTCACGGCTGCAGTAAATGCAGACAGTTGTTCTTCAGTCCAGCCAATAGTTGGTAAATCTTCTCTTTTCTTAACTCCAAATGATGAAACTTTTCTTTATGGTGAGTCTCATAGTGGTGCTGAATGTTACATTCTTTGAGCACCTGTTGATGACATACCAAACATGCAGGTTTTGCATTCAGTTCCGTGAACAAATAAAACTTTTTCCATTTTTCGTGGCAAGCTCAGAACTCCACTTCAACCTGTTTTTGTTTTTGACAACATTTTGGTCATTAGTGTGTCACTCTATCATTCATATAACAATGTAACAGCGGGGGGGCTCACAGGGAACCATACCGCATCTTACCCAGACACAGAGCTGTTAGGTTTCACTTTTGGCGCATGCAGAGATTTGCTGTTTCACCTGTTTTGCTTTTCTTTTGCTCCCCCTAGTGGCAGAATTGCGCATTTTGGTTATTTCTTTTGAAAATCATAACTGGCCACAGGAATTGATTAGAAACGGAACAGACTATTTTTTTAAACATCCTTATCATTTTTACTCTTCACAAGTGGGCCGGATTAAACCGTATCTTTGACACCCCTGTTCTAGGACATAGTTTCTGAGGAGCGGAATTAGAAATTCCCCTCTGAGCTGTGAGCGTAACTGTTGGCTCAGAGCAAGCCTGCACTTCCCATCATCCTTTTCTCCACACTCTCTCCCGCTAGATTACAGCCCCTCACTCTTCCAAATTAGCATTAGCGGCGCAAAAAAAAATAGCAGCAATATCTAAACTATCCAGCCGTACAGATTAGATCCAGATTCCAGCTCAGACGAGGAAAACAAAGTCGTACACGGATCTATTTATCTGCAAGTGGATGATCTTTGGTCCCCTCCCCCATCCCCTGTGTGTGGAACCGGGCCCTCAGTGGCGGTGGCTGTGTCCCTTGGGTTTATTGGCTTCCAGGACCCAGCGGTCCTCTCTCCATGTGGGAAGGGATCCCTGAGATCTTCGGCTATACCATGAGAAAGGGATCTGAAACTGAGGGTGACAAAGGAGCAGGGACGGTTACCATTTTTGTCAGAGATCCGCACTTCCCTCTGGGACCCTCCTCCTGCTCCCAGCTGGGTGGGGCCTCGTCCTGGACCCTGGGCACTGCGGGGCGCGCACAAAGCAGCAGAGCTGTATGATTTAAAAAATCTCCAGAATCCATCTCCATCCACACCCAGCTCTGATTTTGGGTCAAAGTTTGGTTAAAAACAAAAGAGGGGCGGGGCTCCAAAACAGCAAAAAGCATTAAGTCCAAAGCAGAAAGAAGAGGTGTGGCCTCTTTCCAAGACGCTAACCAGGCCACTGGAGGCTAGTTGGGGGTTCAGTTTCCTGCTCAAGGACACATTGACCCACAGATCAGAAACTGAACCTGTGATCTACCGCTGCGCCACGTCCTCATGTCATCTGTCTTCATTTCACATTTATAAATATCTCCACCACAACAGTAACGTGGGAGTGCTGCTGACAACAGCAAACAGCTCTTCCCAGGGATTGATGTCATTTGTCCTCTGAGGGCATCTGACTCTGCTCTGGTTTGTTCTTCAGGCTTTTTCAGCTTCAGAGGAAGTTCGGAGTTTTCTGTTAATAATTCTGATGAAGACTCTTCTGTAAAAGGTTCACGCGGCCGAAGCTCTAGTATTCTGCTGTGAAGTGAGCTAGGACCCACGTCCACAGAAGGCTCCGGTCGTTCTGCGTCATTTTCTGACTCCTGAAAGTTTTATTTTCAGTTTTAGCTTCTGACATAAATGAAGAGGATCTGAATAATTCACTGTCAGCATCCGTCCCGCTGTCCCGACGCTGAACGCTCACAGGAGCTCTGATGAAGAGCTTCCATGTGCGCAGACACGCCTGCAGAGGCGCCTGCAGAGGATCCGCGCGCACACACGACCCAGAATCCATCAGCGCCTCCTGCAGACTGACGCCAGGATGATCCATGGAAGAACCCGCTCCGTTTTCTCACCATGTGGTCATGTTTTTCTCTTATACAGGGGCTCTTTATGACCACTTTCTGCAGAAATGCGCGAAAATGACGTGAACATCTGCTGAGCATGTGCACTTCCTTCTTCTCCTGAGGCTTTTAGGCGACGTGGGAGAAGATAATTGCTCCTGACTTTGTTCTAATCATATTCATGCCACAGGAGGCGCCGCGGCCCAAACACCTTTCCTCTGTGATGAGGAGAAAGGCGTGTCAGCTGTTTGCTGCATGTGACATCTGACTCCAACAGTGAGGAGGAGGAAAAGGCTGCAGCTCTGTCTGCATTTCAGAAGCATTCAAAAAAAGATGTGGCTTCAGTGTCAGGTCAACAGCTCATTTGGTTTTGGTTGTTTGGCTGTGTTGAAGAGTCCACTAAGCACTCACACAGCAACACGTGTCACTTCCTGTTTGATCTGCTTGTCTCACTGGAGACGTGAGACACATGATCACAGGGTGAAGTTACACGAAAGCCTCTGAGCGGCTGATGGTGCCGCTCACATGCACAGGAAAAGAAGACGCTCAGTTTGCTTTGATGACATCACAGAACATTTTGGTCATCATTCTGATGCAAGAGAATCCTCAGAACATCGTTCTGACAGAAAAGCAATTACACCTGGTGTTGTATTTTTGTTCTTTTAGCTGCTCTCCTTCGGGAGCGCCACGACAAATCATCCGCTGCCATCTAACACTTCCTCCATCAACCCACCTTTGGTCCTCCTCTCTTTCCTGGTAGCTCCAACCTCAGCATCCCAACATTCCTGTTCCTCCTCTCACGTGTCCAAACATCTCCATCTGCTTCCCTGCATTGATCTCCAGAACATCTACCATGATCTGTTCCTCTGATGGATTCATTCCTGGTCCATCCTGGTCTCTCCCAAACAGAACCTCAGCATCTTCATCTCTGCTGCCTCCAGCTCTGCCTCCTGTCTGCATCAGAGTCCCTAAAGCAACAACATGGCTGCTCTCAAAACAGTCTTCTTCATCTTTCCTTTCATACTTGATGATACTATAGCAGGGGCTCTCAAAGTGTTTGTACCAGAGGGCCAAATTAGGAACTCCTGGGGGCCAATTTTGGTGAGAAAAAAAATGGATAAACAGAAAAAGTTGTTTTTAATAACTTTGATGACCAAGTTTAATTTGTACAGTTAGAGTTCCAGATGTTTTCCCAGTTGCTGCCGGAGGTTTTTGTCCAGATCTTTTACTCGTCTAGTAATAGTATCATTTGACAGACTTTCTTTTGCTCTGGACAAACAATATCAGCTACTTTCAGCATGCATTCTTTCTACAAACTCCCCATCACTTAAAGCCTTGCTTCGACGGGCTGTTTCCAAAGCCACAATGTAGCCACTAGCTTCTGTCACAGCTTCACTGGATTTAGCCATTTTTATCAACATCTGCATCGCCTCGTTGTAGTTGTTGGAGCTCATTGTCGCTCTCCTCCTCATAGTTTTTATGATTTGAAATATAGTAATGATTTATATTGAATACTTTGAGCATTGCATTTACCTGCTTGCAAATAAGACACGACTTTATCCATGAGGTACGACAAAGTGAGCGTTTGTCCACTTACCTTAAAAGCAAAGGAACCCGCTCTGCCTCTCTTTTATTGAGGGCCACAAAAAGTCTTCCAGCGGGCTGCCGTTGGCCGCACTTTGAGAACCCCTGCACTATAGTCACACTTCACACCTGAAACTTTCCTCCACCTGCTCCAACCTGCTTGACGGCCTCTCTACCTCTTCCCCTGTGGTTGGATCTGAAGACAGACCGTAGTAAAAGATATATTTAAAAACTCTTTTAGACTTATTTTTTTCTGCGCTCGTGAGCTTTTCTTCTTTGAAAGTTCCATTAGTTGTCACACACCTGGAGGTGTGAAATTTATTCTCCGCATTTGACTCATCCCTGGGGTTGCAGGTTAGGCCACGCCCACCACCTGCTTAGAGTCTTTGGTTTGACTTCTGAACCTTTGACCTTCCAGTCTCTGGGCAGACACTCTCCCACGAGGCCGTTGTCCATAACCAAACTCATCAAGGACAATGTGAGACAGAACAGGAAGAAGGGAAGAAGTTGGACCAGGAGAACAAAGTGATTCTTGCACAGATGGTTGGACTGATGCCGTGAGATGAAACTGGACACCAGGCCATCAAACTCTGGCTTTTTGTTGTGTAAGGTCCCACCTCACATCCACAGAAAAGAAAGACGGAGTCTACACTCTGCAGAAAGCTGAGTAGTCTGTATGTGAATGAAGAATCCTTTTCTGTCTGCATTTTGGGAACTCCACAGAAATGTTCTTTACTTGAAGATTTCCACATTAAACCTGATGAAAATTTGAGGCAAATGTTGATTTTGATGTATCAAGTATGCCTGAAGGGTGCCAGTTTAGCTCGTGTTGGTTTGCAGCACCTTCCGCCCGTGAAACCTGGGTTCAAAACGGGGCTGCTCCCTGTTCCCTTCTCTGCTCCTGTACCAGTCCCAAGCCCAGATAAATTCAGAGGGTTGCATCAGGAAGGGCATCCAGCATAAACGATTGCCAACTTAACCATCCAACTCATCCTCAAAAGAGAGGCTTTTTCACTGTGGTGACCCCTGAAGGGAAAGAAGAATAAAGTATGACTGAAGTGAAGTTGAATGTGTCCATGGAAATGAATGAATTTTTAAATGAATTTTTCCTTCGTTGCTCAGATGTTTTTATCAGAAGTCCTAAAAAATTGTTACAGGTCAAGAAGTTGGTCGTTGTGGTCGGATCATCTGAGTTCTTCCGGCTCACATGGAGAAACTGTGAGCAACGCTGATGTGAAGAACATCAGCCAAACATCAGAGTCTTCATCAAAGTCAACATCTTTCAGACCTGCTGCACTTTTCCTGCATTAACATTTCCCTCAGGATCAATAAAACCTTCTGATTCACTCTTCTTCTTCCTCTTTTTCTTTGTCTCCTTGCCTTTCTGCTGCTCTCTCTAGGGGTCCCCTAAATCTACCCCCCCCCCCTGCATCCTGCACACCAACCATTCGTATGTCCTCCTCCTCTGTAACCATGAACTTCACTTTTGATCTTTCTCTTTCTCTGGTGCTCCTCAGGAACGTCTGGATGCATTTGGAAGAGACTGACCCACTGAACTTCATCTTTTCTGCCTGAGCGTTTTCTCTCTTTCAACTGCACTTTCCATACGTGTTTGAGGTTATACTGACTCCGGAGACCCCAGCTTCGTCTCAGAGACCCTCCTCCGGTGAGGGCTGAAACAAACAGGCTAAGGAGCAGCTTTTGCTGCAGGAGGATTTAGGAATGAAACTTCAAGTCAAATTCTGGGCTTGGTGCTGATGTGGTGTGATGAAAGGACAGCAAACAGGGCAGAAGAACGAGATCAAACATCCTGTGTGAGAGAGGAACGTGACGCTGTGAGGAAACAGAGCTCTGCTTATCTCAATGAAGGAACTCTGAGAAGACCTTCTGTTTGAGCAGAAACCTGCTGGAAGCAGCAGATCTTTGGGCTGCTGTTCATGAGTCCTGCTGCTGTGCAGAAACATGGCTGGACAGGCTTCTCCGTGCCTTTCCAAGCTTCTGCAAGTTCTCCAGACGTTTCCAAGTTCTCCGGACATCTCCAGGCTCCTCAAGGCTTCTCCAGACTAGGTGACTTTCGTTTTAAGAAGTTCTTCAGTCTATTTTAAGCATCGCAGCTCTTGTGGCTCGTGACGCAGGAAATGACCTTATTTGTATTTTGGGGGAGTTTAATTCCTCCAGCTTGATAAGTGGGCCAAAGAACGCCCCCGCCCCCCCCCAGCCTAGGTCTGAGTCGCAGACCTGGACTTTGCGCTCCTGAACCTGATCAGCTGAGACGGTTCTCCCATGCAGCCGGCAGGGCTGCAGTAAGAAGATTTGCGGATTTGTTCTTGCCTTCTGATTCGCTGTCGCTGCAGCGCCTTCGGCTGCAGGCTGAGGATGAGTAGCGCACTCTTCTTCCTGAGGTGCGTGACTTTTCTCGTCAAACATGCGTGGAAGTGAGCCCGGCTCTGCGTAAAACCGGAGAAGCTTCGTGTGCGTGGCGCTCCTCAGGATGCCGACCTCGCGCGCGCCGTTCCCGCGGACGCCGGGTCTTCTGGACACGGTTCATAGATGAGAAGTGTCCCGGAGAGACGCGCGCCCCCCCCTCCCGGGGACTATGACGGAAAACCTGACCGGCTTAAACGCCACGCAGCCCGCGGAGGAGGCGCAGCGCAACTTCCCCGCGCTCATCTTCGGGGTCCTGCTGGTGGGGGCTGTCATCGGCGGGAACGTGCTCGTGTGCCTCAGCGTGTACGTGGAAAAGGCGCTGAAAACCACCACCAACTACTTCATCGTGAGTCTGGCCTTTGCGGACCTGCTGCTGGCGCTGCTGGTTCTGCCGCTCTTCGTTTACGCAGAGGTGAGGCGCGGGACCAGCCCGCACGGGCACGCACGGGCACGCACGGTGACCCGAGCTCTGACTCCCTTTGACGGCGACGCAGAAACGAACAAAAGTTGGATTTTTGATGCGACAACAGAACAACTTCAGAGTTCCTCAGCGAAACATTCAAAGGTCAATGAGGCGCAGAAGAAACGACGAAGGAAACGATCAGATGAATGAACGTCCGAAAACCACAGAAACTAAAAAATAAAATAAAAAAAACACCAGGCCTAAAGGAGAATAAGTACAGAAAGTAATAAAACAATTACAGAAATTCAGAGAAACTACAGAAACTAAAAAAATACTACAGTCTCTAAAATTTCTAAGAAATTCAGAAACTTTCTAAAAGTTAAGAAACTGAAAAAATGCAGGAAGAAATCTACAAAAACTAACGTAAAAAAACCTGAAAAAGATGCTTTTATGGAGCTGAAAGGGCCTTTGGGACGGGGGGGGGGGTGAAAGTTTAGCAAAGGAGCAAACAGGAAACAAAAGATTTACTCCTTGCAACCCCCCCCCCCCCCCCTACACACACAAACACACACACTTCTTGCCTGTCTGTCTAAATATCCCAGAAATGCATTGATCTCCCCCCCCCCCCCCTTAGATGGATTTGTTGCTACAGTGTTTGAGGTAATCCCCTCTTTGACCACATGCAGCCATGGATTAACCAGTGCCCCCATGTTCACCTGGGGGGGAGGGGGGGACCCTGGACTGAAGCTCAACTGGATGAGGCGTTTTAACGGAGATCTGTGTGTGTGTGTGAGCAGTTCCAGGGGGGTGTGTGGACCTTGAGCATGGCCATGTGCGATGGACTGATGACCATGGACGTGATGCTGTGCACCGCATCAATCTTTAACCTCTGTGCCATCAGCGTGGACAGGTAAGTCCAAGACTCCTCCCACATTACCTTAAAAGATCCACTCTGACGAAAACTGTGATTTTGGTGTTTTGAACATGTTCCCAAGGCATTCTTCTGAAAATTAAGCTAATTTCCTTTCTGGGTATTTCCTTATTCAAATGTATTCAAATTGTGAATCACACGCTGATGAAAAAATGTGTTTGAAAAAAGATCCCAGATGTGACGAAGCCAAAGTCTCCTCGCTCTGCTCCATTCTGATCATCCACTGTCAGGCCAACAGATCCATGAACGTCTTTGTTTTCCTGGTCTGAGCTGGAATCTGGATCAAAACTGGACGGCTGGATGGATCTGATGTTGCTGCTATTTTTGTTGCACTGGTAATATTGGGGGGTGTGAGCTGCTGTAAGCTAGTGGGAAAGCGTGTAAACAGAGAGCTCTCATTGACAGGGCGGGGTTGCTCTGCACCAACAGTCCTGCCCACAACTCAGAGGTGAATTTCTAATGAATTACTGCCACTCTGCAGAAACTATGTCCTGGAGAACTACACAAGTTTTTGGATTTTGGCTAAAAATGGCAGAATCAGAATTAAAAGACCTGGGAAACCTTTGAAAATAGATCAGAAGATGATCGGAGTGGAACTTTATGGACCTGAGGGACCAGACATCCCGGGGTGTCCGTGTCCTTCTCCCTGCTCGGACATCCTTGCCTCAGCTGCAGTTTAAAGTCTTTGGTCAGGTGTGTTTTTCCAGCCAGAAGCTGCAGGTGCGATAGAAAACAGTTTGAGATGTGAAAGCTTCATGAAGCAGGAACCAGATTTCAGCAAAGTGTCTGACAGACTGATGCAAACCGGGTCTGCATGCTGGTGGAAACTGGGTTCACTTACAAAATAAAAGGAGGCTCTGAAAACGAAAGAAGGGGATCTTCATGTGAGGGACGCTAAATGTGCAGGACATCTGGGTTCTGACTGTTCATGCACCCTGAGGGTGATGTCACCAAACCACCACGGACCGTCAGACTCCCTCTGCTGCTGCTCAGCTGCCGAACATCAAACTTCCTTCAGTTCAGCAAGGAAAGGTTTTGCCGAGCTGACCAAAGTCAGGTTCCGAACGCTGCTGCCAGAGTTTGGACCAGAACCAGGAGAACAGACCACTTCACTCCTGTTCTCAGTTCCTCCCACTGGAAACCAGTTAGACACAGAACTGGACTACAAGCTGCTGCTAGTTCAAACATCTCTCACTGGTGGGGGCCCTGACTACTGTCAGACCTCCTGGTGGGTCAGGAATCCAGCAGGTCAGCTGTAGAAGCTCGGGTCAGAACCAAGTGAAGCTGCTTTATCAAACAAAGACTTGTCTGTTCCCTGTTCGGTCTCATTTTTGTACATTCTCTGGTTCTGTCTGTGTTGCTGCTGCTTTTCAGAGAGTGAAGGCTCCGTGTGAAAGCTTTGGAGCGTTTAAAGCCGCTGCTCTTTGCTCTGAACATTTAGCGGTTTCGCTGGTGCAGCACAGACACGTTTAAAGTAGATTTTTACACGGCCATTCAGAGCTTCTGACAGCGTCTGCACGCTCAGACAGACGCTCCAAAGTTCATCTCGTTGACTTTAAAGTCAGTCCAAAGCTATCGCTCCATCAGCAGAGGAGACTCGTCTGGTCACTTTCTGCTGAGTCGTGGTAGGTTTTTAATGGGCTTTGGGCTCCACTGCTGTCCTGTTGAGATGTTCTGCAGATGCAGCAAACCCTCTCAGACCGGCTCAGACAGGCGCTGCAGCACACTTCTGTGGCCGGTGTCCTCCAGCCCTGGGAGACCTCCCTCACTCTGAGGCTCCAACTGGACCAAAGCTGCAGCAGAAGATTCCACAGAACCTGCTCAGGTTGCCTTCTCTCTGTCTGCAGGTTCATCGCCGTCTCCATCCCCCTGAACTATAACCGTAAACACGTGGATCAGCGGCAGCTGGTCCTGCTGTCCGCCACCTGGCTGCTGGCCTTGGCGGTGGCCTCTCCGGTCATCTTTGGCATCAACAACGTGCCAAACCGAGATCCCGGCGAGTGCAAACTGGAAGACAACAACTACGTGGTGTACTCGTCCGTGTGCTCCTTCTTCATACCCTGCCCCATCATGGTCCTCCTCTACTTCGGGATCTTCCGGGGCCTTCGCCACTGGGAGGAGACCCGCAAGGCCAAACTCCGCAGCAGCATTGAGGCGTGCAGGAAGCTGCAGCACGCCGCCATCGCCACCGTGCTCCCGCCGCTGGCGGGTACCATTCCTGGCCCCCTCCCCATGCCTCTTCCCAGGATTATCGAGAGGGATCTGGCCCAGTCCAGGCTGGACGACACGGGGGACTACATCCAGGAGATTCCCTATCCCCGGCAGTACAGAGAGAACTCTGTTCCCACGGTGACGTTCACCCAGCTGCAGAACAGCAGGAAGAGAGCCAAGATCAACAACAGGGAGAGGAAGGCCATGAGGGTGCTGCCCGTCGTCGTAGGTGAGCAGCTCACGCAGTCAGCCCCACCCCCTCAGTTTGAATCTAACCAGCAAAGGAAGCAAATGCGCTGAGATTTAAAAAAAAAATTAGGTTAAAAAAGTAAAACACTCACATTCTGCTGCACAACACATTTTGGATAATTTCAGTATTTGTAAAATCTAATAACCGACACTGAAGTATGAAACCTCAAAGACAGAACACCAGGAACCGCCACGGTCATGTTTATTTATCATTCTCCTTTGTCACGTGATGAGCAGAGACGGACCTGTCACCTGTTAGCTAGGGGATTTTTTGGTTTGTTTCAGAGAGGGCGCACATTTTTTTGTTGACCGCTTTTCGTATTTGTTGTGTAGTAACTCTTTGCTTTTGATGGTTTGGATCTAATGTGTCATCTCAGTCAATGACAATATTTTTTTTTTGAGAGCGTTGCAAGCAAGGACCCCCGGCAGAATCTAATCTCTTAAGGCTGCAGCCGCAGCAACAGGAATTTTGTCTCTGATAGATTCAGGGTCAGCGTGGTGGAACGGCCAAAGCACAACTTTCCTTAAGACAATCATAATTTCCATTTTATGGGGTCCTTAGTATCCTTAAATTCAGCTTGTTTGGGCTCGATTACAGGAAAAACTATCACCTTTGGTTAGAACGCAGAAAGTTCTGTGCACTGACTGTATGTGAGAACTGGACAGAGTGACTCCTCCCCCCTGCCATTACAAACAGGAAGTACCTGCTGGCTCCAAAAAGCCAAAATCCCAAAGACTTCTGTAGAGAAACCAACAGCTGTTATGCAGTCATTCTATTGGTCAGAATAACCATTCTTGATCTGATACATTTTTTAACTGTTCTTGATGTTTTTCCTTCAGTGTAAGTTATTCACGTTATAAACTGACCAATCAGATGTCTCAATAAAA
This sequence comes from Oryzias sinensis, assembly GCA_037389245.1. Taxonomy (NCBI): domain Eukaryota; kingdom Metazoa; phylum Chordata; class Actinopteri; order Beloniformes; family Adrianichthyidae; genus Oryzias; species Oryzias sinensis. The sequence goes on along the minus strand of CM074489.1, from coordinate 3,125,160 downwards.
TGTGGACTCACATCGAATGTTGAAACCTTTCGCTACACAGATTTTGTGTAGCCTGCTTTTAGCGGTAGGGGTGTGGCTTTTCAACAAGCTCACTTCTGATTGGCGAGACTGGTTGCCATAGAAACATTGACTCAGACTGACTTGGACCAATCACTGCTCACTGCTATCGTCTGGCTCCAACATGACGGCGTTCCTATCCTACCACAACAACATGGCGACTGAGTTGTCTTCATTTGGTTGGAGCCGTAAGAAAATGGATGACGTCACACTCACTCAGTCCAGCTCTCTGATACAGTCACTGGTTTATACGTCATACACTGGAGTTTAAACTGTGGATGTTGGCATGTCCAAAGTCTGGCCCATGGGCCACATTTGGCCAATGGGCCAATCATGGCCCATGTTGAAGTGTCTACCGGTCCACAAGCTCCTGTCATAAAATCAGTAGTATGCAGCCCCCATTGGCTAAATTACTTTTTAAGCCGTTGTAAACCTGTGGCTACTTGAACTTCAGAGCCTAAACGAGAAGAACAGATTTCTTTGTTTCTGTGATCAAAATCACAGAGGTACTTCTGAACGGCCACCTTTCAGCATGTCTGTTCAGGGGTGGCTACAGCCAGTCAGCTCCCACTGATTCTCAGAGAACGTTACGCTGGATGCCCTTCCGGACAGGACCCCCTCATGTTTGTGGGATGGGGACTGGCACATGTGGCCACATACTGTAGTTAGGCAGTGGCGTCCAAAGACCCACCCAACTCATTATGCCCCTGGGTATTGAACTCTGATTTTCCATGAGCTCAACCAACTTAACCAACGGCCATCCAGCCACAGTGGATGGCAAATGGTGTCATTTCACATGATTTAAATGTGGAAGTTTAGAGTGAGCATTTAATAATAAGAAAAATATGTCATGTGAGCCCAGATTTAAAGATGATAAAAGGTACTTTTGTTTACAGAGTTTTCCTTTATTTTATTTTATTTCTGGTCTTTACATCAGAAATTCACAGTAATTCTGGTAAAAATGTATTTAGGTAAAATCCTGTTTTATGTAAAAAAAAAATTGCATAAATATTGTCATGAAATAGGCTATTTGCATTTAAAGTTTACATTTGGAGATTATTAATGTCTTCATTTATACAAAAGAAATTGCTTCCACGTGGCAGATTTCACAAAGCACCTGTTTGTTTCAGAGAAAAAGGTCGTCTGGTTAAAGAGAATCAGCTTGTGTTATTTGTGATTTCCCCAGACTGAGCTGACCTGTCACCAAAGGAGTCACGATTGTACGCAGAACAAAAACACACATTTGGAATTAAACACGCACAAACGGTTGGAGGCATCACACAAAGATCATCAACCAGAGCTAGTATATTGTTATATTTTAGTCAAGCAGGAAGGTAAATAAGGGACGACCTGGTTTAGATACAACGCAAAGCAGCCTTCATTACATGTCATGATGACAAACGGTCCATAAACGTATAAATAAAGATATTTAAGGCAACGGCAAAGATCAGAGACAGATCATTCCTCCAGCTTCTTAAATTATGCAAACTGCAGGAGTGAACTCAGTTTGGGTGTCTCTAATGATCCAGATCCTTCCAAATATTCCAGACTGTTATGAATCAATTCAGACCCAGATCATTTTATGAGTAAGGGTTATGGGCCGACGAAGTGTGCATTATCACTTTTTAACGCACACCGTGGAAGCCTGAACCGTCTGACGGGAAGCGGAGGACGGTTGCTTCCGCGAAGTGCGTTAAAAAGTGATAATGCACACTTCGTCGGCCACTAACCCACTTATACCATGGTCACTTACAAAAGAAATAAATATTAGCCAGTTTTTAGTCCTTAATTCTTTTTTTTTTCCGATTTGGATAGCTTTTCTCATAAAAAGCGGACTATTTGTTATGTAACAAATAGTCTCGGGCCGCACCATCGCTGCAGTCAAGATTCAGCGATATAAAGCGATATATATATGCTGATCTTTCCGATGGGTTGAATAAAGCATCAGTTCAGAGAGAAAGTTTACCTCTTACCGCTTGTTTCTGTCCAAATGATGAAGTCATTTCAGTCATTTGATGCAGTTACATTTAGAAAATGAAAAAGCATTTCTGGTATTGACTTTTATTTTTAATTATGCTACAGAATCGCTTCCATAGCCGTCCGCTGATTGAACAAGCTTAAGTATGGTCCATATTTCAGAAAAACGCTCAAGGAAGTCAAGGAATCACTTTTTACTTTAGCCAGACGTCTGAGTGCAGCATCAACACATAGAAGGTCATGCGGGGACAGTAAGTTAGGACTAACTACAAAATCAAACACCGGGGGAATTTCAAAATAAATGAACAGTATTTTGGACGAGTTCACAGCTTCCTCACGACGGGTCTGACACTAAATATGTCTGTTCGATGTAATATTTTCTAATTAGATTTGCCTTCTTTAAACTCTGAATCATTCAGTTTCACCGTCTTTTACATTCAATCTTTCCAATCACAACAGAAGGCTGTGTTTAGAGCAGTGTTTTTCAACCAGCGTGCCGCGGCGCACTAGTCTGCCGTGGATGAAGGTCAGGTGTGCCGTGGGAAATCACCCTCATTCACTGATCTGAAAACATTTACTATCTCCAGGATATCAGCTCTGTGTTCATTCAAACAGAACCTGATAAAATGCTGAGTAGGAATATGAAAGATCATAAAATACTTTTTTCTTTGTGTTTATTTGATTCTACTAAATTACATTTTGATAAGAATGACGGTACCGTGATTTAGTTTTTGTTTTTGGAAAAGTCCCCCCCTTTAACTGTCTCCACCAATCATTCTTGGAGGCTCAATCACACGTCATCAGTCTGACCAATCAGAAGTGGTTAAAGTCTTCACTTCCTTGTTCTGATTCTGCTCATAAAGTCTCTCAGTTCCAACAAAAATACCAGCTAAAGCTCGTCTTTATCGGTGCAGCTTTCCACAGAATCCGGTGTCAGACCGTGGAACAACTGAACAAAACAAAGAAGCTCAGAGAAGAGAGTCTGTCTGCCATCACTACGTCTCCCATGATGCATTGGGTCAAAATGACAGCGTCTCAGCGTACAATGAGTCTTCCCTGTTAAATGTCTTAAACCACAACAAACACATCAAACAGTTTTTCAAATCTTGATGAAATCAGAGGTTAACAGTTTAGTTCTCCTTCAAGGTTTGTGTTTCTTAACAGCCAAACATCCCAGAGTTTGGTCCAAGTCATCTTTCTAACTGAAACACTTTTCTAATAATGTCTGGATTATTTTGTATGATAAACTTAAGATGAAGTAAGAACAACATTTAAGAAATAGGATTAAGGTGAAGTGGCCAACAGATCAGACAATTTATTCATCTAAAAAGAAATAAAACATTTTTGTTAAAGTTTTCAAAGACTTCATCTTTGATTAAGACAAAAGAAAAACTAATAAAACCTCAACAGTGTAGTGTAACTTAGTGTAGCTACAGAAAACATAAATATAATGTTAGTCTTTTTGTGTACATTTTATCAAACATATTGTGATCATATTGTTCAAAAATTACAGTTGCATTTGCACCAACATTGAAAAAAAAAATCAAAATCTAAAAAGAATGTATTTGGTTTTTTTTGTGAGGTTACATAATGTTAATAAACTGGAGGGAAAAACAACTACCAGGTTCAAATTTTAAATAATTTAGTTGAAAATGATTACAGAAAACTAATTTAGCTTTTATTACTTTTAGAAAAAAACAGCTGCAGCTTCCAGCTTTTTCTGCCACAATTATCACAAAAATGCACTTGAGATTGTGGAGGGACTGTTCATCAATACAGACTATACCTTCTCCTTTTCTCCTTTTCTGCAGCGAGACTGAGTGAGAACAGGAAGTTGGAGTTGTCCTTAACATTCAATTTAGTTTTAATATGCCTCTTCCCCTTAGTATGATCTGTGTTATTGTATATTTTATATTGATTTGAATGTTTTGTAATGCATGTAGCCTTTTTTTAATCAATTCGTATTTTAAACTATTTTAATTGATCATCCAACTACAATAACCCATCAGGACACATGTCCCATAATGCATTGTTTTGTAGTCACTAGGGCAGCTTTCAGTCAGTACATTATTAAATTTCCAGCTGTGTTCATGTAGGTTGGGGCCTTGCTCCCGCCCCTTTCTCGTGAAATTTTTGTAATGATAGACAGGTGATGTTGGAGCAAAAATATACGTCTCAAACCAGGTGATCTGCTCAGCGTTTCCTCCACCTGGGTGATCTCAAACACGCTTATTGTGCATCTTGGCTGCACTTATTTGGTGTCACCAACATAAATTTCAATCAGTTTTGGAACTTTTCTCTTACTAAGCACTTTTTTTTTTCATTCTGAATGTATGGTATTTTTTTTTACTATTTGTACTGTCATGACAGCGATGGTGCTGTCAGTTTACCTTGTTGCATCACTGTATTATTAGTAATACAGTGGAAATTAGTAGATCTGGTTAGCATGTTGATTTACGGTATGCGCCCCTAAATTTTCTGGTTGTGCCCCTAAAATTTTCAGTTAGGGGCCACAGTGCTCCTAGTGAAAAAAGTTAGTCTGGAGCCCTGCTAGGGGTAAAAGTTGTTGGATGTCTGTGTTTAAACTATTACCATCTGGATTCAACTTGATTCATGTTGATTCTGCCTGCAGCGCATTGTGCCGACATAAACAGCCTCCAGTGTTTTGTCTTGTTTTCCAAGTCTGTGATGAAGTGAAACTCATGTTGAAAGTAATTTGATTACATAGAAAATTGCTACCTACAGTAGCAGAGTATTTATCCATTAGTTCTTTATTTTAAAATGTGACTAAATTTCTGTATTGTTTCCCCACTCTGAGCCCCTCCTCCTCTGAAATGCTGTTCTCGTCCCTGGCTGTACGTATTTGGAAAATTAGGCGCGAAAATCCACTTCCTTTCTGGCATTTTGTTGTATATATGATCAGTGCTGTTTGTTGCAATGCAGCCTATAGTTTATAATGTAACATAAAGCATTCTTCATTGGTTTATCAAAGTTCTTTTTGGTGTGTCACTTTAGTAAACAGAGGGTCTGGTTCACACATTCATCTAGTGTTTCCACACATTGTTCAAGAAATCATTGATTTGGAACCAAAATCGTCACTTTTCACCATTAATTTATCGCTAAAGAGAAGCTTTGGAGAATAGAGACTGTAAGTTGGTGTCAAGCTCTTCACTCATGCAAGACAGCTATCATCATCAAAAAGGGGGTGGATCAAGGGCGGGGCTACTCAGCTCAGCACCAACGGCCACGGAGATTTTGGAAACAGGCTTCAGGTCAACATGAAACATGGCTTTAAGACATTCAGGTTGTGGGATTTTGGCTTAAAGATGTCATAATCGTCATTTAAACACCACTGGGAACAATTGAATCGGTTAGTTCAAAAGGACACCCTGCGACAGACTGGCGAACTGTCCAGGGTGTCCCCTGCCTTCGCCCATAAGTGGCCGGGATAGGCTCCGGCAGCCCCGTGACCCCGAAAGGGAAAAAACGGAATAGAAAATGAATGTATAGTTCAAAAGGGGCCCAAGTCCAAGAGGTTTGTTTTTCTAGGAAACAATTTTAATTGCATAGCTTAAAGGGAGGCTACACCAAATGATTAATACTTTACCCAGATTTAGCACCAGTTCATATCTTGCAAATGCTTGAAGTACATCACTTTTATCATTTCAGAGGACTAGCAAACTAAGATCTCTGGACTTGGGCCCTTCTTGAATTAACCCTTGGCTATCTTAGATGACCCCACCCTTGCATTGACGTGTTCTCCCTACCATGACAAAGGTGGATAAAGGTGGAAAGATTTCATGTAATCCATGGACACCAGTGAAGATCACAAATCATTGAAGAAAAAAGGTTCAGTGCACTGTCTAGTGGGTCTAGATGACCCCACTCCCAATGTTAAAGTGCCTAGGATAGCACAAGGGTTAAAAGATTATTTTTGTAAAGTGTTACTTCCTGCATTGAAGTCACTCAGTCTTAAGTTGAACTTTAAATGTTCAATGTTCAGTTTGATACAAACCGAATTTCCACTTCTACGGCCGTCATTGATTTACACTTCTGGATTTCTGTTATTTGCCTTGAATTTAAACCGGATTCTACGGAGCCCTTGTCCTGACATTAAGATATTAAAATATATCTTGTTCCCACAGATTAATATCTTGTTCCCTTAGATTAATATCTCGTTTGTACGAAATACTATTCCGTTCCCACAAGATACTATTGCGTTCCCTCAAAATACTATTCCGTTCCCTTGAAATAATTAACTCGTACGAACGCAATAATTAATCCGTTCGAACGCAATAATTATTCACGTCATAAGTCATTCACGCGGATATGCTCTCTGTACGCCGGCAAAAGCCCCTTTCAGCGGTAACTTCCGTGTCTCTGTGACCCACATTCGTTCAAAAAAGGAACATGAAAAACAAAATGATCACTTTATTACCGTCTCAATGAATATAAGAAAAACATCAAAAGATTAATGTTAACTAGGCTGCTTTGTCATACGATAGCTCCTGCTAGGCTACTACTAGCTCCGCCGCAGAGCTCTCTGATGTATGCCGGCATTTGGGCAACTGGCTGGTCGGTTGACAGACAGCTGATATTGTAGTTTAGGGTCGAATAGGAATAATAATGTTCAGGACTTGTATTTTATTAACTTTAGCAGTCAGTCGCTTTACATTTGAAGGCTATTAGGCTACATGCTAATTTTGGAAAAACTAATTTTAAGGTAAATGTAAACATATGAAAGTACAATATAATTCTATTGCTAGATTGCTTTTAAATTTAATGATAACAGTTAAATAATATTAACCTACAGAAGGGGTTGAAACACCCAGAGTCACCTGAAATGACCCTCAGCAGTCGGAGCCTTTGGCTGCGAAACCGCCATCCTGAACTATACGCTTTATGGAAATGGAAAGTTTTCAGTTTGACTTCAAAGACAGAGCTGAAACTGGGAGTGGATTCATTCTAGTTTAGAAAACTCTCGGTCGGGATCAGCAGTCCTGCTGACATCAACTGCTTGTTGATGTTTTTTTTCGTACTGGACTGATAAAATAGAAGATTTTTCTAAATAAAAGATAGTTCTGACCAATAATAAAATGTGTACAATATTGAATATTTCTTCAGCGGGCCGCCTTCTTCCATTCATTTTCTTAACCTGCTCTATCCCCGCTATAACCTGCGTCCGGCTCTTTCATCCTTGTGCGGCGCTGGAGCCCCCCAACTACCGTATTTTGCTGTGTAGGACACACTGAGGAGCGCGGGGAAACAACTCTCAGCTGCAGAGGATGTGAACAGGTGAACAGGTAGAGAGGAAAAGCAGGTGAAGAGGCGGAGGAGGGGCTTTGGCTTCAAACTCTGTCAGATGGAAACACAGGCGTCAGATTGAGACGCAGCTTTCACTGCGGGAGTTGAAGCGGAGACTTTCCCTGGGATGATTTTATAAACCCAAACATGGAAACATGATTACCAAGTAGAACTCTCCAAGATAATAAACCTGATCCCTCCACATTCTCCGTGTCTACCATGCATTGATAAACACATCGCTCCATGCAGCGATCAGACCAGAACCAGTAGCTCCTCCCACACGCTGCCGCGGTATCATCTTTTAAAGAACATAATGTGCATTTGCAGCGACATATGCTTCAGACGATGTCCGATTGGCCAATCTACATGTCAATCAAGTCCCGTACTTCTCAGTGAGGATTTTGGTGGATTTTAAGTACTTTTTTTTTTATCTTTTCTGGCCCGCGATCTACACTCATGTCCTTGAAGATCAACCGGTCGATCGCGATCGACGTAATGAGCACCTTTGAATAATATATACATGCATAATATATATAATGATGTCAAAACGGCTTGTGGCTCCGGGTGCTTTCTGTTTTATTAGGGGCGGTCCCAAATGGCTCTTTGAGTAAAAAAGGTTGCCGACCCCTAGGCTAGAGAGAGTGGAAGAAAAGACCATCTCTCAAGGTCAATGGTGGTTTGTTCAACTAGTTTGGCGAAGTTTTGGTTGTAAAGTTCTTTTACCGACGAGGTAACTGTAACTCACAAGTATTTTAATTGGTATGAAATCTTGAAGGGAAGTCCAGATATGTTGACACAGGTTTCATTAATTGGAAAAATTATACTTTTATTTATATTTATCTTATAGCCAGATACGGATCCAAAGAATTCTAGTTTTCTCATTATGTTTGGAATAGAAATCAAAGGATTTGATAGGTATAACAGCAGATCGTCAGCATAAAGTGAAACTTTGTGTTTGCATTTAGCTCTTACAATGCCAATATAGTCCTCTAAAGTGCGTAAAGAGATTGCAAGTGGCTCAATTGCAATAGCAAAAAGTAAAGGGGATAATGGGCAGCCCTGTCTTGTGGACCTGGCAAGTGGAAAGTACTCTGATCTATAGCCATTTGTTTGAATAGAGGCGACTGGAAAGGCATATAATAATTTGACCCAGGAGATGAAACTGTCTCGCAAACAAACTTTTGCAGGGGTAAAGAAGAGGTTAGACAACTCCACCTATCAAAGGCCTTCTCCTCGTCCACTGAGATGAGTAATTCAGGTGTTGGCTTTTCACCTCTTGTAAAGATGATATTAAAGAGACAACGAAGGTTATGGGATAGCTGTCTATTTTTAACTGAAACCATTTTGATCGGCATGGATAATTGTGGGTAGCACTGACTCTAATCTGTTACTTAAAATTTTTGCCAGAGTTTTTGTATCAACATTTAAAAGGCTTATAGGTCTGTATGAGGACACAGATGTAGGATCCATGTCTTTTTTATGGATCATAGATATCGTTGCCTGATAAAAAGTTTGAGGGAGCCTACCAAGGCAGAGAGATTCATTATATACCTGCAACAACACCGGGCCCAACCGATCAATAAAAGATTTATAAAATTCAACAGTATGGCTATCAGGTCCTGGAGCTTTTGAGCTCTGAAGGTCTTTAATGGCCTGTTTTACTTCCTCCAATGTAACTGAGTTCTCTAACTCTGTTTTATTCTTTTGACTAATTAAAGGAATAGAAAGATCTCCAAAAAAATTGTTTACAAGGTTAGCATCGTCAACTTCAGATGAGTACAGATCTTTGTAAAACATTTTAAATTCTGTATTTATTGCTTGTTGGTCAGAGGTTTTAGTGCCTGATTTTGTTATTATTTCCTCAATTTGATTTCTTTCCGCCATTACTTTAATTTGATGAGCTAAAAGTCTACTTGGTCTTTCCCCATGTTCATAAAAATGTTGTTTTGTCTGTCTTATTAATTTCACTGCCTCATTTGTAGAGAGTAGATTAAACTTAGTCTGCAACGCTGTACGTTCCGCTAGGGTTTGAGGATTTGGATTACAGGAGTATTGTTGATCTAGTTTCAAAATTTGCTGGGCAAGTGACTGACACCGAAACTGAAACCGTGTCCTCTACCCATCGTCCGCCTGGCACCGGACGGTTCACGCCTCCGCGTCGTCCATTCACTTCTGATGACGAACACCTTGAAAGGCATTATCCCGCTTTTGCCATGGTTACTTTGGAAATAAATAAATATTGATTCAATTATTAGTACGTTTTTCTCGTGAGTGACCTGTATGATCCCCCTTGTGACGCGTTGTCATGGCAATGGCCACAGGGCCTGCTTTGACCTCTCTTTGCAGCAGCAGAGGAAAGTGGTTTCTATGCTAAACGTCACGTTGAGTGATTCAAAGCAGCATTTAAGAGGGTAAGTTCACCTCCTCCCCATTGTTTTCGTCCAGATGATGAAAAAAAGTCTGTTTCTAAGAAACAAAGTCCATCAATTTTACTCTGAAAGTCTTAAGAAAAGCCTTATATTGGCCCTTTAACTCTGGTAATCTAATGTGGAGCATCAAACAATTTCTCTCATTAACTAATAAGAAATGTATTTTAAATCGTATTTTCTCTGAATCAAGCAATCACAAACAAAACAAGACAGAAAAAAACTATTTCTTTTTTTTCTATTTCAAATGAAAGTCAACATTGATGTTGATGGTAAAATGTGACAGAGATCCTGTCATGTCCATCATGGAGACATTTGAAGGACAGATATCTTTTCTACTGTGTGCTGTTGTGATCCACTGGAATCACGTCTGTCCACCAGTTCCAAGTTTCTGTTGTTCCAGTTAAACACTGGCCTTCAGGGCAGAGCAGTAGAACATTCAGGGTATGTGACCATGGCCGAAACTTCTTTTTAGGTGTTTTTTAGGTGTTTTTTAATGGACACCCTGCAGCCAATCAGAATGGAGGATTCCCCCGGTATAACTTTCATGACGCTCTGGCAGCAGCTGAAGCTTTCAGGGCAGTTCTGGAGCAGATGATTGGAAACCGAATTCTGGTAGCAGAATAACAGAAGTGGAAAGATGAAGAGATAGACGAAGAACTCTTATCTCAGTGATGAAAGAAACGTTCTAGAAACTTGATTGATTTCTTTTCCACAGAGTGTTCAACAAGAGATGCAGACATCTTGATGTTGGTGAGTGTTAGATGATGACTGTGAGCTCTTCATCGTGGCCCTCTGGCTCCATGCCTGAAACAGGCAGAAATCCTTTCTTCTTGTTGCTTTTTCAGTTTTTCAGCATCTACCTCTGACAGGCCACGTTGATCAAAGTGTGTTGATGTTTGGCTCTAAAACAAGACCCTCCTCCCTCCAAACTAACCATCATCTCCATCAAGTGATCCACTTCCATGGTGGATGAGACTGACTCCCCTCAAACAGAACTCATGCAGCAGCGGCGCAGCCAGATAGCTGGACCTGCGTTGGCTGATGATGAAGAGTCCAGCCGGAGGCGGAGAGCTTCATCAGTTGGATGAACTTTCAGATTTTCCTCTGCAGCTCCTGAAGCTGAGAAGCACCTGACCTCTGGAGATCAAAGCCTGCCTTGTGAGCGGCCGTGCCTCCACATGCACGGCTCACCACCACTCCAGCTCAAGCCTCCAATCCCATTATCCTGCAACACGTGAGTCTGCCCCCCCTCCCCGTTCACAGCACACACTGCAGTGTGGAGCCACCAGAGATACGATTTGATTCCAAAGATTTGCTCCTGCAGATGGAAACGGCACAAACGTTCAGCATCTACCCAAATCTTCATGTTTGGAACAAACTGCAGTGCTAAACAGATTAGCGGCCAACTCTGGTTTAGTGACGTGGAGCCTAAGACCATT
>CM074489.1:3041424-3064177 GCA_037389245.1 Oryzias sinensis | reverse complement strand
AGCTCAAAGTCTTTTAGCGCTGCATCTTTTTTTTTTTTTTTTTTTTTTTTTTTTTATGTATCTAAGGGTAGTTTATTTTGCTTACAGTAACAAAAAACAAGTGGAATAAGTGGAAAAGACTCATTTGGAACAAAATATAAACACAATGTGATACCGTGTAGGTACAAGTTGGTCCACCTTAATAAATCCTCATAAAATCTAAAACCTAGATCTTATTCTCAAAACAAAAATCTATTTTTTTTTTTTTTTTTTTTTAATTTTTTTTTTGAACACTTTATTTAAAGATTTTCAATTTTTTATAGAAACACACATACATATAAAAAACAGCTTTAAAACTGTACAGTCGTAGAAGATTAAATAAGTAAGAACCAAGTATATACATATATACGTACATATACAGGCCTATACAAATGAGAGTAACATAAAACCTGCCAACCAGTGGCATGTGAAACACAGCTTACTTATAGATTCCCTTAGTCAAATTTTTATAAAACAGACAACACCGACAGAAACCCAAATAGGAGACAACTAAAATAGACCAAACATACCCTTATAGGGTAATAAACAACATCAAAAAAAAAAAAAACATTTATATACACATACACTGCAGCTCCCTCTTAAAACCACTGATATATTCTTTAAAACCCCTTACCTCATGTAAATGGCAGACCCTCAATATATGTTATGAAAGGTGCCCACATTTTATAATATTTGCCTGTTGAGCCCTGTATGTTATACCTGAGGTATTCCATTTGTAAACACATCATGGCTTCTCTCACCCATTGGACAAAGGAAGGGGGCCGGTCATCCTTCCACTTCACTAGAATTAGTCTACGTGCCAGGAGAGATAGAAAAGCTATTGCGTTCGTTTGATATGAGTTTAGTCCCTCTGTGTTCGGGAGAGCACCAAACACTGTTGTGAATGGATTGGGATCAATTTTCCTCCCACACAAATATGAAAATGTTTTAAAAACAGAGTCCCATAGCCTATCTAGGGCAGTGCATGACCAGAACATGTGACTCATCGTAGCCGGTGAATGGTTACATCTTGGGCATTGTGTCAAACTGTGTCTAATGCAGATAGATGTTGAATGTATGAGGGTAATACTTGTGTTCCAGATTTCCTCTGGAATCTCAGAATTCAGGTCTTGCTCCCAGGAGTGTTTCAACTGACTTAGCGATGTAGGGTCAATGTGATGTAGTTGATTATATATTTGCGAGATCTGACCTCTGGTGGTGGGTTGAGACTGCAAGCAGTTTTCGAGAGTACTGGGGAGTGGTTGTATTGGATAAGTGGTGAAGTGTTTCCCTGCAAAACTACGGACCTGTAAGTATCTAAAAAAATGAGACTTGGGGATATCAAAATTTTTACAGATGCTTTCAAAAGACATAAATGAACCATCAACAAATAAATCAGTAAAAAGAACTATTCCTTTTCTCTGCCATGTTTTAAAACCAAAATCATTTAGGGCAGGTTGGAAAAATGGATTGGAGGAGATTGGTGAATAAATGAGAGTCCGCTGAAACCCAAAGTGGCGACGGCATTGGAACCAGATCTTAAGAGTGTTTATAATCACTGGGTTTCTGAAGCTCATTTTTTTAGTGATTGGCAACGAGGCACACATAAATGACACTGGTGATGCGGGGAGATCAGCGGTGAGTTCCATAATGGACCAGAGGGGTCCTCTGTTTTCTTTAAAAGTGGGGAGCCAAATTGGAAGTTTTACAATATTTGCTGACCAGTAATAATATTTAAAATTTGGCAAGCCAAAACCACCTTCAGATTTAGAACGTTGCAATTTGGACCTACGTATTCTTGGGCATTTTTTATTCCATATAAATGAAGATATGAGTCCATCTAACTTTGTAAAGAATACCTTAGGGAGAAAAAGGGGAATCATCTGGAAAAAATACATAAATTTAGGCAGAACTGCCATTTTGATCGTGTTTATTCGCCCCGCTAAAGAAACTGGTAAAGCTGACCATCTGGCCAGATCTGCCTTTGTTTTCTCCAAAAGTGAGGAAAAGTTGTATCTAAAAAGAGTATTATAATTATTTGTAATTTTAATTCCAAGATAAGCAAATTATTTTTTTTCTACTGTAAGTGGAAATTTTGAATAATCCCAGTCTCTTGCCAGTTGGTTAATGGGAAAAAGGATACTTTTTCCTAAATTCAGTTTGTACCCTGATAAAGATCCAAAGGAGCTAAGTAGTTCTAACATCCTCGGAATAGACTCCTCTGGGTTTGCGATGTATAAAAGTAAGTCGTCAGCATACAATGAAGTTTTATGTACCTCCCCACCCCGACTGATCCCAGTAATTCCCTTGTCTGTTCGTAGGGCTATTGCCAGCGGCTCTATTGCAAAATCAAAAAGTAGTGGGCTCAACGGGCATCCCTGACGGGTGCCTCTATGCAAGGCAAAATATTCAGAGACGGTACTATTGGTGCGAACAAATGAGAGGGGCATTGAATACAAAGTTTTAATCCAGGATATGAACCCTGAGCCAAAGCCAAACTTGCGCAGTACAGCTAGCAGATATCTCCACTCCACGCAGTCGAAGGCCTTCTCAGCATCGAGTGAGACAATTAGTTCTGGAACATCAACAGAGTGGTCGGAATATAAAATATTAAACAAACGCCTGGTGTTAAAATATGACTGGCGGCCAGCAATAAAACCTGTCTGGTCTTCGTGAATAACACTGGGGGCTATTTTCTCCAGGCGAAGCGCTAGGACTTTAGTTAAAATCTTGTAGTCCACATTAAGTAGACTAATTGGTCGATATGATTCGCACTTCTGGGGGTCCCTGCCTTTTTTTAAGATTACTGAAATCGTGGCTTGGGATAATGTTTGAGGCAGTTTAGAAGTTGCATGGATTTCTGCAAACACCATGCAGAGTAGAGGGGCAAGTTTGTTAGCAAAGACCTTGTAAAAGTCTGATGGAAATCCATCAGGACCTGGAGCTTTGCCATTCTGTAATGAACCAATTGCCATCAATATTTCAGCCACAGAAATATGTCTCTCAAGTGTCTGTTGTTGATCTGATTCCATCGAAGGAATATTTAGTTTTTCCAAAAAAGCCTCAATTTCATCGGAATTACATGTACTTTGACTGGCATAGAGATTTTGATAATAGTTCTTGAAAGTTGTATTAATTTGTTTGGGGTCTGTCACTACTTGAGTTGAGTCTGTTTTAATCTCTGTTATTGAATGATTAGAAATTGATTGTCGCAGCTGGTGGGAGAGCAATCTGCTTGCTTTTTCCCCATGCTCGTATACCTTTTGCCTTGTTCTGAGCAGTAACTTCTCTGTTGCTTTAATTGATAATGTTTCAAATTCAGATTGTAGCAAAAGCTTTTGTTTATATAAATCAGGTGTTGGGTTGCTGGCGTATTGCACGTCTAGATTTGCTATGAGCTCGGTTAATTCCCTAAGTCTCTCACCACACTTTTTGTTCTTCTGAGCTGTAAAAGAGATTATTTGCCCGCGTAAATATGCTTTAAGAGACTCCCATATTAGAGTTTTAGAAACATCAGGTGTGTCGTTTATTTCCAAAAAAAGATCAATGTGTGAGGAAATATATTTACAAAATTCTTCATCTGATAACAAGGTTGAGTCAAATCTCCACACCCGTTGTTGCGGGGCATGAGCCGTGGGAAATGAAAGGTCCAATTGCACAGGAGCATGGTCCGAAATAACAATAGCATGGTATTTACAATTATTGATCCGAGAAGTAAAAATATTATCCACCAAAAAGTAATCGATCCTTGAGTATGAATGATGTACCGGAGAAAAGAAAGAGTAATGTTTTGCTGATGGCTCAGTAATACGCAGCGGGTCAGAGACACCGTAATTTTGAATGAATGTGTTGAGAACAGAAACTGATTTAGGTGTCGCTGCTGACTGACGTGTGCTTGATCTGTCAAGAATCGGATCAAGAACTAAGTTTAGATCCCCACCCATGATGAGGTGATGAGTGTCTAAACCCGTTAACTTTGCAATCAAGCTTGTGAAAAATTGTGGGTTATCCCAATTAGGGGCATAGACATTAACCAAAAGAACTGGGGTGTTATACAATTTACCAGCAACAATAACAAAACGACCACTAGCATCCTGAATCACATTTGTACAGACAAAGGAAAGGTTTTTTTTAATAAGTATGGCAACCCCTCTTGCCTTTGTGTCAAAAGCAGAGTGGTATGTCTGTGAAAAAGAGCTATGAGATAACTTATGAGCATCAGCGGCACGCAGATGTGTTTCCTGGAGAAAGACTATATCTGGTTGGAAATTCAGCAAATGTGTAAAGACTCTCCTCCGTTTGACCAGATTATTAAGCCCCTTAACGTTCCATGTAAGAAATGTCACTGAGTTGGGCCCCACTGTTTGTCTTAGATTAATACGGGCAGCCATGTCTACTTAGGTTTCATCTTCTCATAAGGGTGCACACCCACACAAGGATGAGGTATATATTTGGAGCTGCAACAAGAAAACAAAAACAAAAAAACAAACAAAAAAAACAACAACAACCTACACAGACTAAACACATTAAACCCGAATCTCCCCCCTCCCCCCCCATGAGCTGGTGTACCATGTAAACCTGTCCAACCACTATACTCACCAACCACAATGCTCATAACAGAAAATACCTAGGATACAAAATATTCCCATCTAACAGAATCTAAACTAAAATGTAACAAACCTCCCTCTCCAGAACACTTCATTTGTCTCAGTCTTCCTGCTGGTTGTTGTGCACCAGATGTTTCTGGGTGTAGTCTTTGGCTGCAGCGGGGTCCAGGAATATTTTCTCACCCAAGCTTGAAGAAATTCTCAGCCTCGCAGGGTACAGCATCCCATATTTCACGCCCTGGCATCCTCGCAGCAGCTCTTTAACCTCTTTAAAGGCTCCTCTTCTCTTTGCCACTGTGGCTGGGAGATCGGGAAAAATAAGGATCTTGTTGCCATCATACTCCAAAGACTCTTTCCTAGCTGCTCTGCGAAGCACATCCAGCTTTTCTTGATAGTAGTGAAACTTCACTATAAGTGGCCGGGGTTGCTTTCCTTTAGCCGGGGTGGACTGCAGGCCGCGGTGCGCTCTGTCCAGCGTGGGGGCCGAATCCATGCCCAAAACATCCTGAAGTAGCTTAGCCACCGAGTCAACAGGCCGCGTGCCAACTTCAAACTGCTCCTTTACCCCGAGAATGCGAATATTGCAGCGGCGTTGCCTTCCCTCCAGGTCCTCTGTCTTCTCCGTCAGGGTTGTCACAGTAGCTTTTAAGCGGCACATTTCTTCTTCCATGTTCACCACTCTGTCGGAGTAGTTGTTTGTAGCATTTTCCAAGCTAGCTATCTGGGCCCGATTGTCAGCAACGCTAGCCTCCAGTGGACTTAGCTTAGCACTGAATTCGCTTCTCAGACCTTCAAGTTGATCTTTGAAATCCCGTCGGAGCGACTCCATATTTTCGTTCAGCATTTGGCATTTAGATTCAATTTTCGTGTCCAGCGAAGCAATCTTAGCCAGTACTGTTTTCTCCGAGTTCGTGATAGCATCCATTAGCTTAGCCATATCCGTTGACCCGGGGCTGCTCTCGGTAGCTTTGGCAGTCTCTGACTTTTTGGTATTTCTTGATCCAGACATCACAAATGAACGTCTTCAGTTTGGTCTAAGAGAGCGTTTCTGGAGATGGTGGATCGGATCAGGACGTTAGATGTTTATTATTTAACCGAAAAATCGGGTATTTCTGCGGAGCCACAAGGCTAAACGTCTTCACATGTCGTTGCTCAAACCACGCCCCCAGCGCTGCATCTTTTTCACTGTAAATTTATAATTTCCTTCTTTAGACAGTTGTCCCGACAAAACACAAAGGCTGTGTCAGCATGAAGGGTCCTGCCCAAGGACCCCCCCCCCCCCTGGATGAAGCTCAATGCACACCGTGGGTTCTCTGTGCACCGAGCCTTCCAGCCATTTTCATTTGGTAGGCACTGTAATTAAAGATTCATTGGATAAACACTGATGGAAGATGGATCTCAAAGTTGCATTTCTTCATCATTCTTTATTCAAATCCTTTTAAATCAGTAAAAGGTTTTTAAAAATTTATTTTCAGAAAGATGGGATTTGTGATGTAGTAAATTCCTTTAATTCATCAAGAGGAGAAACAGGGAAATGGGGGAGGGGGTTGCTGCTCTCATGTAAACAGAGAGCTCTCAGTTATGGGTGATGGGAAGGGGGTGCGGCTTGCTCCCACCCCCTCAGAGGTGAATTTCCAATGAACTCCTGCCACTCTGCAGAAACTTTGTCCTAAAAAAACGACACAGGTATTTTGATTTTGGTTAAAAACAGCAGAGTCGTTTGAAAATAGATCAAAAAATGATCAAAAGATGAACGGAGACCAAAAGCACCAACCAAAGGTGCTGACGGGAAGTCTAAAGCACAGAAGAGAGTTAATGAGGGGAAAACTGACATGGCACACGTAAAAACAAACCAGAGTGGAATAATCTCCTCCAACGGAATAGTTCCACGCAGCTTGATCCTCTTCACTCCATCTGCAGCAGGTTGATAAATCCAAAGATCCCAAACTCTTCAAAAACAACAGCAAGATCCAGCAGATCAGACCACAAAGACAAAATGGGTAAACGTGGTGCAGTGAGACGCTGCAGGAGCTTCTTCAGAGATGACAGTCTTGGCAGGACCAGCTGCTTGTCA
Organism: Oryzias sinensis; assembly: GCA_037389245.1. Lineage (NCBI taxonomy): Eukaryota > Metazoa > Chordata > Actinopteri > Beloniformes > Adrianichthyidae > Oryzias > Oryzias sinensis. Next base: position 3,057,478 of record CM074489.1, on the reverse strand, counting down.
TGCAATCCCTAAGATAAGATCCCTGAGATAAATACTCCAAACCTCCACCTGCCTCCTGTAACAGTCTAGATTTTGAATGAATGCTTGTTGCTCTGTATGACTCCATCTCAGTGTCAGAGACTGTAAGACTGATCCTGAGAACGCCTCAAACACGTGACTTTCTGTGTCCCGCTGCACCAAGGTAAGCCTTCAGACGAAGAGACAAAACGTTTGACATGAACCGTTCACACCCAGAGCTTCATTTCTGGACACTTTCAGAGGAATGGAGGGTTAGCCTCAAACTTTGATTTCTCAAGCGTCTGCCGGCAGATCCAGACGTGAAGACAACAGCTGAGGGATGGTTAGACCGAGTACAGCAGACCCGTGTCCTGAAGAGGTCCACAGGTGAGGCGGCTTCCTGACGCTGTTCAAGCAGCTCAGCTGATGAATTATTCCACACAGACGCTAAATATTTCAGACGAGAACATAGTTTCACTCATGCAGACTGAGGGGGGGCGGGGATCTGAGGTGGAGGTGGTTCCAAGACATAAAGAGGTCCAACAATGACGGGTTTCAGCTGACCTATCATGGAGTCACTTCAGCCCAGTGGGATTTCAGAACTTTGGATCCGGATTAAAGTGATCTGTGATCCGTGGATCACAGATTTTATACGGGTGTTTCAAAGCTTTGCTGGATCAGATCAAATTCGCTCAGATCTGCTTGGATGGAGATTTCCAGATCCGCCCCGCCCACAGGATCAGACAAGAGAACCCAGGAAGAGGCGGAGCCTGCTCCCTCCAGGAACATTCTGCAGGACTTTTGCACCAAACGTGAGAAATATTTTGATCTAGGAGGATTGTTGTTAAAAACTGACATAGCAACTCGTCAAATTTTGTTAATATGTTTTCATCAAGAGAGTGGAACTTCTGTAAAAGCACGAGGAAAACAATGCAGCTTCATTCAGCAGGACACTTACTTCTTTAAACACACGAACTAGACATCACTTCAATTCTACTCCATGTCTTTGTAGATGTATTTCTGTCTGGTTCAAAGAGGTTTCTATGCTGTAAACTAACAGACTGTTTTGTCGTTGCAGCTCTAGAGGCTGAGGAGACACAAGTGGAGCATGAGAGACCTGCAGCTAAGATGGATGGATGGATGGATGGATGGATGGATGGATGGATGGATGGATGGATGGATGGATGGATCCCTAATAATAAGCAGCTGCTGAAAAAGCTGCTGATAGGAAAAGTCTAATGACCGAGCATTCCACTGGTATTTAAACGCAGCACTTACGGACGAATTTGTGAGACGTGAAAACAGTCTCACGGTAGATCCGTGCGTAACTTTGGCTTTGTGTGCGCGTAACAAGGGATTAGTGCGTGTTTTTTAAAGATGTGTGTGTAAGTAGTTTCAAGCTGTTAATCTTAATTTGTGCATAAGTTAATTGCATTTTGTTCATTTTATATATTTTTTTACTTATACACAAAACGTATTATGTGAGTAACAAATCACGTACAAATCCAAATTTATGCACAAATCCTAATTTACGCACGCACAAAGCAAGAATATGCACACACAAATCCTAATTTACGCACAAAGCAAGAATTACGCACGCACCAATCCGACTGAGTCTAATTTGTCTCGATAGCCATCGTACTTCAGGGGGGGTTTGAATCTTCTTGTGGTTTCAGAATAAATCCAGAACTGGTGTCATTGACAGAGAACGGGGAAACACCCCCCTCTGCTGGACGAACAGGGAACTACACTTTCTCACATAGTAGGGAACTGCCGCTCGTCTTTGTGTGATCCTGAAAGCTCGTCGAGAAAACTTTGAAAGCAGTTTTCCTCTGGGCCGCCATCGCTCCGTCGGCGTTTCTAGGTGTTCCGTGGCCATGGCGCGTGCGTAGCCGCCGCGGCACGGCGGCAGCAGCTCCCTGCCCGCGGGTTTCCGGTGTCTGTCCGTCTGCTGGGGGATGGCGTCCGGCTTCGACCGCATCCTCTCCACCGGCGGTCCTCCTCCTCCTCGTCTGGGCAGCCGCTGATGTCGAGCCCCGGCCGGAGAGCACGCCGAGAAGCGACGATCCTGAGCTCGAGTGAGTATGGCGGCTGCTTGGGCGGCCGCGCGGGGTTTCTCCGCGCTGCCCGGGGAGGCCTGCTGTCGTCCGGGGTCCCTCCGCGGCGCAGACTCCCAGCATCCAGTCAGTGTGGCCTTTCAGGGAGCGGGGTTTCCACCAAAGCCTTCTCCCTCCCCCGCTGCATCCGCGCAGCCCTCCTCTTTAATGGCGGACGCTTCCCGCTGACGGAACTTCGTCGCCCCCCGGACCGAACCGGACCGTATTTGAGCGGGAGAGAGGGCGGCGTACTTCGGGAAGGAAGTCCAGAGATGTAGCATCGTTAGCTGCGGGTTAGCTGCCGCAGCCTGACGGGCTAACGGCGGCGGACGGAGCTGCATCCACAGCAGAACCGCTTTCACTTCGGCCCAAACTACCTCCACGAGAACAAACGAAGCGGGCAGATGTTTCCGAACCCGGAGACTGGATTGCAACCGCCAGCTAACATTCGTACCCACTAGATGTTGGCTTCCGTTTCAGGAAATAGACCGAGCCCATCATCATTTCTGCCCTTAGCGCCGCGGTAGAGCGGACGGTTCCGCTCAGGTTCGCTGTTTGTCAGCGTAACGGGACGGCGGGAACTGTTGGAAACAGGATTGGGTTTCTTTTTGTTCCCAACCATCGTAATTGGAGCCGCGGGCTTTCAGATGTGAAGCGTCCTCCGTTAAGCAGCATCTGGGCTTTGAACCGGCAGCCTTGAGGCTGCTGCTGGCAGCTGTCATTCTAAGCGGCGTTTGTCTGTCAGTACATTCTGTTCTAGAGCAGCTTGGTCTATCATTCATGGCTGTTTGTTTACTCATTTTTTTTCCTCTTTACTCCCAGGTTTCTCCCTCCCCCGTCCGCTGAGCAAACCGACCCCCCCAGGAGCTGGTTTCCATCTCCCTCCGGCCACATCTGGGACAAAAACTGTTGTTTTGTGAGCGTTAGGCTCCCAACATCAAAGGTGGAAGGATGACGGAGGCATGGCAGCAGCAGCAGCATGCAGTGGCTCCACCCTCCGTGGTGCACACACTCCCCCAAGGAGCCGACAACCCTCTGGGCTGCACCGTGTACGGCGTGGTTCTGCAGCCGGATACCTCCCTGCAGCAGCCCCAGCAGCACGCCGTGCAGGCCCAGCAGGCCTCCTTACAGGTAGGGGGCGACAGAGGGCACAAGTGTGGCGTGTGCGGCCTTGACATTTCCCATCTGGCCAACCCTCACGAGCATCAGTGCATGGTGACCCAGGACCGGTCCTTCCAGTGCACGCAGTGCATGAAGATCTTCAGCCAGGCCACGGACCTCCTGGAGCACCAGTGCGTGCAGGTGGAGCAGAAGCCGTTCGTGTGCGGAGTGTGCAAGATGGGCTTCTCCCTGCTCACCTCCTTGGCTCAGCACCACAACTCGCACGGCAACGGAAACAATCCCATGAAGTGCTCCATCTGCGAGAAAACCTACCGGCCCGGCTCCGGGAACGTCACCCCCACCTCGTCCGGAGGAAACCCCCAGCAGCCCTCCACGGGGGAGACGTCCGGGGGCGGCGCCGTGATCAGTGCCTCGTCTCCTCCGGCGTTTGAGGCCTCCGCTCCGGACAGACCCTACAAGTGCTCGGTGTGCCACAAGTCCTTCCGGCATCTTTCGGAGCTGACCCGCCACGAGCGGACGCACACGGGGGAAAAGCCATACAAGTGCGACACCTGCGACAAGAGCTTCAGCCAGTCCTCGCACCTGGCTCACCACCAGCGCACGCACAGCTCGGAGCGGCCGTATAAGTGCGCCGTGTGCGAGAAGAGCTTCAAGCACCGCTCCCACCTGGTGCGTCACATGTACGCCCACTCTGGCGAGCACCTCTTCAAGTGTAACCTCTGCGAGATGCATTTCAAGGAGTCGTCCGAGCTCCTGCATCATCAGTGCCAGCCGGAGGGGGAGCGGCCTTTCCGCTGCGGCTCCTGCGGGAAGAGCTTCAAGCGGCCGTCCGACCTGCGGCAGCACGAACGCACGCACTCTGAGGAGCGACCCTTCCAGTGCGAGGAGTGTCAGATGAGCTTCAAGCAGCAGTACGCCCTGGTTCGTCACCGCCGCACTCACAAGAACCCGGCCGACCGGCCCTTCAAGTGCAACCTCTGCGACAAGAGCTTCCTCCAGCCGTCCCACCTGCTCTACCACCAGCAGGTCCACGGCATGGAGAGCCTCTTCAAGTGCGCGTCCTGCCAGAAGTCCTTCAGCCAGTCGGGAGAGCTGCTGCGGCATAAATGTGGCGGGGAGGTGGAGAAACCCTACAAGTGTGACGTTTGTGGCAAAGGCTACAAGAAGAACTCCACGCTGCAGCGCCACCAGAACACGCACTGCACAGAGAAGCCGCTCAAGTGCTCGCTGTGCGACAAGCGCTTCGTCTCCTCCTCCGAGTTCGTCCAGCACCGCTGCGACCCCACCAGGGAGAAGCCGCTGAAATGCCCCGACTGCGAAAAGCGCTTCAGGTATTCGTCGGAGCTGCAGCGCCACCGCCGCGTCCACACGGGGGAGAAGCCTTTCAAGTGTGCCAACTGCGACAAGAGCTTCAAGCAGCGCGAGCACCTCGCCAAGCATCAGAGCGTGCACTCCAGGGAGACGCAGTTCAAGTGCGTGTGGTGTGGGGAGCGCTTCGTCGACCTGGCGGCTCTGCAGGAGCACACGGTCCAGCACACGGCGGAGGGGGAGAACTTCCCGGAAGCTCCGTGCATCCCGTGAGGCGAGTTGCAGGCGTGACAGTCCTTGTGAGGAACTGCACTCTTTTCTAAGGCACTCAACTGTTTTTTCTTCTGTCGGTGAACACGTCTCGCCCTCGCCCCTCCGCGCGTCACAGGAACCGGACAGAGAGGAGCAGGAGCCCTCGTTTCTGGAGAAAACGGGAAGACATGGAAAGACTTGGAAGGTTTTGTTTAGAGACGGACCTTAGTCTGTGGTTGCATGTGGTAGCTTGTCGTGTCCGTTTTGGAGAAAGGCGACCGGAGCGTCCCGTCTGCGAATTCTCCTGAGAGGCTCCTCTGTGGTCCGTGTGCCTCGTCCTCCTCTTACCTTTTTTTGTTTTTGTTATTTTTTAATCACTTTTTGTTGTAATTTAACGTTGGGTGAAAGCAAAGGCCCTTCAGGCGGCAGCTGGTGTGTGCAGCAGGATCCTCCGACATACTCTAGGCCAGGTGTTGCCATCCGTTTGTGCATGAATATTTATCCCATTTAATACCCCCGATGTATCATAGACTTTGTTTAGGAAAACATCCCAAGAGGAAGAAAAAAAATCCAGTGGTTTTTGTGAAAAAGTGAAGTGTGTGTGTTGTCGACTCTTTGTATGAAAACGGAGGAGCTGTCGGTGACAAACCCAAACCCTCGGTGTCAGACACGCGTGCACTAGAGGACGCACAGTGGAATATTTATGACTACTGATTCCTGGATTGGTGGACTCTGTCATATTAGAGACTGACTGTGTGTACACGCTGTATAAACATGGATAGTGCTTATGTTACCCGCTTTCTGTTAGCTATGAATGAACTGGCTGTTTCATAAACAGCTTTAGCCTCACGTCCTCGAGGACCAACCCAACAAGTCCTCCAAGCACTGTGCTGCTCACTCGCCACAAGCTAGCTGCTGTTAGGTAGTGTGATAGGTCTAACCCACTTCTGTTATTTTATAAGAATCTGCCTTTTATTCCCCTCACAGGACCCCCCCCCCCCCCAATCCAAACAGACCTAAATAACCCGAATAGCTCTTGAGAAGCCACATGATGTGTTTGTTCAAACCAGAGATGATCTTTGAGAAAGATGTCTTTAAGTTTACGGTGTGGATTTCTATCTTCTGTACAATCTTTGCGTTATATTTAAAGCAGGTTTTTGAGTGAATGGGAGGGGGGGTAACCCGGGTAACCCTAAAGCTCCTGCTTGGGGGGGGGGGGGTGCATACGGATAGTGTTATAGACTCCTGTTCATACTGTATATTCAAATAAAAGCCCTCATAAGTACGGTGCAGCGTTTCCGTCACTGAAGGCCAACAGGAGATCAGAGCAGGTGGACGGTTCTCAGTCCCACCGCGGGTTACGGAGGAGCGCTCCTGCAGAGGAAGACCATAAATAACAATAAACCATGTCACGCTTTCAGAGGTGGGTTGAACGACCAAAAACAACTTCAGGTAGACTCGTTTGTCTTTCAGCGATTCCCACAGAGAGCGCCATGGAAAATCATCCGCCTCCATCTATTCCTCCTTCACACCATCCACCCTCATGTTCTCTACATCCTCTCTTTCCTGCTAGCTCCAACATCAGCATCTTTTCACCAACATCATCCCTGTTCCTCCTCTCACGTGTCCAAACATCTCCATCTGCTTCCCTGCATTCATCTCCAGAACATCAACCATAATCTGTTCCTCTGATGGATTCATTCCTGGTCCATCCTGGTCTCTCCCAAACAGAACCTCAGCATCTTCATCTCTGCTGCCTCCAGCTCTGCCTCCTGTCTGCATCACAGCCACAAAGCATCTTTGTCCTCAGCATCTTTTCTAATTCTGTTTGTGTTTCAAAGCCTTTTCCTCTCCTATTTCCTTGATTATTATTTTTGTGGCGACATGAACTAGGTCAAATGATTTCCAGTTGAAGTCTTGAACCCCCTGTCACATCAGGTCAGTACCTCTGTACTGAAAGCATTCTGATGGAGCCCAGAGCTGCTGAATGCACATTTCTGTCACAGATCTATAGTGAGGTGTGGCGAGTACTAGGTGTATTTTTTTCGTTGAGTAAATGTAACCCATTCCTACACACCTGAACACGTTTTCCTGGTTAATCCAGAACCTCTGGAGCTCTGAAGAACAGTCAGTCAGTGCCCTTTACCCTCTGCACCACATTAAACCAAAACTCATCAAATAAGCAAATCTTTAACGCTTTTCCCCAAAGTGTTCCCAGTAGGTTTCAATAATTATTATGCCATTTTTTTAGGACATAGCTTATGTAGACTGACAGGGTTTCATTAGAAGTTCAGCTCTGAAATTCTCTAAGTTGGCATGGAGCAACCCCGCCCCCCTTACCTTCTTCTTTGATCAGAGCATGGATCTTCTGACCTGCCCTCTGCATCACAACTACAAACTTCTTCAAGCTTCCTTTTTTCACCTGCTCCTGATTCACAATGATTTAATAAAGAAATACTCAGAAGTGCTAATCTAAATTTTCTTTATAGATGTCCTCCAACGTCTGAAAATCACCTCTAGGACATGTTTAAACTCCATGTTTATCAGGGTGGGTCTTTAAACCCTCAGAACTCTTTAGGGTTGTCTTGTCTAAAGTGGAAAACGTTGATGCAAACCATAGTTAGGCTGGATGAGCTACAAATTCGTTTCAGGAAAGAAAAGTCCAGATGCCATGACCCAACTTGATGGCAATGAGGAGAACCTTCGCCGCTATCATGCAGACTGATTATTAGTATTCTATCCGGGAAAATGCATCAATTTAGCCCAATTTCCCTTGCACTCATTTTTATTTTCTCTAAAGAGTTCAAACGGTTTGCCTCAAATCTTTTTTGCGTATTTCAACTTCAAGTGTCCTGGCTTTTCAGCAAATCGAGCTTTAAGGAAGTTTGTTACAAACAAAACCTTCTGCATGACTAACTGCTGACAGCAATAAAACATTCAACTCTTGGAGTTGTTTGCCTGGCCACGTGCCAACTGAACGGGTTTTTTAGTTATCACCATCAGTTTAAAAAGAACAACCACCACCAGGTTGTCGCCCACCTACGTCATGAGGTTCCTTACGTCGGTTAAAAAAAAATCGTTTATTTCGCCAAACGGTTCACTTCCGGGTTACGAGAGGGGGAGCACCATCCTGTTCTGGTCCCGACCCGCCGTGGCTTCAGCCCCGCCGTCAGAGCCGCTTACCTGCCCGCCACGGACCGCGATCGAGTCCCCGCCGCGCACCTACCTCCGTCATAACGGACATCAAAGTGCCGCGGGAGCTAACTGGCGTCGATGACGCGCGGACTTCCGCTGGGCTCGAGCCTTCTACGACGAGGTTAGCCGGCTAACTTTAGCCTCGCGTTTTAACTTGATTCCTTCAGCCATGAGCGTGTTTTTAAAACTCTTCCGGCCGTGGAACCGTGAGAAGCCACCGGGTGAAGTTCCCGCTCGCGCTGCTGCTGGGTCGGGCTGTGGGAAAACGTGCCAAAACGGCTAACCGGGGTAATTAGTTAGCCTGGTTAGCGGAACGAGCACATCTACTAGTCTGAGGCTGACCGGAAGCCGCTAGTAGTAAGCGCGACTAGGATGAGGGTCGTAGTTTCGACCTTAACCGGGTCTGGGCAGCACCTTTGAGCCTTTAAGCCGCAACACGAGCCGGTTCTGGAGCTGAGCGGGGCTGAGGAGTTTAACGGGCCCAAAACTCCCCGGAACCGAGACACAAAAACAAGAGCAGAATAATGAAATTAAGACCTTTAAGCCCGATGATGGTTCGTTAAAGATGACGGAGTCTGCGACTCACAGGAATTGTGTATTTACGTTTCCTATAGAATAATGAAATGGGAACACAATGAAAAAATGTACTCTAGAATAATAATCAAAAAAATTACAACTACGCAAACAGGTATGGGGGCGGAGCTTCATCTGATTGATCTTCCCCGCTGGTGCGTTCAGGTGCCGTGTAATGTGGGAACTCTTTCCTGTCTATTTCTGAAGTCCTGCATCTTCCTCCTCCTCTTCCTCCATGGTCACTGTGGTCCACAAGCTCCTGAATCAAACTGAAACACCTGCTCAGATTCAAACTTAACACAAATACCAGGCCTGGGGTGGAGTCTGTTCTCATGACCTTTGACCCCTCACAGAGATTCATACTAGAATGGGATATTTGTATTTTTACTCGCTCTGGTCGTGTCTGAGGTGCACAATATAGGGCGCGCGCCTTTTTTTTTGGGGGGGGGGGGGGGGTTGGGTCTGAATCTACTATTTGAAATTCCAGCTGACTAGAAACTTCCCAGAAGTCTCTGCGAAAAGCCAGTGTACATCGATGCTCACTAGATTGGTGAATATGGAAACAATGCATTGCGATTAAACAATTTTTTTTTGTGAAATATTGTATTCTAGTTCATTTTTTATAAACCATCCACATTTTCATCATCAGAACTCATTGGATTCATAAAGTCTTCGTAAAATGTTCTAATGAATTCGGTCGTTAAATGGGTGATGTCGTATTTGGCATTTAAGAAGAAAAAGTAGTGAGTTTGATGTCTGAACTGCTTTTAAAATCCAGTGGACTAGATCGTCCTGCACCACGTCGTTTTTCCCTTGTTGGGGAGCAGGGAGGATCAGTCGCACATAGCCTACGTCGTCATGCGTTTAGCTCGTTCCGTCGTTGCTTTTCTTCCTGTTTTTGTTTTTCTTCCTTGAGCTGCCTTTGTGGGTCACCTGCTGTTTGAAGCGCAGTGTTAATAAAGTTTCAGCTGGTTGTTTCTGACCCATAAAGATGTTCATCTCAGTAGAAAAGCCGATAAACGGGAGGCTTTTTTAAAATTTATTTAACTCTTGTGCTATCTTGTGAGGTCCAGATGACCCCACTCCCAACGTTAACGTGCCGCCGTTTTGAGCATCGTGATTAATAGACCACTGGGAACGCTTTGAAAACGGACCAAAAGATGATCAGGGTGGGTTTTTAACCTCATAGTTTGATGAGAATGGAACCGTCAGTCTTGATTTTGTTGGGTGTTGTCCATGTCTGCACCTCTGAGTTTGAATTTGATCAAGACAATATTCACGTAAAGCTCAGAGGTCTGGTCTCCCTTCCTGCAGCTGGCGGTTCTTCATCCCATCCTGCCCAACATCCTGCTCCGGAGTTTAACTCACTCGGTCCTCTTGGCTCTGTCGGTCTGCACGGCGCGCGCTCAGCACGGGCCCAGCGCCTGCCAGCCCGCGGCACGAGCAGCCCCAGCCCGCGTTAACACGCCGGAGACGCAAACTCTGCACGGTCGCTGCGCCGCCTTCCAGTATCGAGCCGACAAGTATTCAGAGGGAGGTGGAGGGCCCCGTCACGGAGCCTCAAAGCGAGCGATGCCCGGATCCACGCCGGCCAGCAGCAAGGCTCGGGTCTACACCGACGTCAACACACAGAAGAACAGAGAGTACTGGGACTACGACGCACACGTGCCAAACTGGAGGTACAGGTCCGACCTGCAGCTTCAGGGGTTGAGGGGAGGTTTGTGACTTCATCCGCTTCCTTTGCAGCAATCAAGACAATTACCAGCTGGTGCGAAAGCTGGGCAGAGGGAAGTACAGCGAGGTGTTTGAGGCCATAAATGTTACCAACAACGAAAAGGTGGTGGTGAAGATCCTCAAGGTGAGTCTCCCCTCATGTCCAGAGGATGTTGGATCTTGGTTAAACCACCCTCCTAACTATAAAGAGAGAATCTATTTCTCTCCCAATGGTCTGAAATAGTGACAGAATTTGCAGTCAGCTGTAAACCTGCAGGTTCCTACATTTTCAAGGACTCGGATTTCTTCACAGTACGTTGATCGAGGTTTGTGGTTTCCTGTTGTGTGGATCTTCTCCATTGAAGGCAGCAGGACCCTTTTCTGTCCCACGGTGCCTGAAGAGCAGCTGCATGTTGAAGGAAACTTGTAAATCTAGTCCTGACGGGCGTCAGTGGTTCATGTTGGAAACCCTAAGCAGTCTTATAGTTTAAATGAAAAATAAATCACGGTCTGACACCAAAATCCAGTGTGCAGAATCATTTAGAACGTGGAAATGTGTCCCAGACGTGATGTCATAACTCTCCTCGAATCCTCAGCCCGTGAAGAAAAAGAAGATCAAACGGGAAATCAAGATTCTTGAAAACCTGCGAGGAGGAACCAACATCATCCGCCTGGTGGACACGGTCAAAGACCCAGTGGTGAGCGGCGGCCGTTTGCCTGCCCGGTGTCCCGCTGCTGTCCTCAGCTAAGCCGTGCGTGTCCTCTCTTTCAGTCCAGAACTCCAGCGCTCGTCTTCGAGTACATCAACAACACAGACTTTAAGGTACGGCCTTCGATGGCCCTCATGCAGCCGCTCCTGTTGGCTTCTTTCCTGAGCTTTCCTTCTGGTCTGCAGGAGCTTTACCAGAAGCTGACGGACTACGACATCCGCTTCTACATGTTTGAGCTCCTGAAGGTAGGCTTCCAAATGTTCAGCAGTCCCAAAGCTCAACTTTCAAGTCCTGGAGTTTAATGTTTGTAACATTCAAGTCCCCCATTTCTGAAAGAGCCAAACCCTGAAATGAAAAGTGTTTCTTTGACTCAAACTCTTTCCGTTTAATTAGCATCAATTTAGTGTCATTCATCTCTGTTTCATGGAGTTTAGTTCAGCTTTTTCAGAGTTTATTCTACATTTTTAATGGTTCCACTGAAAAAGCTGAGTTTGGTTTATTATAGATAGATATCTTCATGCTTTCTATTCTGATCTCTAGAATTGAAGTCTACCTGACAGGTGAGCGGCTTTTGCTGTAAACACTGACTTGAGGCCTTCAGAGGAGGAAACGCAGCTCTGCTCTTTCTTCCAGGCTCTGGACTACTGCCACAGCATGGGCATCATGCACCGAGACGTGAAGCCCCACAACGTGATGATCGACCACCAGCTGAGGAAGGTAAGGCGGCTGAGACCCCACAGGAAAGCGTCTGGGCGCCACGCCGCCCTCGGCTGTCGTGTTGCCTTTTACCAGCTGCGCAGCTGTTGAAGCAGACTCTTCAAACGTGGAGCAAAGACGGTTTCTGTGCAGTTTGAGCTCAGGCTGTTTCCACCGTCTCCGTCTTCTCTGCAGCTCCGGCTCATAGACTGGGGTCTGGCTGAGTTCTACCATCCCGCTCAGGATTACAATGTCAGGGTGGCCTCCCGTTACTTCAAAGGCCCTGAGCTGCTAGTGGACTACCAGGTACGCCTCCAGGGAAGCTGTGAACCTCTGAGCCCCAACGCCAGCCGGGGCTGACTGTCCTCCTGTTTGCAGATGTACGACTATAGTCTGGACATGTGGAGTTTAGGCTGCATGTTGGCCAGCATGATCTTCCTGAAGGAGCCGTTTTTCCACGGTCAGGACAACTACGACCAGGTGAGAGGTCCACTCCACACCGACCGCCCTTCGCTCGTTTCACCCTCTGACCTGACCTCCTCTGGAGGGAACGTTTTGCTTTGTCAGCTGAAGTCACACAGCGGCCAAAGGGGCGGAGCTGAAATACCGAGCGAGCCGTTGGCTGTGGTTCTTTGTTCACCTCAGTCTGTCTGCCACATTTAGAAGATAAACAAGCTGACTTTTAGTCGTTTTTTCAATCCCTACAACCCGAAACATCAGACACTTAATCTTCCCGTAATTATTCAAACCCCAGCAGTCGGCGTCCGATGCAGGAAAGCGCTTTTCTTAGAGGTTTTCCACAGAACGCCGCCTGTTTTCAGTGTTTTCCCGAGAAGGAAATGGTTACCAATGTTCACAATGATGTTTCACTCTTCTAACCAAACCGAACCTCCCTCCTCTGCAGCTGGTCCGCATCGCTAAAGTCCTCGGTACCGACGAGCTCTACGGCTACCTGCACAAGTACCACATAGAACTGGACACCCGCTTCAAAGACCTGCTGGGGCAGTGAGTCCTGCACACGCTCACAACACCTCACGGTCATCAGAGCGAGCTGAGCCTCCTGTCAGATTTACCTGACCTCATGGTTGTGACCGTTCGATGAGCGTCCATCTGCAGCCTGTCCAGGAGGTGGCGCCAGACGAGCGTGGAGCCCTGGGTTTCAACCAAAACCTTTATTGAAACAAAGAAAAGAGACAGTTTGATGTCAAATGTATTTTCTAGCTTGGAGTGAAACCAGCAAACCTCCACGGATGAATGAAAACATTGAAAACATAAACCTGGAAGGTCCTCTGATCCTCGCTAACCAGCCCCCCCCTCCCCTCCCCTCCCCATGATTTCAGGCAGACGCGGAAGCGCTGGGAGCAGTTCATCCAGTCAGAGAACCAGCACCTGGTGAGTCCGGAGGCTCTGGACCTGCTGGACAAGCTGCTGCGATACGACCACCAGCAGAGGCTGACGGCGGCGGAGGCCATGCGCCACCCCTACTTCTGTGAGCATCTGATCTGAGCGCGTGCCCCCCCCCGGTGGCTGTGTGTCCGTCAGCTGTGACGCTTGTTCTCCTCAGATCCCGTGGTGAAAGAGCAGGTGAACGCCAACACGGACAGCACAAAGGCAATAAGCAGCTCCAACGCTACATGATACCAGAGAGCAGGTAACCCCCCCCAGAGGTAACCCTCCCTTTTTGTGGCGTGTTGCTGTCTGCCGCCATGCTCAGCTGCTCCCACGCTCTCTGTTCCAGGAAGACTCCTCCTTTTTCTTTTTTACCTCAACCTGTGACCTTCAGGCTGCAGAGACCTCCGCCCATAACAGCCATACGGAGCAAACGTGTTCGGACTAAAGCCCCGCCCCCCCATCAGAGTTCAACCCCCCCCCTTCAGACGAGCTCCTTGACTGCTGATGGATCAGCTCCAGGCTGAAAAGGTTGCATATTTTAGCACTGAGTGACGTGGAGGTGGTTTCTGCTGATAGAACAAAGCTATATTATGAGAATAAAACGTTTTTATTTAAGACACAGTGGTTCTGTCTTGACTGTAGAAAATATTCCAACCCTCACGCTAGTTTAGTTCAGTTCTGTCTTTGCACCCACAGCTGACTGAAGAATGTCCGAATTCCCGCCCTAACCCCTAACTACTGTAAAACTACAGTGCAGCACTATGTAGTGCCCTGGGTTTTTAACGGCAGATATGATGTCATCAATTTCATGAAGTTGAAATCTAATATAATCTCATTACTATGAGCGTTTTGTGAGTCCACTGTCATTGATTTATTAAAAGTATACTTTTTTTTGGGTAAAAATTGATTAGATGCAATGCATTGTGGTCTATATTTGCCAATCTAGTGAGCGTGGATGCATACTGGTTTTTCTCAGACTTCTGGGAAATTTCCAGGGCAAAATATTTTGGAATTGTAGATTCGGACAACACTACAAAATGGCGAACGCCTTATGTAGTGAGTAGGGAAGGAATTCAGACACAACGAGAATGTCTCTGAATTCGGATGTTAATACCACTTGATGATGTCATCAGTCGTCGCCGGTCATCTACGCTAGCCGCAGGTGCCAGCGCTCGAAATACACAAGTCTTCTTATCTTAAAAAGTTACGCTAAAACACAAAGTCATTACTTACATTTAAATGTAAACGTCTGTGCTTCAGAGTCTCTGTGGCTCCCCCTTGAAAGAAAACATTTTGGGACGCCACTTCCGCTCCAAATGCCCCTACGATCAGAGCAATGGGGAGGAGCCAGAGGGGTAGAAAATGGTTTGCTTTCGGCTCCAACCAAATGAAGTCAATTCACTCGCCATATTTTGTTTTGCAATATGGACGCCGCCGTGTTGGGAGTCGGACGTCATCGGTGAGCAGTGATTGATCAGAAACCGAACCGTACGTTATGCAGCCTCCAACCGAATCCTCTCCAAAGTGAATGCTTCAAACATTTGTTGTGAAATTACTGAAAGTAGTTTTGTTATGTTATTGTTACTCGTTCGTCTTGATTACTTGAAATGATCCGAAAACGTCCAGGAAAGTCCAAATATGAAAGACGTTTATTTAAAAACCACTGCAAAGCTGCCATGCCTGACGATCCAGGTCAAGATTACAAAGAAGGAAGGAGCAGTGACACAGAAACAACCTCCGTTCACTCATCAGAGGTTAAAGCTGCTTCGCCATTCAAACAGTGACTAATCAAAAGGCTGAAGAAGTAGATCTGAATGCTTTTTTGGTAGAGCAGAGTCTACAGAGAAGCCTGGGCCACCGCTGGGGAGGGGGGGGGGCAGCATCCAATGACCATCCACTGAAACTCTGGGTTCTCTAAGAGAACCAGCTTTTCCCAGGATCCTTCATTTGCAGTGAAGTCAGAACCTGAACCTGCAGGAGGAGCGGCGTCACACAAAACACAAAGAGAAACAAGCTCCGCCCACCACACGTGAAGTGCATACAGGAAGTGACACAGATGTGAGCATCAGTTCAATAAATAAAGCATACTCTAAACGGCGTCTGTCTTATAGGGATCTTCAAACGGAAGTGGAACACATGTATGTGCATGAAGTACTCTTTAAATTGAAGGTTGACCTGACCTGTGTGTGTGTGTGGGGGGGGGGGGGGGGGATGCGGTGCCCCCTCCCCTTTTGTCCGTGGTTCTGAAGCAGATCATCTTCAGTATGAAACGCGCAGCACAGAGCAGCAGCTGATGAGATCCACACGGCAAAGGCACGGCCCAACACCTGAACACCCCCCCCAACATCTGCATAATGTCGGTGATGAGAGACGGCTCGGGGGGGGGTTCACCTTCACTATCCAGACATTCCCCAGAGGGTCTCATACGATCAGAACTTGAATATTTTAAAGGCAGCTGTTCAGACCTAACTGAGCATGCTCAATAACTTCCATGTCTAGTGAGGGGGTGGGGGGGGGGGTCACTCTCAGTCAGGAGGAGTTTAAGATTTAATCTGCTNCCATTCAAACAGTGACTAATCAAAAGGCTGAAGAAGTAGATCTGAATGCTTTTTTGGTAGAGCAGAGTCTACAGAGAAGCCTGGGCCCCCGCTGGGGAGGGGGGGGGGCAGCATCCAATCACCATCCACTGAAACTCTGGGTTCTCTAAGAGAACCAGCTTTTCCCAGGATCCTTCATTTGCAGTGAAGTCAGAACCTGAACCTGCAGGAGGAGCGGCGTCACACAAAACACAAAGAGAAACAAGCTCCGCCCACCACACGTGAAGTGCATACAGGAAGTGACACAGATGTGAGCATCAGTTCAATAAATAAAGCATAAATTCCGTGGTTAATACTCTAAACGGCGTCTGTCTTATAGGGATCTTCAAACGGAAGTGGAACACATGTATGTGCATGAAGTACTGTTTAAATTGAAGGTTGACCTGACCTGTGTGTGTGTGTG
>CM074489.1:3005768-3036626 GCA_037389245.1 Oryzias sinensis | reverse complement strand
GATAGTTTCAGCATTGTATAGTGTAAATGCAAAAATCAGATACGGGTCACTTTTAAAAGATGATGTAAGCGGGTCGTCAAAAAATTCGGATATAGTCAGAAAATCGGATATGGGCATCAAGACCTGCAGTGTAAAGGCGGCCTAAATCATCTTCAAATGGACACGTCATGCTGCTTCACCTCTCTGTAAACAAACTAACCTTTAACTAAACCTGCTCCCGACCAGGTTATGTTCAGAGCATGAGTTGCCATGGCAACTTGACATATCCTGAAACATACCTCCATTTCTGGAACCAAAAGCTTCTTTAGCTTTCTTTAACTTCCTTAGCCTCAAACTTACAGTGGGAGCTAGCATAACCTGCTTTCTGGAATACCCCCCTGTGCAGGTAAATATGTCAAAAACACCTGTGCGAGGTCAACATAAAGACACCTGTGCAGGTGAATATGTGAAAAACAGGGACAATTTACGGGTACAAGAATGTTAACACTCACCTTTCCTAGAGAGGTCAGCATTTTGAAATCGATGTTTCTTCGATGCCTCAGGATCCTCAGGATCCCATCCAGGTAAACCTGATCTTTGCTAAAGCAACCTGTGCACACGCACACAAATACACACAACACACACACACACACACACACACACACACACATTTTTCTGATGATGCGGGACATAGATGAAGAAAATAAAAACAATGTATTTCTGAGTATTTCTTTAATCTAATTGTTGTCAATCAGTAGCAGTTTGAAGCAGATTGTATTTGTGACATAGCAACCACGCTGGGCGGGGCCACAAGCTCCCTCCTGTGTTCTGACGCAGAAGACTGGATCAGGGGTCTGCAACCATCAACACTCAAAGAGCCCAGCACAACCCAGCAGGAGCCACAAAGGCCCCTTTCCCCTTTAGAAAAATAAGAGGCTGGTCTGCCTTTATGTTATGGTTACTTTGTGCAGTCAAATCAAGACAAAGCAGAAGTTTCAGTCATCGGTCCTCAGGCTGAGACAGAGGGTCCAGTGTTCTCTGTCCACCTAGGTGTGAATGTGTGTGACAAAGTTAGAAAGATTTTTGAAGCACAAACAAAGCAGGTTACTAAGACTGCTTTCTAAGGTCTTTCCTGAGTTAGAGCCTTTCTCTCCAGAGCAAGTGCTGAAATCTTATTTCATGCTTTTATGACATCTAGATCAGACTACTGTAAAGCACTTCCTAGTGGCGTCAAGACAAACACGGCTGCAGTTGCACGCCTTTTGACTGAAACCAGACAGAAGGAGATGCACCACATTGACTCAGTCGAGTGTTTTAAAGCTCAAGTTAAGACGTTTTTATTTAGGAAAGCTTTTAGCTGACTTTTACTTGTGCTCACTTCTGCGTGTTTGGTTGTTTTACTTATAAGCCTGTGTGTGTTTATTTGAGTCGCTCTCTAAGAAAAATGCAATATAAAGATTTACTGATGTAATTATTAATTATTTATTAATACATCCTGGTTGAAAAAGTCTCCAAGTGGATTTTCCTAAATCTGCAACTTTCAACACCTAGAGAGCCATTCAGGTCACTTACTTTACTTACAAGATGAGCTCTCTGTGAAGGAAATTGTTTTATTATTATCATTGCCTAAATGTATTGGGGGCTTGTTCTTTTATGTCCAGCATTTTCAGGTGGATTTTCATATAAAAAATACTTTATAAGTACATTTGAATCTGAATTTATTATGATAAATATAAATTACACTAATTTTGTCTTAAAAAAAGTATAAAAATAAACAGAAAAAAACTGTTCTATTTTCAAAACATGAAGTAGTGTCAGGATTCCTCTGTCAGCCACCTTCCCCCCTCCCTTTCCTGCTCGGCTCTGGACGCGACCAGCTGGTTCCACTCATCACCTCGTTAAGCCGCCTACTTCAGGAGATCCAGGACCTGACGCCAACGCCAGTCCGTTGTTCTTACCACGGTGCATAGTCTGGCTCTCGCATGTCTTGTGCCTTACCTTGGCTTGATCACACTAACCTTGCTTCTCCGCTCCGCTCTCAGGAATCATCCCCCACGAGTGTGCTACTCGGGCTGCAGTTCTCCTGTCCCCCTCTACGTCTTCCCTTCGGATCCAGCAAGTCCTCAGTCTCGAGCTCCGTCTGCCTTCACCCTCCAGCCAGCCGCCACGCAGCAACAAAGACTTGGTCACAGACTCTCCTACAGAACAATTAAACCTTCCTGATACTTACCTCACGTTTCCGAGTTTCTTCCGGGTTCCAGCGTCTGGGTCCTTCCGAATTCCCACGGGACCATGACAAGTAGTTTCTGACTTTGACAGAAGTTGGTTCAAATGACTTCCTTTCAAAATAAAGTGTCTCATAGGATCATCTGAGTAAAAGTACTCATTTATTTAACTCTTTGTGGTTCATCTCAGCCAGAAATGTGTCAATCTAACAACGTAACCCTTGTGCTATCCTTGGCACTTTAACATTGGGAGTTGGGTCATCTAGACCCACTAGACAGTGCTCTGAACCTTTTTTCTTCAATGATTTATGATCTTCATTTTTTTGAACCATATGATTAACTTCAAATCTTTGAAAAGTTTACATAAATAAAAAATCCGCCCTGTAATCTTAAAGTTTTGGTTGGGCTCACTGACCTCAGATTAGTTACTCGTGGTACACTGAACCCAAAGATCTGTCAACATATTTTTATGACTTTGTTAAAATATGAAGCCGCACTGCTCGATGGGTTGTTGGAGCATTATGGGTAATGTAGTCAGGAGCCTAACAGAGTGATAAGTCCTTCAGCTGTTTGTGAACGAGATGAATACAGCTTGAGTTATACTGTTTGTACTCCTTACTTACTTGTTACTTTAAAGTAACTTTATCAACTTAAAACTTCATTTTTCTTTAACCAAAGGGCCACCATGAAGGTGTAAAAGAGTCAAACGAGGCTCCGGAGCCTCAGGTTGCAGACCGCTGGTCTACATCCGTGTACGTCTGTGATTTCCTCGTCTGAGCTGGAATCTGACAACGCTTTGAAAATAGATCAGAAGATGATCAAAGTGGGACTTAAGTCTGCGTTTAGAGCAAATGTCTGCTTCACAGCCCTGAAGCTTTTATTAAGCTCCACAAAACTTCAAAAGCATTCAGACTTTGTTTTAAATGCATCAAAACTCATTTTTCTGAGACCAAGCTCAATGTTTAAAGATCAAACGTTGAATGTGTGTCTGCATGTGTGTGCGTGCACGCGCTCACCGGGCTGCGAGGTGTCCGTCTGGCCCCTCTTGGCTCTCAGGCAGTACTCCCAGCGCACGTCGGGGTCGTGCACAAAGCGGGCGATGTGCCCGAAGAGCTGGCTGAAGCTCATGCTGGCGGCGTGGAACACGGTGTAGTACAGCAGCGCGGCGCGCCACAGGTACGGCTGCTTCCGCAGCAGCACGCTGTGCAGGCTGGCCAGCCCCTCCTCCGTGGGGTTGGCGGGTTTCAGGCCGAACTGCTTCCTGCCGTCGGCCGACGCCCACGGCTGCAGACTGTTGTTGACGCCTCGCAGGTAATGAGTTCCTGAGGAGAAGCATCCCATCATGAGGAAGAAAAACCTTCGCCCCTTCAGAGAGAACAGAAGCCGCTGTGGTGGGGGCCGGGCCTGGTCCAGAGGATGCGCAGACGAGGCTGCAGCTGCCGGAACGTACACCGCAGCCACAGACGATGATCACGTTCACGTTTCTGCACATTCTTCCTGAAGGACACCCTGAGAAGAGAACCTGAGCTTGTTCAGAGAAGGTCTGCAGGAGCTCCACTGAAGGCCCGCCAGAGTCCTCTGCAGCTCTCCAGATCCCCCAGAGGTTCAGAAATGCAAGCGGACGTCACATGACGGACAAGCAGCAGCAGCTGCTGTAACGGCCCCAACACCCGGCAGGTGCGGACCGGACTCACCTGAAGAAAAACTGGTTCAAGGAACGGTTACGGTTCAGCTTTGAGCAGGACGAGCTGAGGAGAAAAACTCCACGCTTCTGTGTCTGCAGGGACGTACCGATCTCGTGCCGCAGCATCCCCTCCAGCCAGTGCTGCCGGGCCCCGCCCAGGTTGATGGTCAGCGTGGGACGGCAGCTCTCCACCACCATGACGGCCTGCGACAGCAGCTCGTCAGACAGACGCACCACCACCTGAAGGCAGACAGAGAGAGAGACAGGGTGCTGGTCAGACGCCTGCCTTTTCTAGCGGCCGCTTCTAAAGGAAAGTCTTAGGTTGTGTCCGAATTCCTTCCCTACTCACTACATTACGCATTCGCCATTTTGCGATGATGTCCAAATCTGCAATTCTAAAATCCAGAGCCCTAGAAATTTCCCAGAAGTCTCTGTGAAAAACCAGTGTGCATCGATGCTCACTAGATCGGCTAATATAGACCACAATGCATTGCGTCGAGACAATTTTTGCCAAAAAAAAGTTCAGAAGACAGTGGCCTCAAAACGCCTATGTCATTTAGATTTTAACTCCGTGAAATCGATGACATCATATTCGCCGTTAATAAAGAAATAGTAGTGAGCATGGTGTCCAAACGAGGTATGGATGTGACGACTGTTTGAAAATGAATCACGAATGAGAGATTAATAATTACGGTTTGTGTCCAGCTGGAATTCTAGAGCGCCAAGTTCTTCAAATATCAGAATAGGAAGAAAAGGTTTTACGCCGCTACGACATTTAACACCAAGCCTCTATATCAGTGGTCCCCAAACCCCAGGCCCGGGCCGCGGACCGGTACCGGTCCGTGGGTCATTCAGTACCGGGCCGCACAGAAAAAATAAAAAACTTACACGACTTCCGTTTTATTTATTACGGAATCTGAAAGACGTTTTATTTTGAAAAATTGCCTGCTTCTCTGTTCCATCCGTCTATGTTTCTCTTGACGCAGGCCAATTCCCTCGTCTCGGTCACGTGATAAAATACCGCTAAAATAAAACCCAGGAACTATCAAAATGAGTAAAAAACAAACGTCTTTGGAAAGTTTCTTTGCCAAGCGGAAAAGGCCCAGCCTGGACACAGAAGAGGAGCATTCAACTTCCAAAAAAAGAAAGCTACATTTAATATCAGGAGTCCTACTTAAAATACGGATTTATTCTAACGGGAGATTCCCTCCAACCATTCAGCGTTGTGGTGAGTTGGATTTTCCATGCACTTATTTTGAAGGCATGTTTAAATGTTATAATAATAGCGACCACAGAGCGTTGTGGGCAGAGAGGACGTTGCTCAGGTCATAATTCATGTTTATTGTTATTTTTAGAAAATACCAGTTTTCATGCAAGTCATATTATTTTGTTGTACTGTGGTGTCGGTCACGTTTGCTCTGCTGTCTGCAGGGTTGCTGTGGGAGCTGGCATCACAGGGAGTTCAATCAATCCCCTTTGCCTGCTTTGGTCAAAATAGGGTTGAGTACGGGTGTTTCTTTTTGCCTACGGGTCCTTTCATCTGGCAGTTGTGTTGTTTCACCCTTAGTTATTTCTTCCTGTTGTGTTTACTTCTTTTTAGCACCATGAGTGTGGGAAGGGGAGAGGATGATGACATCCATGCGATGTACAATGTTTAGCATGTCAAAATAAAAGTGTAGAGTACGTCTTATCGCGTGTCTCTGTCTCTATTGTAGCGTTGCTGCAGCATATGTCCGCCACATAAAACAAACCGGTCCGTGGTGCAATAAAGGTTGGGGACGGCTGGTCTAGGGGGCAGACGTGCTAAAAGAAGAAGCCCCTCCCTGCTCATCCAGTGTCAACACCATGGGCTCATGTGTTCTAGCTCCTTACCTCGCCCACGCAGCCCTCCTTCTGCAGGTATTTGCGTACGGCCGCCCACACTTGGCTTTTAGGGAGCACGCCGCCCCCCGTCACCTCCTCAAAGTGCTCATAGGAGCCAAACTTCCTCAGGACACATTCCATGATTCCCACGGCCTGCAGGTAAGCACAGACATCATCACCATCATCATCATCATCGTGTGCACTGTGGCTCAGAGGAACAGGGTGGGGGGCGCTGCAGCACCTGCTCCAGGAAGAGGCCCGCCCCGTCCCTGTACTTGTCCAGGACGCCCCGTGGTTCCGGCTGCGCGTACTCAAACTGAGGCTCGTAACTGAAGTCGGACTGGAAGAAGGCCAGCTTCTCCTGCTCCAGGTTCAGGGGTCTGAGGGCCACCAGCAGGCAGGGCCGCGGAGGCGGGGGTGCCACGCCCTCCGCTCCTTTAGCAATGTGGGGGAGGGAGCTGGCCGGGCGCATTCGCCCCCTCCCGGCTCGCAGCGACAGCGGGTAGTTGACGGAGCAGGTGCTCTCACTGCGCCGCATCCAGCTGCCCCCCGCCAGGCTGGGGCTGGTCAGGCTGCGCATAGGGGGCGAGGGCGCCGCAGGCCCACTGCGCCAGGGAGGCTGAAGGATCTTCCGCTCCTCCCCTTGATCCCCAGACCCTCGCTGGCGCTGGGGGGTGACCTCCAGGCTGAGGGGTCGCCGTAGGGCCGGCCGCCCCCCACATCTCAGTGACGTGGATCTCCTCTGTGCCGCCTGGGGGCCGCTCGCAGCTCCGGGGAGCCCGTTTGTTAAGACATCCTTTTTGGTTGTTTTGTCCTTTGAGGTGGGGGCGCTGGAACTCCCAGGAGGGTTTGTTTGGACATTCCAGCCCCCCACACCTTCACCTGCAGCCTGATCCATGAAGACGTCCCCCGAGTCCAACACCATCACCTCACAGCCAGTCTCAGACTACGCCCTGTAAACACAAACCTGATTTAGCTCCACATCCCATCAATAGATTGATGACTTTATTATTTAATGTAATTATTAATTATTTATTAATACATCCTGGTTGAAAAAGTCTCCAAGTGGATTTTCCTAAATCTGCAACTTTCAACACCTAGAGAGCCATTCGGGTCAAATTTTCACAAAACTGTTTTGTGACCCGTCTTTTTTCACCCTTAGAACTATAAGACATGGGTTTGTGTTCATTTTATTGTTATTATTATGATAAAGATTATTTATTTGTTTCTTTTTTAGCAGGTGGCATGGTGGTGCAGTGGTTAGCGCTCTGGTCCATAGTGAGAAGGCCCTGGTTTGAATCCCGGCTGGGACCCTTCTGTGTGCAGTTTGCATGTTGTCCCCGCGCATGTGTGGGTTTTCTCCTCTGGCTCCTCCCTCCTCCTACAGTCCAAAAACATGCTTCATAGGTTCGTTGGGGTCTCTAAAGTGTGTGTGGGATTGACTGTGTCCTATGACAGACTAACAGGCTCTGGTGACTCTGTGACCCCTAAAGGGATACAACAGGTTAAGAAAAATAGATACATGGTATTTTTGGCATTAAAGAAAATTAATATTTTTTAAATATGAAATAATTTATAGATTTTGACAGAGGTTCACATGACATGATATCAAAATAAAAGATACTGTGTGTCACACAGGATCACCTCAATGCACCAATGTAGTAGTAGGTAGTGTAATGTTGACAAAGATAAAACACTTTATTTTACCATTTGTAGAGCATCTAAGCCATAAATTTGTAAATCTGACTAGCCAAAATTAAATCATATCTAATTAACCCTTGTGTTATCTTAGATGACCCCCCCTTCCATTGACGTGTTCTCCCTACCATGACAAAGGTGAATAAAGGTGGAAAGATTTCATGTAATCCATGGACACCAGTGAAGATCACAAATCATTGAAGAAAAAAGGTTCAGAGCACTGTCTAGTGGGTCTACATGACCCAACTCCCAATGTTAAAGTGACTAGGATAGCACAAGGGTTAAATTGGGAGAACTTGTAAAATCCCAGGGGGTTCAGATACTTAGTTTCCTCACTGTATGTCACAGCAGTGCAGTGCATGAGGACTGTAAGACAGTGGTGAGGTATGCTGTAGGAGTGACAGAGAAGTTCACGGTGGAGGTGGGATTACATCAGGGATCAGCTCTCAGCCTCTTACTGTTGGAAATGACCATGGACTATGATGTTTGCAGATGACATTGTGATTTATGGTGAGATAAGGGATCAGGGGGAGCAGAAGCTAGAGAGGTGGAGGTTTGCCCTGAAAAGCAGAGGAATGAAGGTTAGTGGCAGTAAGACAGAGTAACGTGTGTGAATGAGAGGAAGAGTGAGGTTACAGGGAGAGGAGATGAAGAGCGAGGAGGATTTGAAGTCTATGCGGTGCGATGACCAGAGGGATGGAGAGTGTGGAAAAGAAGTGAAGAAGGTTGGAATGTGTGGAGAAAAGTGTCATCTGTGATAGAAGAGTTTAATGGAGACCAGCCGTGTTGTTTCCCCCTGTGAGACCCATGTTTGACAGAACTCCGTAAAAGGTCCCACCCAATAAAGTGGGACTGTCTGCGAGAGAAAGCATTCTAAGCCGCAACCAAGCCTGTCTGACATTTAGTGTTTCCTGGTCCTTTATATGGGGCTTCCTTTAGACTTCACAATTAAACATAAAGCTTTTTAGGACCCTGACAGCACTACTCTTTAAATCACCAACACTCACTAAATCCATTGAGATCTTCATCGTCTCTGTTGTTTTAGAACAGCTGAGCTCCAACTGAGCGGCGCTTCTTCTTCAGTGTTGCTGTCAGTAGTAAATACTGATACACACACCTACAGCGCCCTCTAGTGGTTGTTGCTACTTATAAAAAACACATTCAAGACGCATCTGAGTATAAGTAGACTAAGTATGCAAAACAATGCGACTTATACTCTGAAAAATACTGAACATTGCTTTGCTTTGTTTTCTTTTCATTACAGCTGAATGTGTGCATATTCGGGGGCGTGTGATCGGGCCCGTCCCACTGCAGGTCTCACTTTGGTTCTTCAGAACCGAAAAGCTGACGTCGGAGAACATCGGTGTACTCCAGTAGCGGTTTTAGGCACGGGACCGTACGGGCGATTGCCCGGAGCGCCAATTTAAAGGGGGCGGCGGTTCGGTGCTTGGAAACAAAAACAAACATTACTATTGGTTTTCTGTGATATTCAATTCAATTCAATTTTATTGAATTTTATTTGTATAGCCCAAAATCACAACAACAGTCGTCTCGATGGGCTTCAAAGTAAAACATGAACTCAAAAGGATCATGAATACAAAGAGTTCAATAGGAAAATACTAAAATGAACTAACAAACTGACTAAGCTAAGTTTCATACAAGAAGGATTTGAAAGTTATTTCCAAATTCCCCAAAACACTTCCATCATCCTCATCCTGACAGAGCTGCTGGTTTTCCAGCCCAAACTGAAGAGCTCTTCTCCGGCCATTGTTCTCCAGGTTCTGTGTTTGCAGCAGAAACTGGTGTCCCACAACAAGACTTCAGAAAAGTTTTTTCAGTCTCATCTGACTGGAAGTTTGATGCTTTTCTGCCCCCCATGCTCTGCCAGCAGAGGTTTCCGGCTCCCGCCTGTCGTCTTCCCTCGGTTCTGGTTTCAGCTGTGTTGGGAGGGGGGGTCAGTCGGTCACAGATCGCGGTTAGATCAAACCAGAGCGGCTTAAATCTGGATTAAATCTGGTTTAAAAAAGGCAGAAACTCCGTACTATCAGGGTTTCCGTCTGTATGTGACAGAGGCAGGGAGGGGGAATCAAACCTCTGACAGGGAGCCCCGCAGAATCTGCGGGAGTCTCGCCGCCGCCCCTCCTCGGCAGGCGGACAACCTCAAAGTAACTCCGCAAACCCCCGCCTCAAGTCCCGCACTCACCGAGCGGAGAGTCCCGGCGCTCCAGCCGGGGCAGACGAGGCTTCCTCCCGCTTCAAGAAGTCATCGCGGCCGTGGCCCCCCCGGAGCGCGTCGGGCTTCAGCGGGACAGTCGCGGTAATTACCGGATAACGGTTCGGGGAGGGGCGGGCCTCAGGCGCGCCTGCGCCGGCCAGGAAGCGGCGGTCGAGTTGGAAGATATGACGCAACACGCCGCGGACACCACGGCCTCTGCGTCATCACGCACGACGTCATCCAGTCCCAAACGATCCAGACTTTAAGATTTAAAATATTTTTAAGGTGCCCGTGAATTTTTGGATTGTTTTTACATCTCAGCAGCTACTTTAATTCATTTTAGAAAATATTTTACGGACCCCCCCCCCCCCGGATTATTTTCCTTTTGTAGCGTCTCCACTTAAAAAAAAAAAAAAACTCACAGCAGTATGACTGACAGGAGCAGGTGCAAAGTATCGACAGTACCAGCTATCCTATTCAGTCAATGGTGCAAAGTCTGTATAAATAAATCAATAAATACATAAATATAAATATTGTTTGACTTACAGAGACTGTTGACGCAACAATCCAGGTTGAAAGTTATTCCATATTCAGTATTTGTAATGTTTTGAGACAAAGCTCTTCTAAAGATGAATAGGAATTCAAATAAATCCAATGAAGAAGAGGTTGCACAATGGTGTAGCGGTTTGCACCAGCCCTGGTTACCAGTTGGGTACTCTACATGTGGAGCTGCATATTTAGGACACAGTTCAGCTGTAGGCTGATCCAAAGAGATTTTTCTGAGCTAAAGTAGAATTCTGGTATTTAACGCTCAGACTACTTCAGAGGTGAAGGTCAGGTTCAGTATCAGGGTGTTGTGTTGTCCAAATAAACAGTCCTTTATTTTAGTTTTATCTTGTTTTATTAGACACACCTTTCATTCAATCTTCCAGCTTCCTCGTCTCCTGTCCTTCTGTCCTTTCCTGCTCTCTCTATCTGTCTATCTCGCGATAATTCAGGAACTTAACTATACTACATTTTCCTCCCTTGTTTAGAATAAAAACCTACCACATACATTTTCTTATAATAAAAAAATCACATTGTTCACAAACTAAAATCAAATTCTTTTCAAAAACTGTTGTAACAAAACTTGTCAACAAGTGAGAACAGATACATGTTATTGTTTTTTCTTCTTCTATTTAAGTCTCTCTGTATCTGCTGGGCTTTCTGATAACCCGGCCCTGCAACCAGATTCTGGGATGTCAAAGTCAACATCCAGTGGTGTTTTATGAAGATGTTTGACATTCCTGATCACTTTAGATCCATCCTCTGTTTGACCAGTTCAAAGGAGTTGTCAGAGGTGTTCTTCAGCAATACATAGCGAGTCTCTTTGAATGTTGAATCCAGTTTTCCATTTTCCATACTCGCAATGTAAACTATATCACCTGCTTTAAAACTGTGCTCCTTTGCTCTGCTGATCTGGTCAGCGTAGTGTTTCATTTTGGTCTGGTATTCCTCGTGATGCCTTCTTACATCTGTGGCTTTCTCCTTTTCTGTTAGAGGTAGATCTTTTTCAAGATTTGGACATTTAGTGCTAATGTCTTTTCCAAACATTAATAACATGGCTGTCCTCTCTGCACCTCTCCCCTTTACCATTGCTCTGTGGAAAATAAGGTGATGCTCTGATGTGTTTAATTCTACATGACTTCATAAATAACTCTAAAACCTGTCCTACAAACTGCCTGCCATTGTCAGTACAGCCTCTAGGGGATATCCAAATCTAGCAAATATCTTTGTCAGTTCTGTAACTACAGTAGCTTAAGACATGTCTGAGATAACAATAGCCTCTGGAAATGAAGTGTAGTTGTCTATCACAGTCAGTATGTACTGGTTTTGGATATGACCTACCAGATCCATACCAATCTTAGTCCATGGTCTTGGTGGCAGTTCCAGTGGTTGGAGGAGTTGGTCTTCATGTAGTGGCTGGTTGAGAACACAGGCGGAGCAGTTTCTGATCATTCTTTCTACATCTAAGTCCATGTTGGGCCAGTAAAATTTACTCCTTAGATATTGTTTGGAACGAACCACCCCTTGGTGAGTCTCGTGTCCAATCGGCAGTGCTTTTCTTACCATCCTGTGTCCTCTCAGTAGAAGTCCGTCATATGTACATAACTCTTTTGCACATCTGTTATATGGCTGCAGTTCCACTGGAACTGGATTTGGCCATATTCCTGTCTCAATTATTTTATTTAGTTGTTTCAGTGTTTCATCCTCAGCTGTTTTCTGCTTTATGTCCTGAAGGTTCATAGCTTGTACTCCATGCATTGTCAATGACAGTGTCTCAGGTAAAGGACGTCGTGAGAGTAAGTCAGCAACATTGGACTTTCCAACTATGTGTTCGATCTTGTAGTCGTATGGTTGTAGTCTTAAGCCAAGTCTCTGCATTTGTGGAGGTGTCAGCGTCGCTTTGTCTGGGTTGAACATGTAAATTAGAGGTTTGTGGTCTGTTTGCAAAGTAAACTTGCTTCCTCACAAGTAAGTTCTAAAATGTTCCACCGACCAAGTAGCCAAGTAGCCAGTAGCATATGCAAGTCAACGAACGACTTCCATATGCTACTGGCTTGTTCTGTCCATCTTGCTAAGTCTGTAGCAAAACTGTGCCTAGTCCTACTGGGCTTGCATCACTAATGACTACTGTGGGTGCACCTAGTTTAAAGTATGCCAAGCAGGGCTCACTTACCAACACTTCTTTCATTGCTTGGAATGAGCTCTCTGCTTCATTCGTCCATTCCCACACTTGTCCTTTTCTAGTCAGCTTCCGTAGCGGTTCTGATAAGTTTACACAGTTCGGTATGAATTTCATCAGAAATCCACAGGTGCCTAGGAACGAACGGAGTAGCTGAACATTTTCAGGCCTGGGTGTTTTGGAAATGGCTTCAACCTTTTTTGGGTCTGGTTTGATTCCTTCCGCAGTGGTCACGTGTCCAAGTATCTCAATCTGCTGTAGTCAGAAAATGCACTTGTCTCTGTAGAGGGTTAGACCTCTGTCCTGAAATCTCTGAAAGACTTGCCTCAGTCTCTGTTCTAGTTGATCTTCACTCTCTGCAAAAACCACTACAGTACATCATCCATGTAGCAAACTGTGCCAGGCATTCCACATAACATGATGTCCATAGCCTTCTGGTAGGCTTCTGGTGCACTCGATAATCCAAAGGGAACTTTTCTGAGGTGGTAGCAACCTCTGTGTGTAATGAAAGTCTTCAGAGGTCTGGATTTAGGTGCCAAGTCACACTGCCAAAACCCTTTCCTTGCATCTAACTTAGCGAACACTTTAGGTCCTTGAACTGCCTGTAAGATGCTATCGACTGTTGGTACTGGGTGTCTTTCCCTGATCACTGCTCTGTTCACTTCTCTGAGGTCTACACATAGCCTCACTTCTTTTGTGTCTTTCTTTGGTACAATCAGGATATTCGAAACCCATTCTGATCCTTCATTCACCTCTTCTATTATACCTTGTTCAAGCATCTTATCTAGTTCCTGGTTTACAGCTTCTAGCATAGGATAAGGGACTCTCCTCAAACCCTGTGCTACAGGAGGGAGTTTTTCATCAACTGTGACCTTGTGACTGTAACCCTTAATCTGACCAAGTCCTTTAAAGACTAGTGGGTATTCTTTAACGAGCTCGCTGAATCTTTGCGTCTGCTCTACTGTCTTCACTTTTTCTCCTGTGTTAAATATTTTTAACTCAAAAATTGTTTTCTTCCTGTAGTGCTTCTACTTTACCTTCAATCACATACATCTTGTCCATGATTATGTTGTTCTTCCATTTCATTTTTGCCTCAAAGTAACCCACACATTTAAGTGGAGTTGTCTGAGAATAAAATCTCTTTTTGGTTGGTTTCAGTTCTGTTTTAGTGGACATTATTCTCCTATAAAGATCCTCTCCAATGAAATTTCTGCCACTTCCTGTGTCTATGACCATTTTCAGCCATTGTCCATTTACCTTAATTCTCTCAGTGTCTTCAGAATTCACAACATGGACAAACTCATCGGAATCAGAGTCAGAAGCATTCTGAACTACTGCTCTCTCAGGTTTCCTGGATTTTATCTTTTCTTTCTCTCTATTCCTGTCTTTAGTTGTGGCGTGCGGGTTCTTTTTCTTTGTTAAAAAACATTCGCACGTAATGTCCTGTTTTCCGACAGAAAAACCACGTCGCTATCTTTGTACCGCATTCATCTGCTGTGTGAGTGTTCATTCCACACCAGTGACACTGGGTGTCGCTGTCGGCTCGCTCATGGCTGCCTTTTGTGTCACGCGCCGCTCCGGCTGCACATCCGCCATTTGCGGGTGCACTTTTCTTAGTGAAATTCACTTGATTGTCCCTTGTTCTGTGACCAGAACTCTCAGTGAAAAGTTTAGATTCTGCCTGCGCTGCTTCAAAAGCTTGTGCAATTGATAATGCTTTGTCTAAACTCAGTCCATCTTCCTGTAATAACTTCTGGCGTAGCCGTTTCATCGCGCATTTCTCCACTATCTGATCCTGTAGCATGTCATTCTCCAGTCCCCCAAAGTCCCATGACTTTGCTAGGTCTCTTAATGCATTAACAAACGCATCAACCGTTTCATCCAGGTACTGAGCTCGCGCAGCAACAGTCTGAGCATGCGTACCTTTGTCTCCAGGAAGATTGACGAAAATCCTCTGAGTTGGCGCTCCTATGCAATGCAACAGTATGACTCTTCTTACCGAATCTTGTGCATTTATCGTACCACTGGCAACTTCAGAAAATCTATAGGAGTCCAGCCATAGGTTATATTCCGTGAATAAATCTGATGCGCCAAGGTTCAGCGGAACCGGCGGGGCTAGCTGAGCCTAGCTTGGTCCTTGTGCAGCTTGTGCAGATGCTTTGCGCTGCTCGTCAGACGACATTGCTGAATTTTCTTTTCCTTCTTCCTTGGCTGGGACGTAAAAACCTAGTCGTCCTTCTTCCTCATGGGGTCCTTTGAAAAATAATCCTCGTCGCCAAAAATGTTGTGTTGTCCAAATCAACAGTCCTTTTGTTTAGTTTTATCTTGTTTTATTTGACACACCTTTCATTCAATCTTCCAGCTTCCTCGTCTCCTGTCCTTCTGTCCTTTCCCGCTCTCTCTATCTGTCTATCTCGCGATAATTCAGAAACTTAACTGTACTACAAGGGTGATGTCTGCAGTACTGGTGGTTTGTGGTTAGTGTATGGGCATAAACATATGTTGGCCTTTACTGGACTAAAAGATATCCAAATTAAACTCTACTGAAGACTCCAAGTGTCTCAGAATGAGTACCCCCACCCCCCACAAACAGTGGACTGGGAGTATGGTTTATAGTTCTGCATGTATAGTATTTCCACGTTTAAAACTGAATATTCGTGCAATTTGGGGGATTGTTCACATTCCTTATTGGTTGTTTCTGATAATATCCATACAGAAGAAGAAAAAAGTATTTGATTCCTTGCTAATTTTGTAGTTTTGTCTGCATAAATAGAAATTGACACTCTGTCATCCTAACGTAAGTTTCATTTGAACAGTGAGATAGAAAATCCCCTTTAGGGCAGGGCTCCAGACCAGATCACACCTGGTGGGGTTTCCACAATCATGAGAACAGAGAAAACAACACGGCAGGAGTTAGTTGATGATCTCAAAGCAGCTAAACCACAGTCACCAGGAAAACCATTGGTCAGACTTCACACCACAACGGTTTCACATCTTGCGGTGCTGGCAAAGTGCACCTGCTTAAAAGACACATATCCATACCCACCTGAAGTTTGCCAATGAACACCTTCATGATTTAGAGCAGGACTGGCCAACCCTCGTCCTCAAGATCCACAATCCTGCCTGTCTTCCAGTCCTCACTGACCAGCTTCCTGCTGATGAGCTGACTCAGGTGATTCCACATCCTGATTGACTGAACACACCTGCTTTAGGTAGTCAGCATCAAGCAGTGCAGAGAGAGCTGGAAATCGGGCAGGGCTGAGGCTCTTGAGAATCAGGGTTGGCCAGCCCGGATTCAGACAGACATTGGGAGAGGGCGCTGTGGTCAGATGAGACCAATATGGAGCTCTTTTTCATTAACTCAACCTGTCCTATTTAGAGGAAGAGAAATGCTTCCTATGACCATAAGAACACCATCCCTGCTGTCAAGCATGGAGGTGGAAACACTATGGTTTGCCATGTGGATGGAAGGATGGATGAACCTCTTTCCCCCCACCAGGAGGCTTAAATGGGTGGTGGATGGGTCTTCCAACAGTACAACGACCTAAAACATACAGTCAAAACAACAAAGTTATTTAACCAAATAAAAAATTCTTAAAAATAGCTTAAACTATGAACTTGGTCTGCCTTTCGTAAACTAAAAATATGCCGGTTTTGCCTTAATACGGCAAAGTCATCAATCATATTCTCATATGTTAGTGTCTCAGCTGTTGTGTGGTTTACGGTTATAACTACCAAACCAGATAGCCGACCTTGATCCATGGATGATCTTAGGAACATTTTGATAATATTTTTTATCCTTCCAGCTAATTCTTTCCAAGTTTTCATGCAGTGGATATGATCTATTGTCATGTGAGGTGATCAAAGAACTGGCATGCTTCCAGACATTAAATCCAGGGTTTGTTAAACTCATTTTCTTTCTGGACAATAAATTTGCAGCATAAAACACAAAAGCCTATTATTTTTTTCCGAGTACACAAACCATGATCTATTCACCTCTTCTTCACTAACTAAAGTGTATTTGAAGTCCTGCTGATGGCAGCTTCCTCCATCATTGTCATTCCTGGGAAAAACAAATGTGGATGGAACCTCAATTCCTCCTCTGGAAACCAGATGTGTTGGATTCCTGTCAGTCATGGATAAGGGGCAGTTAGTGGGTCAGAGGGCAGTTCTTCATCCACTGAAGCCGCTGTAATGGACGGAAATATTTCTGTGATTGTAATCATAAAGTGTAAAGTGTTTGCAGAATTTGTTGAGCAGTATGGATTGTCACACATTTTATAAAATTATGAATGATTATGAAAATATTTACCATATCTACTACACTAGTAATTTAAATGATGTGCAAACCAGATGTTTCTTACTGTTGTGGATCAGATACAAATAGGCCTTCAGCGTCTGTGGAAATGTTTGGCTCTGCATCCTGATCCAAAACGGGTTCTGAAGTGGTCTCCGTCTCCTTCTGAGTGACAGATTGAGATAGATGGCTGTGGGACATCATTGTATTTTCCAAATATTTTAGAAGTGCATCTAATATGAATAGAAAAATAGAACATTCTCAAAAAATATTTGATCAAGGGATTGAAACTGTATACTTTTAATGTAATTTCTGAAAACAAGCTGAGGAACCACCAAAGTAATTCAAATAGTTCAGAGAATAAGAGACAAGTACTGACTGTATGTAATTACAAATGTCTAAATAACGTGACAGTGGATCATCATGTCGTGTTTTTTGCTTTTTAATCACAGCATAAGTAAAGGAATTAATTAAAATTGATTGGATATGAGTGCATACAAATAGTATTTAATTAGCTTAGTGCACAAATTAGGTTTTGATGAACTAAAAGTTTAGTCTAACAATAGCCTTATCCTAACTCTTCAAATATTTTTGTGCATGTTTGATAAAATTGTCTTTGGTTTACATAATGCCATTTACAATGTTCAATTATATCTTTTCTGAACAAGTTGGAGATTTCTCTTAGGAACTCTTAGGACACGCTGCTAACAAGGAGTTACAGTAATCCAGCCTCGACGTAACAAATGCATGGATGAGTTTTTCAGCATCACTCTTAGAAAGTATATTTCTGATCTTAGCAATATTCCGCAGGTGAAAAATTGCAGTTTTACAAGCCTGAGATATGTGAGCCTTAAATGATAAATCCTGGTCAAATAAAACCCCAAGGTTTCTAACTGTGGAATTGGAGGCTATACTTATGCCATCCAGGGAGACTATCTGAGCAGACAGAGCATCTCTGAGGTTTTTAGGACCTAGTATAATGACCTCAGTTTTTTCTGGGTTCAAGAGGAGGTAATTAATTGTCATCCAGGTCTTGATGTCTCTGATGCAGACATCCAGTTTCTCTATATCGTCAGGTTTCATGGATAAATACAACTGCGTATCGTCGGCATAACAATGAAAACTAATGCTGTGTTTCCTGATTATGTTTCCTAAGGGAAGCATGTAGACCATAAACAGGATGGGTCATAAAACTGAGCCCTGTGGGATTCCATAGTTAACTGGAGTGCATTGAGATGAATGTCCATTTACATTAACAAATAGGTACCTATCAGATAAATAGGATTCACACCACTGGAGAGCAGATCCTCTGATCCCTATGTCATGCTCTAATCTATGGAGTTAACCCTTATGTGGTGTTCGGGTCTGTGGGACCCATTTTCATTTTTTATCAAAAGAAAAATGATACAATTAATTAATTTTTCAAACTCAGACTCACTGGCCTTGGCTCATTTTCTGTGAAGAACATATATCAGAATACATTTTTAATGACCACACACCGTATACCCCCCCAACACATTTCTATTATATATAAGATGTTCGGGTCCACTGGACCCAGGGTTACTAGAAGTGTGGAAATTGATGTTTTATGTACCTACACTCTGTCCTCCACCTGTCTGGGCCTGCTATGTGTGTGTGTGTGTGTGTGTGTGTGCGTGCGTGCGTGTGTGCGTGTGTGTGTGTGTGTGTGTGTGTGTGTGTGTGTGTGTGTGTGTGTGTGTGTGTGACCAGTAAGAAAGAGAGAGAGAGAGTGGCAGAGAGAGAAAGATTCACTGTAAATGTGAGTTCTGTTTCTGCACCTGCGGTTCCCGCACAAGGTTGCAACATTGTTAGAATAATTCAAGCATCAACTCTGTTTGCTCTCGTTCTCCCGCACATTTGACCATTTGACTTTCTTGCGGGAATCTTTAATATCTCAATCTTTATCGGCTACAAATTGGAGGCGGGACACTATAAATATAGCTTTGCCAGTGTGGTTTCTTATCACAACTGATCAAAATGGCCAAAAGTCTTTCTGCGCAGAGGGCCCTGGAATTGATTTTAGAAGAGAGAGACGTTTTTGATGATGTAGAGGGAGACGATTCAGAAGAGGAGGTTTCAGAATTAGAGGATCACATTTCTGAAAATTCAGAGTCTGACAGTGACTCTGAAGAAGATGATTAGATTGGGGCGGCTGTGGTGCAGCGGTAGGGCGGTCGACCCATGATCGTAATATTGCAGGTTCGATTCCCGCCTTGCACGCCCATGAGTCGAAGTGTCCTTGGGCAAGACACTGAACCCCACCTTGCCTCTGGTGGTAGGTGGGCGCCTGTGTTTGGCAGTGGAGCCGCCACCAGTGTCTGAATGTGTGAGTGACTGGGTGAATGGGTCTGTGACTGTAAAGGGCTTTGTCCTTGTAGGAAGAAAGGCGCTATATAAGTATGTGCCATTTACAATTTACCATTCAGATTGAGCATCAGCCAGTTCCAAAACGAAGCCATCAGCACCCAGCCACAGGACCAGGCCGTCAGCAGCCAGGACCATGTGTTGTATAGGCTAGTGGCTAAAAGGCCATGTGTTCAATGGGGCTGATGTGTTGTCTTGACTAATAGGTTTACTCTATGTGTTCAGCTTGTGTTGTGCACCTGAATGGGTTCAGTTTCTGTGTTCAAATAAATAAAAGTCAGTAGTTTTGAAAACCCTTGCTTCACTTGAAAATTTGTTACCACTCATATCTTGATTTTAATTGATTTTCTTTATCACGTTTTAAATAATGAGTTGTGAATGTGATCTAACAAAGGTAAAGAGCAAATATTAACCAAATATACTGATTCTAATTGGATGAGGTAAACATCTGTCGAGTATTTTAACATCAAAGTGTTTGATTGTGAGGCATTAAAAACCACAACATGCAACGGGTCCACCAGACCCACGAACACTGGCTGAGTAACAACAATATGAACACCACACAAGGGTGTGGTTGATAGTGTCAAAGGCTGCACTGGGGTCTAACAGGACCAGAATAGAAAGTAGTCCCTTTTCTGAGGCCAAAAACAAATCATTAGAGACTCCAACTAGTGCAGTTTCAGTGCTGTGGTGAGTTCTAAACCCCGATTAAAAGTCTTCAAAGTGGCTGTTGTCCTGTAGATGGCAGTAAAGCTGCTTGACTACAATTCTTTCTAGGACATTTTGGTTCGGGGGCCACATTCAACCTGTCTGATCTCAAGTGGGCTGGACCAGTAAGGTAAAGGCAAAATAACAGCTTTTTTTTTTTTTTTTTTACTTAATTGGAAAGCATACCTAAACCAACATGGTATCCTAATCATTTCTTATTACACATTCTTTCACAGAGGCCAATGGATCTTAAATTAAATTAATTTCACTTAAAAAAAGGTCTATTAAATTTTATACAGACTGAATATTTTACATCTAACCCTGAAGCAATCCCGATAATAAACTCAAGAGGGGCTACAGAAAAAAATGAAACACCTTCCTAAAATGTAAATGTCCAAACCATTAAAAAATTACGCTAAATTAGACTTGCAAACATTCGTTTGGAGTTAAATCTTCCTTTCTCTCCTGAAACATCACCCGGCCATCAATGTCAGGATTCAAATCCTGTGCAGCAACACATTTACTGTCATTCAAGTGTGCAAAACACAGTGGCAACACCTGTCTACATCATGACCTTTAATGGGGTGCCATCAGTGACCAAACTGACGTCACGTGACCAGTTCACTCCAAAATCGTCCAGCACAGTAACTAGAGAGCTGACTATGTGTCCAACAACTCCAGAAACTTCGCTGTGACGTCTATTTAACACATCTAATAAATATGCACAGCTGTATATATCTGTGATGTCGGTGCTTTCATCAATAGCGACTGAAAATGACTGGATTCCTTCATTTGGCACCCAAGTCTCCTCAGAGATGTTTGATCTGTAATCGTGATCCTTGACAGACTTATGCTAGCATAGGTCGACTGCTTTTTGGGACACATCCTTTCTGTAGCCTTTAGCATTTTTTAAGTTCACCATCTAAAAATGGTTTGGATGTTTGCACTAACTTGTTTGCAATAAGGTAGCTGGGTGTATATGAAGGTATTAATGTTCCAAAATGGACGAGCTTGTAGATTTAATTTGAGAACTCGTAATATAGAATGTGAATACTTGTGCATCAAAAATCTGGATTACTATAAAACTCTGTAAAGCCAGTCTGAACCAGTAAATGAAAAAGAAACCACAGACTTTCTGGCCAACTTAGATCT
Source organism: Oryzias sinensis (assembly GCA_037389245.1). Lineage (NCBI taxonomy): Eukaryota > Metazoa > Chordata > Actinopteri > Beloniformes > Adrianichthyidae > Oryzias > Oryzias sinensis. The sequence continues at coordinate 3,015,695 of CM074489.1, read as the reverse complement.
ACCATCTATTGGAACCATTCAAAATAAAACTATAACCTCACCTATGACCAGAGAAGAACTCGATAAAGCTGTAATAAAAGCCCTGGGGGTGATGGTTACCCAAACAAATGGGGCAAAATATTCAAAGAAGAGCTTGCTTCATTCAATCATTCAACTGGACACTCAAAAAAGCCCCATCATGGAAAGAAGCAGTTGTTTCGGTTCTACCAAAAGAAGGAAAAACAAAGGAGTACTGTGAGAGCTATCGACCAATTTCTATTTTAAATGTTGATTATAAACAATTTACATTAATAATGTTTCCTCCCTGAACTGGTAGGCGAGGACCAGACTGGGTTCATAAAGGGAAGACAAACACAAGACAACATAAGACGCACCATCCATATAATAAACGAGGTCAATAAACTCAACATTCCTGTAGTTTTGATAAGAACACAGTGCACAGTATAGTGTTAGTGGTGCCCAAGTGGTGCCAGACCAGCCGCAGGGGGTCAGCATTTGGTGAAATAATGGAGATGTTGAGACTGCAGCAGCGCAGGTTAACCAGCGCACCCAAAAACTCTCCCTTTGACCCAGTCAACAGCCTGGACCAGGGGTCGGCAACCTTTTTTACTCTAAGAGCCATTTGGGACCACCCCTAATGAAAAGAAAGCACCCGGAGCCACAACCCGTTTTGACATCATTATATATATTATGTATTTATATATTATGTCAGTGGTGCTCATTACGTCGATCGTGATAGACCGGTCGAGCTTCAAGGACATGAGTGTAGATCGCGGGACAGAGAAGATTAAAAAAAAAAGTACGTCTTAAAAATCCACCAGCCAATCAAAATCCTCACTGAGAAGTACGGGACTGGATTGACATGTAGGTTGGCCAATCGGACATCCTCTGATGACAGTGACGTGCAGTCAGGGAAGAAAAGAGAAAAAATAAATTCAATTATTATATTTAATCAGTAATTTGTGCTTTGTAGTCATTTTCCATTTAAATTTACCATTTTTGGGTGTTTTTTCTTTTCAAAATCGCTGAATTTCCGCATTTGCCGTTCAGATACTAAGAAGTGACGTGTGATGAGGCACCAGCCCGCTGAGCCTCACCTTGGATTGCGCTATACCTATGCAGTCAGACGGTACTGCTGACTCTCTGTGTGTCGGTTCAATCACTTGTACTATATGAGCTGAGTTTACATAATTTAGCAGATGTATATGATGTACAGTGTTTGTTTTTATAAATAACTGTATGTGAGGGACGTGTTTCTTATGCTGAGTGCTAAACACCGGCAAAAAAGTGAGGCCAGGAATTCTCGTGCCTCATGTTAGGGGGCGCCGGTGAGCCCTGAGATTATGACGCTAAAAAATAATAGAATAAGTGATAGCAAGCGGCGAGTCATTTTCTTCAGGAGGAGCGGTGTATGGACTTTATTTACAAGTAAAGGTAAGACGATAATAACGTTTGTGATTTTTTCTATGCTGCGTTTGTATATGAAAAAAAAAACATGTTGAAATGATATTTTAAACAAAACACGTTAACTGTTGTCAACCAAATGGTGAATAAGTTACTCAGTATGGTTCATATGTTTGTAAATCTGACTGATGACGTCAGTGCCTCACCAGACATTAACCTCACCGCACGTCACTACTCTGATACATATGTCACTGCAGACGCGTGTTTAAAAACACTGAGCGTAAACTCTTTCTGCCCCGCGGCAAATCATGTCCCCGGCAGAAGACCTCTCTGGACAACTGGAGTGTTTATTAAAGCCGCCCTGCGTGTCTCCTCCTGCTATCAGCTCTGCAGTTCTCGCCCGATAAATACAAGCTCATTAAGAAGCGCTGTTTTGCCGTGGCACACGCTTTGTACGCAGCCAGCAGCGCCGTTGAAATGCCATGCTCCCCCCATTACACAGTTTACAGCAGAGCATGACAAATGATAGTCGCTGCTTTCTGTCTTCGTAATAAAACGCCTAATATGTTAGTACAAAAATATCTTTGTGTAATCTCACTGTGTAGTTCTTAATCATTTATAGGTAGATCTTCAAGACATTGTCGATTCAAAAGTAGCTCACACGCCAAAAAAGTGTGAGAACCCCTGTGTACAAAAAACTATTGCATTTATGAAAATGAAATCAACGAACTGCTGCAGAGAACACAGAATTTTATTTCTACGTGTAACAAAAAGCATTTTACACTTGGTTGATGCTTAATTTCAAATAAAATACCCGGTGTCTATTTGAGTCCTCGTATTTAAGAAAAAAAATCCAAACTTACCCAAACCACTGAACAAAAAATGCAAACAGCCTGCAGTCACCTGTCCTCTTATTTATGAGATAAAAATCCAAACTTATCCAAATATTATCTACCAGCACTGAACGAACAATGCAAAACAAAAAAATGCGCAGTCTGCTTCTGTCCCATCGCGTGTACTGGAGTGTGCAGCCAGTTGTCCTCCTGAATTTAAAAAAAGGACTACTTCACTTAATATACAGTTATGTATTTATGTCACTTTTATATTTCACATACACAAACGCACGAATGCACGCACACACACATGGACTATAATAATCAATTAAAATTTTTATTTTACCTGGTTAATGTGATTTTTGCTCCTGAACCTCGCTGCACAGCTTCTTCACGTCAGGGCTGTAAGATGTCACCTTCATCTTCAGTCATCTTCCTTGTCGGCGATGTCGGCCAGTTCCATCTCCAAATCAGGTTGACTTACTAGACCTGCAAATGCAGTCATGTTCAGTGACATGGATGGATGGATCGATGGTCAGGGGAGTGCCGGGGAAGGATAAGGTATTTTTTTCTTGTCTGAACTCACAGAATCGTTTTCCAAATGATGTTTGCATTGGAGTGATTACAGATTGCAAATACTGTGAATTTATGGCATTGCCAGCTTGTTGGAACTCTCTCAAAGCGGGGAAGTGATACAGTGTACCTCGCTGTAAATCGTGCAGCGTGTGCAGAGCTGTGCCTCCTTTCCCCTGAAGAGATGTGTTCAACGTGTTCAGGTGCGCTGTCATATCAACCATGAAGTGGAGTTTTTCTAGCCACTCTGGCTGTTCCAGCTCAGGAAAAGCGAGCCCTTTGTTGCTGAGGAAAACTTTCACCTCTTCCAGACACGCTGCAAAGCGTTTCAGCACTACCCCTCTGGACAGCCACCGAAGTTTGTTATGCAGCAAGAGATCAAAATACGCGCTGTCCAACTCATCCAGTAATGAGCAGAACTGACGGTGATTTAAACCTTTTGCCATTATTTTGTTAACAATCTGAATGACAACCTCCATTACTTCTGTGCATTCTGGAGGAAATGTTTGCGCACACAATGCTTCTTGATGCAAGATGCAATGGAAAGTCAGCAACTTTCTATCCAGTGACTTCTGCAGTAAAGCCACAAAGCCCTTCTGGGCTCCCATCATAGATGGTGCCTCATCAGAAGCCACGGACACCAGGTGGGTGGTCTTTGTTTCTTTGGTTCTTAAACAATCCAAGACAGCCTCGCAGATATCCTCCCCTCGTGTTTGGCCTTTTAACGGTATCAATTCAATCATTTCTTCCTGTGGCCCGGCAGTGCTCACGTATCCGCAGAACAGCGCTATTTGTTCGATGTCATTTCTGTCTTTGGACAAATCACAGGCGATTGAAGATATCAATTCAGCTTTGGCGTATGCAATCTGCTGTCTGGTGACGTTTTCTGCCATCTTCACAGTTCTGTCTTGGACAATTTTTGCAGAGAGAGGCATGTCTTTTATTTTCTGCAAAGTCCGAGAACAGATGTTCTAAAATCTTAATAAATGTTTCTTTGAGGTATTCTCCATCTGTAAATGGCTTCCCATGCTTGACTATTTCCTGAGCAGCCACGAAACTTGCACATGTAGTTTAGTTTCCAGTTTTAATCCATTTCTTGAAGTGACTTCTGCTCACATCAACCTTCTGCATCAGCTCCAAAACAACCTTTTTTCGCTCCTCTCTCTTGGGATATTTTTTAGCAACGGCAGAGTGTTTGTTCTCGAAATGTCTCGCAACATTTGACTTTTTGTTGTTTGCCAATTTTTCACCACATATTAAGCAGACTGGTAAACCAGTTTCATCAGCAATGAAAGCAAAAGAATCTGCCCACGTAGCATTAAACGTTCTGTTATCTTCAGAAATTTTCCTTTTCTTGGATTTATCCATCATTTATTTACCTTCCAGGCAGGGGTCAAAAAATCACGCTGGTAGTGTGCTGGAAAAACGCCGGCTGCCAGACTTGAGGGACGCCAAGAATTCGAATGTCGCACATCGGCGGATGTGACGCATATTTTGGGTGATAAAAATATTGAAAACGTTTAATTTTAATGTTACAAGTTTACCATATTCTTCAAACTCAGAATTATATTTCAAAATGAAAAAAATAAATATAATTATTTTTTCTATAAAATACTCATTATTTTCCAAAGTCACAGGGAGCCACGACAGAACAATGAAAGAGCTACATGTGGCTCCGGAGCCATGGGTTGCCGACCCCTGGCCTGGACATTATGTCCTAGACTGTGATGCGGTTGGAGTGATCAAGCCATCCCCAACGGCAGACCGATCAAACCATTCCAGACAGTAGATGGCAAACTAGCACCCGCCGAGTTGCTGACCCAAACTCAGGGGGGTGCAGTCTGTGGGTCAAATGTGGTTTTTGATTCACACCGCCCAGGGTTGCAACTTTGAAAGCTTGCTAATTCAGCATTTGTGTGGCCTTTCTGGAATTGCAAAGACGAGAACCATGCCATCCAGCTGGCAACAGCCAGTGCGAGTGCTTTGACCACACTCATGCTAACCACAGCTCTTGTACTATTTTATCACAACGCTTCATCAGACTGCTGATGAGTCCCCTTTTCTCTTCAAGTCTGATCAAGAGCCGAGGCTCCCAGTGGTCTTTTTGCTGGATCGAATGCAGAAGTCTGTTGGTGGGAGTATTCATGAGTGGGTCAGAGAACACCAGGCCTGTTTAGACCTTGGTTTTCACAGTGCAAGGGAGCGGTTACAGGTGGCAGCAGATTGTCGGAAGAGAACCTACAACCAAGAAGTAAGGGACCCTCCCTTGCAGGAAGGGCAATTGGTCTTGGTCAGGACCCATGGTGCATGGGGACATCAAAGATTCAGGACCTGTGGTGCACAGAAGTGCACAAGGTCCTGAGAGTACCCAAGTCTGAGCGATCCAACTGCACCTGCTGAGGGGAGTTCTAAGGCCGAACAGGTCCATCGCTCTGTTGTAAAAATGGTGGTTTGACGAGAACAAACTGGCCTCCATTCCTGCTCTTGTAACATCTGCTCAGAGGATGAATTTGCTGAAGGGGACTTGTTTGCCGGTACGTAGAAATTGGCGCACTACTGCTGGACGACACTCGAATGTTCAGCGTCTCCCCCAGTCTGTGGGTGAACAACCATCAACCTCCAGTGCCCCCTATAAGTATTTGATGCAAAGTGCCAAGCCCCCCCTACTTCCTGGTTATCAGCACACTGGTTGTTTGGTCATCAAACTGAGCGCTCTGGCATCCGGAGCAGCTACCCTGGTTTGCTAAGCACAATCATGGATCTCTTTCCTCCAGCTATTTAGGTGTAGACAAGGTACCACTGCTGTTTTGGGGTTGCTGTTTTTGGTTTGGTTGATTTTTTTGGCACTGCGCAGTGCCTGCCACTCTCTCAGCCCCCCAACGATCCCCGCTTCAGACCTCCGGCAAACCTCGCTTCTGGGTTTGGCGTGTGAGAAGGTGTCACACCTTGAGAGACTCCTGCATGAATGTTTGGCTTCCATTTTGAAGTATTTTAACTATTGGTTCTTTGAGGTGTATGTTTTTGTTTGTGTATGTGACTGGAAGGATATAACTAGTAGGGTTTTTATTAGTGGTTTTTTTTGGCGACCACTAACCCTGTTTTGTCTTTTCTTCTTTCTTTTTATAGGGCTGAGTGCTTAAGCACAGTGTGTCTGGCGACGACGGTGGAGGCTTGTTTGTGGGTCTCCTAGTGTGGACCCCCCTCTCTTCACATGTGTGCATGTCACTAGTGGAGTTTATTGCTGTGTGCTGGATGGCACCGAAAAAAAGTGGATACGTGATTTTTTAATTTTACATAGTATTTAAATAATAATAAATGTAATTTAATTGGGGTACAGCTTTAAAAAAATGGTGGGCTAGAGTCTTTTCCAAAATGTGCTGGCCCACCACCCCGCCCTCCATTATTGACCCCTAACAGGGACAACAACATTTCCATTCATCATTTCACTTTCTAAACCCACTTATTCCCTTTTCAGGGTCATGGGGTTGCTGGAGCCTATCCCAGCTACGTTGGGTAAGGACAAGGAACACACTTGACAGTTTGCCAGTCCAAAGTAGCTCCGCCAGAAACTGGGGATGGTTCATGGGTGCACCCTGCCTATGCACAACAACTGCTTGGATTGGTTCCAGTAAAACCTAAAAGCAAAAAATACAATAAGAAGGAATAAAGAAACAACTTACATGCAAATACTGTCTTACCTTTTGAAAACCAAGCTGTGTGATTGTAAAGGTAAAAACAGGAAAAAAAGACAAACACAAAGTTGTACCTATCTGTGCACACCTATTGTTAAGATATGCTCCAGCAACCCTGTGACCCTAAAAGGGATAAAGCGGGTATAGAAAATGTATTGATGGATGGATGGCATAGTAAAAGAGTGAATAAAGGATTTTGAAATACTAAATATTTGCTACTACAGCCAGCACAAAACATTAAAAATAATCAATTTAATTCAATTTTTCTGCTAAATCCTCCATGGAGTACATCACAGTCAGCTCAGTTTTCAACTGAGACAGATCAAAAAGTGCTTCGTGTCAAACTGTACAAGGCTGCATGTGTCCTCCTGAAACTTCTGTCCAAACAGAAGGTCTGAATAATGTGACGTTGCCTAAGCCTGCTAGAGGACCCTAGTGACACAACCTCTGAATCTGATTGGTTCAAAGATATGACTGACCGTCATTGATTTTGGATCACAGGACCTTCAAAACTCTTGCTGAAGGCCCTTATCCTGCCTGGTCACAAAGAACAGCTGAAATGCGATTGGTTAAATTCTCTAATGTGAAAATACGTCTTTCTGGAAGCAACATAACCATCATAAACACAATAAAAGAGAACGGACATACCATTTGGAATGATTTAATGAGTATGCATGGACAAAATATAATGAACATGTGATTCAGATATTTTTTCTAGGCCTTCAGAGAAGGGCTTGGAGGCCCTGATGCCCCACCCAAATGTTAAACGTAAAACTAAATGTTGCATTCATATTGTTTTGTTTTTTGGAGTCATACTGAATCAATAGTTGGTAAATACAATATATGTGTTTGTAAATCTGACGTAAAGAGAGTGCCTCATCAGCGCATTACTGGTCTGTAGTGATGGTATTAACCTGGTCCGCTTCCATCTCTGGATTATCACAACTGTAAATGTACAGTAGCAGAAGTCCAACACTGCAGCAATATTAATTGTGCAACAGAAAAAGAAACAGAAACTAAAATGAAACACTGCAAATTAAAAAAAATGCTGCAGTAAAGAAAACCGGGTTTTGCCGGTACACTGTATGGGGATTATCAGGGATTGCTTTTGCCCATGCAAATAATAATATTACCTTGATATTGGTAAGAAGAGTAATATGCAGCAAACTCTCAAAAACATGCAATATTAAAACCTTCTCAACAGCAATAATTGTGAGGAGGAGGAGAGAAAAGGAGTATGAACTGGAAAACAAACAAGAAAGTGATTGAAGATTTTAGTGTTCTTTGTTACTGTGTATAAATGCGCTGTACGGTTAGGCCAGCGGTCGGCAAACGGCGGCTCCGGCGCCGCATGCGGCTCTTTCATGCCTGTGCTGCGGCTCTCTGTGCTTTAGTAAAATAACCATCATGTTCTAGAATTGTCGTGGTTCCTTTAACAACATTAGGTAGTGCCAGCAGGCAGGACGAGGAAGAGAGCAGCGTGAGCACGCGGAGGGGGCGTGTCTGCAGCTGTGAACGCCGACCAGAGTCTGTTATGGGATGGAAAGTTCTTCTAGAAAGACAGTCAGTGGTGATCTCATAGGGTGACACATGAGCACCCCAAAAAAAGTATTTTTCCCCCCTAGACTAAAACCACCCATTTCCGCGTAAAATTAATTAAATTTGCATTAGGCTGACTATCCTGTCAACTTGCTGCTATGATGACCGTATGTTGCGCTGTCTGTGTAGAACACGCTGCAGCCCCCCCTCCAGCGTGCACACGGGGGAAAACAATGAACAGGTAGAGAGGCGGGGCTTAGACTCACCGCTTGTGATTCCATAACCGCAACAAACTAACAGCTGCTTCCTAATAAAAATAGTTGTCATCCATAAAATGAATATAATTTATTGGGTTTACTGGATCTAAAGAAAAAGAATAAATAGAAACGGGTCTGCATCAAAGTGAATTTGTTTTGACAGACAGAAAAGTCTATTCAAGGTTGTGGAAAATGGGCAAAAGATCTAAGGAAACATCACGCTCATAAAAGATGAAAAATAATTAAAATAAATAATTAAATAAATATTCTGACAACATTTTGAATCAATACAAGTTTTGCCAAATGAACTATCACAACATATCTGCAAAAACATTTTTTCTAACACCCCTAGTGTTGCGGCTCCCTGTGCTTTCATATCAGTGGGAAACTGATCCAAATGGCTCTTTGAGAGGTTCAGGTTGCCGACCCCTATGTTAGGCCATGTGGCGCCACGTTTGAAGGTATACTGGAGGATCCCGGTTTATTGGTAGCTTTTGGCTAACCCTGAAAACCCCAGAGTGCAGAAAGACAGGTGTCTTTTAACTAGAAAACCATTTAGAACAGGTGCAAGAGTTTGTCTGACTGAAATGAAAACCTTTTGGTTTTACTATAACCCTTGTGCTATCCTAAGCACTGGGAGTTGGGTCATCTAGACCCACTAGTCAGTGCACTGAACCTTTTTCCTTCAATGATTTGTGATCTTCACTGGAGTCCAGGGATTACATGAAATCTTTCCACCTTTATCCACCTTTGTCACGGTAGGGAGACCACGTCAATGTAAGGGTGAGATCAGTGGCGGTTTTTGATATGGGCGGTCGCCCAGTGCGGTACTTCATAGGGGGCGGCATTTGCCGTGCCGTTACACATAATGTGCTACCTACTATATTCAAAGAGGAAGCTTGGAGCTTTTAATTTGAAATTGCTTCAGCAGCCAACACTTAATGCTTTTCTTTTGACACATCAGACTCTTAAGAATGTCTTCATCCTATTAGCTCTTCACACTTATGGTGCAAAAAGAAAAAAAAAAAAAAGAAAAAAAAAGAATAATTCAGAGGGAAACAACCTAAAACAAGCACATGAAAAGGAATTAGGGCAGAACAAACATCCGTGCTCAACCCAATTTAGAAAAAAGCAGGCAATGGAGATTATTTCCCACAATTCTTTGCTCCGACACAGCAGACCCGACGCGCACGTGACCAGCGCCCTCTGCTGCAAGACGCTTGCGGCCACACCTCTTTGCGGTAGTCTTTGGAACATACGTCAAAAAACTCGAGAGGGGAGCGCAACTCGCCGGTGGCTGGCTGAATCACTAATAGGTGATTGGGAGTCTTTTTCTATCTTACAATCAACTCTGGGCCGCAGCTGCGCCTCCCGTCATAGAGACGAAGCCGCGTGTGTCAGAGGGAAGGGGAGGAGCGCAGACCATTTTTTTAGGATTGAGTTTTTTTGGAGGATTTCTACTGTTGGTGTTGCACAAATTTAGGGGAAATGCCAAAACATTTTTGGAGTAATCCCACTGATGAGTTCTAAGATTTAGTCTTTAATGTTTTATAAGACCTAAACATATTAATCACAATAAGTTTTATTTTTTAGATCTAATCCCTCTGATATGTTTCACAAAGACACACA
>CM074489.1:2985767-3005268 GCA_037389245.1 Oryzias sinensis | reverse complement strand
CATCTGGAGGGACTGTGTTTCACAGCCCAGACTGTGGGTGGAGTTGAGCCCAAGCGCAGTCATAGGGGAGGAGTTGAGCCTTCCAGGACAATTTCTCTGAGATGCGAAGGAATGTGAGATCTATACATTTATAAATTGAACTCATATGTGTTTGTGATTCATAAGTTCAATTTATTTTGCACTCACACAACCCTCTGCATTTATCCAGACTTGGGACTGGCACAAGAGAGCACTGCATTGTGTTCCCTTGTGGTTGCATTACATTCATTCACTTATTATTTCATTCCATCTTGTGAGGGATCGAGCGGCCAAAGAGGACAACAGAAATGTATCAAAAAATTAGAGTTTCAATTTTTCTCAAAAAATGTTAAAAGATGAACTAACTGGGCCCTTAAAAGAGGTCAACAGAGACATAATTAACTCAGGCAACCACCTTAACTTTAACTTAAGCATCTAAACCAGGGGTGTCTGGCCCGCCAGATGGTTCAATCCGGCCCAGTCATGAAGAGTAAAAATTATAAGAATGTTTAAAAAACAAGCATGTTTCTTCTCCATTCCTGTGGCGAGTTATGATTTTTTTAAAGAAATCACCGAAATGCGCAATTCTGCCACTAGAGGGAGCAAAGGCTAAGCAAAACAGGTGAAAATGCATATCTTTGCATGTGCCAAAAGTGAAACCTAATGGCTCCGTGTTTGAATAAGATGCAGTTTGGTTCCCCGCAAGCCCCACTACTGTTACATTGTTATAAGAATGATCAGTAGTGACACCCTAATGACCAAGATGTTCTCAAAAAGAAAAAAAGTGTTGAAGTGAAGTGCTGAGCTTTCCAGGAAAAATGGACAAAGTTTTATTTGTTTACGGAGTTGAAAGCGAAACCTGCGTGCTTGTTATGTCATCTACAGGTGGGTGTGCTCAAAGAATATAATATTCAGCATCACTATGATACAATGAGACAATGAGGAAAGTTTCACCATTTGCAGTTAAGAAAAGAGAGGATTTATCAACTAAAAGCTGGACTGAAAAAACAAACGTCTGCATTTACTGCAGCGTGACGTCACTGATGGAGCAGTGAAAGACACCTGATTGCAGACAAGTTGGAGCAAACATCCAAACCATTTTCAGATGCTGAACCTATTGAAAAATGCTGAAGGCTGCAGAAGTCTTGTTCCCAAAGCAGATGCCAACATGAGTCTGTCAATGATCACGATAACAGATACAACATCTCTAGGGAGACTTGGGTGCCATATTAAGGAATCCAGTCATTTATTGTATTTTTGGTCACTATTAATGACAGATACAGATATTGCACAACTGTGCATATTTCTTAGAGGTGCTGAAGAGACCGTCATAGGGGAGTTTCTTGAGTTGATGGACACAACAACAGCTGATGACATAGTCATCTCTCTAGTTACTGTGCTGGACTATGTTAGAGTGAACTGGTCACATGATGTCAGTCTGGTCACTGATGGCGCCCATCAAAGGTCAGGAAGAAGGCAGCTCTTGCCACAAAATTCAGGAAGAAACCAGGAAAGGATTTTTGGACATTTCATTGTGTTTTGCTCACATGAATGACAGTAAATATGTTTCTGCACAGGACCTGAATCCTGATATTGACGGCTAAATAAAGTTTGAGGAGAGAAAGGAGGTTAACTCCAAATTCTTGTTATGTTCACAAATGTTTGCAAGTTTAATTTAGTTTAATTATTCATTGATTTGCACATTTACATTTAAGGCAGGTGTTTCATTTTCGTAGCCCCTCTTGAGTTTATTATAAGGATTGCTTCAGTGTCAGATGTAAAATATTCAGTCTGAATAAAATTAAATAAACCAATATTTTAAGTGAAATGCATTTCATTTTACATCAATTGGCCTCTGTGAATGAATGTGTAATAATAAGTTATTAGGCTACCATGTTGGCTGAGGCATTTTTTCCAACTGAGTAAAAAAACAACAAAAAAAACTGTTTTTTTGCTTTTACGTTACTGGTCCGGCCCACTTGGGATCAGACGCCTTGAATGCAGCCCCCAAACCAAAATGAGTTTGACACCCCTGATCTAAACAGACCAAGTAACAGAAACAAACTGACCGAACAAAGACACAACAGGGGAACATATATAGTGGCGGATCAGACCACCTGGGAAACATGGGGGGGGGGGGGGGGACTAACATTTAACATAGACTACACAGATATTTAACAAAGGCTATAAAGACAAAACTAAACACAAAACTTGGTCTCTTGGTGGAAAAGAAAAAAGACATCAAAAGTAGAACAAAAGGAATAACCAATAGAGGCAAAACAAATAAACATTAAATAAGTCCATTGGTTTCTCCCCTTGGAGGTTTCTGTAGATGGCACCTGCCCAATTGTCTGACTGGTGTATTTAAAGGCTGTGAAGGCTTGAGCTCCTCCTTTATCAGTCCTCACAGCACAGCACCAGAACCTCAGCCACACCCGTAGGGACCAGTAGCACCCTCAGCACTGCCAACTCAAAAACAGGTGACATTAATGAAACAAGCCCAAAATAAGTAAACTAAACAAATGTACATGTGCTGCAAATAATTATTGAAAACAGAGAGTAAGTCTATATATTTAACTAAAAAACGTGTGCATTTATTTGAGAATAAAGAATCTGAAATAATAAAATTAAAAAGAAAGTGTGCAATGCTGGGAGGAGGTTACCCCCACTTTGTTTGTTGGTGTGGCAGCCTATGCTGCCATCATACATGTGTTATGTCTAACACATGTAATGTCACTTTCCCATCCATTAATTTCATCTATATATTCATCCATTCATATTCACACTTGTATGACACTATTGAGTCATCAATAACACATAAATATAATATGCAGAAACATTGATAAATTAAAGCCACGAGTGGCTTGTATGGTCCGCAGGCGCAACCCGCCCTTGACGCCCACCTCTAAGCGCCACCCGCCCTCCCTGCCTGCCTCTGCCGCCCTTGCTGCCTGGGTCTAGGTACCACCGCAACTCTTAACACCCACCTTTGACCCAAACCCACATGCTGAACAGCCAGTACTCACATCTAACGCTTCCTTGTCTTTCTGTGAGACTAACTGAGCTGCATGTGACTAAAATTACCAGCATTGGGATCAGCATAATCAACTCACTTAGAAAAACAAATTGCTTAAGATGCTAATGTTACATTAGCTCAGAGGTTCCCAAACTGGGGGGCGCGCCCCCTAGGGGGGGCGCGGAGGTATTGCAGGGGGGGCGCGGTGGAGTATTTTTTTTCATACTTTATTGACAAACAGCATAATACAATAACAATGTGAATGTCTCAGGGGGAATTAAAATGTGTACATATTGCAGAAAAATATAAGAAATAAAACAAAAAGTATATAAATATATACACATACATATACAACATAAGACAAAAAGAATTATTGCTTCAAAAATCTTTGGGGCTTAATAAATTTTAAATCTTTCAAAAATTAAATTAGTTCGAATTGCTTTTTGGTTTTGCAGATGTTTGATAATGGTACATTACTGATTGATTTCACTCAAAAACTGCTGGATTTTAGGTTGGAGTTTGACCATTTGGCTTTATGGATATGGAATTTTGCCAATAATAAAAACAATTGTGTAATGAAGATACAATCTTTGTCTACTTTGACATTAAGGTAACCCAGAATAATGTCTTTATCTAAAAATGTAACAGTTTGTTTAGTTATATTTCCAATATAGTTTCCCACTTCAATCCAAAACATATTAGTATGTCTGCAGTCCACAAACAGATGAGAAATAGTTTCCTCCTGAGTTCCACAGAATGAACAAAACAGGTCCATGTCCACAACAAATCTACTCAAAGTTTTTTTGGTAGGATATATACAATGCAATATTTTGAAGGAGACCTCTTTTATTTTGTTATTTAGACAGTATTTATTACTAATAGTCCAAGCATAAGTCCATTTTATGTCCACAAATTTGGATTCCCAATAAAACCTCCCAGCAGGTAAGGTTGTGGTATGTAAATGATTTCTTATTTGTTTATTGGAAACTGAATTAACACAAATATCCACATTGTCCAAAAACATTGTCTGGGTTCTTCATTGACTTGTGTTCTAAATCCCTTTAAACAGTTGAAGTAGACTGGTTGGAACGGCATCTAACACTATTGCATATTCTCTGGTGGAACAGGAATACCGAATTTTAAAAGAAATTCTTCAGACGTCAGAAGATGTCCATGAGAATTGAAAAGTTGTCTGATTAACACAATATCATTATCATACCATCTAGGAAAAAAAGTGATTTATTCTTGTATTGTACATTACTGTTATTCCAAATACAACAAGTTGTTGGAGAAAAATTATGTTTATAAAGGAGTTTCCAGGCCAGCAGGGCTTGTTTGTAAAAGTTTGAATGTTTTGTGGGTAATTCTTCTGTTTTATAATTACATTTTAGCAAGAATTGAATGCCTCCCATTGTGTCAAATATATATTTGGGAAAAGAGTTCCAGATATTGTCTTCCCCTTTCAATAAATTACATCCATGCCCCCATGTTTTCTGGTGTTACACAAAACATTTTTCCTTAAGTAATGACATTTTTTCCTCCAAATAAAATCAAATAATGTTTTGTTTAATAGGTTACAGATGTGTTTTGGCATTTCTAAAGACAGAGACACATATACAGATCTAGAGATTCCCTCAGCTTTAGATAACAGAATTCTACCGTTCAGAGAGATTTCTCATTAACCACATGTTATAAGGCGCGGTGGAGTTTAGAAACAACGGATTTGTATGTTTGTGTCAGTGTGGGGGGGCTCGAAAATATTCTAATTTTCAGAAAGGGGGGCCCTGCAGAAAAAGTTTGGAAACCACTGTGTAGTAGCTTGTAGGAATGAAAGACAAGCTCGGGGTTCTCTTCAAGTGTGACTTTATTCTCCAACCATAGCCGGCTCCAGTGGCGGTTTTTGATATGGGCGATGTGGGCGGTCGCCCAGGGCGGCACTTCATAGGGGGCGGCATTTGCCGTGCCCGATGCGTAATGTACTGCAAACTATATTCAAAGAAGTAGCTTGAAGCTTTTAATTTGAAATTGCTTCAGCAGCCGACACTTAATACTTTTATTTTGACACATCAGACTCTTAATAATGTCTTCCTCCAATTTCCTCTTCACACTTATGGTGCAAAAAAAAAAAATAAATAAATAAAAAAGAATAATTCAGAGTGAAACAACGTAAAACAGGCACATGAAAAGGAATTAGGCAGAACAAACATCCGTGCTCAACCCAATTTCGACAAAAGCAGGCAATGGAGATTATTTCCCACAATTCCTTGCTCTGACACAGCAGACCCGACGCGCACGTGACCACCGCCCTCTGCTTCAAGACGCTTGCGGCCACACCTCTTTGCGGTAGTCTTTGGAACATAAGTCAAAAAACTAGAGAGGGGAGCGCAACTTCCCGGTGGCTGGGTGAATCTCACTAACAGGTGATTGGGAGTCTTTTTCTATCTGACAATCAACTCTGAGCCGCAGCTGCGCCTCCCGTCATAGAGACGGAGCCGCGTGTGTGAGAGGGAAGGGGAGGGGGAGGAGGGGGGATGAGCGCAGACCATTTATTTAGGATTGAGTTTTTTTGGAGGATTTCTACTGTTGGTGTTGCACAAATTCAGGGAAATGCCGAATATTTTTGGAGTAATCCCACTGATGAGTTCTAAGATTTAGTCTTTAATGTTTTATAAGACCCAAACATATTAATCACAATAAGTTTTATTTTTTAGATCTAATCCCTCTGATATGTTTCACAAAGACACACACAGGACGTCACACATTAAGAAATTATTGCTAAAAATGAAGCAGGAGTCCAGCTCTAAAAAAAAATGCTCTAAAAAATGATGAAAGAGCAAAAAAAAAAAGGAATTATTTGATATGTAATTTCTTATTAATATTTCCAGGCTTTCTTTGTTTTATTCTGCAGCATGTTCATATTTGTATAATTTTGACAGAATATATTTCTATGGAGAGCAAAATATTACAAGTTATTTAAGGTTTAACTTGAGTTATTCTGGATTAATGTTCCTGTTTTTATTCATATTTATGTTCAAAAAGTTCAGTTTAAAAGGTTTAAAAGTTTAGCTTTAGTGTGTTCAGTAAATGTTTATCTTCTTCGGCCCAAAACCTTAAGCGTGTTTTTAACTTAGGCCCCCTGTGTGACTGAGTTTGACCCCCCTGTAATACGAGTCTAGAAAATTCATGTATTTTTTTAGTAAAATGGCTAAATAGAAGATAGGGAACACAACAGGATGTTGTCAAATTTTGTATGTGTGTGTGTGGGTGGGGGCGCTGGTGGGGTTACTCGCCCAGGGAGTAAGTTAGTGTAGAACCGCCACTGGCCGGCTCACGCCGTGTACAAAACTGCCGGGAGCTCACTGTCCAGCTTCACTGCTCAACCCCCCCCGGTGTGTCTCAATACTGCCCCCTCTTGGCCTGAACGGCAACATCTCCTGTGGCTATACAACACCTCTCCCCCCTTAGACTAAAAGTACACCTTTTAAGAGGACCACTTTAACTTAAGTAAACAAGGCCCAAAAACATACAATAACATCATACAGAACGCCGTTACATTCACTTTTTTTTTTTTTTTTTTTATCAACTCCAAAACAAATAACCCCAAAAAATAATTTAAAAAAAATCACATTACATAATCTTTCATATATGCTGGGGGCTTCCTGGGTCTCTGTGAACGTCTCACGTCTAGGTCGTGGCTCTGTTCTGACTTGCTGCATCCTCCACTCTCAGCGACTACCCCCTCACCCTCTGAACTTTTTTCCACACTCAAACCTTTCCCCTCCCTTGATGGAAGCAATTCCTCATCCTCTGTCTCAGCCTCTGTCACCCCCCCAGGACTTTCTGACTCCATTCGCCGGAACAACTGATCCACATGGCGTCTGACCACCTGTCTATTGCCCAGGACCACTCTGCAGGACACAGGTCCTGTCATCTCCTCAATCAAACCAGGAATCCACCGTGGACCACTGGCATAGTTTCTTGTGTACACCAGATCTCCCCCTTCAAAGGTGCGCTGTCTGCAATGTCTATCATGGTGTTCTTTCTGTTTTGCTTGCCTTCTGGCCACTCTGTCTTTCAAGTCTGGATGTACAAAATCCAGCAGACACCTCAATTTTCTGCCCATCATCAGCTCTGCTGGAGACCTCCCCGTAGTAGTTTGAGGTGTGATGCGATAAGAAAACAGAGCCCTGTTTACTTTGGTCTCCAACGTCTCTCCTTTGCTTTTCTTCATGAGTTCTTTAAATGTCTGTACTGCTCTTTCAGCCAACCCGTTGGATGAAGGGTGATACGGTGCTGCTGTCACATGAGTGATGCCATTGCGACTAACAAACTCTTGAAACCGTTCACTCACAAAACATTGAGCATTGTCCGATACGATCATCTCCGTAATGCCATGGGTACTAAAACTGCTTCTCAAACTCTCCACTGTAGCTGCAGCGGTAGCTGATGCCACAGGATGCACATCTAACCACTTGGAATGTGCATCCACAATGATCAAAAACATTTTTCCCATGAATGGACCCGCATAATCAATGTGAAGTCTCCTCCAGGGTTTATCAGGCCACTCCCAAGGATGGAGTGGAGCGTGTTCAGGTGCCTTCCTGTGTTCCTGACACACCTTGCACGTTTTAACTTTATTTTCTATATCCAAGTCCATATGAGGCCACCATACATAACTCCTAGCCAATGCTTTCATCCGGCTCATCCCAGGATGAGCCTGATGTAGCTGCTCTAACATGTAAGGTTGGGCCCTGGCAGGCATTACAGTTCTTGCTCCCCACAAAACACAACCGTCCTGCACACTCAACTCCTCTTTTCGAACTTCAAAAGGCTTTAACTCACTGTTTTTGTGGTTGGGCCATCCCCTCTGAATGTATTCTCGTACTTTAGCAAGGGTTGGATCTTTGGTTGTCCACTTTTTTATTTGCTCTGACCTTACTAACGGCCCTTGCATTTCCTCCATCATCAATACATGTTCTTCAGGTATTTCTTTGTCTGACTCTTCTGCTATGGGGAGGCGACTCAACCCATCTGCATTAGCATTTTTCTTACCTTCTCGGTACAATATGACATATTCATATGCCCTCAGCAGAACTGCCCATCTCATTATCCTCTGTGAGGCCATCTGAGGGACCGCTTTCATCTCATTTAACAGACTGACCAAGGGCTTGTGATCTGTGCAAATAATAAACTTCCTCCCGTACAGATACTTGTGGAAATACTGTACTCCGAAAATCACAGCCAACCCTTCCTTATCCAGCTGAGAGTAATTTCGTTCAGCTGCCCCAAGGGTGCGAGACGCAAACCCAATAGGTTTTTCCTGCCCATCAGGCATGCGGTGGGCTAATACTGCCCCCACCCCATATGGAGACGCATCACAGGACAGAATCAGCTCTTTCCTTTCATCATAATGCACCAAAACACGATCTGACTGCAGCAGTTCTTTGGATAGCTTGAACACTCGTTCTTGGTCAGGACCCCACACCCACTTTTCATCTTTCCTGAGCAGCTTATGTAGAGGTGCCAACAGAGTAGACAGATTAGGTAAAAACCGATTGTAAAAATTTAGCAATCCCAAATAAGCTTTTAGCTCTGTCACGGACGTGGGTGAAGGAGCTTCTTGAACTGCTTTCACTTTAGCTGGGAGAGGGTGAAGTCCTGTTTTATCTACTTTGTGACCCAGAAAAATGACTTCCTTTTCCAAGAACTGACACTTGCTCCTTTTTAAACGCAGACCCGACTCCTTAAGTCTTTGCAGCACTTGATCCAAAATCTGAATGTGTTCTTTTTCACTTCTACCTGTCAAAATAATATCATCCAGATATACGGCTACATTTGGAATGCCCTGTAACACATTCTCCATGGTCCTCTGAAAAATGGCAGGGCTAGAACTCACTCCAAACGGAAGCCTTGTATATGTGAACAAACCTTTAGGTGTGTTCACTGTAACATACTTCCTGGCCTCCTCATCTAACACTATCTGCTGATATGCATGACTCATGTCTAACTTGGTGTATTTTTCTCCTCCTGACAGGCATGCAATCAAGTCCTCCATCCTAGGAATAGGGTACTGTTCTAATGCAGATACTTTGTTGACTGTTAACTTATAGTCCCCACAAATCCTCACAGTACCATCAGGCTTTAAAATGGGAACGATAGGCGCAGCCCAATCAGAAAATTTCACTGGCTCAATTATCTTCTCCTTTAAGAGCCTCTCTAATTCCTGCTCCACCTTGTGTCTCATAGCAAATGGAACAGAGCGTGGTTTGTAGAACTGAGGATTTGCTTCCTTTTTCACACATATTTTTGCTGAAAACCCTTTCAACTTCCCAAGCTCCTCTTTAAAAACTGTTTCATGTTTTACCAACACTTCCTGAAGTGCCTCCTCCCCCTCTTGCACTCTGTTCACTTTTTCCCAATCAATCTTGAGAGCCTTAATCCAGCCCCTGCCCAACAGACTAGTCCCTGAGCCCTTGACCACCACCACTGCCAGATTTTGCACGCTGCCTCCATGTTGCACCTTCACCTTGGCAGCCCCTAACACTGGTACTGCATGGCCCCCATACGTTTTTAACTTCAAACCACACGTCAACAACTTTGGTCTCTTACTGTCTTTAAACAACCCATCAAAAGATTTTTTTGACATTATGGTGTAACCACAGCCGGTGTCTACTTCATAGGTTACCAGTTTACCGTTTACAACCAACTGAGTCCTTATAGGATCTTCCTTTGGTATTCGAATCTCATCTCTCATGTTGTACATTGTTGTAACACTCTCTGTCAGGTGAAACATGTCATCCTCTTCACTGTCACTCCGGCTGATCTCCCCCTGCATATAATGCGTCTGTTTCGTTTGTCTCCCACTCCCACCTTTGAGTTGCTTGGTCTTTTCTCTGTCCCCCAGTCTCATCCTACAGACCCTTCTGATGTGTCCCATCTTACCACAGTTGTGACATTTCTCTGAGGCAAACCTGCAGTCATTTGCTAGATGATTAGTCCCTCCGCATCTGTAGCACTTTTTAGAGTCCCCCGGCGGACCCTGCTGACTGCCGCTCACAGCCAACACCGGAGCTGCTGTCAGACTTCCTCGTCTGTGATCCCCACTGCTCCGCAGATCCTCCATGTCCCGGCTAGCAGCCTCCATGGCCACAGCCATCTTGAACGCCCTGTCGAAGGTCAATCCTTCTTCAGCCAGTAGTTCCCGCTGAATCCTGTCGTCATTGATGCCGCAGACCAGCCGATCCCTCAACATCACGGTCAAGGTGTCTCCAAAGTTACAGTCCTGCGCCAGCTTCCTCAGTTCAGCCACGTAATCCCCCACACTTTCGCCGTGCTTTCTGTCCCTCGTATTAAATTTCCACCTCTGGGTTATCTCGCTCGGTTTGGGGTGAAAATGGTCCTTCAACAGCCTCACCAACTCCTGGTAGGATCGCTCTCCGGGCTTCACCGGGCTAAGCAGGTTCCTCATCAGCGCGTAGGTCTGCGCTCCCACGCTGCTCAGCAACACCGCCCTCTTTTTAACCGCATCGTCAATCCCATTTGCGATGAAAAAATGGTCCAGAATTTCGCAGTACTCTTCCCAGGACTGCTCCTTGCTGTCAAACTGGACCAACGAACCCACTGTGGCTGCCATCGTCTCCCCCAGTGTCCTCACCGACCTCTCAGCTAGCTTGATAGCCACGTGTTTCCTTGCCTCTCCGCCGCCGCCTGGTTAACTGTAGCAGCTACCACCCCTTGCACACGTCGACCCCCTGATTGACCACTTTTATCCTCGTCGCCATATGTAGTAGCTTGTAGGAATGAAAGACAAGCTCGGGGTTCTCTTCAAGTGTGACTTTATTCTCCAACCATAGCCGGCTCACGCCGTGTACAAAACTGCCGGGAGCTCACTGTCCAGCTTCACTGCTCAACCCCCCCCGGTGTGTCTCAATACTGCCCCCTCTTGGCCTGAACGGCAACATCTCCTGTGGCTATACAACACACTGCATTAGCTGCTTTAGCTTAATATTGGACTGACATAAACCAGACCACACGTTACTATCAGGTCCGTGGTTTATTCTGTCTTGTCTTAATTTCCGTTCGGCAGATACACAAACACAACAAACAATAGTTCCACTTCACTTTATCCAGCAGCTAATTACGCTAACTATGCTAGTTATGCTAATGTGGCTAAAAGTGCTAGCATTGCACGCCGTTCAAAATCTACCACTTCTAATTGCAACATTTTTTCCACAGTAGTTCGCCATTGATGCCCGAGAAGACGATCTATAAAAATCCCTAGGAAGTGTTGGCCTCCTGTCCGGCCTTCGCAGATTCGGGTGGTTCAGGACGTCCAAAAATGAAATGTGCAGTTGGGAAATGAAAAGACACACAAGAGTCTGCATGAATTTTCAAACCTTTTGCAAAAGGGGAGAGGTGGAAAAACACGACCTGTTAGGCTCTGTGGCTGTCCGCTCTCTCTGTCCTCAAGGCAAAAAGGCTTTTTTTATTATTCAGTCAGCGAAGACGAAAGCATACAAAATACGTCATTAGAATGGTGTGTTTTTGTCTAGTCTGCATTGCAGGTGTCGTGGCTCCATAAACACTCCAGTACAGAAAGAAAACAGAGACCAAAAGTCACAAACAAGCCTACTGGTGACCTCGGCACATATTATCTGTTACTGAGGGCAGGAATCAAGCATATTTTCTGCAGTACAATATACATGCATATATAGAATCCATTAAATGCATAATAACAAAAACATAGACAACATAATAGAACCCCTGTAATGCATAATGAAAAGATCATAGAAAATCATATGGAACCCCTGTTCACCTCAACAATACCCCTGTTTGGATCTCCTAAGAGATCCAAAACAATCATGAAATCCCAACAGACATAATCACCCTGGCCCAACTCCCCACAGACCTGAAAAGGCATTTCACAAAACACCACAAAATGTATGACCACACAAATGCTGAAATCACCCAAACAAAGAAAAGTACCACCTGTGGGGACCAAGAGGAGAGTCATCGCACCTGAAAGGCACAACTCAATTATCTCATAAATTCCTGAAAAAGATAGATCATGATGAAGAAGACAGAGAACTGACGATGCAGCTGCTTGGGTCAGCTGGTTCCATCAGAGATGAGAAGAATAAGGAAAAGGAAACAAAGAAGGGGAAGGGAAAGAAGATCCTTCCAGGAAACCGGTTCCCCAGAATCCGCAACAAAAAGGACCTGTGGAAGAGAAACCAGAACAGACATGATGTGTCGAGGAGTTGGAGAAGCCACCTAGAGAGGATGGAGATGCTGTGGATCAAGAAGACAAGAAAGATGACGTATATCAGGACAACCTGGGGGTAGAGGAAGCTGAAACGCTGCTGATGTCACATCGTGAAGATGTGTCACCCTTTGCTGTGCCTGTCTACACGACCCTCATAAACCACAAGCAAAAAGTCAACGTGACCCCAGGTTCTCAAAAAGAAAATCCAAACATACATAGATCACAAGATAAACAACACTCATGTACAGTTACATACAATCAAAACACTCCAAACAGTTCCTGTTAAGAGAAGAGGACCAGTCAGTTCGAATCGATGGTTACGAACGCAAGGTTCAAATGAGTGGGAGGGAAACTCGACCACTCTCTGGTGGGAGGGAAACTCCACCACCTGGATCCTATCCTCTTCTGAATTCGGCAAAAGGTGGGAGGGAAACTCAACCACCTGAGCTGCTCCTCTCTCTTATGTCCCACCACTAGAGCGGCTCCAGCCCTATTCTTGAGGTGGGGGACTTTAGGAGCAAATGATTCCCGTGGCTAGCGACCCGGGGATTTTCTGCCCCTCTGTAGGTTCAGCCTCTGTGGGAAACCGCTGGATCAGGTGCTGCCTGGAGGTCCTGCTGGACCCGTGTCAAAGGGTGCTGTGGTTCATCTGCTGCCGTGCACTGGCTCCAATGAAACCAGGTGCCACCTTGCCCTTGGACCCTCACTGCATGCGACGTTCTCTCCGCAACATGGAAGGGCCCCGTCCAACGTGCCCCCAACCATCTCCGTTTGATGACCTTTATCAGCACCCAGTCCGGACCTGCGTCAGTCTCAGTGGTTACACCTTCTGGTCTCTTCACCGCCTGTTTGGAGAAAACTGATACAAAACTATGGAGAGCATTTTAATTAACAGGGTGAGACATTGTGTTATTTGAGGTTCCCTGAGCATGGAAACCGTGACTGTGGTCCTGTAAAAAGTTCTGTCTGCTACTCATGTGGGTCAAACTCACTCTCTGAATAACTGAGCATGTGATTGACATCAGAGTATATGTTAGTGCGCCAATTCGTTTTAATTTGGTCTGTGCACAGATCTTGCCCAATTTAATTTGAATGTTTGATTTATTCTCTCCACCTTTCCTTGTGACTGTGGGTGTTATACCGTTTCAAGTGAATGTTTCAGGCCTAAAAACCTTCTGCAGGTCCTGGTTTCTGAAATGGATTCCATTGTCAGACCTGACTTTTATGGGAAAATCCTGGCATTGAATGTAGTGGTTAATAGACATTTTATTACTGATTTACTATTTTCTAATTGATTTTAAACTGATTTTCTGTCTCCCTTCTTGGTGGGCCACGCCTCTGGCCACCCTGTAAATGCGTCCAAGCACACCCACACAAAACTGTAACCTCTTCTGGAGGTCACCATGCCTATAATATCAATTATGATCTCTCGCCCTGTCGCTGGTTCCACTGAATACCTCCCTGGTTTTCCTGGTGACGCCCCCCTTTTGTAATCTTACCACCTCATCAAAGCATGGCTCTGGCTCCCACTCTGTTTCTGAAAAGCTCTGCTCCTTCTGCTTCAGGTAATCCTGCTCGGCAACTTCTGCTTTCTGAGCTGATCGGGGACCTGTTAGTCTTTCTGCCTTTCTGACCAGATGCTGACCATTCTGATCTTCCACTGCTGCACATTCTGATCTCAATGCATCCTTGCCATGCCTGAAACAACAACCATCTGTATGCAACTCTTTGCTCCCTGTGGACTGCACATCTGACCTGATTTTTTCCTGTTTTTTTTTTTTTATTTTCCACCTGTTCAGCACACACATGTGGTGTTCCTGTGGTCATGTGGTCTGTGATCCTTTGTGTGTGAATGTGATATTGGGTGCTTCTAAAATTTTGTTCAGAGACAGCGTGAATTCCTGAAATTTTACGTGAGCCACTCCTCCATGTGTGGTCAGTATTTGTAAAGGGTGTCCCGTGATTATGTGCTAGCGAGGTTTGGTTACTCCAAATGTATGTTTGATACAGTTGTGATGTCTCTTATCCATGTTTTCTAACATAACACTTGGTACATAAGTATTACTTCTCCTCCCCCTTTTCTCTGGAACAGAACGCTTTTTGCAAGATCTTCTGTTCCAGAAACATCAAGGAAAAATAGTCTATGATAATCTGGTATTGTCCGCTCAGAGGTCGCAGCCAGGGCCTATTTTATTTTAATTAAAGTACTTTCAGCCTCTGCAACTCAGTGAAGGTCTGACTTAAGGTTCTTCCCATTTTGCTGTCTGACCATGTCATGGAGTGGATGGGTCAATCCTGTTTAATTGGGAACGTAATGTCTGCTGCATCCAGTCAGACCTAAAAATGACAACATCGTCGACCTTCATATGCTTAGGATGAGACGCACAGCTGATCTGTGGGACTGGGAAATAATGTTCTAAGAAATCTACTTGTCTGCAGCACACCTACAATTCTTGCGAACCTTAGACCCTGTGGCCACTATACGGGTAAGAATTACGCCTGTGGCGTTTAAACATGCATTCACTATTTGAGCTGTTACCAAAATTTCATCCACATACTGGATGAGAGTGACGTTGCCTGGCAGGGGACAGTCAGAAGCATCACCTCCAATACTTGATTGAAAATTCCTAATTGAAAACTCTGGGGTTCGTACACCCAGAGTACAAACCCCTGTTGTAAACGCATCTACTGGGTGTCCCACGTAAATGAGAATATGTCTACACTCAGGGTGTAGAGGCAGACCGGGAAAAAGCATTAGTGAGGTCAATGTATGTAACCCAGCAGTGCGAGTGGTCAGTTTGGCCGGGGCTACGTATGGATTAGGATCCGAAACGATTAAAGCGCTCAAAATGTTAGATACGGCATGCGGTGGGCAATTTACCGACCCATCACTTGTGGTGCCCTGAGCCCACAGATGACGTAGCTTTCAGTCAATTAAGGCCTTCGCCGAGGGATGGTGAGTCCGCTCATGACCATGATGGCAAAGTCCCTGAGCGTGTTCTAGGATTGCTTTGTCCTCTCCGCAACCACGATGCCATAAATTTCTGCTATGGGAGAAAACCAGTCTTGGGACACCCGAGTGGGAGTCTAATCCATTTGGGCGGAGGCGTGTTTTAACACTCCGCCTAATTCTTTAGTTTTATGTTTGGGATGCAATGTAAAGGAAACGTGGGGTACTCTGTCAGAAACTACGCCTTGTGAGAGGGTGTGAGCAGAGTGTCTGCTACCAACCCCTCAGAGGCTACATAAATATTTAGTATAGCGATCTGCTATTACTGTCCTTCTGTTGGGCCTTGGTATCAGGTTTTCTCATTTCTATCTTTTAAAAAAAATAATGTGAGGGGTCAGGCGGGGAGGTGTAGGGCTCAAGGCTGGAGATCCAAGGTTTCCACACCAGAAAAGCTGACAGAATACCTTCATGCGCTGTGGTTTCTGGATCGAGCAATCCCCAGTACAAGTCTGCCAGTGGTTCCTCTGTTGGACAAACAAGGTACTGCGCCTCATGAGTGAGTTCATCCGCTAGGCAGTGGAGTATAGTCCCATCTGGTAGAGTGACCTGTAACCCATCCGGGCTGCACAGACTGGTGGCTCCCAGCTTCACCAGCAGGTGACAACCCAAAAATTGAATGGCTCTGTCGGTGAGTGCACAAAGTGGGTGCTCAGAGTCTGTTTGCTGACCTTAGTGTTCAAGGACTTGGTGTATGGCAGAGTCTGTGTCTCATTGTTCTTGAGGATTCCAGAGGTTCCACGCCTCCTGGGATGCCAGTGTATTGCAGGCATTTGGTGAACAGGCCCTTGTCCACGCCCTCTCGGGGTTCCGCCCCTAGGTGGTCCACCTCTGGACCCACGCCATCCACAAGGCTGCCAAAGTTTGTATGGACAGCCTCTAGTCCAATAGCAAGGTTCCTCGCAGTATTAGCACAATCCAGCATCAATCAGTTCCCTGAGTGTACCGCCCCAGAAACCTCCGCCTCTCACCCCACCTCTCCCGGTCATTGTCCCCTAAATCCTGTGGGGCGAGGGCTGGATTGACAGCCGTCACCACCCAAACTGTTCATAGATGAGTTATAGGTTGTAAAAGGAAACCAGGCAAGACCTGGCGGAAATGTACCAGACAAATGAGACTACTGAGCTTCAGTTGTAAGCCTAAGAAATTTTATTTATATATTTAGTTTTATTTTTATCTTCTTACATTTTATTTTTTGATTCATGTACTTATTCATTTTTGCTTTCTGTCTAGCCTCTGCCAGCTGCAACTAAATTAACTGTTTATTGACTTCTGCCAATTTATTGTCTTCCTTTTGACATTAAACATTTAATCCATAATTGTTTCTCGCTTTCAGGTCCATGCATTGTTAATTTGAGTTTGTTAGTTTGAATCATATCATCATACCGAATCATGGTCCGAAGAAACATTAGTTTTTTTAGTTAACACTGTGCAGACATCGTATCCTCTGTTTTTATTGCATGACACCAGCATGCACAGACACTCCTCTACACCATTTGAAACAAATTCAAAACAAAGAGCTCTGACTGCATCTCCCTGGGAAACTCAAGGCTGCAGACCTGCAGCTGTGATGAGAGGCTGAATCTCTTGGATGTGTGTCCAAACAGTATAACTGATTATAATTTTCGAAAGCCCCGTCAGTGGACAGAATGAATGTAAGCATTGTCTGTCCAAACCTCTTTCTTTTGTATTTTATCTATTTATTTTCAGTCTTATTCTAATTATTTGTGTGTCTGGAAAAGCTGGGCGTGAACTAACAGCATTTCTATGCAGTGTAATTCCAGAAAAAGTTTACTAACAAATATCCATATACAGAAATTACACCACCTGTTGTATAATTAAAGATTTAGGAGCCCCTAATAGTGCAACTTTCCATTCATCCAAAGTAGTTGTGTTGTGTTTCTTTTTTATTTATATTTTAGTATGTATGTGTGTGCTGTATGTCCATCACAGTTCATCTCCTCTTCCTGTTTTTTCTGACACCCCTCAGAGGGAAGACGTTGCCTTTTTTCACTGCTCTGTCCCGTCAGATGTCATCAGATCCTCCTTGCTGCGTTTCTTTTGCCTCTGCATACGCTGGTTCCCCAATGACCTCTGACCTCATGCTGTCCCCAGAGCCCCTGCTTCTCTTTATCTACCTTTAGCCATGTCACCAACACAACTCCAATTAAACAAAAATGCAAGTCACACACCCAACTACAAATGTTTTTTTAAAACACAGACAAAGCAAAGCATTATACAGTCCATAACTTTTAACACAATGAAAACCTTTACCCAAAATCACAAAATACAAAACACAACACATAAGTATAACCCTTAAACAAAATAAACCCTTTTAATGAAATGAGTCTGTTAGTGTGTGAATAGTATTAACATTCATGTCCTATCCTTTTGTTCTGTTGTTTTTATTTATTTTATTTTTTTTTTTACACACACCCGGACTTCGTCCGCGCGCCCGATCCACCAGCAGACCCACGCGGGAACGTGCAGCTGCACCTACCTCTCTGTGCAAAACCTCAATCCTCCGCTCCCTTACAAAATAATATTAAAAAATATTCCTATTCTAATCGAGAATTTCAAAACAACATCAGGCTATAAAGAGGAGAGTTTTTTTTTGTTTGTTTTCTAACAATTTAGAATAAAAGTTGTCACAGTTGGTTTAGACATCAGCTGCTCCTCCTTTCCCAGCAGAATTTCCTCTCTGTCTGTTTCTTCCCAGTCTTTTTATTTTTTACTCTACTTTCATGTTGCGTGACCCTCATTGAAGTTTTATCTAACAGATTTTCTGAAATGCTGTGGAAGTCCAAATGGAATTTCTAAAGACCAGTAATAAAACACCTCATCATATGTTCTGCACTTTGCCACCACCCCGCCAGCTGAGACCACCAATTTTAATCCTCCTAAAAAACTGCACCCTCACGCTCCTCTCTGGCCCATCCGGGCCCCAACCATCATCATGAGTTTCCCTGTCGAATTTTCCTCCATATTCTTCTCATCTTATCTACCATCGTTATACTGCGAAGTGTAAAAAGCCAATTTAAGGGCTTACTATTCAACTTTTTGGTGTTTCCGTGTTTATTAATACTATATCTTAAATGCAAATATAATACAAGATTTTTTTCTATTATTAAACTACAATACGTCCGTGTTTATTAATATTACATCCTTATCCAGAGGTTTGTGCTCCTACTCCAGACCCCTGCCTTGTGTTGACACCGTCAGGTTTCCAGCAGCGCTGCTGCTTCAGAGCACAGACTTGGCTTCCACACTCACATACGCAGCCATGCACTCCATTCACACCAAAACCACATAGCAGAACAAACAACACTGCAGAACATATACTAGCCTATACGCGTTTATTTACAACACCATGGTATTTTGTCGCTCAGTCCTACTGGCGATTTTGGTCCCTCACCAATCTTTAGTATCTTGGGACTGTCCAATTTGTTTTTCGCTCAATCTTCAGATTTCTTGCGAGTTTGGTCTCTCACCATAAATTGTTTCTTGAGACTGTCCAATGTGTTTTCGCTCAACCATACGGTATCTTGCGATTTTTTAAAAGCCTCTCAACTTTTGTTCTAATGTTTCTTGAGACTTGCCAATTCGGAATTCGGGGGTCCTCAACTCCCCGGGCCTCCAACCCAGTAAACCAGCCTCCCGTCAGAGAACTGTTGGAGCCACCACCTCAAGGACAATTATTCACTAATTTATTTTATTCCATAAAATTTTAACTTTACTTTTATTCTTAAACTTCACTTCACTTTTATTCTGTACTTCAACTTCACTTTTCACAATGAGCTCTAATTTTCCCAAACGCACAATTCTACTATTTTCTGAGTTACTCACTTTGTGGACATCAGACACTTGATTTGGCTACGCCCAATGCAGAATTTGATTAACAGGTTTCTGCTTACCTTCATAGGGTGCACCCGTGTCGTCAGTCCACTCGTGAGAAACCCTTCATTCAGGCCAAATTCCTCAGGAAAAACCGTCCTCAACCACCCCGTCCGTGCCTCCAAATTGTTGGCCTCCTGTCCGGCCTTCGCAGATTCGGGTGGTTCAGGACGTCCAAAAATGAAATGTGCAGTTGGGAAATGAAAAGACACACAAGAGTCTGCATGAATTTTCAAACCTTTTGCAAAAGGGGAGAGGTGGAAAAACACGACCTGTTAGGCTCTGTGGCTGTCCGCTCTCT
>CM074489.1:2968429-2985267 GCA_037389245.1 Oryzias sinensis | reverse complement strand
ATATATATGTGTGTATATGTGTGTGTATATATGTATGTATATATATATATATATATTAAAACAAAGAAAATGTTTGCATTCTGACGGTTCTGAAAGTGAACCGTGAGGGAACACTTGTATTTCATGTGTTGTTGGCCAGGAGAATGTAAAGCATTCTGTATTTTATAGTTTTACCTAAACAGATTTGCATAAACAATGTTGAATAACACATGAGAAAAGGAGCAAATTTTATGCCTTTTCAAACTTCCTGGCTTTCAGCGCAGGAGCACCATGTTTTCCTGAAGGGCAGACAGAAATACGAGTTAAACAGCCTTCCACTTCATTGTGTTCATTTACTGTCATAAACTCATTAAAAGCTGCAGTTTTGAATCACAAATGTGTCGTGTAAACACAGACGAAGCACTTTCCTACTGTTTCCAACAGCCTTTGTTTGAAAAGTGCACATATTTCCAGCAGGAAGCTGAAGGTGGGAGGACAACAAGCATCTAAAGGAGTGAAGTTGTTGTGGGGGTGGTGTGTATTTACAGTATTATGCTAAACTCAGAGCAGAATAGTAGAGTCAGCCCACAGAAACAGCATTCACACCCTCAATCTTTACTGGAGTTCAGCATGTGTGAAGAAACGCAGGACTAGTACTTTGACTCCATCTTCTCATCCATCAGCAGCTCCCTGAACAGCGTTGGAGTTCTGCTTTTATACTCAAGACTGGCTCAGGACCGTTACAGCTTATGTTGAGTTCAGACAAAGAGAATTTATTCAGGAAAGACTTGAAATGTCCATGAAAGCTCATTCCTCAATGCCTTAGTCACATGCACCCACAGGGAGTTGACCTGTATGGGTGCTGTGGGTCTTTGGGGTTTCCGGGTCTGTAGCGGGTCGTATTGGAGCGGCTGCATCTTAAGGGAAGCGCAGGTGTGTCTTGCAGTTCCCTTGAGGCTTGTACGGCCACATCAAACGATATCATGAAAATAGAACGTACCATTGTCGTGTGTGTGGTAAATGTATCATGAAGTATTCATAAGGATAATGGAAGTTACATACACTTATGACATATGGGGGATGCTGTCGTACGCCGTACTTACGCAACACTCTAGTCGTCAGTAAGGTGTTAGTGGCTCCTTACTGACTGCACACAAATGCTGCATGCACAGAGTGTGCACGTAATATGCAAGTGCCTGTAGGACGCCCGTAGGATGTGCACACCGTCTTCACTGATTGTCTCATTTCTTCCTTTCTGACAGTCAGGCCACACTTATCACGTGCTCAGCACTAATGGGTTCCTTGGACAGTGAACAGGGTATGAGGAGGTTGGAGAAAAATAAGATCATCACATGCCTGCTTCTCACCTGCTTCTCATTTACTAAAGCCTTAGTCACAACTGCCCTTACAGGTGGATACTGACTGTCTGCGGGTGAAAAATGCGCTCCTCTGTAAAGAGCATGTAGGTGGCACATAGGAAATGTAAAAAATCCAGACCGTTTGGTGAACCTGTAAGGTGAAAACGTTTCAGAACATTTTTTTTCTACAGGTATGCTGCAGGTTTCAGGTTTTAGTGAACATTTATAAGACGTAAGGGGAGACGCAGGCGTGTCGTACAGATTTTTTCCTTTTATAAACCCCCCGAACCCTGATCCCATTCAGTGCTGTTGATGTGGTAATTGTGGGCTCCTTGCTGCATCCTGACAGTCAGAAATGAGGAAGGCCCGTGGCATGTGCATGTCTGAGTCATCTGTAAAATTAAAGATTCGTGTGGGCCTCCAGCGTGCTCCTTACTGGTTTTTCCTGTTTTTCCTCTGCATACTTTTAAGTTGGTCCTAAAAATGAATGGATGGATGGATGGAATTCATGTGACATGAAGGTGAACTCATTTTATTTCAGTTTTGCCATAGAGCCGAAGTCACAATTATCGGGATCTTAAGGCACTTCACAGATAGCGAAAACAGCAGAATGATCTTTATCAATATGAATTCTTATCATTTAACTCAGTCCACATCATTACTATAATCCCAATTTTTTTATTAGTTTCATAACTGATCAACATGGAGGGGATTTTAGTACCCCCCCCCCCCCCCATTGTTAGAAAGCCAAAGCCCCACATGTCCATGTTTGAAGTTGTACTTTGAAATAATATCCGGTGAAAAGTATTTGCTCTTAAAAAGTTGAGGTCGGAGCGAAGGGAGCTGTGATTTGTTTTGTCTTCTAACGGTGTTGAGCAGCAACACTTTCACCTTTAGCATTCAGGATACAATTACAGCCTGGTGAGTTCACCAGTTAATCAGTGCACCCTCAAGACAGTCTCTCTACTTCAATGCAAAACCTTACAGCAGAAATGGATCCAGTTCCAGCTGCTTTCCAGCTGTTTGCTCTCATCTCCTGAAGTTGGACCCTTATGCAAAAAATACCAAATTCAAGAACTTCTCTAGAGCTTGTTCACAAAATGTGTTACAGGCCGGTTTTCAAACAATGGAAGAAGCAGTTTATATTGTCTTGTAAATATCTGAGTGTGTGGATTAATAATAAACTGTCCCGTAAATCTCACATTGAACATCACCTGCTCTGCTGGGCTTTTATCATAGAATCGAACCCTTGTATGAAGAGAATACTAGTTCAGATCACTTCCCTCCCAGTTCTAGACTGTGGGGACATTCTGTATATGAATGCTGCCATTTCAACTTCCACAAGTGGGGCTCAGTTTTATCACAGCGCCTTTCACTTCAGCACCAACTCTGCCTAAAAGCATAGGACCGGCAGTGTGGGCTTTACTCTCTGCTATTGTGACTCTCACTCAATCTTAGCTTTGGCTAGTCTTCATCAATAAGGTCATCCTGGGTAAACTTCCCTCATACTTGTGCCATCTCCTGTTTCCATTAAAGGTTTAGCATTAGCGTTTTAGAGATTAGTGTTTTAGGTTAGCGACGGTGTTCTATAGGTTAGTGCAGTGTTTTTCAACAAGTGTACCGAGGCACACTAGTGTGCCGTGAGATATGGTCATGTGTACCGTGGGAAAGTATTCATCCAAACAGAACCTGATAAAACACTGAGTAGTTAGGAATATGAAAGATCATAAAGTACTTTTTTCTTTGTGTTTATTTGATTCTATTAAAGACATTTTGATAAGAATGACGGTACCGCGATCTAGCCGTAGCTACAGCTGTATTAGGAAAAGTCCCGCCCCTTTACCGTCTCCACCAATCATTCTTGGAGCCCTAATTACACGTCATCAGTCTGACCAATCAGAAGTGGTTAAAGTCTTCACTTCCTTGTTCTGATTCTGCTCATAAAGTCTCTCAGTTCCAACAAAAATACCAGCTAAAGCTCGTCTTTAGCGGTGTAGCTTTCCACAGAATCTGTTGTCAGACCGTGGAACAAGTGAACAAAACAATGAAGCTCAGAGACGCGAGTCTGTCTGCCATCACTACGTCTCCCATGATGCATTGGGTTAAAGTGACAGCGTCTCAGCGTACAATGAGTCTTCCCTGTTAAACGTCTTGACACCACAACGAACACACATTAACCCTTGTTCTTTCCTAGGCACTTTAACATTGGGAGTGGGGTCATCTAGACCCACTAGACAGAGCTCTGAACCTTTTTTCTACAATGAACTGTGATCTTCACTGGTGTCCATGGATTACATGAAATCTTTCCATCTTTATCCACCTTTGTCATGGTAGGGAGAACACGTCAATGTAAGGGGGGGGTCATCTAAGATAGCACAAGGGATAATGCTGTTCGAGCAATCTGTTGTTTGAAATCAAATCTTCTCCTATTAGTTTCATCAATAATAAACCTGACTTGTTGAAAAGTTAATTTGTATGATCTCTAAATTTAGCTGTGTCAATAATTCAAATGGCTCTCTTTTGTAATAGAATTAAGGGCACTATATTAGTTTCATATGTATTTCCCCAAACTTCAGTAGAATATGTAAAATGAGGTAAAAACCAAAGGGCAAAATAACATGTTCAGAACAAAAAGGCTCATGGTTCCTATATTTTTACATACAATACATGAGATGTCCATGTTCATTTGTCGTCCAACAACAACCCCTAACAATTTAAATTCAGACACCTGTTCTATGTTTATGTTGTCAATGGACAAAGTCACTTCTGTTTTTTCTTTATTACCAAACACCATAAACTTTGTTTTTGTTAAATTCAAAGATCGTTTATTGTAGTCAAACCACATTTTGAGTTTTATCATTTCCATTTAGTTACTTTTAGCTAAAGTTTTCTGATTATCCCCAGAGCAGAAAAAGTTAGTATCATCGGCAAATAAAACAAACTGTAACAACTTAGAAATATCACAAATATAATTTATATATAAAATAAAAAGTTTAGGTCCTACAATTGAGCCTTGTGGGAGTCCACAGATAATATTCATGAGGTCAGACTTATTACCTCCAAACTGCACATATTGTTGTCTGTTTTGTAAATAACTGGTGAGCCAGTTCAGGGCGATTCCTCTAACCCCATATGCATATAATTTAGAAATCAGGATAGAATGATCTATGGTGTCAAAGGTCTTCTTTAAATCAATGAAAACTCCTATTGTGTATTTCTTTTTGTTAATTGCTGTTGAAATGTCTTCAACTATTTTCAAAGTTTGTTAAAAAACAACTTTTTTAAAAGTTTTGAAAAATGGGAAAGTAATGATACTGGTCTGTAATTATTACAAGTATGTCTGTCTCCATTAAAAAAAGGAATAACTTTAGCTATTTTCATCCTCTCAGGAAAAATTCCCAATTTAAGTGAAAGATTAAATATATGATGTAGTGGTTTTACAACACAATCTATGCTCATTTTGATTATTTTCATGTTAATCCCGTCACTTTCCTTTGAGGTCTTGTTTTTTAGTTTGTATACTGTTGTCAAAATGTCATTTTCAGTCACATCAGATAAATACATAGATTGGGAAATCCAATTTTTATTTTTACAAACATCTTTTGATTGTATATTGCATGTAATATTTTCTGCTAGGTTAGGTCCTATATTTACAAAAAATGAATTGAATTCATTTGCCATGTCTTCTTGCTTTTTAATGACCACATTGTCTTTAAGGAAGAAGTGAGGTAGTTCTATATTGATCCTGACTTATTTCCTATGACCTTATTCAGAATATTCCAAATAGTCTTTAAGTTAAGTTTATTTACATACAGAATCCAATGATAATATTTCTTCTCAGCTTGTCTCAATACATTTGTTAACTTGTTTTTGTAATTCTTGTGTTTTCCAGCTGCTGCTGTTCTTAAGTTTAAAAAGTCCTTTTAGAGTTTGTTTTTCTTTTTATAAGCATTCTGTAAGCCCTTTGTTATCCAGGATTTTCTGTTATGTTTAGATTTAGGTCTACCTAAAACTTCTGGACAGTGTCTGCTGTAAAGGTCTAAATAAAAGTGTTTACAGTTTCATTATTCCTTATTCTTTTATATATTTGGTGGATTTCTGCTGACTTTTGTGGCAATCTAAACTTAAATATACAGTCAGGACCAAAAATATTTGGACAGAGACACATTCTTTCTAATTTAGTTTCTGTACATTACCACAGTGAATTTTAAATAAAACAACTCAGATGCCATTCAAGTGCAGACTTTCAGCTTTTATACCATGGGTTGAACAAAAAGATTGCATAAAAATGTGAAAAACTGAAGCATTTTTTAAACACAATCCCCCTTTTTCGATCAGAATACAGAGCCAAACGTTTCCACAGACGCTAAAGGTCCATTTGCATCTGATCCACAACAGTAAGAAACATCTGGTTTGCACATCATTTCAATTACTAGTGTAGCAGATATGGTAAAAAATTTCATAGTCAGTTACAGTGTGTACATAATTTTATAAAATGTATGACAATCCATACTGCTCAACAAATTCTGCAAACACTTATTTATTGACTATATATGTGCTTTTTTTAGGATTACAAACACAGAAACACCTCCATCCATTACAGCGGCTTCAGTGGATGAAGAACTGCCCTCTGACCCACTAACTGCCCCTTATCCATGACTGACAGGAATCCAACACATGTGGTTTCCAGAGGAGGAATTTAGGTTCCATCCACCTTTGTTTTTCCCAGGAATGACAATGATGGAGGAAGCTGCCATCAGCAGGACTTCAAATACACTTTAGTTAGTGAAGAAGAGGTGAAAGGAACATGGTTTGTGTACTCGGAAAAAAATAATAGGCTTTTGTGTTTTATGCTGAAAATTTATTGTCCAGAAAGAAAATGAGTTTAAAAAACCCTGGATTTAATGTCTGGAAGCATGCCAGTTCTTTGATCACCTCACATGACAGTAAAACATATCCACTGCATGAAAACTTGGAAAGAATTAGCTGGAAGGATAAAAAAGATGATCAAAATGTTCCTAAGATCATCCATGGATCAAGGTAGGCTATCTGGTTTGGTAGTTATAACCGTAAACCACACAACAGCTGAGACACTAACATATGAGAATTTGATTGATGACTTTGCCGTATTAAGAAAAAACCGGCACATTTTTAGTTTCTACTATGAAAAGCAGACCAAGTCCATAGTTTAAAACATAGTTTAAACTGAATTTTCAATTCGGTTTAACTTATTTAGCCCAATATTACAGCTATAGTCCTCTCAATGGGCTTTAAGTTGCACTAGTTGTAGATAGTTTTTATAATGGAGGTCATTTTAAGCCTCAAGCAAACGTGTGGTGTTATCCTTGTAAGAGCTATTGTTACTTTTAGTATTTTTATATTATCAGGTATAAAGCTTGATAATTCATGCTAATGATTTCAAACCTTAAGCCACACTTTGTTTTGTTAGTTCGCTTTCTTGCTTTTTTTATGTGACTCTTGCCATCTTACACCAAAGGCCGACTTACACCCCCCCAGTTTATTTTCAATTTCTTTACGTCACCTATTTTCGCCCCCCTTCCCTGAAGAGACGACAAGAATGTGCTGGTTCTCTGCGAGGAGATCAGACACTGACAACCATCCAAACACACCTGCATCACTCCAAGAACACTAGTCAAATATTTCCTCATAATTCTTCTTTCCCATCAGTGAGGATAACTCAGAAAATGCTGTCACTTCTTGTGACAATATGAAATCCCAAACACACAGCAGAAGACATGAGGTTGACAAACAGCAGCAGACAATCGGTGAATCAAATGAATGAATCACATCTTGGTTTTTCTGCACTTTACTGTCGGTGGAGGCAGACCTACTGCAGCAGTTTGTGATCTCATGAAACACATCTGAAGAAAAAAGGGGCACAGCTACATTCATGTTTTTTCCCCAAAATATTTTATTAACATATTAATAAATGATCCCGCCGAAAGATACATTTGATCATTTTTGTCTATACAAGATTTGACCGTGTCACATCGAAAAAATGAAACATCAGACACGGAACAAACCAACCCTCTTACTCCACTGCATCTAAGCATAAACATAGAGAGAAAAAAATGGGCTTGAAAATAATATAATAATAGATTTTAGGCATTTAGAAGATTTCCAGTGTTACAACAAGCAATGTCCTGCAAATATAGATGTGAATAGTAGGATTTCTTTTTGTGTACGATTAAAAGAAAACGAGGGTTCTGGAACACCAAATATTGCAATAGGTAGACAAGTTTGCACATTTACTTTGAGAACAACTGAAACAACAGAAAAATAATCAGTCCAAAAAGAAGGAACATGTGACTGAGGTGACATGGTGATCCCTGACATCTGTCACATCTGTCTTCCACCTTCTGGTCAATTTTAGAAAGACTGTTTTTTGAAAAATGTAACGTGTGTAGGAACTTTAATTGTGACCTTCATCAATGTTTAACACATAAGTCTGACCCAGTGATAGTGTTGGTGAATGAAATAGTGTTTTGATGACCTGTACATACAGTGTAGGAAACTTGAGCTCTCTTGCCAAAAAGACTTAGTAGTTTGTGGTAAAACCCTTATAATCAGCACAGAGGTTTCTTGTAGTTGATGAGCAGGTTTTTGCACACATCAAGAGGAATTTTGGTCCACTCTTCTCTACAAATGTCTCTAAATGATTACGATTTGGTGGCTGTTGCCTAGCAGCTCTGAGCTTCAGCTCTCTCTATAGGTTTTCTATAGCAGTGTTTTTCAACCAGTGTGCCATGGGAGATGGTCAGGTGTCCATGGGAAATTATCCATTTTCACTGATCTAAAAAGATCTAACCATCTCCAGGATTTCAGCTCTGTCTTCAACCAAACAGGCCCTGATAAAACACTGAGTAGTTAGGAATATGAAAGATCATAAAATACTTTTTTCTTTGTGCTTATTTGATTCTATTAATTGATACTTTATGTATCCCACAATAGGGAAATTCTTCTCGGCATTTGACCCATCCCCTGGGGGCCTGCAGCTGAACCGTAGCGTTAAGGGCCCTCACTGGCTGATGTTCATTGCTCGCCATTGATATGGTAATTGCCCAGTACCATTGTTTATTCCTCTCCGGGAATCTAACTCTGGATTCCTGCACGGTAGCCTCTCACCTAACCAACCGAGCTACCCAGCCGCTAAAGACACTTTGATAAGAATGATGTACCGTGATTTAGCCGTAGCTTCAGCTCTGTTTTCTGAAAAGTCCCGCCCCTTTAACTGTCTCCACCAATCATTCTTGGAGCCCTAATCACACGTCATCAGTCTGACCAATCAGAAGTGGTTAAAGTCTTCACTTCCTTGTTCTGATTCTGCTCATAAAGTCTCTCAGTTCCAACAAAAATACCAGCTAAAGCTCGTCTTTAGCTGTGTAGCTTTCCACAGAATCCGGTGTCAGACCGTGGAACAAGTGAACAAAACAATTAAGCTCAGAGAAGAGAGTCTGTCTGCCATCACTACATCTCCCATGATGCATTGGGTTAAAGTGACAGCGTCTCAGCGTAGAATGAGTCTTCCCTGTTAAATGTCTTGAAACCACAGTGAACACACATCAAACAGTTTTAAATGTTCTTGATGAAATCAGAGGTCAACAGTTTAGTTCTCCTTCAAGGTTTTTGTTTCTTAACAGCCAAACATCCCAGAGTTTGGTCCAAGTCATCTTTCTAACTCAAACACCTTTCTAAGAACGTCTGGATTATTTTAGATGTTAAACTTAAGAAGAAGTAAGAACAACATTTAAGAAACAGGATTAAGGTGAAGTGGCCAACAGACACAATTTAACTAAATTGAAATAATTTATTCATCTAAAAAGAAATAAAACATTTTTGTTAAAGTTTTCAAAGACTTCATCTGTGATTAAGACAAAAGAAAAACTAATAAAACTTCAACATGTTCCCTTTTTGTGTAGCTACAGAAAACATAAATATAATGTTAGTCTTTTTGTGTAAATTTTATCAAACATATTGTGATCACAGTGTTCAAAGCAGTTTCTTTTGCACCTACATATAAAAAAAATCACCATTTACAAAGAATATATTTGTTTTTTGTGAGGTTACATAAAATTGCATTGTAATAAACTGGAGGGAAAAACAACTACCAGGGTAAAATTTCAAATAATTTACTTGAAAATATTTACTGAAAACTAACATCACTTTTATTACAAATTTTAGAAAAAAACAGCTGCAACTTCCAGCTTTTCTGCCACAATTATCAGAAAAATGCATGTGAGATTGGAGGGACTGTACATTAATACAGACTATAGAATTTCTCCTTTTTTAATTGTGGTGTGCCGCGGGATTTTTGTCAAGGTTAAAGTGTGCCTTGGCTCAAAAAAGGTTAAAAAAAAAAACTGGCTTTGAGGATGAACTGACTTTCACATTTTTTTTCATGTTGCACATTTCATTGTTCGATGTACAATAAAGTGTTTATTTCAACGTTGTGTAGAGGACTTGATGGATCAGTTAAAACACTGAGACATTGATACAAAGTTTATTTTTTCATAATTGTCTCTGCTTTTTCAGGGCTGCTATATTGTGTGGTTGAATGTGCTGCAGATGATGAGGAAGGTGTTCCATCCATGGCAGGAATATGAAGAATACTCCAGGTTTTGGCTGAACTACATAAATTAATTGTGGGGTAGGAAACTAAAATTGGTCCACATCTGCAGTCATTTGTCCCCCAGCTCCCCCAGGAAGGAGATGTCACCAAAGAGTAGAAATATGGTGATTCCTGGGCTGAGTCAGCAGCCTGACATCCCAGCAGAGGAAGAGGAGAGGGGCATCGCGCAGGAAACTGCTGCGTATTTATTTTGAAAAGCTGCTGAAGCTTTAATCTGTGGACCTCGGCAGGGCGGAGTAATGTCTTCTTGCCACCAAGTTGGAGCTTCGGAATCTCGTTTATGCCTCCCTGAGACACAGATGCTAATCCATCTTCATCAGTTCCGCCTGCAGCTCTGTGTGCAAACCTCCTCTGAAGGGAGTTCCTGCAGACGCAGCTTCCCTCCCCGCCACACGCTGATCCAAACAAAATCACCCCCCCCCCCACCACACACACTTAGAGTTTTCATAGGAAAAAGGAAAAACATCAGAAAGATCTTTAAAACCAGAAAGTCCATTTAGTTCGTGTGTGGGTTGCTGCCAGACAAATGTTTATTAACTAAACATAGCAGCTTTTGTCATTTTGGACCACAAAGCACATTTACAGACAGAAAGGCTGGACTTTCAAAAACTCAGCTTTTACAGAGAAAACCGATGGTCTTATTTTGTTCTCCAGGTCAAACACCTTCCTGACACAGAAAGCATTTAGTCTAATCTGTGGGTGAATTATATAAAAGGCCGGATTATACCTCATGGCAATCAGCCATCACGTCAGTCGCGTCCACAATCCTGCGGTCTCGTTCATACTCTCGTTGGCTGGATTTGCTTGCGACGGTCTGCGAGAACTGCAATGAACTTCTGGTGGCATTCATCCCTTTCAAGCGATGCAATGGCTCTCAGCATTTATTTTTTAACTCTGAGGACATATTGCCCAGACACTAGCTCCATCTGCGAAGCACAGGTACATGAAAGGCAGAGGAGGAAGGGGTGTGTTCATCTTCATATGCAGATGACATATTACTGTTTTTAAATAACTCATGTTCTGTAAATGAAACAGCAACAATTATTAATGAATTCTCCTTCATATCAGACTACTCCATTAATTGGAATAAATCTGTTTTATTACCACTGAACAGTAATGTGGAGCAAAGACTCACAATACCAGTCAAATCAGGCAATATCAAATATCTAGGTATTTATTTTTCCCCAAAATTATCAGAACTGGTGCAGCTAAACTACACCCCATTACTGAAAAGCATACAGGACGATCTAACCCGCTGGGTTAACCTGCCTCTGTCCCTCATGGGCAAGGTAGCCATGGTTGAAATGAAAATCTTACCTAAAGTTATTTATCTCTTCTCAATGATTCCCACACAACCGCCACTAAAATGGTTCAAAACATTAGACTCATCCATATCAAGCTTTCTATGGAACAATAAACCTGCAAGAATCAGTTTAAAAACATTAAAATCTGCAAAAAGCTGTGGAGGCCTAGAATAACCTAACTTCTACAAGTACTTTCTTGCAAATAGATTACAATTAGGCCTGCACAATATACCTCAAATTTATCGTTATCGCAATATCCAGCTCTGCAATATGCATATCGCAAAAGACGGCGAATATCGCAATAAATCGCAAACCCAAAATGTGTTTCAAACAATCTTCTAACAGCTTGAAGCATTTAACGAATCAAATAAATCCTTTTATGACTTGACCAATCAGATGGACGCCTTCCCATTGTTGACCAATCAGATGGAGGCCTATTATGTTAGATGTTTGTCCCCCATGTCGATGAGGGTCATTTGGAGTATAATTTTAAACTGTTGCAATGAAATGGGAATGATGTTTTTTTTTTTTTACTTGTTTATTTACCGCAAATTATATCGTTATCGCAATATTGATCACTAATATCGCATATCACAAGTTTTCCTCATATCGTGCAGCCCTAATTACAATATATCTTAAAATGGTTAAAAAATAATCCAGAAATCAACTCATGGTTAGACTTGGAACAGGCGTTATGTGGAAAGATCAACCTGTCAGATCTACCATTTATTAGCCAAACAGTTAAAAAACAGGATTGTTTCCAAACTATTAATATAAACGCCACTTTTAACAGCCTGGTGGGAATTTCTCAAAATATTAAAATCATCAATTCAACCATGCAAAATGACACCCATCTGGAACAACCCGGACATCCTTATAAACAAAATTTTTACACTTCCCAGCCTGGCAAACTGGAGGTGAAACACTACTAGAGCACTTAATTATTGATAAAAGATTCATAACCCCCCAGGAACTTCAAGACAAACATGGAATAAATAACTTCTTGGAATATCAACAACTTAAATCAAGTATTACTAAAAAGTTTAAATGGAGAGACAACGATTTAAAGCTGCCAGAGGTAGTTACCTCTCTGATTAATTTTTCAATGAATAAAACTCTCTCTAAAATATACAAACTCTTGTGCAATTTAGATAATAATATTTCTCTTCTAATAACAAAATGGGATGCAGATTTGAGCATCATCACAGATGAAAGCTTCTGGTCAGTACTTTGTCTAAACACCTTTAAACTAACAAAAAGTCCAAATCTGCAGCTAATCCAATTCAAAACTCTTCACAGGATTTACTACACTGGACAGAGGATGTTCAAGATGGGTTTCAGTGACTCAGACATTTGCGAGCACTGTAACCTACAGTAACCTACCCGACAGTTACATGCATGCACTGTGGTTCTGCCCGCCTGTCCAGGCTCTCTGGCAGCAGGTATGTGCCGATCTATCAGTCTGGTTTAAGGTTTTAATTAGAGGTAAGATCTTAAACCCCGAGCCTGAGTCAGAACCCGACCGTCGGCTGTACATTTTGGGTGGTTGTCTATCTGTATTATGAAACGCTGTCCAATCAGTTTGGCTGCATTCACCTGGATCTGCGCAGACAGTCTGTCTCTGAACACCTCAGAATTCATTGGGCTGCTTCTGTCCTGTGTCACGTCATCAATAAGCACTAGTGTTCCAGTGCCACTAGCAGCCATGCATCTATCTAATCTAGCCTTCCTATTATTGAGGCTTATGAGTGGCTTGCATCTTGCAGCGTACCCTCTGTATCTACTTTCATGCAGTCTTCTTCTTATGGTAGACTTGGATATTGATCCGCCTACCTCCTGGAGAGTGTTGTTCACTTGGTTGGTTGTTGTGATCGGGTTCCTCTTTACCATGGAAATGATTCTGCCATCATCTACCACTGTTGTCTTCCGTGGACGTCCAGGGGGGTATTCCAGGAAGCATGTTTAAACTAGCCTGACTTTAAGCCTGAACTCTGGCTGAAATCCGCCTGAACTTGCTTACTCGGGATATGTCGGTTCCAAAAGACCGGATATGAGTTGGCGTAATTACGCTCGACTTGGTAACCCTGGGTTAATGGGCGTGCAAGGCAGGTACATAAAGACATTCTCAATGGATCGCCGATTTCTGGAGTCACCATGAAAACGCGTGGTGAAAAAAAAGAAGACGCTGTACTTCAGTGAGACGGAGTCTGAGGTTTAATGACGGCGTATGAAGATTACACGTCCATAAAAAAAGTAACACGGCTGCATCATCAAAAAAAAAGAGTTTCTGCGTGTAGAAAAAGAGCAGACAAAGTAACCGCACGAGTTTCTGATCTCATTTCTATTTTCCTTGTGACGCACATACATATATAACTCATCCAATTTTGCCAACTTAAATGAATTACTTCTATTGGTAACAAAAAATTTAGTTAAATTTATTCAACTTAATTTCTTACGTCTATAAAACTCAATAATTGTTTATACAACTCAAATTTACGTATTTATCTAACTAAATGTCATATTACTCTAATTCAATTAATATTTTTTTCCATCTTAATTAATTACATTTCTTGATCTCTCAAATGCCTAAGTTTGAGCCGGCAGATATACTCATTAATATAACAATAAAAAAGACGGGGGGAATAATGCTCGGAGTGCAAAAATCCGCTAAAGAATTTACCTTGATTGTCATTCCAATTTCAAGCCGTAGGGGTGCTATATAAACTAACCATCCTCTCCTTCACTCTCACTCATGGAGCAGACACGTACGCTCAGTACGGCAAAATAACTCGGCGAAACATGGCAAAACACAGTAAAACAGCTAAATAACTAAACACATTTGGTCAAAAACCCACACCTAAACCCAAATCCGTCCAGACAGGCAAAGGGAATGATATCCCACAATCCTTTGCGGTGCCGCTCTAACAGCAGCACCAAAGTTACACCTTCTTAATTGAATTACTTTGAATGAAAGGAAAATAACTGTCTGAAAACTATGTGTAATTTTTAAACCGACTTACAAAGAAATGATTTATTTTAACTGAAACAAATAATAAAGTTAGATCAAAGTAAAAAAATTTTTTTTCCAGCATCCATACGTGGTCTTATCACCCTCTCACGGTAGAAAAAGTATTATCTGAGCTTCTTCATCCACTAAATCATCTTCAAATGGACACGCCATGCTGCTTCACCTCTCTGTAAACAAACTAAGCTTCAACTAAACCTGCTCCCGACCAGGTTATGTTCAGAACATGAGTTGCCATGGCAACTTGACCTACCGTGAAACATACCTCCATTTCTGGAACCGAAAACTGAGGTTATCAACTTCCTTAGCCTCAAACTTACCGTGAGAGCTAGCATAACCTGCTTTCTGGAATACCCCCCAGGTCTTCACTAGTGCTTTCTTTCTTTCTCAGGGTGTACCACACTGTTGATGTTGCTACTCCTACTACTGTAGTAATTTCTGGCATGGTTTTTCTGTTTTCTCAGCTTAATGATGGCTCCTTTCACCTGCATGGAGAGCTCCTTTGACTGCATGTTGTCTGTTCACAGCAAAATCTTCCAAATGCAATCACAAGTCCTCTAATCAACTC
Organism: Oryzias sinensis; assembly: GCA_037389245.1. Taxonomy (NCBI): domain Eukaryota; kingdom Metazoa; phylum Chordata; class Actinopteri; order Beloniformes; family Adrianichthyidae; genus Oryzias; species Oryzias sinensis. The sequence continues at coordinate 2,970,383 of CM074489.1, read as the reverse complement.
CAGGCCTTTTATCTGCTTCACTCATGATGACCTAACAAGGGAATTGCTTTGGTTTCTGAAATTTTGTTTTGTTTTCTAAAATGTAATACTGCTTTTATACATTTAAAAATATATATATAATTGTCATGATCTTAAAAATGTTTTTGTGATTTGGTGACTGATTCGCACGTCAGAGCCACAATGGAGAGTTTAAAACGACTAAAAAGGGGTTCATTTTTTAAACTCCTGTCCATTGACTGTTTTCTATTTTGGGACCCCTCCCTCTTCCTCGGACAGGGCCGCTTCCGCAAGCTGTTCCTGGCTCCAGTCTGCTTCCATCCTAAAATTTGTTTTTATTGACAATTTTAACCTTTTTTTTAACCTTTTCCCAATGTTAAAAGTGCCTAGGATAGCACAAGGGTTACTGATTCCCCTCCAAATCATGTTGCCCCCTCCCAGTCTATCCCATTAAGACTATTATCACAGTCAGGTCTTCTATGAGGGGAAGTGATGGGAGAAAACCAAACATCAACTGCCTTTGTCCACTAAAATAAGCACCAAAACCTGAGGAAGCAGCTTCCACAACCACTCCACCCCCCTCTTTTAACATGGCACTTTTTAACATTCGATCTTTGTCCAACAAAAAGTTTATGATTAATGGTTTTATCCTTATGGTTATACTGCCTTCTGTATCTTTTCCATACTCTTCCAATATGCATTACTGGCTCTTTTTTTCAGCAACTAGACTCTCTTATATCTTCCTATATATGGCAGGGTATACGACCTCGTCTAAATAAAATCTACCTCCAAAAAACTAAAATAGAAGGGGGGCTTGCCCTGCCAAATTTTCACTTCTGTTACTGGGCATCCAATATAAGAAATATTGTAAATTGGTCTTTCTACCATGACCACTCAGATTGTCCTAACTGGATAACGCTCGAGCTCTGCCAAGACAACAATCTCTCGCTTCTGACCTTTGTTGGCTCTGGTTTGCCTTTACGTTTCATTGCATTTCTTAACAACCCTGTAGTTAAACACACACTGAAGATATGGTCTCAATTTAGAAAACAGTTTGGCCTGCACAGTTTCTCCATTTGGAGTCCTATTGCCATTAATCACCATTTTAAGCCATCTACTATGGATTCAGGTTTCCTGCGGTGGCATCACAGCGGTATCACTCGCTTTAAAGATCTAATTATAGAGGTTACCTTTGCCTCATTTGCTCAACTGAAAGAGAAATTTGAAGGGTGGTGGTGTGTGACGTCTTTTGTCGTTACCTTCAAGTACGTCATTTCTTTGTTTCGCAACTACCAAAATTCTCAACTACCCCAGAAACAGAAATAACTGACAAGATTTTTTCACTAAATCCATCCAGGAGGGGTCTTCTTTCTAAACTATATAACATTATGTTGAACCTCAACGCTACTTGACTCCTGAAATGGTCGAAAAATGTATTACATCTGTTCGCCTGTGTTACCAGCCCCCTGCGACCTCATCGTAGAAAGTTTTAACAGTAATTTAAAATCCAGTCTGAATTCAGTTGCTCCAACAAAATATAAAAAATAAGGATCAAACCAACACCCCCTTGGAGAACTGAGGAAATTAAACATTTGAAGAGACGTTGTAGATCTGCCGAAAGACTTAGGAGAGAACACAAACTTGAAATAAACTATCAACTATACCAAAACCAACTAAAACTATATAATCAAAACAGACAAGAAATTCATACTTTGCGAACATCATCTCTTTAAATAAAAATAACCCCAGAGTCCTCTTCACCACAATTGAGTCTTTGATAAACTCAAATGTGAATAAAAACACAATGCCAGCTTCCCTCTCATTATGTGAGGACTTTGCAGACCACTTTAGGAGCAAGATCAAAACTGTCAGATCCAATACAACGAACATATAATACAATAACAGAAAAGCCTTTTTATTGGAAATGATGGCTTGATTTTACCTGAGGAAGCACTGG
>CM074489.1:2934699-2967929 GCA_037389245.1 Oryzias sinensis | reverse complement strand
TGGGGGTCAACCAATCAGAGTTCAGAAGATGAACGCGCTCATACACCTTTTGATCCTGGACCGGTCCGCTGCATTACCATGGCGCACCAAGCTGGGGTAAGTTGCCTTGGTCTGCCTGACTAATCATTGTGTTTTCACGATCGTTGTTTGCCTTAAGACTTTATAAATTGACACCGACCAAATTTTATAAACTATTACTCTGATCTTCGGTGGTTTGTATGAAAGTCGGCGGCGGCTAGCTGGGTTGAAAGCCGGTCGAGTACATCAAAGCTCGGCAGTCAGGCTCTCTGCCTGAATTCCCACTAACCCATAGTTACTAAAAACTTACTAAAAAGGACATCATGAATATCACAGCTCTATGGCTTTGCTGTTTATGTGCAAACAATGTGAGGGCCGCTCTGGGCACACAGGTGATAACTAATCCAGCCACTTTGCTGCCACTGGTAAGACTGGTGTCATGGTTGTACAAAACAGTTCTCCACCCCTTGCCAGTACAAAAAATGAAGGAAAAGATGTTATTAATTAATTAATTGTCACCACATAAAAAGTTTTTTTTAAGCTCTAAATTGCATAACATCAATGCATGTTTCCTCTGTTCATTCCTGTATTCTTTTATTCCTGCAGAGACTTCTGGGAAATTTCTAGGGCACTGCATTTTGGAATTACATTTGGACAGCATTACAAAATGGCGAAGGCGCTATAGAGTGCACTAAGTATTCTGACACAACCTTGATCATGGCGTCAACTGTGTTGGTGTCGAATAGAGAGCTCTTCAAGGCACTCTATTAAAGGCTGTTGCGCTTGAACTCTAACAAATACTCAACTTTGAACACAATTAATGTACTTATACTTTTATTATGATCGTCTAATTATAATGATTATACATTAAATGGTAACTACTAATTAACAGCAGAACATCCAGCATTTTATTACTATATTCCCGTCTTTTTAGGATCAACAGGATGCAGCGATAGAAAATGCAGTGAGAAATCTTCTTAGCTGCATCAGACAACGTCCGGTACAACAGTCTACTGTTAATGTCGAACGACAAAGCAGTTCAGCAGGTGCAAGTGGGCCTGTCGAATCACAGGCTGGTACCTCTGCAACCAGCGTGTCCGACAAAACCCAGTCCAGCAGGAGATGCAAAGGTGAAGAACAATGACTCAGAATGCCCATCAACTATCTCAGTCGTGCTCCAAGATCTTTTATTGCTGGTTTGGCAAGATTCTTGTTTACATTTTGATTGGACAATTCCATAATAGTTGGTAGTGTAGTTAATCTTCTGAAAGTTGCACAAAAATAACAGTGACAAACATTTTAATTTAACACTGCGATTTGGCCACTTTATTATTCTAATGATAATATTACTTCTTTGTACCTAAAATGAGTTTCAAAAAAGGAAAGTTGACACACTTAATTACATGTGGTGTTTCTGTTTTAAGGTCTTTTCCAGCCATATTTACTGGAAACCATGCACGTTTTAAAAGAAAGGCACCTGATGCACCAAGACCAACATGTGCACGTCTATTAGAACTCCAGTTCTGCCTGTTACTCGACAATTCATCTAGAGCTCCAAGGAATAAAACTGTGCTTTTGCAAGCAGGATAAGGAAGGAGAACTGTCACTCTTGCAGATGATGCTGACCATGCAGAGGTTAATCAACTATTATAACCTTGCATAAGATTTTGGGAAATTGTTCAAATCTAATTTGTCATTCAGTTGACAGACCTTTGTGTTTTTCAGTTTTATGTCATTGCTAGATTTCTGGTATTATTTTTAAGATTTACATCTCAGCTTAATTTGCATTGAGACAGGACTTTATAGAACGTCACATGACAATCTTTTGATTCCAGCTACTTAATAAAAAATGTTTACACTAATTAGCTTTGCTCAGTGAACACCAGAAATTCCAAAAATGTAATTCACATGTCACTGTCAGTGATTTGTTCATGGACTGTGGTATTATTATTAATCTAGATGTCTTTATGTTCAGATAAGTAGGGTTCTACTTGAGGAATATTCCAAACTACAAAGTTTGCGTGTTGGATGGCTTCTTCAAAAAGCCACTGGTAAGACTGATGTCATGGTTGTACAAAACAGTTCTCCACCCATTTCAATTCAGAGCATAATTCTTTAACGATTTTTGAAAGAGTACTTGTCTCACACAACAAAAACCAAAAACAACCAGGAACAAACCAGGCATGGCTTTTTTAAAGTCTGCTTCAATACGCGGTGAGGTCAAATGAACAATAGCTGGATATTAGAGATGAGGCATAGCAGCAATTACTTTTTTCTTCTGTGGGGGCCTAAACAGAAGTGGAAACAACCGAATGAACGTACTGTTAGGATCTAAAAATGCAACCAAGTATGTGGTATAGTGGGGCAAAAACGTCTTTAGTCAGACACCAATTGTAGAAGTTGTCTGACTTAAAATGATGAAAGAGGTCTTGAATTTTCCTCATTCATCCACTTCAACTGAGAGAGACATAATCTTGAGAATAAAAATCTAGTAAATCACATTCATCACTTCTAAATTTGGTTAGGAGGACTCAGAAACGAAACGTCAAATTTCACAATAATATACGGATATTGAGAGAGACTCAATGAATGGCAAACATACAGTGTTTGTTTCACTCCAGAGATTTGGGGGATAGGGAAGCAACTGTATGGGGTGATAGACACACCTCCATTAGTGCTTTCCATCAAATGTTGTTCAAAGCAAATATGAAAAGTACTCATGTAAAGAACAATCTAAGTTATTAAGAACCTAAATCTAAGCAACTACTGCCATGTAGCATAATATGTCTGTTTTTTTTTAATAATGTATCCTTTTTATTTCATATTTAGTCTGTGACATTTCATAACGACCCGTTCATTACTCCTTAATTTAGTCAAACAATCTTTCTGTGGGTGCTTTGGCGAACCTCACAACAAATCCATCAGCTAAGAGAGGGCCTGGAGGAGTCAATGTTGTGGCCACTGTTGATTATGATGAGTTTAAATAGTAAGCATTTCATCTTATTTGTATAAAGATGGTCCTGCAAAACATAATTTGGTCTGAAGACGAGGAGCAAAATGAAGATGGATGCTCTGTTGCTGTCAAATCTGTAGTTGCTGGGTATCTACGCAAGTTTGTGGAGACAGGTATATTGTACTTTTTGTAATATGCGCCTTAAAAATGCACAGGTTTATTTTCAACAGTTTAAGTTGCCATAAAATTACTTATGTAAGTGATGGTAAGAATCATTGAATGACTTAAGATCCACTTAAAATGGTTTCAATAGACCTGAGCAGGAATTACGTTTGTCATAGAAAAACCTTTTTGCACTAATCTACTTATTTAAAACTTTGTTTTAGACATCATTATTTTTATTTTTTACATACATTCTCTGTGTCATCTATTGCCATTTAGTCACTGAACACAAACGGAAGCAACTGGTGAAGTTTTGGGTTGGCTGGGAGAAGCCCATGCAGGACATGCAAGTGGAGGTGGAACGGGCAGACCATCCAACATCGTCCACCTGTTTCCACATTCTACGTTTGCCGAGTTGCGATCAATTCAAGGACAGTTTGGAATGCTGCATTGCAAGTAATGTCTATGGTTTCTGACTAATATGAAATCTGAAACAATAGTTCGGCTACTTTCTGTTATGAAGCCACATTACACAGATTTTCTACAGCACTGACGTTAAGTTTGTTTAAAAAATACCTTTTTTGTTTTATGGTTATTTCAGATATTTGTAATGGTGACCGTAACAACCCCTAAACATCTGGTTGTTTTTTAAGGTTCACTAACTTAGAACCTTTAAAATTTTTGGATCTTTAAATATATTCTGGCTGAAACCTCAGTCCAATAAAATGGTTGTTCATTTGCCTAATGTCAAGTCCTGCGCAGAATTTTTTTTTTGGGGGGTAAATTTGTTCCTCAGCCGCATAATTTGTGATGATTTACCTTCATTCCTCTTTTAAGCAAGATCATTTTTTAATCTTTTGAGAGAAAAGCTTAGCGCTGAAAGTTTAGCATTCAAGCTCTCAACATTCCTCTCTTGTGTTGTCTTGGTAATACGGAGGGTGTTTATGTCAGTCCATCAAGTTTTCTATCATTTTCACAAAGCGATCAGATTCTGCTACATCTCTGTGTAGACCTGTTTCATTTAATCTTTTTTGTAATCTCCAGCCAAGAAACATCTGCTTCACCGTTTTAAAAATCTGCCTCGAGATTCTTGCCTTAAGACGTGCTCAGATATTGTTGTTGCTATCATTAAACGCCTGAACCTGTAGTTTCAAAATGTTAGTAAAGACCCGATCTTCTGCACTAAAAGTGATTTCTCTTTGCAAGAACTCAATTTGATCTAATACCTCAGATAACACATTTCTCCCAGGAGGATTACTGCATTCAAACTCAATGCCTGCTTGTAAGCCACCTTCTCTTTCAAGTAATTGATTTTGTAGCCATTTAACTGTTCGATGGAACAGTATGTTTTGCAAGTACGTTTCATTTAATGTTCAGATTTTTCCATTTAAATTAATCTTTTAGTAAGGCTGTACAAAGTGTCATGTCTGTGAGCTCAAAACATAGCTTAAGAACACTGGTTAATCTAAACCACATTTTCCACAGTCCTGATCATCAAGACAATAAATCCAACACATCTTCAAGTAAGAAAATCTAAGATCAGAAACATCACCAGCTGTTTGATGTCCCTCTTAAAATATGCAAGACACACAGAAATGCTTAGAGAGAGAAGAGGGGATTGTAGACAGAACAATTCAGCATGGATAATTACTTGACCTGTCAATTTCAGTTAAATGTGTTATCTAAAAAAAAAATGCCAGGATGAAAGGTTTTAATTTATTTGGTTTATTTCTTACAATTTTGAAACTTAGGTTACATGTAAGCAATGCTCTGCATGTACTGCAGTGTGGTTAAATCAGGGCTCGACAACCCAAAATGTTGAAAGAGCCAAACAAAACAAAAAACAAATATGTCTGGAGCCGCAAAATATTAAAAGCCATATTAAGCCTTATAATGAAGGCAACACATGCAATATGTATCTAAATTAGCCTGCTATCAAAATGACTAAGTTGCTACAAATACATAATGAGCATTAGCAACGATTAAATGTTTATTTGCCCTGCAGCGCATTCAGCGGAGAACGCCGCGTCACGTGACTGCTCTGTTGTGCAAGTTCAACTTTAATACAATAATATTGTAACGATCCAGCCGGGACATCTCTATAGCGGGGAACACAACGCCTAACTGCTGGCATAGGGGCTTAATTGAAAAGCTATCCGTATCCCAATCACTGCACAACCCCACATAGTCTCAAGTCAATTTAAACAGGAGGCGCACATACATTCCTTTTCAGCATTAAGCCCCTTCATCCAAGCACATAAACAGCCGAAACAGCATGGAACTGACTTCAATTCACAACACTCTCACTCAAGGTTTTACCCCGAAACTCCCCACTTCCCATGAGCCTTAGGGGCTGAAGGCGGGGCTAACCCCCAGGTCGCTACAATATCAATGAGTTATGTTTCATTGCTTTGATAAAATTAAAGAAATGTAATAGAGAAATACGATTTTTGATGTCATTTTTATTTTGAGGATTCGAACAAAAGAATGCTCCCCTGGCATATCTGAAGTTTAATTTGTAAATTTGTGTTTTGTATTGTACTTTCGTTTTGTACAATAAAGTTAAAAAAAGAAGTCATGTGCATTTTAGGTCTGTTAGCAGCAGGGGATTGTGGGATGCGGTTTCCTGATCTAATTAGGGCTCAGCATGGCCGTTTCTGTTTGCCCACGTTTCTTTTCATATGGCAGTTTTGTTGTTCCACCTTAGTTTATTCTTCCTCTTATGATGTTTCTTTATGTAGCACCGTGAGTGTGGGAGGGAGAGAGGTTGATGACTTCTGTGCAATGTTCAATGTGGTGTGTGTGTTACGTAAACAGACATCTAATGCCAGAAAGGAGTCTCTGCTCTTAGCTAAGCTCGCTGCCTCCTTCTCCCTGAACCTGTTCGGAAACGTGGCTTTCATGGGTCACGGACATTTCTCCAGCGCAGCCGATAGATTAATAGCTCTACTCTTTGACAGCTTTGTTCCTGCTTTGCCCTCTGCAACTGACGAACCTGCTTGACGTTACCAAATTTTTCCTACGCATTCTTCCAGCATTGGAAAACGTTAATAATGTTTGTATCTTGTTTTTCCTCCTACATAAACCATATTAAAACAAAAAATATATTTCCCTCCCCCATCTTTTTACATTTTCAAACATTTTTAAAAATGCTCCAGGGAGCCACTAGGGCAGCGCCAAAGAGCCACATGCGGCTCCTGAGCCGCAGGTTGCCGACCCCTGGGCTAAATAAACATCAACACCAAGATTTTTTGATCCCAGTGGGTTAACTGCAGCAGTCAAGCCGGCCAGGGGGGTATTCCAGCATTGCAAAAATTGACTGTCTAAATACAAGAAATGTAGACTTATTTTTAGATTATATTGTCTTAAAACAAGTGAAATTATCTGCCAGTGGGGTAAGATAATTTCACTTGATAAGATATCTTAAAATAAGAAAAAATATCTTGGCTTTTAGAAAGAGAGAAACAACTCAAAATTAGTAGTAAAATACTCATTTCAAGCACTATTTTTTAGGTAAAACAGTCTCAAAACTAGTTTATAAATTCTTTTTTGACAGTTGTTTATTACTCACTTTGAGTAAAAAGACCCTAAAACTAGATAACCGTAAGAAGATATGCTTTTAATTCAAGAGTTATTATACTAGAATTAAGACTTATTGCTAGCTGAATTAAAGCTAGTATTGTGTAATTACTAGCTTTTGTAGCTCAAACCAAGACAAGAAAAATACAAGCATACAGGATTAGTATACTTAACAATATTTATTTATATTGCTTTTTTCAAAATTGCTTTGAATACACTGTTAACATAGAATACTTCTGCTTCTACAAATACAAAGAACTGCTTGAAGCATTTCAACATAAAATTTAACATAGGTTTACAGCTAAATCTTAATGAAGGCTGATGCAGGCCATACTAGTAAATAATCTGAGGTTAAGAGAAACAAGAAAAAGAGTGTCTCTGGTTAACATCACCAAACAAGGCATTCATTTCTCACCGTGAGAGCTCTACCACTCAGTAAAAACGTTTCACTCTGCCAAAACTTTTTTTTATGAACTTGTGGTGTCCCGCTCGTGAATATTGTCCTTCAATATTTCTGTCTGACTGACAAAGTAGGGTTGCCACAAACTTGGGATGGGTAAGATGGAAGGTGTAGTGGTAAGCCAACAGATAAAAAAACCTATGGCCAAGATCTTCTTTGGCAAAGGTGGTGATGGGAGTTGCTCCACTTGCCACGAAACAGCAGGACCCATCAAAGAGCAACACCGGGCTGGAGAAAAATCTCTTCTCCAGGTATATGGCAGGATCATCTGTTGGCTGAAGATAAAAATAATTAGGGTAAAACAGTTTATGTTGTAACTTTTACTGAAAATATTTTGTTAGTAATAATGAAACATCACTAAGGTCGTATTTGCCATTTTGAAAATTAATATAATTTTTGTAGATGCTTGTATTTAGGCTTTTTAGGTGTCATTAACACCATTTTGCATATCTAGTGGCAGAAAAAAAACCAGAAATGCTGGGATCCTCACATTGTTCCTTGTAGTCTCTACCCACAGTTATTACAGACCATCAGAGACAAACAAAAATCAAGCACAAAATCAAAGTTTCAAATGGGAACAAAAACTCACCTCTATAACATGCAGCAATGCTTGACTAGCATTTGCCAGTTTCTTAAGGGGTGAAGTAGGAGATGGGAAAAGCGTTGGGAGTGCTCTGAAGAGTGCAACGTTGTGTTCAACTAAAATAGAACAATATAATAGAATAACTCAGTTATTAACTTCATTTTCAGCTTAATGTTGAGTTTACATTAAATTGAATATCAGTTTGCATAATAACAACGCAATTCTGACCAACACCACTAAAAACATTATGCAAAGAAAGACAGTAAAATGAGTTACCTCCACTTAAGTTCATGGGAGGCTTCAACACTTTTTTCCAAACTCTGTAAAACTGCACTAGTGAGCAGAAGTCTTCCCATCTGTCCTGTACTTGACATCTGAATTTGCCGTTTCCCATATCCTGGATCCACAGCAGGTCCTCCATCACCTAATACAAAAGTAACATAAAAAAATGCCTCCTTTGTAAAAATGGGCGGTGAGGGGAACAACCAATCAAAAACACAAGTAAATTGCTCACATGATGAAGCTCCTTGAAACATGGATATGCCTCCAGAATCCTTGTAGGTCTATCATCTTCTTAGGAGTACCGTATTCATGTTATTTCGGACTTTAAGATAGTCCAGATTGTTTTTGCACCCGTTTTACCAATGCAGAGCGTATTAAGACTTACAAATATGATTGAACAGCATCTGAAACGATTTAAGCTATTGTTTCCTTAAGAAAACTGTAATTCCTAAGCAACACTGCCTTTGCATCTCCCTGTTAAAAATCTTTATCTTGGTTGTTTAGACATATGTGTATTATGTTCGAGTCAAAGCACATTTTTTAAACAATGGTCATCTAAACTAAACTTCAGAAATGTCTGTTAATCACTTGTCAACCATAATCAGCTTTTTGAATGCTGTCAAAATGAAATCAGCACAGAGCATCCCATATATTTTTACATGAGAAGGAGTTGGGCCTTGTCTCAGAAATAATTAATTTGGAACACATGACAGGAAAGATTGGGGAGTTTTGTGACAGTTGTGTTCTGTTACTGATTTGCACAAGGGTTATCCCTTGTTCTATCTATCTTAGATGACCCCCCCCCCCTTCCATTGACGTGTTCTACCATGACAAAGGTGGATAAAGGGGGAAAGATTTTATGTAATCCATGGACACCAGTGAAAATCAAAAATCATTGAAGAAAAAAGGTTCAGAGCACTATCTAGTGGGTCTAGATGACCCAACTCCTAATGTTAAAATGCCTAGGGTTACAGAACAGGTATAGCAATATTACTTTTCTTTACAGCTTTGTTGCTTTTGCAGTGTTCGAGTCCACATGTTACTAGGTCTTGAAACAAGTCTTTACAGCTAAAAGTGGTCACAAAAATAAAAATTCAAGCCTCTGCGAGTAATTTATCTTGTTGTACATGTAAAATGACTAATTTTAGCCTTTATAAAACTAAGTAAGAATTAAAAGACTAATAATCTTGTCACAAGATTAATAATCTAATGAATTCTTCTCTTGCATAGTAAATTATTCTTAAAACAAGTTTTAAAAGATTATTGGACTAAAGTTAAGATTATATTTCTAGGTTAGATACTTCATTTTTGCAGTGAGAAAGCATGTTATGCTAGCTCCCATGGTAGGTTTGAGGCTAAGGAAGTTGATACACTGCAAAAAACCACCATCTTAATTCTAGAAAAAAGTACTTGTTTTTAGTAGAAATTGACTAGAAATAAGTCAAATTATCTGCCAGTGCAGCTAGTAAATTTTACTTAACAAGATGTCTTGATTTAAGTAAAAATATCTAAGCCATAGTAAATTGGTTAAATCTTGAAATTAGACAAAAACACTTATTTTAAGCAGTAATTTAAGACAAAAAAACTAGAAACTAGGATATAGGAGCTTGATTAAAATGTATTGCCCACTAAAATTCAGAAAATAAATCTTGAAACAAGCAGTTGCAAAAAATATTTTTTCTTGTTTCAATACTAAAAAGAATGAAAACAAATTCACTTTCGATTCTTTTATTCAACTTACAAACTGAGATTTGTGTTACAAATGTACCCAAATTTTCTAGGAATACAACAGTTTCTTTAACAACACAATTAGAATACTCATCTAAAGAACAGACATAAACATTGAACTGCAAAAGCAGTTCATCTTCCAACAAATTCTTTACTTTAATGCTCTTTCATGTGGTGGTGCTGTCCCGCTTGTGAATTGTATCCTGAAGGATCTGTCTGAATGACAGAAGGGTGGCCACACAATTTGTGTAGGTCAGATGTAGTGTGTAATAATATGCCATTTAGAAAATCAGACCCTCGTGAAGCTTTTCTTTTTCAAACGTCACTGGCATCAAACCAATAGCAACGATTCATCTACAGCCATCGAACACCAAGACTGGACTTGACAGGCCTCTCTTCTGGATGAAGACGTTTGGATCTTCTGTTGACTATAAAGCAGAAAAAAACCGTTTTTACTTTAGTATCTCCAATGTAGTAATTTCTTTATGTATCTGCTTAGGGCAAAAATAAAAATTTACCTCCTGAACATGCAGTAAAGCTTCACCAGCACATCCCAGTTTCTTTGATGGAGGTGCCACCGAGGGAAAGAGAATGGGAAGGGCCTTCACCAGAGCAAAGTTGGCTTCCACTGAAACACAATAAATTGAATTGTTCTTCTTGAAGAAGAAACACATAGAACAAAGTGTTTTTTGAGAAGAAGCATTCACGCATCTAACTACATGTATCAAAAAGGCAAACTTACTTTTATCCCTGTTGATTGGTTGCTTTATTGCCTTCTTTCATACTCCGTAAAATGACCCTGGCGCAGCAATCCTCCCATCTCATTTTGACTTCCTCGAAGAATTCATCATTGTGGGGAGCAAGGACTCTATGCATTTCTCCAAGCACCTGCAATGACAAACCAAGTAGTGAAAAATATATAGACATTTAAAATTTTACTTTATACTTTTCATATAATACTTACATGATGCAATTCTCTGGATAAACATCCACGATGGATGAAGCTCTGGTATCTTCTCTTATGACCTGAAACTTCAGATAAAAAAACTGGTATACATCAGCTACATTGGGCTTCTACTTCTTGTACATTTCCTGCAGTTTTATAATGCCTGGTTTGTACTTGCATACTATCCTTATTCACTAGAAGTGATCACAAATTATATTTTAATTTCTGCCAACAACAGTAACTCACAAACTTAAAAAATGTTAAAATCACAATTTTTAATAACAGCAAGTTTTCATTCAAACATTAAGATCATCAAGCATACATGACAAACAGTCTTTCAAACTGGCCGATTTGGGTGGGAAACTGCCCAATCTGGCAAGCCTAGCATAAAAGTGAGTTACAGTTGAGCAGTATTGGGCTAGCAATAACTCAAGTTAACTTACTACTACTTTCTTCTTAAACACTGAAATACATTTTAACTAAATAAAAATTAAATTTGACACGTTTAAACAGAACCAAAATATCATTAATTGTATTTTAAAGTATATTTATGAAATATACTGCATACTTACAAAAAAGTGACGAAGTAGCTAACATAGTGCTAGCGCAAGCTAGCTAGTTTCTCCGTTAGCCTGCTTCTCAAGATGTTTAAACCCACTTTATAATCTTTACCAGCTGCGTGGGGCGTAATGGTGATTTATTCTATGTCATATAATTTAATATAGCTTACCTCCTATTATCTTGTCCACCGAATATTATATTCCTAATTTGTTTTTCCTGTTCGTCCTCGTCATGTTCTGGTTCATCAGATGTACGACGCAAATGTGACAAGATGGCGCTGGGTCGGTCACAATATGAAAATTCTCAAAGGGTATCCCAAAAATGCAATAAATAGAATTAATTTTTTGTGTTACACATCATTATGAAAATACATAAGTTATAAAACAGCATATAACGTGTTTGCTCTATCAGTTTAGCTTAAGCAAGTCTTCTGAAGATATTAATCCCCCTTCCTCTGGTCACAATGGACTTTTCCATTCTCGCTTGTGCCCGCCGGAATGTTCCACTGAAAAATTACGACAATACATGACAAATACATATTTTAAAAGATCAACTATTCTACTTAAACTTTGTTTGATATAAAAAATAATTTATTTGATTAAGGAAGATAATCATTGTCTGATTTGTACAATTTTCGATTCAAAATAGATCTTTGCACAAAATCTTGATATGGTATTGCCCAAACCAAGGGCAGTGGAATTATGATTGCGTCATCTGTGGATTGCAAAGTACTGTTTATAATTTAAATTTAATTCAGGTAACCATGCTGTTAGAGTGAAGTGGCTTGTTCTCAATATTAACAAATATGTATGTGAAAGGTCTCTAATTATCATTTCTGCAAATAAAACAATACTTACTTTTGGATTTACACAAAAGATTTTGTGGTAAACAATGTATTGCTGACAATACAGAATACATTGTATTGAAGCCAGGTTTATGAAACACTGTTTTTAACAGAGACCTTCTTGCTTATGAAATAGCTATACCTAATCTTGCTTACGTTTATAAATGCTGAAAACATGCTTGGTTATCATCGTTTCAAAATCAGTATTTTGATTAAATATAATATTGATGATGATATTGCAGTAAAAAACAAAAAATATGTATCCATTGTTTATCCTTTTAATATTGGATGAGCTATTAAACATCAGTATTCAAATACATTTTTGGATAACAGATAATGTTGTATCATCTAAAATGAACTTAAATTAAGACCTTAACCTGTGCTTAAATCAGGCCTGCAGTATTTTTTCTTGTTTTGCATGAAAAATGATTAATTTCTAAATTTACAAACTGATCAAGAAAGGTAATGCATATTTTTTTCTTAAAACAAGTTTAATAAACTTAAATTAGGACGTTTTCCTGTCCTTAAATCAGGCTTGCAGTGTTTTTTTCTTGTTTTGCATGTAAAATGACTAGTTTCTAGATTTACAAACTTATCAAGACAGGTAATGCATATTTTTCTTAAAACAAGTTTAATAATCTTACACGTGCTGCTGTTTTTATCTAAAATCAAGATCAATAAGATTTTACAGCTAGTTTTAAGTTTAATAATCTTAGGTAGATTGACAAAATTTGCAGTGTAACCTCAGCTTTCGGTTCCAGAAATGGAGGTATGTTTCAGGGTGTGCTTAGTTGCCATAGCAACTCATGCTCTGAACATAACCTGGTCTGGAGCAGGTTTAGTTGAAGGTTAGTTTGTTTACAGAGAGTCGCAGCTGCATGGCGTGTCCATTTGAAGATGATTTAGTGGATGAAGAAGCTCAGATAATACTTTTTCCACCATGAGAGGGTGATAAGACCACAAATAGATGTTGGAAAGATGAACTTTTTTACTTTGATCTAACTTAATTATTTGCTAGTGGACACCCGAGAAGTTGAGCAGTACATGACAATGGTAGCCCTAAACCAAGAAGGTGGGAGGTGTACTCTTCAGAAATTAATATCCTAGGTCGACCAAGATTGTGGAACAACAATTTGTCCATCGTGGTTATTTTGACTGCAGACCAATTGATGCATGTGAGCAAGAGCATCAAAAATGTCCTGAGGAATCTCTACTTGGATTGAAATAGCACTAAGGATTACAAACTCCTGAGAACATTTCAATTCGAGAAGATCAAAATCTAATGGAACACGACTTAGCCAGCCTGACAATCGGGTCTCCAGTATTTGAAGTAGATAGTTGAGCAGAGATTCCTAAAGAAAAGAAAAATAAAGAAGTTATTTTCAAATTTTGGTCATACAGGAGAACAGATAACCCACTGATTAAAAATTAAGCTGATATTGATGCTATTAAAAGCAAGCCAACAAGTTATGTCAGAGAGTGGATGCATTGACAGCAGTGGCTCTTTCAATCAGTATCCATTTTGTTTGTTCAAAAAGCCACACTCACTAATATTAATACATAAGCAGTGCATTTTTCACTCTGTTGTACATCATTATTCGTCCGAAAACAGCATCATTTAATACAGGAATGAACAGAGGGAACATGCATTGACGTTATGCAATTTAGAGCTTAAAAAAAACTTTTAATGTGGTGACAATTAATTAATTAATAACATCTTTTCCTTCATTTTTTGTACTAGCAAGGGGACAGCAAAGTGGCTGGATTAGTTTTCATCTGTGTGCCCAGAGCGGCCCTCACATTGTTTGCACATAAACAGCAAAGCCATAGAGCTGTGATATTCATGATGTCCTGACCACAGTGCATTGCGTCTGAACAATCTTTGCCCCCCAAAAAAATTTATTTACATGTATTTTTAAATAAAACATTGACCTTTTTTATCTTCAGAACACAGTAGATTAATAATGATAAAGCTCATCAATTAGATTTTCGCTTCTTGAAATCGATGACATCATTTTCGCCGTTAAAAAACACAAGTAGTGAGCGTGATGTCCGGATTGCTTTTAAAAATAGTCCCGCACTATAAAGTTTTTAGTAACTATGGGTTAGTGGGAATTCAGGCAGAGAACCTGACAGCTGAGCTTTGATGTACTCGACCGGCTTTCAACCCAGCTAGCCGCCGCCGACTTTCATACAAACCACCGAAGATCAGAGTAATAGTTTATAAAATTTGGTCGGTGTGAATCGACCAAATTTCATCGTTAAAACACAATGATTAGTCAGGCAGACCAAGGCAACTTATCCCAGCTTGGTGCGCCATGGTAATGCAGCGGACCGGTCCAGGATCAAAAGGTGTATGAGCGCGTTCATCTTCTGAACTCTGATTGGTTGACCCCCACACCAAGCTTTCTGACACCAGGCAGCACATTCTGCTCCAGAACATTTCACCTCCTTTTATTGCCTTTATCATGCTGTTGTGTGAATTTCTGTGTCACATCGTCTTTCTGCAGTGCTCTCCATATTCAGAAATGAACACACCATACAGCCTAGAACCTGTAGTCCTCTTTAAAGGGGCAGACGGACAGGTTTCCGATTTGAAACACCTGTGGTGCTGACCAGAGGACAGAGCTGCTCAACAGGTCCTTGTGCTCTTTTAAAGGGGGAACATTTCATATAGTCTAGCCTGTCTTAGACACTCCTTCACAGTAAGGAAAAACTCCTTAAAAAAAAGGATTCCAGAAAAAATGAATTAACCTCAGGGATGCCCACATGAAGGAGGGATCCTCCCCCAGGACGGACAGGCAATGCCAGAACTCATATCCAACAGATGAGCTTCATTCAGATACGGCTGGAGACCAGATCCAGCCTTTTTCTTTCACACCACAGGTTGTAAGTTTAAATGAACACACGCAAATGGTCATTTGTCAGTAGCGATTTTATTTGTTTAAACATTTACATACACATTTGTAGAAATTGTTTAACTTTTTTTTACGTGTGTATATTAGTTCTTTACAGCAGAAGGTTTTTACACACAGATGCAGATTTTTGATGCACGCGTTCTCACATTCGATTTTAAAAGTTCTCACATCAAATCTACAAGTTCGTCCATTTTGGAACATTATTACCTTCATAATTAGCCAGTCTGTGAGAAGGAGTGTTTATTGAGTGTACTGTCTCTTTAAACATCTTCAGCTGTCACAGCTGTGCGCATGTGCAGTCCGCCTCATCGAGAAGTGCGTTGTTTTGGAGAAGTTTAATTTCTGGTGTTTTTGGTGGTTCAGAATATGGTAAGTGGACAAATTAAGACTTTTTTGTGTTCTTTTGTCTGGTATTTAAGATGTTTTATGTTAAAAACGCAACGAATGAGGCGAAAATAAAAACTACTCAGACGAGCTTTTGAGAAAAGTAACGGTAAATGCTGTTTTCCCGCCGCTGCATTGTCTGTTTTCATCTTTCATGTTTGTTGGATCAGGGTCAAAGAGGCGGTTGTTTGCTGTTCCTCCAGCATCCGTTCATTGTTTGCCTGCGTCGACAGTCAATGGGCGGAACATTTACTCGAGTACTCCAACCTGAGTACTCGAGTAAATGAAGGAGGACAGATTTTTTCCGGTCGCTCCCCGGAGATCTCCCGTTACTGACGGGCTTTTACCGCGAGGAGCAGGCGCGCGCTCAGGTCCCACGCGGAAATAAAATGTGTCAAAGGTCACAGATGTTTTCATTAATCAAGTGAGGACCATCTGGAGCTGAACACACACACACACACACAGGAAAGTGTCACGTGACTGGTGACCACGGTCAGGCAGGTGTGCAGTGCAGGAGGTTCCTGCTCGTTTTGTTATGCTCGTTGAAAACGTTGGGAAGAGCTTTCCAAATGTAGGCGAACTTCCAGCAGCGCTCTAGCTCTACGCTCTTCCGCCTGCATCCAGCTGTTGCTGCAGGTTGTGAGGATTGAAGTTCTTTTCGGGGTGAGGATCTTCATGAAAGCTGATCCGTGTTCTGCAGCAGCTGGAACATGCTTGGCTCCAGTCTGTCATCTCAGCTGTGAGGATCATGGCAGCTTCCTCTAAATCTCTGTCCCTCTCTGGGATCAGCTGCTTCTTCCTCTTCTCTGAGGTCTCTTGGGTTTGTCGCTTCCTTCCAGGTTTTGTGTTGTTTTTTTCCAGCTTTTGGTAAGCTCTGTCTGGTGTCTTTCAGTGAGCAGCTTCAGCACTCACACATGCATTATCGCGGGTAATACACACATATGCGCCATCTACATGTGTTCATATCATTCTGTGAATCAAAATGTCATCAATTCAGTCTGTGGTGAAATAATTCATTCTGATCGGTTTGGATCATTGACTGTAAATGGGAACTGGACTGGGTGACAAGCAATTTTAGATTTGCGGTCAGATTATCCTAAATTTGATACGTTTTTGTATGAATGTAAAACTGCTGATTGTATTGTTTTGTACATTATCTTTGCTTCGATTTCTTGCAATAAACCATTTCAAATAGGCCTGCACCATAAATTTTATGGTGCAAATTTATTGTTATCGCAAAATCAAGCTGTGCAAAATGCATATCGCAAAAGAGAGCGGGAATTGCAATAAATGGTTACAATAAAAGTGCTAAAACAATCTGATGGAAGTTTGAAGTATTTAACGAATCAAACAAATCCATTTATGCATTTGACCAAACAGATGGAGCCCTTGACGTTGTTGACTAATCGGATGGAGGTCTTTATGTTAGATGAATTTATCGCAAGTTATATCGTCATGGCAATATTGATCACTAATTTCGCATATCTCTAGTATTCCTCATATCGTGCAGCCATAATTTCAAATAAGAAATAAATGAATATGAAAGACTTGGCGTCATAGAATCCCGGCCGCGGCACACCAACTGGTTTACGCTGAAACCGAAAAGGGTCAATGAAACTTGTGTTGCAACACAGGAACTCAGGAGTTGTGAGGGCGGAGCCCGAAACTCTTGTTTATGTGCGCTTGAACGTGGGTTCCCAAGGCCGGTGAGCACAAAGCTGATTTGGACCAACCACTAAGTACTGACATCGTCCGGTTCCAACATGGGGGCCTCCATTTAATGAAAACATGGTGACTGAATTGGCTTATTTGGTTGGAGCCGTTAGTCTGCCATTTTTTTTTAGGTGACATCACACTCGCTCAGTCCAGTTCTCTGATACAGTCAATGGTTTGGATGTGGTGGTGGTGGTGGGAGGGGTTACCAATCGGTTTTAAGACTAAATGTGAAGCGAAGCGACTGTTGAATTCCTGCCTGTCTCGAGTCAAACTGTAGTAACAGAAGCAAAGGATTCCCCCGGATCCTCTGAGGACATGAAGGTCCTGCTGCGTTTTTCAGACGGACATCCTGTGAATGTGATGTTTCAGAGTGAAGATGGATGAGGACGGCTTCGAGGTACCGCGGAGGACGGAGTACCGCTACCTGGTGCAGGACGAGGAGGAGGAGGAGGAGGTGCAGTACGCCCGGCGCCGACACTACATCAGCCCCTTCCTGGTGCTGTCCAAACGCTGCATCTTCCTCATCTGCCTGGGCGTGCTCGCTCTGCTGGCTCTCGCCGTCTACCTGGGCTACATGGCCCAAACTCTGCCGCCGGGACTGGCCCAGGTTCTGACCCAGTGTGGGGAGTTCCGAGGAAGACATGTAAGTGTGAGCTTGCAGACGGACGCCAGAGCAGGAGCTGCTGCGTTTCTGCTGCATGTGGAGACTTTTACTGCAGGAGAACCTCCACATACGTGAAGGATTTGGAGACAAAGATCAGTTTGAGCAGGAAATGAGAAGAATCAAAGTCTTCAAGCTGCTGTGAAGCTGCTCCTGACACACGCTCACCCCCCCTGTGCCGAGAACAATTATGGCTATAAACAGTTAGGTAGAAGTGGGAAGGGTCTATTCAGACAGATACAGATCTGCTTTATTTAAGTTTTGGGTCATGTAAATAAGAAATAAAAGATGGTACAGTGGAATATTTGATCCCCTGCTGAAGGTTTTCCCACCTAAAAAGAGATTGACAGTCTGTTATCCTAATGGAAGTCTCATTTGAACAGTGAGATAGAAAATAACAAAGACAATTTAGAACTCCACTTTAAAGAGTTGATACAAATTTCTTTGTATTTCTTTGGAGAAAATAGATATTTGATCCCTTTTGCCGGACTTGATGAGCAGGTTTCTGCACAGATCAGGAGGAATTTTGCTCCTTTCTTCTTTACAAATCAGAGGTGGGCACTGACGGCCGCATTCCTGCATGTTTTCCAACATACCCTGCTCTGGCATGTTCTGATTGGCTGGACACACCTGAACCAGGTAATCAGTCACCAGTATTGCCACCCCTGCTCTAAATCATTCAGATTTGGTGGCTGCTGCTTAACAACTCTGAGCTTCAGCTCTCTCCATAGGTTTTCTATGGGTTTGAGGCCCAAAGACTGGCTGGACCACTCCATGACCGTGATCTGCCTCTTTTCAACCTTTCCTTGGTTGTCTTGGCTGAATATTTTGGGTCATTGTCCTGTTGGAAGACCCATCCACCTCCCATTTTCGGTTTCTTAAGGAGGGATGGTGGTTGTAACTCAGGATTTGAGAGTACATGGTTTGGCCCATCCCCACCAGGTCCGATCTGGTTTGGACCTCAGGCCTAAAGGTGGATTGATGGTCATGTTCTTGTATTTTGTCCCAGTTGGACCAGCAGTCGTCCCCTTCACCTCCAGCTTGTTGCTGATGGTTCTGTAGTCCAGTCCGGTCTGCTGCAGGTCTACAATCTTCTCCCTTGAATCCACTAAAAGCTCTTTAGTCTTTCTGTGTTGGAGTGTTTGGAGTCTGACTGATGGACCGTTTGTGGACAGGTGTCTTTTCTACAGGTGATCAGTCCAAACAGGTGTCTTCAGTTCAGGTGTACAGGTTGATAACTGATCTGTATGAACAAGAACTCTTAACGGTTACTAGAGGATCAAATACTTATTTCTCTCAATGAAATACAAATAACTGTATATAAAGTCTTTAAAGTCATTTCTTGATTTTCTTAGTGATTTTCTATCTCTCAGTAGCTGCAGTTACACGAGCAAAATGTCTTTGATTGGATTACAGACATGTTAGGATGTTCTTCCTCCTCCAAGGCGTGTGTCCGTTCATCCCCAGGAAGCAGCCACGATCCCAGAGAGGAGGGGGTCCTGCAGGGCCGTGAACCCAGAGGGGGGGTGGGACCTCCTTTCCGCAGCTCCAGAAGGAGCTGTTGAAGGTTTTTCTAGCCAAGTGTTGTCTGTGAGGTCCAAACACAATCAGCAGATTTGAATGATCCATTTAGAATATTTTTTTAGTAAGGTCTTTCAAAATTAGCTTAGTGTGAACGTGTCTCCATGAAGAAAGTTCCATTTGTCTGGAATAAACCCGACATTTACGGTTCTGTGACCTGAACCCATTTGCTGGAGTTCAGAACCAAACTTCCTCAATTATTCATTCTTTTGTTTTATTCCGTCTTCAGAAAAACGGGGCCTACTCCTTCAAGGGGATCCCATACGCCGCTCCACCCGTGGGCGCCCTGCGCTGGGCCCCTCCAGCCGAGCCGGCGTGCCGCAGCGGGGTGGCAGAAGCCGGGCGCTTCCGCAGCGTTTGCCCTCAGGTGATGCCCATGTCCGGTGAGGGGAAGGTGACGGGCCAGGAGGACTGCCTCTTCATCAACGTGTGGACCCCCACGCTGCGGCCCGACGCCCGGCTGCCCGTCATGGTCTGGATCCACGGAGGGTACCTACAGGCGCTGAGTGGGGGGGAGCAGGGATACTCGCCCACGGAGGAGCTGGCTGCCGCCACGGGAGTCGTCTACGTCAGCTTCAACTACAGGCTGAACGCCTTCGGCTTCATGGCTCTGGAGCTGCTGAGAGAAGGTTCTCCAAGGAACACCTCAGGTCAGGGAAACACTCCCGAAGCGCGCATTCAACCATGAACGCCGGAGATGCCGCAGACAGCAACACGCCCCCCCCTTCGACATACCGTAACCCTTTCACTGTCGCAGAGAAAGGCAGCTTTTCATTTCTGCAGCCATCATTGAGAAAGTGTTTGACCAAATCTATGGAACTGAGTTAAGTTTAAGTTTGGACATTTTATTTATATAGCGCCTTTCCCAGATAAAATCACAAAGCGCTGAACAAGGAAACACAGGAAAATATTATAAAAACACAGAAACAGTCAATTAAATATGATGTAAACCAAAACTAAATAGAAGAAAATAAACGTAAAATAGAAATAACAATGAAACCAATCAGCTAAAAGCATTTCTGAATAAAAGTGTCTTTAGTTGACTTTTAGTGTCGGCTACACGGAGGGACAGAGGGAGGGCATTCCAGAGTCTGGGGGCTGTTGCCTGGAACCACTGATCACCTTTTGTCTTAGAAATCTTTAAAATATTTTGATCGGAGGTCCGGAGGGCACGACCAGAGGTGCAGGGACAGAGCAAGTCTGGTAGGTATTGTGGGGTCTGTCCATTTAAAGCTCTGTAGGTTAAAACTAATATTTGAACATCAATACGCCACGTGATCGGGAGCCAGTACATGAAGGATAAAATGGGGCTGATGTGTGCCCTTTTGCCCTTAACGTAGTCTAGTTAGTAATGAGCGTACAGACATTCATGACATCTGGTCAGGATAGCCATCTTCTAAAGCCGACTGGTCCTGTCAGGGGCTGCAGGAGCAGCTACTGCGGGCTGAAGGCGGGGTTTACCCTGGATGGGTCACCCGTCCAATGCCGGGCTGGGACAGCCATCAGGTTAACTCACCAGCTTTTTACTGACCAAAAAAGGTTCCACTTCACCGTTTAGAAAAAGAAACTTTATTTCTGTGGCCATTTTTTTTATAAGATATAGCTTTTAAGAATTTACAACCTTTAATATATAACCGTGTTGTACTTTTCTATCTAGAACTATTTTACCTACTTTTACTTCCGAAGGCTCGGTGCGTCTTGTTGTGGTTTGTTTCTCCACCATTCTCACTGGTTCTTCTGTCTGGACTCTGCTCTAGATTTTATAAACTCAGACTTTTCAGTTTTTGTGTCTCTAGTTTCTGTCGAAGTGAATCTGCTCTAAAATGGGACGGAGGAAATCTTTTAAACGCGATGTGTAAAACTGTTAACAGAGTTTGTCCTCGTGGCCTTTAAATGTTCTCCTCAGTTGTTTAAAACCCAGTCCGTCAAACCCAACATTAAACTAGCATGGATGCATTTTTGCTTTTCAGATGTCTCTGTCTGACCATCTAAGATGTTTTTCAGCTGGTTTCAGTCCAAAAGGGCAGAGAAGGACATCTCCATATAATAACAAAGGTCAACTATGATGAAGGCTTCAGGTAACAGAGGCCTTCTGTCACCGTAATCAACGATGGCTGATAATGAGCTGTGTTAGACTGAACGAAAACCATCTGCATGGACGTACCCACAATGCTTTGCAAAGGAACAAGTCCATCCACAAGTAACTATATATGATGTAACATTGGAAGAAAAGATGGAAAACAGCAAAAAAAACTCATATATATTTATATATGAAAAAGCATACTAAACTGAGTTAGATAGAACATAAAGAACAAGTTAAAGATCCCCCTAGCAACAGCAGTAGTCTATTTAAGTATACCACAAATAAACTTAGTGTACACCTTTTCTATACTAACTATATATTGTAAACTTAAATTGTTCCAATTTAGTCTGAAGAAGTATTCAGTCAGTATACTTCCTACACTACAAGTACATGATCTATAGTAGAATTGTTATATTAATACTCAAGTATACTTCCTATAATAAATTCCCAGTGTGCTTTATTTTGTTAAGGGCATCCTGAGAAAAGCCTGTGTATGAATGAAACCATGAAAAGGCAGTAAAAAATGGATTAGATGAGGGATTTTGGCCGACGACATGCATTATCAGAAATGATACCACAGTCCGGGTGAATACTCAATTCTAATTGGCTGCTGGGTGTGCATTATAAAGTGAAAACGCACAGTGATTACCGCACGCTTAAAAAGGAAGTTCCTGTCACACAGCTTAAATGTTCTATATCACTGGGTAGCTAATGTTAGCTTGGGGGTGTGACGGGCTGTAAGCTGGCGGGAAAGAGTTTTAAAAAAGGGATGATGGGATATCGGTGGAGGCCAACTTCTGCGCCAACAGTCCCGCCCACAACTCAGGGGTGAATTTCTAAGAGGAATTCCTGCTGCTCTGCAGGAACTTAGTTTTAACATTTGAACAAGCTGCAGTGAACATTCTGGATTTAAGTTCTCAGCAAATAAGTCACACATTTGACTGATATTTGCCTGTTTACATGTCCTCTGCAGTCAACGGTTTTAGAAAAATAGTTCCAAATGTCGCCGTTCTCCACGTTTGACCAAACCATCACTTCCATCATTTAGTCTGAATCCAGATGGGAAAGTTGATCCTGAAAGCAATTCCATGATAATGGAATTTCTGCTTGTGTTTGGTGTAGTTTGCAGTCTGCTTTCAGGTTCCTCGAGGTTAAGGCGTATTACTCAACCTTCAGCCCTGCCCTCCTGGCGTCCCAGAACACATCTGTGCTTCTGATGTGCTTCTTCGTTTGAAAATCGTAGTTTTTTCTCCAACACGGCGGCCGCTTTACCGCATTGGTTTGATGGAGCCCCCCCCCTATGGAGAAACGGGTCAAAAGGCAGCAGGTGTGATATAAACAGGATGAGTGTCCATTTAAAAGTGAGAACTACAGCGAAGACGTTTTAAGGAGTTTCTCCTCTCAGCGGCTCGGCTCGCTGTTGATGGAGGACTTTGAGTAACGAGCTGTTTACCTTTGACAGAGCCCCCATTTATATTTATGTTGTTTACAATGTGCTCTGGTTCCAAACGAATGCAGAAATGTCTGCGTTCTCCATTTAGATGTAAATACTTAATGACTGTTAATGTGAAATGGATGCATGGAGCTCATTTCCTGCCTAATGTTGGTAATTGCTGCTGCACAGTCCTGAAGCGGCCCGTGTCCTTGATGTGAAATGACCTGCTAAGCGATGATGAGCGCCTCATTTCCATCTCCTCCTGCCCTCCTCACTCCTTCCCTCAGCGTCTGAAGAACCCTCGCTCAGGGCATGAGACACTTTCGTTTCTATCAGAGGAAACGGGACACATGAAATGAAGCGGTATCGAAGCATCTTCTGTGGCTAATTGAATTTTTCCTGCCTTCTCGTCCACAGGGAATTACGGCTTTCTGGATCAGATTGCTGCTCTGAAGTGGGTCCAGAGGAACATCCGTGCCTTTGGAGGGGACCCTGCAAAAGTCACCATATTTGGACAGAGCTCTGGTACAAAAACAGCATCTGAGACGCATCTCTAGGCCAGAGTGTGACACACAGAGCCAGACGGGAAGAACACTCAAAGCAGGAATACAGCTGACATGGTTTGGAACCAATGTTCTGATTTAAACAGTGGAGGAAAAAGTATTCCACCCCTCCCTGATTTTTTAGGTTTGGCCACTTAAAAAGTAATGAACAGTCCGTCATCCTGATGGTCTGTTCATTTGACCAATGAGATAGAAAAAATCAAGAAGTTGACTCGGGCAAGGCAAGTTTATTTGTATCGCATAATACGTACAGAAAATAATTCAAAGTGCTTCACAAAACAGGAAAATGCATTTAAACCACAATAACTAACAGTGCAAAGATTAAAAACAATCATTATAAAATGTACTTTAAAAGAAAGGAAAGAGAAAAGAACATGAACAGAGGTGTGGAAAAGGACCCTTCACACGGCTAAAAAGGAATCTTTTGAGTCTGGATTTGAACCTTAGCACAGTAGAGGCCGGTCTCATAACCTCAGGTAGGCTGTTCCAGCTTTTAGCTGCATTAGACTGAAACGCTGACTCCCATTATTTAGTCCTGACTCTGGGCCCCTGCAGGAGGCCCTGAGGGGTCCCTGAGGTCCTCAGAGTCCCAGATGGTTCACATGGCGCTAACGTGTCAGAGATGTACTTTGGTGCAAGGCCATGGAGAGACCTGTAAACAGGCAGGTCTGCTCTAAAGTCTAGTCTTTGAGCTGCAGGAAGCCAACACCTGAGCACAGGACTGATGTGATGTTACTTCCTGCTTCTAGTCAGGACTCAGCAGACTTAATTTATAGACTGTACCTGACAGTGGCAGGTGGGAGGAGCCCCACCCTTCAGGCGCCTGCCTGTGAGCCCCAACCCCAGGCCTGGCTCCAGGGTGGGGCCCAGCGACGTTGTGAAATCTTTGATTGTAGGTCTCATGGTGTAGCACGTTCTTCTTAATTGATGGGAAAGGCTCCAACAGTGAATGTCGGGGGAAAAATACAAAGTGTGATGGTTGTGATGGGTGGAGCATGTGTATGTTAGCTCCACCCACTTCTATTCCCAAGCCAACTTCGTCTGACACCAAAGAAAAGTGTCGCTGAGGGAAGTCACCTTTTCCAACAAAACATTCTGTTTTATACCATGGTCTGGGTGAATACTCGATTCTGATTGGCTGCTGGGTGATATAACACAGGATAACTGCACGGTGAAAAAAGTAGTTCTGGTCACGTAGCTTAAATGTTCTATATCACTGCGCTGGCTTCTCTAAAACAACCTTTAGCTTCATCATTTAGACAAAAACAAGTGGTAACAGGAGAACTTTCTCTCTGAACTGATGCTTTATTTAACCCATCGGAAAGATCAGCATAGATATAGTGCTTTATATCGCCGGATCTTGACTGCAGTGGTGGTGTGGCGCCGCATCACGTAACAAATAGTGAGCTTTTTGTGAAAAAAGCGATCCAAATCAGAAAAAAAACATGAATTATGGACTAAAAACTGGTTACTATTTATTTCTTTTGTAAGTGACCATGGTTTAGGAAGGTTAATGGCCTTTGATGTATGCATTATAACTTTTTAACGCACTTCGTTAAACACTTCGCGTCGGACGGTTCAGGCTTCCACGGCGCTCGTTTTTAAAAATTGATAATGCACACTTCGTCGGCCATTAACCCTTAAGTCTGGAGTTCTGCAGTCAGGAGCTGCAGTTTTCTGCTGCCTTTGGTTTAAGGTGAAAAAGACGTTCTGTCTTGTGTTGTCTTCACCGTTTGCGTCTGGATCAAACGCCGCCGTCTCCTGTGCGCTCGCCGTCTGCAGGTGGGACGTCCGTCTGGACCCTGATGATGTCCCCGCTGGCCAAAGGACTCTTCCGCGGCGCCGTGGACTTGAGCGGCTCGTACGTCTTCAACGCCAGCCTGGAACAGGCGGAGGCCGACAACCTGGTGTTCCTGAAGAAGACGGGCTGTGCGGACGCGGCCTGCCTCCGTGCCCTCAGCATCAAACAGGTCCTGCAGGTATGATGAACGTCTTAGTTCTTTAGGGTGTAATAAAAAAATCCATTTCAATGTTTAATCTCTTTAATTTCCTTTTTATATTTGAAGATTTTATGAAAAATCATTTCAGATCCTTTTTTTTGTCAAAGTATGAGATGGAATTTCACTTTTATGAGGAGGTCATGTAGGACTTTGACATCCGAGGACCTGAACTTCCCCCAGAACTGAACTGCTCCCAGAATGACTAATTTACAGCCACAGTTAAGGACTTTCATTACTTCCTCGGGAAACCTCACGGTAACTCCTGAAATGGAATAAATCCTCCAAGATGAAGCCAAAACTTCTGCAGAGCCCGATCCCCACGTTTGAGTCCAGGATGAGTTATGGAGGCTGAGCAGCCTCATCGTTTCACAGCATCAATTATTCATCCGGGCCGACGTCCTCCTGCTGCATGTTACACTTATGAAAATGTCAGAGGAAATCTTTCAGGCTGCCACTCCAGAGGGTTTGAAGGAGGACAGCGTCCCAGCTCGGTATTTTTAGACATCTCTCTGTTTCGGATCCAACATTTAAGCAAACGAGAAAATCCTTTGGAGCTATTTTTACTCTGTCCAGCAGCAGTCCTGAACTGAACGAAGGACGAGACTGTTTTCCCCGTTCTTCTGTCTTACTGCACCCCCAACCGCCCCACTCAGAAACTCACCAACATTTGCACGGAACTAACTCGGCGAAAAGGAATTTTGAACATAAAGAATGACCCCCCCACGATGACATCACAGCATGCACTAACGTAACTAAAACACTTATGTCAGGGAAGTTTTAAGGTTATTATGGGATGGCCACAGGACCTACGGCTTGGTGGCCATTTTGGGGCAAAGTGTAAATACGAGGGAAAAAACTTTTGTTTGAGTGATCTTCACAAAAATTCACACACAAGGTTAAGTCTACAACCACAACTGAACTTTTGTTGACCTTTGACCTCGGGATGAAGCCGCCCTGTGGAAATCTTCTACAAAAGTGAAACTCCTCCTTCGGGATTTTGATCTATTGCCTTCTAAATCTTCAGTTGGAAGATACTTTGGTGAATTTTTTAATCAGGTTGGTAGATGGCCTCAGCATAGCATGGCGAGCTCACAGAACTGCCATTTCCTTGTTGCTAGCACATTTTTGATAATAAATAATAATAATGGATTGGATTTATCTGCGCTTTTCAAGACACCCAAAGCGCTTACATTATGTCCATTATTCATTCACTCCTCATTCATACTTGGTGATGGTAAGCTACGGTTGTAGCCACAGCTGCCCTGGGGCAGACTTGATAGAAGTGTGTAACATGAGTTGTTGGCTCAAGCTGAACAAAACATATGACTTAAGGACATATTAGGAATGTGGGCGTGGTTAACAAAAGTTGCCAGGAAAATCCAAAAGTTTGCTTTTGCTTTCTTCTAATAATCCCAAAGACCTGTCCGTCATCCCCAGGCGACCAAAACATAAAGGGGTTGCTATGGAGATAAAACCAACAGAAAAGCTGTCATTTTGTAGAAAGAACGTTTTCATGAATTTGTCCTGTGCAGCTTTGACCAGGGTGGCAGGCGCAGATGGGGGTAGTAAGGGGTTTGTGGCAGCCGCTCAGCCAGTAAGGGGGAGTCAAAGGGGGACGGGGATTTTTCCAGTTCAGTAAAATCAGACGACGGGGCAGCAGAGGGGTAAAACCCAGAGCCTGTTTCAGCATTCCTGGAAAACACTGTGGACTCTTTTCTGGTAGAACCACCCCCCGGTGCCTTAGATTCTTCTTCTTCTCCTTTAACTGGTGACCCGGCCCCATAATGGATGACCCTGACCGTCTCACAGATGCTTCTCAATCCTGGTCCTGGAGGCCAGTTCTCTCTGCTCTGCCTTATTCTGATCAGCTGACTCAGGTGTCTCTTCATTCTGATAGACTGAACGCACCTGATTCCAGGTAATCAGCAGCGAAAAGTGCTTAACATGTTAAGAAATTGTATTAAAAGTAATCAGGTCATGAATGGTTCTTCTGACCAATAGAACGACTGAGCAACAGCTGTTTGTTTCACTATAGACGTCTGTGGGATTCTGGCTTCTTGGAGCCACTTCCTGTTTGGAACGCCAGGGGGTCGCTTGGCTTCTGCTGTGTCAGAGAAGAAAATGATCATTTATGATATTTTAATGTCAGATTTTGTTTTTTTATTATTAGAACTCTTACAGGTGAAAACTAAGGTCGGACAAAACAGGTATGCGTCTCTGAGCTGAAGGTAAATTCTCTGTCCAGCACCAAAGCCTGTTTTTTTGTAGGTTAGCGTTAATCAGACTGAAGCTGAGCTGCAGGCTCTTGAGGCTTCTCTTAACTAACGTCTGGTAATTCAGCATTGTTTGGTTATCGAGCTGCTGTCTTTTTACTTCTGTGTAACTGTCTGGGCCCATCTGTCCCTTTTTCGACTCATTCAATGACTTTTCTCAGGTGAAGGAACAAATGGAGTGACTTCCTTTCTCTAACAGACGCCTTTCTCCTGCAGCTCCTGACGCGCCACACTGAGCAACCCCACCAGGAGGCGCCGTAGATCCAGATCCATTACCTGCTGGGGTATCATGGATTGATCTACTTGGGTAATTGTAGCTCCTTTGTTCCAGGCCGTCCCCTGGCAGGAGTACCCGTCCTGGGCTGCACAGGAGGCCACAGATCTCCCCACCAGGGGGCAGCTGTTTGGCCCCGTGGCAGTGGTGGACGGATACGTGCTGGAAGCTCCGCCCTTTGGGCTGTGGGATAGGAGGAGTGGCTACAATGACGTCCCGTTTGTGGTGGGGACAACAGAGCAGGAGGCGGACTTCAGGTGAGGACTCTCCCTCTTGGAGTTTGTCGGTCCCTGGATCCTCCCTCCCTGATCTGTGTGTCCCCCACAGCCCCCCAGCAGAAAACATCTCCATGTGGACCTGGGGGGATTACCGCTGGTTCGTGACAGGTGAGGCCCGGTTCTGCCGAGTCTGGGATGGGACTCTTTAAAATCGGTTGATCATTGGGGGCGGGGTTAAAGGTTTTTAAGGCCATTTGTTCTGCAACAGTTTCAGGAATGTTGTTGGGTGTGAAGCAGTAATCAGGATTGTCACTGCTTTCATTTATAATCTCTGAAATTTGTGGGAAATCCTTAAATCTACACGGTGTCCCAAACTATTATGCATATTGCATCATAAAGATAAAGTTTTGTGTTTTAGTTAGACTCCTGAATGAGCTTTGGATCACTGACATCAAACTCAGACACCTGTGATGGTCTACCAGGAGGACGGTCCACATTATTAAGCAGACCAACATTATATGGGAAAGGAAAAGGATCTCTGCTGCTGGAAACCTTGAAATGGTTTAAGTCCCCCTATGACAATTTATTTCAAATAAAAAATGTTCCCAGTGGTGTTTAAATGAGGATTAGAAAGTTTTCAACCAAAGTTTCTAGTTTTGAGTTTTTAGCCATTGGTGCTGAGCTGAGTAGTCTCGCCCTCGGTCCTCCCCTTTCTGATGATGATAGCTGTCTTGCATGAGGGAAGAGCTTGGCACAAGGGGGGGCAAACAAGACTGACTGACAGTCTCTATTCTCACAAGTTTATCCTCAGCAAAACGGTGAAAAGTGACATTTTTTGGTTCCAAATCGACACTTTTTGAACAATGTGTGGAATGACAAAACATTGCACACCAAAAAGACCTTTAAGTCCATGAAAAATGCTTTGAATGACTTTAGAATTTAGACTACATTGCACCAGCGAGCAGCACCGGCTGTGGCTCAGAACTGGTTTGATCCACATGTTGAATTCACCTTCACAGCAAATAAAAGGAAATAACAGAAAGAAAGTGACTAATCGCACGTAATTTTCCAAATGTGTGCGGCCAGTGCTGAACCTTTTTCTTGGCCACACGGATCCAGAGGAAGGATTAAGGTTAGGTTTAAGATGCGTTCACAGCAAACGTGATTCACGCAGTTTCAATGTTAAGTCGATGGTAAAGACGCGATCCGAGGTCCTGCGCCACAATCTGAGCGACGGGCGTGGCCTGAAGGTCGATGCGATTTGAGCGGCGCAGTGTGATGCCCGTCTGAACCAAATCGCCCAACAGTCTGTCGCAGGGCTACTGGAGCTGGGCGATCACCATGCCGGCTCCTGCGAGGCCAGACAGAGACCCCCTGCCAGATGGAGAGCCCGCCTGCTTGGGCCTCCTGAACCTTAGGATAGTTTTCTTATTTTCATCAAGGCACGAATACAAAAGATCCCCTGATTTTGGTTTGATTTTGTTGGTTGATTTCTGGTTAATGCCAGCAAGCCTTCTACCTCACTCAGAGAGAGAACACAAAATGCGGAGAACACGTTTGGGTTTTTCACTTTTAGGTTTAATTGTTAATATGTGTGGTCAACAACAAAATCCAGCCTTGGACGCGCTTAAAATACTTGCGGGCAGGGTAGCAATGCGCCCTCCTCTTTTCTCCCATACCTGGGCTTGTGCTCGCTGGACGGGACAGATCAGCAACTTGTGCAATCCTCATGCGCTCCTGGGCGCCTATGACATCACAACGGCTCATTGATTCAACCTGAGGGTCTTTGGGACAGTTTGACAGCGATTTGAAAGGAGAAATACTCAGACATGCTAAACGAAAGGATTTTTTTATGACATTTCTTCTCTTTCATAAGAAAAATGTCACACGTACATGTCATAAACTCGGGGGACCTTAAATGCCTTGGACAAAGTATGAAAACCTTGAATATTTCCGGAAAACGTAAGTGTGATCATCATACTTTTAAAATTTTTGTGGCTCATTCAGAGCACACACAGGTTGGTGCAGATAAAGGCAGAATGAGGAAGCTTTCTGTCAGACAAATCCATGGGATTACGAGAGCAGCTGCTGAAATAGCATCACAAAGCAGCAAGCACATATTTGAAGCTGCTGGTGTGTCTGGAGTCCATCAAGGTGTAGGATCCTCCAGAGGCTTGCAGTTCTACGTTCTATTCGGCCCCCATAAACAAGACTCACACGTAGAAACGTCATGCATGTCGTGCTATGAGGAACCCTGATGCATCATTGGCTGCTATGGGCATAAAAGGACATAAAATGTCTCTGAGCTGAGGGTGGGAAGCAGTTCACATCCAAAGGCTATGGAGGGATATTTCTGCCACAACGTTGCACACAAAAAGTTGCAAATGAAAATATTAAATATTTGCTTTTCAATTATTTTTATTTACCTTTCAATTTTTTTTGCTTTCAAAAACTTTTTTTTGCTGTCAAATACTTTTTTTGCGTTTGCAAAACACGTTTCCGCATGCGTTGTGTCAAATTTGCTTTTTCCTATCTTTGATTTTGCTGACTACTCTGAGCGCGACTTAGCGTGATAAAACTGCCACCGCCAAAAAGGTTTTCGCATTCATTGTGTGTCATCTCACTTTCTACCCATCTTTGATGTTGCTGAGTTAAGTTTCAGTTTGACGTGACAAAGCTGACAACAAACAGCTGCTGATTGGTCCAGATTCCAACCAATCAAATGTATCTAACATGGTGTCTGATAGTGAGGCTCAGAAACCGAACCACTTCTTTTTACCCTCGATTTGGTCTCTTTGAATGAAGGTGTTTCCATTTTTTAAAATAATTTTAACAATAATTCATTCCTTCTTTCCTTTTTAGGATTGATTCATTTTGATTAAGTCAGATTTGTAAATTTATGGCTGAGGATCTCCTGAAACTGTAAAGTTTATCTGCTGACATTAAATCAACAGGTCTGTGTTTCTTTGAGATCTGTTTGTTAAAACAATAAAGGATTTAAAGCACATATTATTTTCTGCTGCACACGTGTTTGGGATCAGATGAACAGCAATAATAAGCAAAAGAATGAAGGCTCACCAAAGGAACCTCAATGTATAACAGAAGAAGCATTTTAAAATTTTATGTTCATGTTCACAGTGTCTCATGTTTTAGAACTCGTGAGCGTTTGTCCAAATAAAAAAAAATGTACTTATGAAAAAATGCTATTTTCTCTTTATATTTCAACATTCATCTGTGAAGATAAAACAATACTTCAGATACAAATCTTCTGGCTGGATGGAGTCGGAGCTCTGACAATTTTTTATCTGCTGCAGACATTTTAAACATGAATGAATACAAAACTCTGTTTTATTTCAGCTGTTTGCTGCTCCTTCTGGGTTTAACTCTGTGAGAAACGGGCCAGAATGGTTGAAAACGGTAGAACCCCGTTGGAACAGAACCGACGCCATGTCCAATATCTGCCTTCAAGCACCGTCAATAAGGCCGCATTTACACTGCATGGTTCAAGTGACCCAATTCCGATTTTTTTCCTCTCACGTGGCACAGATCAGATAAGACCGGTGAACGTGTAAGCAGGACAAAAGCGCATGGATTCCGATTTTCTCAGATCGGATACAGGCCTCTCTCATATGTGGAAATAAATCTGATCCGAGTCGGATACGTGCATTAGCGTGTGCCATGTAAGCAGACAAATCGGATATTCCCCAGTAAATGCGAGTCGTACGTCAGTGACGTCAACTCAGGACACCACCAACTGAGATCACGTGACTCATTGAGGTGCTTTTTGTGCGCTGATTTTGGTGTTGGAGGACAGCTGGAGCCCCATCAGTGTGTTACCTTTCAGCCTCAGGCTTCAGACCTGAGTCGTAAACCGGCTGTTATTTCCGGTCGGTCGCAAACGGTAACTAATCAAGCGGGACACCGTTGCTCTGGAACAGACGAGAAGTCGTTTATTTCTTTGGATCAAACTGTTAGTACAGCACAACGTCTGCAAACACTTCCTCATTCAAAACTCAGAGAGAGCACATAAGCCGGCCGAGCAGCCCTCCTTTTTCCTCTCCCCCGCATCCCTTCTAGTGCCCCTGCCTCATCCAGGAGCACCCAAGGCAGCGCCTCCTTCCGTCGCAGCGATGCCTCCATGACAACCACAGTCACACAAAAGAAACACAACAAAAGGGGGGGGGGGGGTTTGCCATGCTAAACGTTTGCCATTTGGACCAACACACATCTTCTAAATGTGCTTTTATTACTTGATGATTATTAAGGGCCTGCTCGCTCATAATTTTTTAAATCTGTGCGGTCAGTGCTCAGGTCCGCGGAAGGCGGAAATGCTGCTACGTTACGTAGTCCACAGAACGTCTACGTTTGATAGTTTCAGCATTGTATAGTGTAAATGCAAAAATCAGATACGGGTCACTTTACAAAGATGATGTAAACGGGTCATCAAAAAAATCGGATATAGTCAGAAAATCGGATATGAGCATCAAGACCTGCAGTGTAAATGCAGCCTATGAGACAGAGACACCTGATTGGTTAGAATCTGGACCAATCAGCAGCTGTTGCCAGCTAGGAAAAAAGTGAGATGGAACACAACGCATGCGAAAACATGTCATGCAAACACAAAAAGAGTTTTTGAAGGAAAAAAATGTTTTAAAGCAAAATAAATTATTTAAAAACAAATATTTTCATTTGCAACTTTGAAAGTTTTGTGTGTAACGTAGTGGCAGAAATATCCCTCCATTAAAGGGGAGTTCTGGGGCATTGTTGCCAGACATCTGAGAACCGCCAGACCTAGCACACATTTATAGAATGTGCCTGTCCAAATATTTATGGTCCTGACTGTATGTATATATATATGTATGTATGTATATATATATGTATATATATATATATATATATACACACACACACACACACACACACACACACACACACATACATACACACATACACACACACACAATCTCCTGCCCCGCGTTCTTCATGGGTGTCAGACTTCATGGCTGCC
>CM074489.1:2908021-2934199 GCA_037389245.1 Oryzias sinensis | reverse complement strand
ATTCAGGAACCGCTGGAACCAGCTGTCGCTCGCGTTGAAATATTCTTGAGCATGCGGCGCGGCGGGGAAGCCGACGGACCGGCGTGCTCTTCAACTCCGCTCCCCCTCCCTCGGGCGCAAAAGTCTCATACAAGCATCTTGAGTCGTCTGAGCTTTTGTGATGAACCAGAGGAGTCACATGACTGAAAACAAATCTGCGAATACACGAAACCGCGAACTTTGAAATGCGAGTCAGCGGAAGAACACTGAAAAGAAAACATATGATGAAAACATTCTGAGGATCAAGAAGATGCTAATAAAAGGCATCTGATCCAGAATGGTCATTCTGACCTGGAGAATGACTGTTTCTTTCTCCAGGGAAGTCTTCGGGATTTTGGCCACTTCCTGTTTGGAACGCCAAGGGGGCGGAGTCAGTCAGTCTAGTTCTCCTATACAGTCATGAGTCTGACCTCTGTAGAGTCTTCAGGGAAAAAAGCCACTTTGGCTCCTTTTGTATTTTCATGAGGATTTGAAACAAACTGAAGACAAAAAGAAGAAGTTCAGGTGTCAGGACCAAATGAATGACCGTCTCTTGGTATTATTATGGGATGTCCCCTGCACTGGTTTCTTGTGCCAAACGTGGGTGCTGCACGTCTGCACAGTCCCTGTTCCACCAGCGTCCCTGCAGCCGAACTCGCCATCAGAGATGTGCCCCACGTCATTAAACCACTCAGAGAAGCTTTGCTCGTTTCTCTTTTTGTTTAAAAGTTTCACGTTGAAATAAACAGTTTTGTAAACTTAATAATGTTGGATTCTTTCTTTTTTTATTGACCTGCTAATGTTCAGTCCCTGCAGGTCTGTTCTCATAGTTGAACAGCCTCAGTATTCAGTTCTCTGACACTCGTGAGGCTTCACAGTTGTGTCACAGCAGCTGCTTGGAAGGATGTTTTACCTGAACTGTGAGGTGATTGATCAACCACCAAACCTTTGCAGAAAACTTAAAATATGTGTGAATGTGAATATGGTGCATCTTCATCACTCAGTATGCTCCGGCAAAGGCAGGAGGCCCGGCACCCACACCCCTGATCCAGGCATCCAAGAGCCCCCCCCTCATCAGACAAAGACTCGGGAACAACCACCCTCCCGCGCACCGCACCCCACCACTGAGGCGGAGACGGAGGCCAACACCCGGCAACCCCCCAGCTGAGGAGTAGGAGGAACAGAGAGCGTGCAGAGGCGGAGCCCCCGCCTGGGCAGGGACCCGCTCCATCCCCAAGGCGCTCTGGGCCTATACCCAATGCCGCGACCGCTCAAGACCTACGCCACCGCCCGGGAGTCCTGAGCCCCCACCCACCCCCAACCCCAGAGGCAGGCCGGGATAACCTATGGTCAGCCTGCACTACACACCCGGACAAAGTGGGGGGAGCGGCAGAAACCGACCGCCCGCCTGAGAAGGGGGATACATGCGACCAGCAACGTTCTGAGACGAGGCCAGGAGACAGCAAGACCGGGCTCTAGTTGCCGTGAGAACCGATAGACAAACTGGGGTCCCCAAGTATGCCCAAAAAAAGGGTCCCACCCGTTTCCCAGGGGATACGGTCCACGCCACTCAGATGTCGCAGACTCCCTCCATGCGTGGAAAAGAGCCTCAAGGTCAGGGACGCAGGAACCCCCTGGACACCACCAACACCCCGGCAGCAGACGCCGGCCTGTCCCACCCAGCGTGGAGGCAAGTGACAGAGAACAACGTGACCATCCCCCTCTTGTTTGTGTGTATTAAAAGAAGTGAAATTAAAATTGGTGATTGCTTCCACCAAAGCAATACGTGTCTAAAGCAAACAAAGCCTTATGGGGGGGGGGTCTCTTTGACCTCATTGATTTATTTTCTCAAGTCATTGTGATCATTGATATGTTTTTGCGTAGAAGGAAATGTAAATGCCGACTTAAATCTCTCCTCGCCCTTTTTGTCCCTGCTGGCTTGCCATAGCCTCTTATTTACAGCCTCACTGCAGCGCCGTGTCTGTCCAGCAGGTGGCGGCAGAGCGCAGGAATCTCCATCCTCCCGTCGAGTCGGGACCGCCGCTCAGGACGGAGCTTCTACACCTTTAAGAACCGGGACCTCCTCGGCTGACGGGTGCCACGCCGCGCGCCTGCTCAGTGTGCAGCCCCTGCGGTTCGGGTCCCGGTTCTGACGGTTTTTTGCGTCCGCGCTGATGTCGCTCCGTCGGACTGCTGGTCTGCACTTTAACTGGAGAATAATGCCGTGCGGAGCTGCGGCTGCGCAGAAAAGCACAGAAAAAACAAGGTAAAAACACGCCGCGCGCACGCGCGCGCTCTCTCTGCGTCTCTTTGTTGTTTTTTGTTGGAGTTAAACAGTCTCCCGTGATCTTGGAAAACCGTTTCAGTCCTCGCAGGCTGTTTAGAGTCCTGCATCCCAGAAACCACAGATGGACCTTCATCACTGAGGGATGCAGGGATGAAGAGATGGAGGCATGAAGAGATGGAGGCATAAAGAGATGGAGGGATAAATGGATGCAGGGATGAAGAGATGGAGGCATAAAGAGATGGAGGCACAGAAGGATGCTGGGATGGAGGCAGAACAATCACATTTCACCCTTAAATGTCTTCAGACTGCTCACTGAGGTGAAGCTTCTTCGTCATGTTGATGTTATCTCAGCCGCCGCTGAGTGACCTGTCTTTATCACACGGTGCTGGTATTTAAAGTAATCCAGTACTCGACCCGATTACAGCCTCAGGATTGTAATCTGCTGCCTGATTCCTGACGGTGGAGTCCATCTCTGAACCGCTGAGGTAGGTGGTACCCTCTGAATTGAGGGATGTTCCGTGTGACCGCGACTTTCAGACGTGTTTTTTTTAGCCATGATCCATTTTCTTCATGGAAAAAATCACGAGTGACCCCAGCAACAGAAAATGTAAGAAGAAAAGAACTGTGTTGAAGGACCAGCCCCTCCTGGATCTCACCTACATGTTTTGTTATAGTTTTAATATATTTTTTTTTTTATACTTTTTTTTATACTATACTTTATACTTATACTTTTATACTAAATCCAAAATGTAACTGTAACAGAAATGTATTTGGGGGAAAAACAATGATTTCACTTTTGTTTGAGTTGAATGTGTCTGTTGACCACCTAACCTTAAAGTCCTGCTCCGATCATCTTTGATCTGTTTTCAGATCATTATTAAGATGATGTCGTTTTTAGTCCAAATCCAAACACGTGTCGTTTTCCAGGACATCGTTTCTGGGGGGTATTCCAGAAAGCAGGTTATGCTAGCTCCCACAATAAGTTTGAGGCTAAGGAAGTTGATAACCTCAGCTTTCGGTTCCAGAAATGGAGGTATGTTTCAGGGTAGGTCAAGTTACCATAGCAACTCATGCTCTGAACATAACCTGGTCGGGAGCAGGTTTAGTTGAAGGTTAGTTTGTTTTCAGAGAGGTGAAGCAGCATGGCGTGTCCATTTGAAGATGATTTAGTGGATGAAGAAGCTCAGATAATACTTTTTCCACCATGAGAGGGTGATAAGACCACATATGGATGCTGGAAAAATAAACTTTTTTACTTTGATCTAACTTAATTATTTGCTTCAGTTAAGATAAATCATTTTTTTGTTAGGTCACCTTAAAAATAAAACGTAGTTTTCAGACAATTATTTTCCTTTCGTTCAAATTCAATTAAGTAGGTGTAACTTTGGTGCTGCTGTTAGATCGGCACCGCAAGGGATTCTGGGAAATCATTCCCTTTGCCTGTCTGGACGGATTTGGGTTTAAGTGTGGTTTTTTTTTAAAAATGTGTTTAGTTGTTTAGCTGTTTTACTGTGTTTTACCGTGTTTTGCCGAGCTATTTTGTCCTACTATGCTTACGTCTCTGCACCATGAGTGAGAGTAAAGGAGAGGATGATGTGGGAGGGGTGCTACGTAAACTTAGCACCCCTACCACCTAAAACTGTTATGACAGTGACGGAAAATTCTTTAATGAATTTTTGCACTCCGTGCATTCTTTTCCGTTCTTTTTATTGTTATAAAATGAGCATATCTGCCGGTTCAAACTTAGACATATGAAAGTTCAAGAAATATAAGTAATTAAGATGGAAAAAAGGTTAATGGAGTAATGTGACATTTAGTTAGATAAATACGTAAATTTGAGTTGTATAAACAATTATTGAGTTTGAAATAATTTAACTAAATAATTTAAATTATTTTTCAGCCGTGCTACTTTTTTGATGGACTTATAATTTTTATCCGCCGTCATTAAAATCTCAGACTCCGTCTCACTTCCGTCTCAAGTGTCGCGCTTTCTTTTTATTTTTTCTCCACGCGTTTCCATGGGGACTCCAGAAATCGGCGATCTATTGAGAATGTCTTTATGTACGTGCATTAACCCAGGGTTACCAAGTCGAGCGTAATTACGCCAACTCATATCCGGTCTTTTGGAACCGACATACCCAGAGTAAGCAAGTTCAGGCGGATTTCAGTCAGAGTTCAGGCTTAAAGTCAGGGTAGTTTAAACATGCTTCCTGGAATACCCCCCCGGAGAGCGGCAGGAGTTCATTAGAAATGTACCTTTGAGTTGTGGGCGGGACTGTTGGCGCAGAGTAAGCCTGCCCTGAATTCCCATCATCCACCTGTTTACACTCTCTCCCACTAGTTTAAAGCCCTCACACCCCCAACCTAACATTATCGGTGCAACAAAAATGGCAGCAAAATTGGATCTACCCAGCCGTCCAGTGTAGATCCAGAATCCAGCTCACACAAGGAAAACAAAGACGTACACGGATGATTAGAACTTCTTCCTTTTAATACTGCTCCTGATTCACAACAATCTGACGGAAGAAATACTCAGAAATGCAACTGTAAGCTGAATGTTTGTAGTGTAGTGTAGTGAAAAAATAACAGACAGACTCGTGTCTCTGATCTTTATAGTTTTGTGAACCTTCTACACGGTCTGACATCGGATCTGGCAGGGCTAACCGCTAAACGCTATCTTTAGCTGCTATTTTTGTTGCAACTGAGATGTGAGTGTGTGTGTTGGTGTGTGTGTGTGTGTGGTTTTTCTTTGGGTGGTATTGTACTTCGTCCCCTAATGGATTTAGCCACCTACCAATTACAGTTTGTTTTGTCAGGACGGAGCTTCTACACCTTAAAGAACCGGGACCTCCTCGGCTGACGGGTGCCACGCCGCGCGCCTGCTCAGTGTGCAGCCGCTGAGGTTCGGGTCCCGGTTCTGGCGGTTTGTGCGTCCGCGCTGATGTCGCTCTGTCGGACTGCTGGTCTGCACATTAACTGGAGAATAATCCGTGCGGAGCTGCGGCTGCGCAGAAAAGCACAGAAAAAACGAAGTTTTCTAAATTTGTTTTCTCAAAATCAAAACTTCAGGACTCTGGAGTTAAAAAACTGTAAAAGTTCATTTGTTTGACTTTGAGCATTACTCATCAAATCTTTTAAAGAATGACGACTGTGGACACTTTTCTGTCCAGAGTCAGAACATTTGTCATTTTCTTTCAGCATTTAAATAGTTTTTCTATTTAAGTGGACAAGAAACTCAGAAAAATAGCGTTTACTTAAATAAGGCACTTTAGCACTCTAGCAGTGCTTTAAGACTGATGGCGGCTCTGCCGTGACGTGGGGCTCGGTGTCTTGTCCAAGGACACTTCAATACATGGTGGGGGGGCAGGGTGAGAACCGCACCTGCAATCTTCTGATCAGAGGTCGACCGCTCTACCTCTGATCAGAAGCGTGAACCATCGTGTTGTTGCAGTTGTGTGTGAATGATCTTATTCCACAATATTCCGTCTGTTTCTTTTTCGTTTTTTGGGAATATGTCGTCTAAAAAGGAAAGGGGGTTGACGTGAGGTGACATCCGGAATCTTCTACACGGAATCAGGAGCTCAACCAACGTTTTACTGAAATAGACCTTCAAGCTTGTGTGGTCCATCGTTTGCGTGGGATGCTCAACAGCAGGAACATATTCCTGATTCTTTGCTGCTCTGGGAACTTAGGTTTTTCCGTGGATTTTGCCAGCGGATGCTCTTCATGGAGCGCATCGTCACGGAGCCTCATGGACGGCGTGAAACGCAGACAACGCCGGCCGGCCCAAACCTGGTGTGTTTTTCATCTGCGCACGAGGAGGACTGGTATCCAGAACCACGCGTTGGTGAAACGACATTCTGCAAGCCCAACAGAAATGTTCTGGAAAACTCTTTTGAACCCGTTTCTCCAGAAGATGCATAAATCCAAAGAAATTTGTGGAAAGTTTTCTTTGGTCCTCCATTTTCAACAGTCCAGGTTCTCATGAACCGCTTCTGAACTGCTGCTCACACAGTTTGTGTGGATGAAACTGTTTGGACCTCCTCGGGTCCGTCTGGCGGGAGGAGCAGCAGCGGTTCTCTTTTCCCCCTTTGGGCCTCAGCGCTTCATCCTGGGAGCGCTGCCAGGACCGACCACAAGCAGCCGCTGCCTCCTGCCTCTCCTGACAGCTCGCACTCAAAGCTCCTGAACGTGGTGAGGGCCTCAACCGGGGCTCCCAGGATCCATGATAGCTGGGTTCTCCCTGAAGGGGGGGTCCGGGTGACCGAGGTCAAACCGTTTCCGTCATGTCAGCAATCCGGAGGGGGGAGAAGGGATGAAAACAGCTCAACAGGAAAATGCTTGGGACTAAATTATCATAGAGAAAGGGCTGCACAATGGTGTAGTGGTCAGCACTGTCCCCTCACAGTGAGAAAACCCTGGTTCAATTCCTGGCTGGAGATTGCCTGTTGTCCCTGAGGATGTGTGTCCAAAATCCCTCTTCATGGGTTCACTGAATATTCCCTTCGCTGTGAATGTGTGTTCTGGGTTTTGGTCGTCTCTGCGATGGTCTGGAGAACGCCGCCTTCACCCGTCCATCGCTGGGATAGGCCCCAGCAGCCCCATGACTCTGATGCTTGGAAGATGGATTTTAGAAAAATATATAATTCCATTAGTTGAAGCAGACGGTACAAGCATAAACCTTTATTAGTATAGTAATACTATAGTATGAGGATAGTGCCTTGTATTCATGTGAAAGACGAGGCGCTTTACATAAAAGGAAAGAAAATACTTATTAAAAACGCAGAGTCAAGTACACAAAGAAAACAAGACATTTACACAAAATGAACACCCCTCCCTCCCCTGGTTCCTCCCTCCCCCCACCCACTTCCCCTGGTAGAACCTTCATAACAGAACTGAACTATAACGTGAGTCTTAAACGGACGGTCTGGCTCTGTGCTGCTGTGCCGAGGCGGTTTTATGGGGATCCCAGCCCGACCACGGGTCGTCCACTCAACACTTGGTCCACTCTACAGCCGCAATGAGAACGAGCACCACCGCAGCAGCCCCCCACAGGCGGGGCGACAGTAAACCGGACAGTGGATCATTGAGACGCTGCTGAGTTAAGAGAAAAGAAGGCATTAAAACATCAACTTAAATAATGTAGATATAATAATAATGCTTAAATGTTAAGTATATTGAAAGAATCATCATGCATATAAATTAACAGTTAAATGTTTTTAATGGTTTAGCTCGTGCTGGTTTGCGGCACCTTCCGTCCGTGAAACCAGGGTTCGAATCCGGGCTGCTCCCTGTTCCCTTGCCAAGAACAAGGGAACATTGCCAAGATTACCATGCGACTCGTTCGCTGTGGCGACCCCTGATGGGAAAAGCCGAAAGAGAAACAACAACAATGAAGGAAATATAAATCAGAAGAATGAATTTAAGTGAAAAGAAAAGGTCAAATTCAACTTTAACAAACCTCATGATTAAACCAGATTAAAGTGGGTCTTGAGCCTCTTCTAAAAACCTCTACAATCTCTGTGACCTGAGGCCCTCCGACAGTACCACAGGCGAGGACTGTAAAAAGGTGGGCCGAGGCCTCGCTGTGGACGGGGGACGGATCTGACCTGCTGACTGATTTGTCCTGCATGGAAATATTCTAACACAGATCTTTATACTGTCGTTCTTTGGTATCTCAGATTACCAATCTCTGGTTCTTGATGGTTGCTGCAAACAGGAGGGATTATTGTTGTGTTTGCGTTGGGATGCAGTTACAGTGAGACTGAGTTCACGTCAGAGACATCTTCTCCCTCCAGGTTTTCAGAGGACACACATGTTGATTGGTCTTAACACAGGCTTTGAGTCTCTGACCAACCTCTGGTTTGGTTGTAGAGCTCACCTTAGTGCCACAGATCTACAAAGATCTCCTGGCACTGGGACCAGGAGCTGAACGCGGCAGAACAGGTTTCTGCCCCAGGACTACTTGGCTTTATCAGAGAGGGACCAGAGGCAGGACGTAAAAGCCCATCTGGCCTGCCCGGGACAGCATGCCAGTTGTTGAAGAGATGGGCCACAAAAATGTCAGTGAGACTGCCAAAAGAACTTCCAGGTGGCTGTGGATCCAGAGTGAGGACACTTTTGACTCAAGTGGGGGTCCTGCCACCTTCCAGGTGAGGTGAAGATCAGGGACTCTTCTCTGATGATGTTTCCAGGCTGCATATTTCCGGTGTTACAACGTTCCAATAAGCATCATTCCGTT
Source organism: Oryzias sinensis (assembly GCA_037389245.1). NCBI lineage: Eukaryota > Metazoa > Chordata > Actinopteri > Beloniformes > Adrianichthyidae > Oryzias > Oryzias sinensis. Next base: position 2,925,653 of record CM074489.1, on the reverse strand, counting down.
TGTCTCGCTAAAGAATCACTTTGTCAACAATGGAATCCTTTATAAACTGCAAAGCATCATGGGAAACACCATGATGCTTTGCAGCATCATGGGAAACACCATGATGCTTTGCAGGACCAGAGAGCAGAAATACTGAAGCTGGTTCCTGCAGGAACCGAGGAACGCTCTGCTACGGTGTGATGTAGCTTCTGACTGTTGCTGTTGGTGATGAGCGGGTACAACCTGCTCTTCACGCCGCCCGTGCTTCGAAAAACTCAGCCTGTTTTCCCTGAGTCATCCTCAGTTCTCTCCAAGCAAAAACACTTCTCTCCTTCTGCAGATTCTGACATGAAGAAAGACATCGAGCGCTCATAGAGAACAGGCGAAGAAATCCTCCTGAAGTGATACCGACCAGGTGAGTCGAAGCACATACACATGGACACACTGCCGGACACACACACACACACACACACCATTTCAATGTTAGTGTTTGGGTTCATTAGGGAACCTTTTGCGTTCAGTTTACCGCTCAAACTCAGGTTTTTGTTTGTGAGCGTCTGTCTGGGCATGTTATGTGTGTGTGTGTTCTCCATGTGTGGTCAAATTTGTGTTTGTGTGTTTTCTGTGTTTGAGTGGTTGCGTGAACGTGTGTGTAGGAGGCTGTGTGTGTGGGACTGCCAGAGCTTTGACAATAACTTGCTGACTCTGAGTTTTGAGGGTTTTGTTTGTCACATCTGAGGTTTAAACTGATGGAAAGTAAACCGGGAAGCTGGTTCATCCTCAGGTTTAACAAATGAAAAAAGACCAAAAATGGCGTCTAATTCAACATTTTTCCCAAGTAGCTTTCCAGGGATGCTGATAGATTGGAATCCCTAGAAGAAGTCTGAATGGCCTCTTCCTGAGGTCACTGGTCAATGGGCTGGTTGTGGTTGAATGGCAAAGACCCACTCCAATGAAAAATGAAAATGGTGTTTTTCATGCAAGATGTAGGATGTGTATAAAAACATTGAAGGTGAAAACCTGCGTTTCTAGTATGTCCTTATTCAAATGTCGTTGGATCGGATGAAATGAGGTTATTTGGCTACGTTCACACTGCAGGGCCTAATGCTCAATTCGGATTTTTTGAAAGAATCCGATTTTTGAGGCGTTTACATTTCCTATTAAATCTGGTTTTTTTGTGATCTCCGTGTGACCGCTGAAATGACCGAAGGCACCGCATGCGCAGAGAAGGAGTCCTCAGCGGTGAACAAATCACTCGTTGTTTGTGGAAATAACTAGACGTTGTAATGGATGTCAACAACAGTGTTGTCAACAGCAGAGCTCGGAGTTTGTCCTGAATGGAGCTGTCACCCCAAATATTAATCCAATCGGTAACCTCACTTCCCTTCCACTGACCGGTCTCAGCAGCATCGTCCACCATGGTTGATGTTTATGTTCTAGTTCCCGCCTACTTCAACGCAGGATGATGACGTTTCTAACATCTCAATGACGTACGGGTCAGATTCATGCGGCCTCACCGGTCAGCGGTCGCATTTGAAAAGATCGGATACGTATCAGTTCAGGACCACAAACCCAAGTGGCCTGGGTCGCATTTGAAAAGATCAGACTGTCATGAAAAGATCAGATACAGATCGCATAGGGGCAAAAAAAATCGGAAGTGGATCGTTTGAGCCTGTAGTGTGAACGTAGCTTAGATGAAGCTCAGACTTCTCATGTGGCTACTGCTGTGGGCGGGACCAAATCTCGCTTTCTCCCCTCCAGTCCTGAAGCGTCCAATTGCAGGCCGAACAGATGCAATAACATTTTCATTTCTTCGTCTGAGCTGGAGTCTGGCTCTAGGCTGTGCGGACAGATAACTCCAAGATTGATCGCCATTTTCTGCTACCCTACGAGCTTGTGAGGCGCTTGTCGCAAGTGGGAGAGAGTGTAAACAAAGGCATGCACCTGGGAAATTGGCTAGGCCGACTTCCGCGCCAGTCCTGTCCTGTAACTCTGCAGAAACTATGTCCTAAGCATTGCAAGTAACGTCATCTTTTTTGCTGTTTATATATTTTTAATTCTCTACTCTGAAATTCTCTGAACACTAGTCGCATTAAGGTTTTGGTCTTGGCAAAGTCCAGAAACACTGAGTTTTATGGTGAGTCAAGTATGGAACAGAGGTTCTCTGATGGTGAGAGAAGAACTTGTGACCCTCCAAACTGATAGTTTCCTTTTAGTTTGGAGTTTTAGTTTTTGCTGGACCTCCTCTACCAGCCTATACAGGAATCGGATACAGTAGAGATGAGGCAGGGAGAAAACAGAAACAGGTTGTTTTGTCATTTCATCTTTAGTGGGAGAGAAAAACTTTATCGCTGTGACGCCGGCATTCAGGCCCTCAGGCTGTGAATATGACAGTGTTCCGTCGTGTATCGCAGTGAAAACGTTCTAGGAACCCGCAAATTAGGAGCAAAGGTGTTTTACGGCAGTAAAACTCCTTACTCTACCATTTTCTCAGACAGACATGAACATTTCACTTTTCTCTCGTTTAAACTCTCAAAGTTCAAACCGTCATAGAAAAATAGTGGCAGAATTTTAGAATGAAAATAAAGATCTGATCGTGATTGACGTGGATTTGTAGGCGGGGTTGCATTCTGTAGAGGAGACACGGCACACAGGAGGTTGATTGATAAGGCCTCCAGCCAATCTGGATGCAGAACGTGCTGCTGGAAGAAGGACAAAAATAGAAACCTGTATGAGGCATGGTGCTAGCTCCTCCCTCCTGGCGCTGGTTTGGCTTTAGATGACCCCACAGCATTTTTGAGCTTCAGAGCTCTGCACCTCCTGCTGAGGCTCCTTCAGTTCTGTTACGATTCCACTGAGGAGAGTGAGCGGGAGGCAGACCTCGTCCACTGCGTGTGCTCGTGGTTTCTCTGTAGTCATGAGCTGCAGAGAAACAAGCGAGAGATCTTCTCTGCAGCATCCAGATGCATGCAGCAGCTGGTACTACTGCCTACAGGGTGCAGGAATTGCCATGTTTTGTGTGCAGGGCCGGCAGGGCGGCGTGGAGATCAACCCCTGGGAGGATGCTGACTTCAGCCTGTACAAAGCCATCGACCGCTTCGGTTTCATGCAGTGAGTGACCGTGCGTCTCCGCAGAGGCCTGCATGTGGACCGCAGCGCTTGCTGATCGAGTCATGGTCTGTTTGTCTTTTCCAGTGCCAAAGAGCTGCCGGCTCCAGCTGCACATGAGGAGAAGGTCAGCAGGGAGATCCGACAGGTGAAGCTGTCAAGCTCCGCCTTTTTTCACGACCAGCCGTATTCCCCTCCCCAGGTGAAGCAGCTGGAGGTGGAGAGAGCTGAGAAGTGGCTGAAGATGGTGAGGAAATGGGACAAATACAAGAACAGCAAAAAGGTATGGAGTAGCTCAGATGTGGGGAGTTGTTCATGCTTTCTAGAGAAGGTACCCATCAGCAGAGTCACATGACCCATCAGCAGAGTCACATGACCCATTTCACCTCACAGAAGAAGGTGAGCATCACAAAACTGCTGCTCGACGCCTGTCCAAAAATGTGGTCACAAACATGACGCCCTAGATGCCACCGCCAAATGTTTTAAGCCTGATGGCTACATGGAGCAGCGTCTGCGTTTATCTCATTCACAATGAATGGAAGACGTGATGATGCTGAGACATCAGGTATATTTTGAAGAGCTCCACAAAAGCATCAGTCATGACGTCTCCGTGTCTGGGTCCATGAGATCATTCAGAGACTCTCCCGGTACGATGAGGGTCACCATCTCCTGCAGGAGCTGTTCAGCGGTACTTCTGTCTTTCTATGATCCAGTTTGATGACCTGCTGACCAGCGTTAGTCCCAGGAGGGAAAAAAGAATCAAATTAGAAGATCTTTTCATTATTATCTCGATGAAAATAGAAAGAAATGTCAGGAGGAGAGCGATCAGATTCTCGTGCATTTGGTTTTCACCAAATCACAATAGCTGCTGGACCGACGCACCGTGCCTGATGCTCAAATGACGCCGCAGGTTCTCCAGTGCATAAATGGTGGGGCTGGACCTCCTGCCCCTCCGTTCTGGCACCATGCCCCTTCCTTGCTGACTGTCTCTCAGCGCTGGCGAGGCTCTGGCTTCTATCTGCGGCTGGCTTTCCACCTCCTGACTGCCTGGCCGCCCTGGGAGGGGGGGCGCCTACCGCGGCCGGCTGGGGGGCCGGTCGCTCCGGGGAGCCTTCTTCCCGTGGTTGTGCCCATCCGCCTGCTCCTCCACGCTCCCACCCAAATAAATGTTGCACACAGACACGTAGGGCTCCAGGAACTGGATAGGTGGGTTATGCTGGCGGGGCTCACTGGGGGCATCTCTCTCTGGGGTTGCGTCGGCACCCACCCTCCATCCTGCTTTTACTTGCATATTAGACACCTCGATTCATCTAGGGCCTTGTGGGGATGGTCTGGTGGAGGGGGGCACGGTGAAACATCCGTGCTCATCTTTCACTGGTCCGCCCCACAATTTTAACTTCCACTTTAGACTCACACACTGCATGTTAGCAGCACAAACACAGTAAATACACACCACACACAGAGGGACACGGAGCGGGGGGGCTCTACTGCTTGGCAGTGGTGGGCCCCCCCACACTGGAGACCTCCTATTTTACCTGCAGCACACACACAGTTCACCCACACCACCAGACATAGGTGGGGTCGGGGAGGGGCGACCGGTCTTTACCCGCCTGGTCCTCTCAGGGCAGCCGGGCTTGTGGGATCTTGTCGGCTGCATTGGTGGTCGGGCGTGCAGCGCTGGGGGGTCGGTCGGCTGTAGGGGGTTTTTTCGTGGCGACGGGGGTGGGGGGCAACCAGAAGATTGTGAGTATGTGTGCGACAGTGCATGGGTGGGAAGGACCTGGGGGCTGGGTCGCTGGGATCCTCTGGGGCTCTCCCTCCCCATCACAGAGTGGAGTGCCGGGGCTGGCTTGCGGAGACGGAGCGCTGGTTTGGTGGTAGGCATTTTTGGCCCGTGTCTCGGTGGCCGGCGTCCCCCATGGCTGCCGCCTGGTACGGTTAAGCACTTCTGTCCTGTGGCTTGGAGGCCCGGACGCCCGGATGCCTCTTGGCGCTAGGGGGGCCCCTGTAGGGGGGCCTTCCCTGCGCCTGGCTGGGTGGGTGGGCGGTCCCCTCCTCCCCCCCTCCCGGGCTGCTTTGGTCCCGTCACCGGGGGGGGCTGCTGGCTTGGGGGTCTCTCCCCCCCTCTCCTGGTCTTGCTGGACGGGCTGGGGAGGATCGGTTCCTCTTATGATCACATGGTTCTCTTCGGCAGCGTGCATGTATCTCCACCCCCACGTGCACGTGCACACTGCACGTGCACACTGCCACAATGCTCCCTGTCTGCTTCATCCCTCGTCCTAACCCACGGTGTATTGATGGACAGATATTTTCCTCTCATCTCCGTGTCAGAATTTCACCTTTGATGTAATATTTGTCTTTCCAGCAGATCTGGTCTAATAGTTACAGCTTACAATAATAACATTCATTGCATATTAGTGTGTATCCCCCACTTTCTCACCTCTCTTCCTTTTACTCTCTTCCACCCCTCCCCTCACATTCTTCCCCTCTCCCTCCCCACACACACTAAATCTAACAAATAAATAAAAAATAATAAAAAACAAAAAGGGGTTTATTCAAATCTACACTCTGGTTTCTTGAAGTTCTATAACCTCTTTTTGTGATAGTAAAACTTGTCCAACACAAAAGGCCTTCAGCTTTAATCTGTTTTCTCAACTGTTGGACAGAACAAGGTAAAAAAATAAAAACAAATGACGCTGCAGGACCTCAGATGGCATCTGAACATTGACTCACCAGTGAAACTGGACGCCCCTGACGACGTGCAATTGGGGTTTATATCTTTGGCTCTAGAGTAGCCACACCCTGCTCTATTAATGTAATCTGTCTGCCCTACTAACGCTGCAGGTGCAGCCTGCTGGTTGCTCTGTGGACTTGTTCAGTAAGTGTTGGAACGCACCCCAGTGGGTAAATCCAGCTTCATATTGATCTTGTTTCAGAGAGAGCGCTCTGAGAAGCTGCAGCATCTAACAGACCTTCACAGCTGGGGGGTATTCCAAAAACCAGGTTATGCTAGCTCCCAAGTTTGAGGCTAAGGAAGTTGATAACCTCAGCTTTCAGTCCCAAAAACAGAGGTATGTTTCAGGGTGTGCTTAGTTCCTCTGGCAACTCATGCTCTGAACATAACCTGGTCTGGAGCAGGTTTAGTTGAAGGTTAGTTTGTTTACAGAGAGGTGAAGCAGCATGGCGTGTCCATTTGAAGATGATTTATTGGATGAAGAAGCTCAGATAATACTTTTTCCACCGTGAGAGGGTGATAAGACCACATATGGATGTTGGAAAAATAAACTTTTTTACTTTGATCTAAATTAATTATTTGCTTCAGTTAAGATAAAGCAATTATTGTTAGTTAAGTCAGCTTAAAAATTACACGTAGTTTTTAGACAGTTATTTTACTTTCATTCAAATTCATTCAATTAAGTAGGTGTAACTTTGGTGCTGCTGTTAGAGCGGCACCGCAAGGGATTGTGGGATATCATTCCCTTTGCCTGTCTGGACGGATTTGGGTTTAAGTGTGGGTTTTTGACCAAATGTGTTTAGTTGTTTAGCTGTTTTACTGTTGTTTGCCCAGTTATTTGTACTGTTATAATTAATTCTATCTGCACCATGAGTGAGAGGGAGGGAGAGGATGATGAGTATATATAGCCCCCCTTCTGTTTAGTGTTGTAAAGAGAAATTCATAGACATGATTCAAGTCTGTTTTGTTTCATTCATTTTATTGTTATAAAAATGAGCATATCTGCAGGCTCAAATTTAGACATATGAGAGTTCAAGAATTACAATAAATTAAGATGGAAAACTTTAATTGAATTGGAGTAATATTACATTTAGTTAGATAAATATGTAAAATTGAGTTGTAAAACAAATATTGAGTTGGATAGACGTAAGAAATTAGGTTGAATAAATTTAATCACGCGCATTAACCCAGGGTTACCAAGTCGAGCGTAATTACGCCAACTCATATCTGGTGTTTTGGAACCGACTTACCCAGAGTAAGCAAGTTTAGGCGGATTTCAGCCAGAGTTCAGGGCTAAAGTCAGGGGAGTTTAAACATGCTTCCTGAAATAGCCCCCCAGAGCTGTTGTGGTCAAAACAAACTGGGGTTTTTGGGGGCAGAAGTGTACATTCTGAAAGAAGAAAACTCACAGACTGACACATCTGAACCTCCAAAGCCCTCCACCTTCGAGTGTCCAGGTTCTTGGTTCTTGGTGTTCTTGGTATAAAACCATCCTGCTGTTCACAAATGTTCACTTCTGCTCTCAGTCTAGCTTCAGCTGCTCTTTCCCATAACTTCATTGTGTGGCTCATCAGCTGTATTCCTCTGTAGATGCCACAACTATGCACATCTTATTCCTAAAGATGGGGACCATCCCACTTCTCTATTCCTCAGGCATCTTCTGATACACGAGTCTATTAAATATTCAGTTTGTCAAAAGGAGTTTGATTAATTGTTTCAAGGGATTGGGAGGAAGTAAACTTTTATAAACCCACCCCAGTTTTGCTTTTTTTATTTTATTATTTTCTTTACATAATCTATCATTATCTGGTTCTTAACTTCTGACCAGTTATTTACATTATCAAACTCCATAAGAATCAAGTCTTTGAGCCCTCTTTAGATGTTTCTGTGGTCACTTGTCCCCCAGTGTTTTTTCAGGGTTCTGGTCGCTTCTCCTTTTTTGCAGTAATTTAAGGTTAAGTTAAATTTGAGGCCATTTTAAGACTTCCAACATGACCGGTGTGCGTCTGTCGTTGTTGACCCTGAGCCGGAAAACATAGACACACACAGACACACTTAAGCATACACACATATTAACACACATACACACAGAGCACTGAAGCTACTGACCGTCCATCAGAATACCTTTCTATGTAGGTCTTGTGTTTTCTCCTCCAGACTGTCGTGGCGTCTTAAAGTAAACTCTGGTGTGCTCGGCGTTACGTCTCAAAGTTCCCTCGCTGAAGGTAGTTTTCCCATGAGGCTGTGCGGTCATGGATGCTGCTTCTTCTGTGTTTGTCTGCTCTGCGGTCAGATGGTGTCCCGGGTCTATAAAGGCATCCCACTGCAGCTCCGCGGCCGCGCCTGGGTTCTGATGCTGGATGTGGAGCGGACCAAGAGGGAGAACGAGGGCAAATATGAGGTGGGGATGTGGAACCGGGAAGATCCTCACAGTCTCTGGTTTACTTTGGAGGCTTTTTGGATCAGAACTTTCTCTCATTGATATACATACATTTAACAAATATAGTTGACTCTTTCTCGTAACCATGGACACAGGTGTTTGTCCCACCTTCAAAGTTACCAGGAGATGATTGTTAGGGTTAGCCGAGTTCACAGACACTCTTTGTCAACAACAAGAAACTTCAGGGTACATTCAGTGTCCAAAAAGATGAATGAATAATTATGAATGACTTAATGCTTTTCCAACTTTTGATCATATGGTACCCTTTTAACCGATTAATCAGTTTTTTTTACACTGACAAATAATCCTCCCTCCCCCATAGAACCAGTCTACCATAAAAAACAAAAGTCCAAAATAAACTGATCGTCCATAAATACACTCTAATAAAGCAAAACAACAAAAAAAAAAGTTGTTTCTCTGATATACCAGTAAAAAATAATTTAGGGCACCCCAAGAAAAAGAAAAATTGTAGATCTCCCCCAGCACATACTCATGGGCTGTACTGGATCCCAAAAGCCTGGATCCAGCCAGACAGGATCCTCTGCGAGAAGGGAGGATCCGCCTCGTCTTCTGCTTGTAGATCGTCTGCCCACGTTCTTCTGTTTCCTCCTCTCTGGTCTTCAACCCTTCAGCTGCTTTTGCTGTCGTCTAGATCAGTCGTCTCCAACATTTCATGTCAGGCAATATTTTCCGACGTTTGCCTGTAAAAAGTTTTAGCTTTTGATTTCTGAAAAACGCCTTTTCAGAAATCAAAACCTACTACAAGAAATTAGGTTAAAAATAAGCTGAGAACATTAGTAGTTTTTTTTGTTTTTTTGCAGATGTGGATTTGTTGAAGGTAAATTATTGATCAGTAGAATTTGTTTTTGATTTATAAATAATTTAATAAATACAAGATTACAGTTTTTTTCAATAGAATACCGTCATAACATTCAACCCAGTCTCCAGATCATTTTTCAAAGCAAAAAGATTTTTCATGTTTTGTTTTTACATAAATGCTGATTTTATTGTGTATTTCTTTTAACACAGAGGAACATTTTCTGTTCTGGTTTCTTAACAGCTGTCGTCCTAATTCCCCCCTAATCTCCCTTTTTCAAGTTTCCTCAGATCAGAAACATCTTCAGCAGGTCGGCAACTTTATTTGACTGAATCTTCATCCTCTGTTAAATGTTTGCGGCTGGTTTAAACTTAGACTTTGTGATGGAGACAAAAACAAAATGGATGCTAACAACCAGACGCTAACTTTAGCCGTGTCCAACTTTTAAGGTGTGATGGATAAATAAAGTAAAATAAAATGACACAACTGTCGTAAAACTGGTATTTTCTAAATATAATAATAATTAGAAATCCACCGTGTCTGCATCTTTATTATCTGTGAAACATTCAAAAGCTTCTGGTACGTTGAACAGCTGTCTCAATAAATCCGTATTTGGAGGAAAACTCCTGGTTCTGTCTGTAAATAGCAGCTTTATTTTTCTCTGAAGTCAAACTTCTTCTTCGGTTTCCTCACTGACTCTGTTCTCCCCAAAGAAACTTTCCGAATACGTTTTATGGTTTGTTTCTGTTAGCTTTTAAGCGTTACGGTTCCAACTTTGCGGCCCGAACATCTGCTCAAAGTAACGTGACGTGTCAACACAGACAGAATCTGGTGGTTTTTCAAAATAAAACTTCCATCAGTATCAGAAAATTAACAAAACGGAAATATCAGAAGTTAGTATATGCATTTTTTTTCTGTCTGCGGCCCGGTACCAAATGGCCCACAGGGATTAGGGACCACTGGTCTAAAATAGGAATCTGTTGAATCTCATTGAAGTGAGTGAGTCTTTTGGAACAGCAGCAGCCCTTCAGCCGGGAAGCTGATGGAACTCTTTGAGAATTCTGCTGAAGCTGAGGCTCTTCTTCCTCCGGGACTTTCCATCTTTTTCCTGCAGAAAATGAAGGAACAGGCTCGGCTGTTCTCACAGGAGATCAAACAGATTGACCTGGACATCAACAGAACCTTTCGGAACCACATCATGTTCATGGATCGGTTTGGAGTCAAGTAAGTTTCAGATCTTTTTCTTGACCAGTACTGAAATGTGGATGATGGGCTATTCTGTCTTTAGTTCAAAGTGTTTCTCTGGGAAACGTAAAAATGTTTAATTCATTTCATCTTCTGTCTAAGTTCAAACGAGGCTGAAAGTAAAATTCCCAAACTGAGACTTTCTTTCTCTTCTTGTTGTGTGTGTGAAGGATTTTTATGTTCTTCAGATGATTTTTGTTTTTACATTTTAATGGTGCATCATTTATGTCAAGATAAAAAGATGAAAACTAATGTGTCTGTTGTGTGAAGGAAGAACTCCTTTGTGTTTCATGATGCGTTTTGTGTCTTTAAAAGCATGAAAAAGCTTCAATTTACAGGAAACTTAAAGGGACCACAAAAAGACCTTTGCAGTGTGGCATCAATGTCATCATTCTGTGGTTGTAAAAAGCAGATTTTACCACCAAGTTATTCCAAGTTCATCATTCAAACAGCCATGAAGACACAGCACCACCCGACGGTAGCGCCTTCAGGTCGCTAGTGGACAGTCAGATGTTGACGGTGAACTGGTCTCAAAGTGTCAACAGCAGATTTGCATCAAGACTCAGAACTACTGTCAGAGTTTGGGACAGACCCAGGAGTGGAGACCGCCAGTGACAGACCATGACCAGAACCTAACAACCTCTGACCTCAGACAGGGTTTAGCAAACGCCACACAGCTGCAGGCCCTGTTACCAGATGTGAGGGGTACTAGGGAGTCCAGACAAACCATTCACAACCGACTAGAATGACTGACGACCGTTTCAGGTGACTCTACCGACACCAAGACACCGCCGTGAACGTTTGCAGTACAGACCATGTGACCGGGACGATGCAGCAAGGGTCTACTGTCCCGTTCACTGATGAGTGTCGGGTCGTCTCTCGCGGAAATGATGGTCGTCAAGAAGGGGAGGTGAGCAACACGCCGTGGTCAACATGGTTCCCAGGGTTCGCTTTGGTGGAGGAGGAGCAACAGTCTGAACAGGCATCTCCAGTCGGAGCAAAACCCTCATCGGGGTTATAGTTGATGGTCTAGTCACTGCAACGTCTCACAGCAGAACCATCATCATCCCCCAAGTCCACCAGAACAGCCCAAACTTTCTCTTCATGGATGATAGTGCTCCACCACACGGTGCCAGAATTGTCAAAGCTGGACTTCAGGTAGTGGGAGTGGCTTATATGGTCTGACCAACAATGACCCTTGACCTGAACCCTATGGTCTGGGACCAGCTGAAGCAGAGACTGGATGATCGGACCCCCAAGTGACCCGGCAGAACTGCATGTAGCACACCTCAGAACCTCATCATGAGGCTGATGAGGAGCACGAGAAATCGCTGTGAAGCTCTCGTTGCAGCAAATGCTGGAATTACCCGCTGCTGTTGATTTTTATTATTGTCTTCAATGTTGTGTTAATAAATATCACAGTAACATGTGACATAAAAGGCAACTTTAATGTATATACATCATCTAAACCCATTTTGACCCTTTTCGGGGGGGCTGCCGCTAACCTGGCCCCCCGTGAACTTGAAGCGGGACCTTTTTGCTGTGAGGCCAGACCGCTGACCATTGAGCCACGGTGCTGCCCAACTTTTATTCGTTTCAATAATTCAGACCAAACTCAGGGAAATAAAAATATCCTGAACTTACTGTGAGTCGTGTTCTCAACTTAAAAAGTCATAAGGATTCAAAGAAGAAGAAAACTCAGCTAAAGGACTAGAAGAACAGAACTTCCTATTTGGACTTTAAATAATGTTTCTGTTTAGACGACTCAGGACATGTTTTATAAAAAGATGGAGCTGAAAGCATGCAGTGGTCTTCTCAGTGTCTGCTAGAATTTGTTTAATGATCTCCTCCTCTCCTCTTCCTCCTCAGGCAGCAGTCTCTGTTCCACATCCTCTCTGCGTATTCAGTCTACAACACGGTAAGTGGCTGCTTCCTCCTTCTCACATGGGGGGGTCCAGAATGACCTTTCACCTTGAGCGCGTTGATTAGGGCGGTGCGGAAAATTCATTTCTGCATTATGTAACTATAATTCATTTGGAGATACTTATCGATTCAAAATGCTGTCAGGAGGATATTTATTTATTTCTGAGCGTCCTTCAGTGTCTGACTCTTGTTTTCCAATTCAACCTCCAACCGCTAGTTGGCAGCAGAGCACATGGAGCCTCTTTGAGCAGCTCTACACACATGAAACAACAACAGGAGAAGCAGCTTGTTTTGTTGTTATGAGACACTGAAACATAGTTTTCCTTGGATGGAACAAGCAAAACTCATCTGTGTTCCTGCCAGAACCTCCCAGCAATAGATTCTAGTTCTGATGGATCAGAGTGATGTGTCCAACGCTCTGAAAAGGCTAACGCCGTGGCGATGAGCGATGAGCTGCAGCTGCAGAGCAGACCGACATGGAAACAAAGCATTAAAGCGCCTCCTTCATCCTGTCATGCTGCCTCATCATCATCACTGTTTCTGGAAAGAATTAGTGTTTTTTTCCCTTTATTTTTGAAACAGCATTCAGACTCCTGAACCGTTTAGAAATACTGGAGAAGCTACATTAAGCAATACTGAAGAGAAACAGCACTTTAGTTACTCAATGATACTTTTAGAACATTATTGGTTAAGACGCATTTATTTATTTTTATACTGAAAAATATTCTGTTGTGGAAATCAGACAATGTTGACTGTTCCTTTCTATATTTTAAGTTCCAAAATAAAAGCACTGTGAATTTGTTTGGGTAAAAACAACTTCTATGTGAAATACAGTTGCAGTTAACGTTGTGATCATTAATAAACAGAATTTTACCATTTTATTACAATGAAAGACGTATTGAAATTCAGGTATTTTTCAAGTCATACTCTTTAAAAAAATAAAAAAGTGTTGTCTTACAATATCACGATGATTATCGTGTCACCAGACTTTGTGATGCACACTAAGCGTGAGTGCAATGTTGAGGTGAGTCAGGGGGTTAGCAGCAGCTGTTGAGGAGCGGCAAGATCTGATGAGAGCTGCAAAAAAAAGGAGCCCAGAACAGAAGGAAAGAGGCAAAGAAAACCAGCGCCTAAAACAAGCCGGAAACTCTGTAAATGCATCAGAAAGAGGACACTTTGAGCTGGTGTGAGGAAGAGGACCGTCCAGCACTGAGGAAGAGTCCTGTGGCTTCACACCCTGACAGCCGTGCACATGAGCGTGCACGTCTGCAACAGAGCTGATCAACTAAGGTGTACAGCAGCTTCATCTGTCCAGACGATGAAGGGAGAGAGTCAGAGGGAAGGTCAAGAAGGTGAAGTCCTCCCAGAGAGGAACCATCAGATGTTCAGGAGAACCATTTGACGGACCACAGAGAACAGTTCTACGAGTCCCCAAAACACCAAAATGAGGAAAGAATCTGTTCATGCCCATTCCGGACCCCCCATACGTTCATGCAGGGGGTTCTGTGTTCACAACTGAGAAAGACCATGGGAGGCGTGTGGGAGTGCTAGGAGGAGATGCTGAAGCAGTCCTGATCTCCACAGACGGCCTTGTGGCGTCTGCTTTGGGAAAAGTTTCACACTTTCCTTTTGTGTTATCAGTCTGCACTGGAAGTCTTTGCGATTCTTCCATGAAAGTTTCACTGCAGAGCGGACACTCCGCGTCTTTTGAGTCTCCTGCAGGAGGTGAGTTACTGCCAGGCATGAGTCAGGTCGCCGCCCTGCTGCTCACATGTTCATGAGCGAGAGGGCGCCTTCTGGCGCTATCGCAGCTGCTGACCGACCACAAACACACCATGCGCGGTGAAACGGGTCAGGACTCCACCTCTGCAGGAAATTAGCTTCTCCCATAATTGGACACTTCCTCTCAAGTCCTTTTTGTTCCCGGTTTTCCCAAACTCCATCGATTCCAGGCGCATCACGATCAGATCCTTTCCAAACTCCTGCCCAAGCTGAAGAAGCACCTGGTGAGATCTGAGATGCACGGCTGTCGCATGAGAGAGAGCTACTGCTGGTGAGCGTTTGTGCATGTGTGTGCGTTTGCTGATGCCGGTCTCTTCCTCTGCAGGACAGAGAGCACATGTCTGCAGGGATTTACTGCACCAAGTGGTTCACGTGCAATTGCTTCATTGTTTCTGGGGTGAGGAGGGTGTTGGTGTTTTGATCACTGAATCTTCATCCATCCATCATCTTCATCCTCCTGCTTCTTGACAGGAAATGGCAGCTGGACGTTAGACTGGATCCTCTAAAACAAACTGCTCAACGTTTAAGGGATTATTGTCAGTTTTGACATCACCTGACTCGTCACTATAGCAACAGGCATCTTTGACTGTCTATGAGGACAGTCTGAGTGAATCACCCATAGAAAACGCTTTACTTCTGGCTCCAACCAAATCCAGTCCGTCGCGTTAAGCCATGTTGTTGTGCGGAACGCATCTTGGGGCCAGAAGTCGTCAGAAAGCAGTGATTGGTTTGAGTCAGCCTGAGTCAATGTTTCCTATGGTAACCACTCTCACCAATCAGGAGTGAGCTTTTAGGAGGCCACACCCCTACCACTTGAAAACGGAATTTTGAAGGTTAGACATGAGACCACATACTTTTAATGAGGAATCCGATTGGTCAGTTTATAATTAGAATAAGTACAGAAAAAATATAAAAAAACAAAACAACTTCTGATCATCCAGAAGATGTTAAAAATAAACAGGTAGGAGAGCAAGAACGGTTATTCTGACCAATGCGAAATGACGATGTGACCTGTTTATGTCTTTATAGACGTCTGTGGGATTTTGGCTTCTGGAGCCAGCGGGCACTTCCTGTTTGGAACGCCGGGATCCAGTTCTCACATGTAGTCACTGTGGATGGGTCAGATGGGCTTTTGGGGCTGCAGCTCTCAGACATGTGGCTGCATGCCAGCTATTGAGCCTGGGCTTTTGCAGCGAGCTCGCCTCCAGCTCAGTTACAAAGCGCCACATGGCGGCGGCGCCACATGGCGGCAGCGCCACATGGCCGCAGCGCCACATGTCCAGCAGCGCCACATGGCTGTGTCCACGGCCCCACGCGAAAGAAGTACCAAGTCAGCGGTTCCTGCCACAGGCATCGGCCTGCTCTGATTCCACTTCCTCTCTCTTTCATATAATGAAAGATGAAGGATCTGCATGAAGCAACATGACTTCCTAGGAATTTAGAAATAGATTTTCAAAATCTAAAATAAGGAAGTCTTTTCTTAAAAATAAAACCTTTGTAGCTTTTTAGACTGAGATTGTTTGTTTGTTACTGAACTTTTGGTGAGATTCACTTTTTTGAAGTGATAAACCCACTTTAGGAAAAGCCTTTTAATACCTTTGGGATTCCGTTTTACCAGAGAAACATGTCCATTAAGTCCAGAAAGAAGTCAAACTGAGCACCAGTGTAAATGTGAAGAGCGCCACCTACAGGAACTTTGTTCTCCTTGGCCTCCACCTCTGGCAGTGAAACCAAAACAGTTCATTTTGTGCTGAAACGGGAGTTGTGTGTTGGGAAGCGGTTATCGCCCCCCTTCCTGAACCCACAGGCTTGTGGTGGCGGTCTGGCAGCGTCAGACTGCTGTCAGCACTTCTTGGGAAGGCCTGCTGAGCTCTGGGAACAGAGAACTTCACGCTTTCGCGATGCTGCATGTTCCGACCAAATGTTGGCCGCTTCCATTCGAACATTTTGAAAAGCCTTTCCAGATCTGGGATGGCGTTCCTACAAACACCTTCTCCTTGTGGAATAAATGTTTGAACCTCTGCTGCGTCTGAACTCTGGGTGTTTGTGGCTGTGCAAGCGCCCGTTCCTCTGGCCTTTGCGCTTGTGGGATGTCTTCATCCTGGAGGATCGGCTCCTCACCGCCATAGCGTACACCATCTTGAAGACACTAGCGTGAACTTTCCCCTGCGGTCCCCACAGAGATACAGTTTACGAGGCAACTGAACGCTGTGTGTGCGTGTGTCTTTGTTGTGATGCGTGCGTGCGTGTGTGTGTGTGTGTGTGTGTGTGTGTGTGTGTGTGTGTGTGTGTGTGTGTGCACGTACATGTTTTGTCTGCAGAGCTTCTCCTGAAAATGTCCCTGGAGGAGCTGAGGGACTTCCTGCAGGAGCGGATTTCTCGCTCTTTGCTCCTCAGTGATGATGTGATGGTGGAGCAGCTGCAGGCTTCCATGTCGGAGCTGAGAAAGATGAAGCTGGACCTCCCCCCCCCAGGTGCAGAGCTGAGGTCTGCAGTCTAAATGTTCACGGGGGCTTTCAGGACTCCTGCATCTCCTCTGTCTTGCTCCTTTTTTTTAGGCAAGCGGGAGGAACTACCTCCAAAACCGCTCGGTCAGGAGCCCCTCCTGCTGCGGAGTCCAGTCCAACCCTCCAGGGGGACGCCGTCCTCAGCCAGCGCCCCCCCCAGAGTCGGCCTGAGCCTTCACATCATTTCCCACTCGACAGACTCAATTTCCTCAGACCAGAGTCCTTCCAAGGACCCCAAAGCCCTGGACGCCGTGGAGGAGCCGCTGCCCTCTCCAGACCTGGTCATCATCCACAGCCAGGTCCCACTGACTCCTGACGGGTCCCCAATGATGGGACCCCCGCCTTACCAGCCCCCAGCAAGTCCAGCAGCGCCCCCATCAGGTCATCCATCATCACTGCCGGAGCAGGAAGATCCAGACAGAACTGAAGCACCCCCCCCTGCTCCGTCCTGCACAGTCCCACGCTCCGCCTCTGCACCCTCAGCCCAGCTACAGTCAGTGATTTCGGATTCGGGTCCGCCAGAGCGCCCGGCAGCAGCAGAACAGGCCTCGGTGCTGGTCTCTGAAGTTCTGCAGAACAGGACTGCAGATCATCCCATCACGATTTGAAAGTCATGACTAAAAAGAGCAGCGACCATGTCAGGACAAACTAGTTTTCTTAAGTTTTTAGTCATTTAGGCGACCTCTGCCCTTTGGTTCCCCCACTCCCCCTCTGTCCAAGATCATCATTTCTATAGTAACCACTCTCACCAATCACAAGTGAACTTGTTGGAAGGCCACACCCCCTACCACTTGAAAGCAGGCTACAGAAAACTATAACTAGAGGGTCCTGCCAGCTGTTTATTCCTCTACAGAAGTCTATGGGTATTTCCTGTTTGAGATGCCCGGGGGGGGGGTTTGGTTCTCATTTACAATCACTGGTTTCCCTCACGCACCCTTCCATAAAAAAGCTGCGATAAAAGCTCTGAATGCTGAATGTACAGAGCCATGTCTGTGGTTCGGCTGCTGGGTTGTTCCCTTTCGTGTCTTGCACCTCTCAGCAGCTCCTCTCACTCCTTTTCAATCTGGAGGTTTGTCCTGAAGCCCTGCTCAGGATCA
>CM074489.1:2812494-2907521 GCA_037389245.1 Oryzias sinensis | reverse complement strand
GATTCTTTTTTTTTATTCTTCTTCTTATTTTTATGTTTTTATTATCATTAATATAAATAAAAAAAGTTCTACAGATCCTTCTGACAAAGTAAAAATCTCACCTTTAGCTTTAAGGAGTTCATTCATGTGGTGTTGATGAGGTCAGTGGGAGATGCGTCTATGGTGCACTCAGTTGCCACATGTTCTTCCTCAGTTCCATCGGAACCCCATACAGGCTTGAAGAAGCCAGCCCTTCTGTTTGTGTGCACCGCATTCTGGAGACCCATCCCATCATCTTAAGATCTATTTTCAAAGGGGTCCTTTAACTATGATTGTGCTGTTTTTGGCCATAATCTAAAAACCTTTGTTGTTTTCTAGAACAGTCTCTGCAGAGTGGCAGCATTTGGCCCACCCAGTGTATTTGCTATGTCACAAATACATGCGACTTTTTTCAAACTGCATTTTTTGTCTGCTACTGATTAACAGAAATTTGCACAAAGAAATAGTCAGAAATGCACCAACAGGCGTCTAAATGGGCTTCGTACCTGTAATTGTAAAGTAAAAAAAAAAAATAGTAAGGATCATGAATTCATAAAATTCAATAGGAATATATGAACTCCATCATCAGAAAAATGCCACAAGAACATGTTTGAAGACGAACAACACATTTTCACCAGGTGGGGATCGACTTTAAACCTCAGAGGAACAGTTTGTGGTGCTGTCCAGCTTTTTTGGGATTCTTGTTCTGATTTTTGGCCTTCTGGTTACTGAGGCTGTGATCATCACCAACATCAACTCACAGGAGGTCTGAGGCTGAACGCCGTCTCATCTGTGAGTCAATTAGTGGGGGAAGTCCACCCCTCCAGCTCCACGGCTCAGGTAGTAGTTGGCAGCAGGTCTGGGCCTTCCTCCTGACAACTGGCAGAGTGAGTAGAAAGGATGAGGAGCAGTAAAGGATGTCTGGATAACATCATTTGGAAATGATAAGCAAACTTATGGTGTCAATTCAGCGCCTATAGTAAAACAGCAAATCAAAACCCCAAAGCCGCGAATCAAAATGCATTAATTGAGAACCTAAACCCACAATTTGCAACCAAAAGATATAACCCAAAGCGCAATCATTTTTTCTCACCTGCCGATATGTTTAACTTATCATTCTAAAATCGTCGTTTTGAGTTGCGCTTTTATTTTGAAATGGTCTTTTTGAAAAACTATTGTCATTCATTATAAACAATGTTCTCCAGTGTTAGCCATGCTAGATAGCTCAATGCTAGTGGAGTTTCCAGCTCATTTCATGACTTTTACGGATTAAATAAAGTCGATTTTTTTTACAACAGTGTCAGGATTGGTCATGTCAAACCTGGGAATAATTTCCTGTCAATTCTCACTAGGATTAATCAAATATTCATTCATTCATCTTCTAAACCGTTTATTCCCTTTCGGGGTCACAGGGTTGCCGCATAATCAAATATTTCTTTCAAGAAGTACATTAATGTACAACCTATAAGGTTTCTCAACATTTCCTTAGGGATTACAGAGGGAATCGAACATAGCAACATATTGCTGTGCCAAAAACTAGTATTTGTAAATTAACAGTCAATATCCTTGAACATGATACATACAGTAAAAATACTGAGTCATATTCATGAGATGCATGTTTCTGGTAATTTTCATTTTTTTATGTTATGTTCTTTCTTGGAGCTCAGAAAGTGACTCCTTTCCTAGTTGGGAATCAAGTTCACACCTAAAAAACAAAAATAATAAAAAGGTACAATTCTTTATGATTTAGAAACAAATTTTTTATTTGAAGTACCAGAACTGTATTCCGAAAACATTTTATTCTCAACTTTAAATATTGCAGGTTTACAGGAAGTTAACTGTCAAAATATCCAGCTACTGAGGATCATTTAAGGTGTATATGTATATATTCTTATTTTAACTTTCTTATATACTGTGCAATCTTTTCGACATCAAACGCAACCAGAATGAATCCATACATAAGGCGCTCTGGATTATAAAACGCACTGTTCTTTATTGAATAAAATGAGGCTTTTTAAGTGTTCCTTATAGGATCGAAGATATGGGCCTGAAAAAACACACTTTCAATGACAACATTCCTTCATGGGGTGCAGAGATCTAAAAGGCTGTTGATGCACAAAAACACAAAGATGGTTTCAGGCAGGATTTTCCAGTGCTCCAGGCTGATTTTATCCCTCTCAGCCTGGTTACCATGGAGATTTCAATGTGGATTTAGAAGATATATGATCTTATCTGGGTTTAATTCAACCTAACAAACAAAGATCAAACACGGGTTCAGACATCCCAGCCTTTCCCAGATGTACACACCTGAATCACTTAGTTGCTCCTTTTTTACCCCAATGTAATAAAAAAAACAGCAACCTAACCCATCTGGGTGAGCCGATTTGTGTTAGCCAGGCTGGGCTTTTGAGTTTACTGTGGATTTATTAACCCTAGGTCTGCACAGCAAATATATGGACTTGAACGTTTGCCTGACGTCTGACGCAACAGTAAACAAAAAGCTGACACGTCAAACAAAAGCTGACTTAGTCATGGGATGAAAGAAAGCCAAACAGAAGACGAGTTGTGTCAGAGAGTCTGTCATCTCAGAGAAACACAAAATCAACTCTACAAATCAAACAAAGTTCTAAATGACCTGCTTTTCTTTCAGACACTGGAATTAATGAGGAAGGATTAATGGCTTAATCGGCACTGAATGACTTTTTTTTCCAATTTACAGCTTCTGTTGGAAAAAGGGAGCTTTTGAGTTTCTGCTGTAGCTTTGATTCAGTAATAATGTGGAGAGATCAGAGAGCAGTTTCACTGAGAACACTGAGAGGTGAAAAGGACTGCACTGGAAGAAAAAAAATCCTTCTCCGTCCATGGTTTCAGAAAATGTGGCCATCGTCTCTGAGTGAACATCCACCAAAGTCTGTGAACCAAAATCTCCCAGCTTTTCTTAAACATCCCTTTTTTTCATTAGGAGGCGACTGCTGGCTTTGAAATTCAGAGTTTTTTTCTTGCTGTCAGAGTTTGACTGGTCTGCTGGTGTCCAAAAGGAATCATGAAGTTCAAAGTCTTGCATTCTTGTGCTTTCCAGCAAACATCGGTCAGAGGAGCTCAAGCTGAAACGGCAGGCTGTCATATCTTTGACAAACCCTGTGAAACATCAGCACCAGCTTTTAGTTTCACTGAAACATTTTACATTCTGGGATGGAAAGAATAAAAAACTAGTGTTAGAAGAACAGGTAGATCCAAATGCAGCGGGTTTATAGCTCAGCTAAAAGTCTAAGTAACTCTAAATAAAAGCTACATAAGGGTCAGGCAGGAGTCAATAACAGGCATGAGATCATCAGAGGATAGACAGGATGGTCAAAATTGAGGCGAGTGTCAGAGCAGGCGGCAGGCAAACAGGGTCAGGGTCAGAATACACAAGATCAGGTCCATAATAACGTTCGGTAAGGGAGGCAGAGTGGCACAAACAATACTTTGCACTAAGTTCAGCTCAGTGAGAGCCTAAGTATGCTGTGGTTGATTGAGTGAATGAGAGTCTGGTGGGTGGCAAGCAGGAAGTGCACGCTGAATGTGCTGGGAGATGAAGTGCTTACTAGTGCTATGCTTACTCTGGAGACTGCTCCCGCCGGTGACCAGAGGGGGAGACAAAGTTCTGACTTCTGACAACTAGAGTCATTATTTTTTAAGTATATGTGCTAAGGTGTCCTGTGGAGGATGCTCTGGGCCTTTGGGGTCCATAGGGCCTTACTGATTGTCCGATCTCTGTATGACTGGTGCTGGAGCTTAGTTAGCCAGTAGTAAGTTGAACCAGTTCCTGGTGCATGCTGGACTCCAGCAGGGCTGCCCCTTCATCATCGATTCTGTTCATAATTGCCAGTTCTGTTCAAAATCTTTATGGACAGAATTTCTAGGTTCAGCCAGAGGGGGTCTGGTTAGGATTTCCTCCCTGCTCTTTGCTGATGATCTTGTCTTGTTGGCTTCATCCAGCCAGGACCTCCAGCATGCATTGGAGCATTTTGTGGCAGAGTGTGAAGTGGCTGGAATGAGGGTCAGCACCGCCAAGTCTGAGGCCATGGTTCTTGATCGAAGAAAGGTAGTTTATTGTCTCTGGTTGGGTAGACTGCTCCTGCCCCAGGTGGAGTATCTTGTTCATGAGTGAGGGAAGATTGGAGCGTGATGTGCTCAGGCGGATTGAAGTGGCATTCCCGGGACCTGGTGCCACTGACTCTTTCTACTACTAGGTAGTTTTTAAGCAGGAGGTGTGGCCGGGCTCCAATTTCCTGGAGTCAATGGTTCTGTTTAGCTTCTGCAGAGTTTAGGCCAAACCTGACAGTCATGACTGTTCTGTTTGAGAAAGAGTGAGCACCAGAGAGACAGAACTTCAGAAGACCACGCAGTTCTGGTACGTAGGTGGGTCAGACTGGTTCAGGCCCTTTAACACCATCCGTCCTTCTGTCCAGACCAACTAGTGGAGCCAGGTAGGTAATGGTTCAGAAAATTGTGCATTTTGGAGTACAAGCGTATGGTTGTAACTCATCTCTTCTTTCAGAAAAGAACACAAGTCCATTGAAACATCCAAAATGGCAGCCATTTTTTAAAGATGACAGCCATAAACTTAATATGGCCGCCATAATCAATATCTATTTGCCCATGTCTCAACAATATGGGCTGTTCCTGCACAAAATGCAGTCTTTAACCCTTGTGCTATCCTAGGCACTTTAACATTGGGGTCATCTAGACCAGTGTTTTTCAACCAGTGTGCCGCGGCACACTAGTGTGCCGTGGGAGATGGTCAAGTGTGCCGTGGGAAATTGCCCTCATTAACTGATTTAACAACATTTCCCATCTCCAGGATATCAGTTCTTTGTTCATCCAAACAGGCCCTGATAAAACACTGAGTAGTTAGGAATATAAAAGATCTTAAAATGACTTTCTTTGTGTTTATTTAATTCTATTCAAGGCATTTTGATAAGCGTGACGGTACAGCAATTTAGCTGCAGCTATAACTGTATTAGGAAAAGTCCCACCCCTTTAACTGTCTCCGCCAATCACTCTTGAAGGCTTAATCACATGTCATCAGTCTGACCAATCAGAAGTGGTTAAAGTCTTCACTTCCTTGTTCTTAATTCTGCTGATAAAGTCGCTCAGTTCTAACAAAAATACCAGCTAAAGCTCGTCTTTAGCGGTGTAGCTTTCCACAGAGTCCAGGAAATGAGTAGAGTACAGGAAATGTATCGTTTGGATGTGCCGCGCCAAAGTGTGTTTATCAGGAAACAAACTGTATCAACATGTTGTGCGTTTGTCGGATGGAGTTTTGCTTGATCATGGATCGTCCTAGGAAGTTTTCCCCGGTGTGGAATAATTTTGATCTCGTGACGCCAAACAAGGTAAATCTTTTTCTCCTTTATATACTATTTTTTAAGGTGGCGCATTGCATTTACTCACTTATCAGTTTGTCAAGTGAATGACCTGTGATACATATGATAGTCAGTTAAAGAGCCTTACAGTTGCTTTATTCATGTTATCATGTAATTATGAGATCCTGATCTCGTAATCATGAGATAGGGTGTCTATTTTTTTAATGCAATGTTCTGGTAGAGGTTTGAATTGTTTTCAGATAAATTAACTTTTTATGTTATTGTAGGTGAAGTGTCGGCTCTGCTCCACAGAGCTATCTTATATCAATAAGAGCACTTCATCGATGCTGAGGCATTATAGAGCTCGGCATGGCAATGAAGAATTGGCAGATACTCGTGAGAATACCCCAGGTATGTTGAAATTCTCTCTAAAAATTGTGCTGAAAAAAACATGCATGCAAACAGACAGGCTCAAGGCTTGGTATCGAACCTCCAACCCTCTTGCTGTGATGCGACAGTGCTAACCACTATTCCACCATGTCGTCTTATGTCTATTTGATATTGTTTGTAAAAATGACAGTCCTTTTATTAAGCTTTTGAAAAAATAGTTCCTTTTGGCTTGCAGTTCCTAACAAGCAAGCAATGGATGAGGCAGTGGTCAATATGATAAAAGGCTGTCAGCCACTCAGCTTTGTTGAAAATGAGGGATTCAGGGAGCTCCTGTATCTCCTGTTTATTATCATGTGATAAAGTAATGATTAACTATTTTTTTAGGGCACAATCTCTGGAAAACTCCAGATATGGCGGTTGCAGAGACCCAGAAGACGAGGAACGCAACAGCTGACTCCATTATTGAAGTCCAACGCTACCTGGTGAAAACAAACACACCCAGAAACCAAGATCCTTTGCAATATTGGAAATTAAACCAGGAAATATACCCACATCTTCATCAACTTGCACTTAAAACTCTCTGCTCACCATCATCGTCTGTACCATGCAAAAGAGTATTTTCCAAGGCTGGGGAGCTGGTGTGTAAGAGGAGAAATCGCCCTGGAGCAAAGAGACTCCAAAAACTTTTGTTCCTCATTAAAATTCATGAACTAATCACTTTTTTGTCTTTTATTTCATATGATTTAACAGTTAAGTTGACAAATGTGCACATAAAAAGTTAAAGAAATTGTAACTCGGAATTTTTACTCTAATTTGCTATATTTTACATACCATCTCAGTTTTAGAATTTACAGTAACAAGGAATTTCTTTACCTGCAATGATTTTATAACTACTGCAGGGGTCACTATTGGGTGACCAACACAGTATCAATACAGTGCCGACACAGTTTGTTTAGTGTGTCAATACACTCCTTGAGGTATCATCGTCCCATCACTAATCTTGACTTGAAGTTGTGGCTTAGCTGGAGGTTTCCTATAGTGGCTGGGCTGGAGGGTAGGCATGACCATGCGCGACCAGACTAAGCACCATAGAGGAGCAACGAACTGGCGATGAATGCTGGGACTGGATCTCCTTAAGAAGGCTGAAGGGTTGATGAGTTGAGTGATCACAGCTGGGAATCCTCAGGAGCAGAGCAGAGAGGGGAGGGCAAGGAGAGCTGCCTCAGGCACCATGACACAAACTGCACAATTATTTTAACACCTAACATGGATCCATTACATGTATGAATCTAAAGTCTTTAAAAAATAATCCTGCTGTCTTTGAAAAGCTTCTTTATTGCTCTTATTGTGAGAAATTCAAGCTTTATTGAATAATATTCCTCAGCTGAAGTGCCTACATGTCTATTCTATTTAAACATGTTCCACTGTGTGCAAGCAAGAGATACATTTCGCTGATGACTACGTTTTGAAGATGATTTATGTGTGTTTATTTGTTATGCTCATTCGTTCGTACTGACATTTGTGGTAATAGCATTTAAGGTAATAAGAAAGCGTCTCTGTGTTATCAAAACTGTGTCACCATCGATCCAAGAGACACACATACAAGTGTAAAACTTAGGAATGACATGCCTTCAATTAAACAGCCTACATCAGTTGAAATTGTTCAAACAAACAAAGAGAAGTTCCTGCAACAGAAACAAAAAGGGGATTTGTGTCAAATCAATCATTTAATTGATTTATGAACTTGTGAACCCAAATGGGTTTAGGACTTTGGCAGATATTGTATTGAGAATCACAAACAAAGACACAACCATACTGATTTACTGTTGAACTCAATAGAAGCTTTTGAGGGACAGATCCACAGGTCCTGTAGGTGGAGTGTCATCTGTATCCGGTTCTGGCTGTGGTGATGTGCCTCCTGCTTTCTGTTGCTTCTGTGGGAGAATCGAAAAGATGAACCTGCAGTTCAGATTAGCGTTTGTACCGCTTCTGTCAACCACCACCTCTGCTGTCAGCTGACACCGTGCCACTATGGGCCTATGGCATCTGTTGGGACAACTAGAGGATTAGCTGGACAATGCTGGTATGCGGTAGTGGGATCTTCCTGATGAATAAGACTAAAGACAACAGCCCAAATACCTCATTAAAAAACATCTGAATGGAGTATAGCTGCTTTAGAGTTTGATGTTTTTCTTCGTTCGGGGCTCTGATTGGGCTGGTGTGGTCTGTGATCAGACTTGTGTCACCTTTTTGCTAAAGTAAAGATGGCTCATTAGGCTGGGGAAGTAAGCTGCTGACAAAGTTGAGGAGAAAACATCTGACATGCAGCTCAGACAGCCAAAAGACAGCTGCTCAACGACGGCTGTCACACTAAACAAACCCCAGTCCCATAGACAGCCCACTGCCGGATGGCGCCACCTGAGGGAGCAGGGAGGAAGAGTTCCCAAAAAAGCATCTGGAAAAGTTACAGCATGAAGTTCAGGTGTGAGTCTCAGTGATGTAAAATCAGTGGCAGAAGCACTCAGAGTGTCAAATGTTCATGAAATAATTACCTGCTGCCGTTAGCAGCATGTCATGCTGGCTCCTGGTGCTGTCACTCAGACGAGCCACCGGCTACACACTGAAAACCACAAATATGACCAACCTGACGCCAGCTCTCATCTGGCACAGGAAACTGTCTGCTGGCAAGACTTCCTGTGGACAATCAATTTATCTCATAGATCTTTATCTTCTGTGTCATATCATTGTTTTTTGCACCCCATGTCTGCCCTGCACATCTATTACAAGTTTTTTTTTTACTTACAGTTTTGAAGTTTTTCTTGGATTAATACAAAGCATTGAACCCTTGTGCTATCCTAGGCACTTTAACATTGGGAGTGGGGTCATGTAGACCCACTAGACAGTGCTCTGAAACTTTTTTCTTCAATGATTTGTGATCTTCACTGGTGTCCATGGATTACATGAAATCTTTCCACCTTTATCCACCCTTGTCATGGTAGGGAGAACATGTCAATGTAAGGGGGGGTCATCTAAGATAGCACAAGGGTTAAGGGCATCAATAAGTGAAACATTTTTACAAAGAGGCCTTAAAAACATCATCCCTTTATTATTCTGAAGACCCAAAAAGCAAAGCTCATAGATTCAGAAGGGAACCAACACACGGTGAAAAAGGAGTCACTCACTCAAAGAGCCAGGGGCCCCTCGTAACATCGACCCCTCACTGTTGTGAAACCAGAGGAGCTTTGCAGAATCCAAGCACGGACACAAAAATGGAGTGGCGATCTGGGTTTTAATATTATGTGGCAGAGGGGATGAATGGAGGGGAGGAGAACAGGCAGGCAGGTGAATAGACTGGCAGGAAGGCAGGTGAGCAGACTGGTGGCGTTTGCTGACAGACAGAGAGGCAAATACACGGGCTGGCAGATTTTCACTCATGAGGCACAATAATCTGGCATTTCCCGACGGCTCCTTCTCTGAATAAATATTCTCTATAATGAGCTGCAGGTGAGGAGAAGTCACTGCGGAGGCACGCCCACAAAAGCACAACACTCACTGAGAGTCGCTGTTTAAGTGAAACGGAGAAGAACAGATGTCACTGAATCGGCACTTAAAGAATAGCCGATCTTCGTGTCAATACTCACATGGTCCAGTGAGGTGCGGTCAGGTGAGGCAAGTCAGGCTCGGCCTCACCTGTCATTGTGATAAAATAGAAAAATGTACATTAATATTATTTTCCACTGATCTGTGTAAAAGATACATTTTCAGTTGACTCGACACGTTTTCCACAGTTTCTGAAGTTAAAATCTCAGAATTTGAGTGTTGTCTGATCACACACAGAGCAGGTGAGGCTCTGGAGTTCTCCGCCTCATGTCTGACTGCAGGACTCAGTTTTAACAGAGTCGTGTCGTCAGAACGCCGCTGTAAGGGCGGAGAACAGGCTGCCGATGAGGCGAACCTCGCCAGCAGAGGGCAGACGTGAGCTGACAGCTGCTGTGCAGGAGAAACAGAACAGACCGAGGACGTCTGTCTCCATTGAGAGGGAGAGACTCATTAAACTAAAGGAAAATGAGGAAGACTTTTCCAACAGACCATAGAGATTATTGTGGAGAAGGATCGGGGCATGGACTCAATATGTCCAGTTAGCATTTGTAAATGTCTTACAATTGACTTACGAGTTTAAGTTGTTTATATATACATTAACATATCCCTTAATAAACTACTTATAAGACATTAACAAGCATGAGTAATGTGGTATTAAGATGCTTATAATTACATTTATTAGCATTTGTTAATCCTGTTCACAAGCTATTTATAAATTGCTTCTATGGGATTAATAAACATATTAACAGTGTTCTTATTAACAGTGTTTTTTCAGCCCCCCACTCTAAAGCGCGACCAAATAGCGTTTGATCTTTACAAACCATTTATAAATTGCTGGTATGGGATTAATAAACATATTAACAGTTCCCATGTCAAGCTGGACTTACATTTTTGTTAAGCCCGGCTGATGTGACTCAACCTCAAGACTACCCCTCAGTTTGAACTTTCTGCTTTACTTTAGTTACACACTAAATACTTTAATCTTTCTCAGAAACCAGCTTTGCGCTGAAGCCAAACTTCCATCTGTTCTGCAGGAAGCAGTTTTGGAGTTTTTACCTTTATAACTTACCAAAACAGCAGCATCGTCGACCTTCAATGACGGCTCCTTTTAAAACCAGACAAATGTTACCTCTTTCCGCTATATTTGTGGTTTTCTTGAGCTTGCTTCCTTCTTTTTTTCTGTCTGTCATATATGTTTACTTCCATACATCTTTTAAAAACACGCACGTCTCACTCTGGGTAATAGACGTTATGAATTCCAAGCTTTTTAACGCCTGCTACGTTTGTTTTATTCTGCTCGGGCATGAAAAGCCTCCTGCTGCGGTCGGCTGGAACCATGGCGGTTCTTTTGGAGGGCTGGGAACACTCACATGCGCTGCTGTGTTTGTGTGTCTGCAGGATAATTCACATCAGTAAACACTGATGCTGTCAGGTGATTTCTGTTTTTCCTCTCTGGTTTTGGCGTCCTCTCGTCATCCACGAGCTCACAGCACGCTCTCTAGTGTCTTTAGTTAATGAAGTGATATCTTACGCTTGTTCATTCATGAAAACATGCCCCCACTGGGCCGCACAACCCAATGATTTACATGCTAATTTCATTTGGAGTTGTTCTGGGCTGATATCTTTTGGGCGGGTGCCTAACCCCCCCACCCCACCCCATTAGCTCTGCGAAATAGGTTGTTTCACACTTTCCTTTGCTCAGACTGTTTTGTATGTAGATGTATTCATCTAGCTGCTGCTGCTGCTGCTGGTTGGAGTGATCTGCTCTCACTCCTCGCCTCCACGCACAGTCCATCAGCTGAATAACTGAAGCTGGATGTGAATAACAATCAACACTGTCTGGCTGTGTGATGCTAGTCACACTAATGGGACAAAATATCTGAAAAAAGTGGGCGGGTTTTTAAATGAGCTTTTTTAATCGTTGAGAAGAAACTCTTCAGATTGTTTCTTTAAAATTAAAGTTAGACGACACTTGTTATAAACCCAATAAGTCCATGATAATTTAGTTTGTGTTAGACGTTAGACCAGGATCTTGCTGTCACTCTGGCCATTCTAACTTTGCATTTTGCTTGGTTTACACTCAAAAAATAACTCATTGGATGAACTCAATTTAATTGTGGGCAGGATTTCCATCCAATAAATATGAGTAGCCCCACCTCAAAGAAAATTCTTCCATGTAATGAAATATAATTGAGTTAGAGGAACTCAATTTTATCAAGAATGGCAAGGCAAAAAACGGTCATCTGAGACCAGCATTTAGCCGGTCTTCAACTTGGAACCTCTGCGTGCCAATCCCGTTGACTAACCCACTGAGCTGATACCTTTGTTGCATCATTATGCCGCCAGTATAAACACAGAATCATTTTTTCTATAAATGAGATTCGTCGTGTATCGATCCGAGTTGAAATGATTCCACAGTTCGTTTTTTACGTGGAAAAACACGAACGAAAGTTTTCTCTCTTCGAAAAGTCGAAGGATTTGAAGGACCAAATGTCATAGCAGGCATTAGACGAAAGAGCTGAACATTTTAATAGTTGAATGGTTAAAATAGGTGAAAAATTGTGGCCGTAAAACGGCAGAAGATACTGTAAAAAGAATAGAGAAACAGGAAAACAGCATTCAACATGTGCACAGCACGGCCCTTACTTGAACTCAATTATTTTGGATTACTGGAGTTTATAGGTGAAACTATTAATACATTTTGTGTTAGGTCAATCAAATGTAGACAAATTATTTTAAAATAAATTTAAGTAAAACAAACAGTATTTGTGTTACATGAAAGGGTGGCTTGAGTCATTTTTTTGAGTGAAGAACGATTGCTGATCATTACTGATGATTTATCTGTCTTTGTTAGGTGTGTGTATTAGCAAAAGTACGTATCCCAGTATATGATACCACAGACAATATTTAACTGTTTCTTTTTTAGAGATCATGACTGAAAATGAATAGACCTTTCATTGAAATAAAATGGTAAAATCCATTTTATTTAAAGATTAGAGCACTGAGCACTGCAGCTGGATGTCATGTTTGTGGTGCTTTTCTTTTAGTCACTAAAAATATTTTTTTCAATACTCAATATTACCTTATTTTTTCAACAAAATACCAGAATAGTGAGCTACCACTGGGCAGAAAATATATGAGTGAAAAACTACAAATATGATTGCAGTGGAACCTTAATAGTCTGCACTTAAGTAAGGATTATTTTTCTGATACTTCTGCTCTGTCCGAATTCCGGCCCTAACCCTTAACTACTAAAAATTTATATGGTGTTGGACTTTTGGCAAAAATTGTTCCCATTGTGGTTTATATTACCTAACCTAGTGAGCATCAATGCACACTGGTTTTTCACAGACTTCTAGGGCACTGGATTTTAGAATGGTAGATTTGGACAGCACTAAAAAATGGCGAACGCGCTACATTGTAAGGATCCTGTTGTGGACACAAACGCAGGATTGCAGAATCAAAGTCTTTAATTCAGCACTGAACCGAATGAAAACCAAGGCTAAACTTCTCATGAGACTCGAGAGGCAACACAAAACAATCTCGCAATGAGAGGAGGAAACACACAGACTAAATACGCAGGGGGACTGATGACATGAGTGAACACAGGTGTAGCCAACAAGATGCCAGGTGGGAGAGAAAAGTAGCTGCAAGGAAAAAACCCAGGAGACAATGAGCTGTACCCTGCAACAGACTGGCGAACTGTCCAAGGTGTCCCCGGCCTTCGCCCACAAGTGACCGGGATAGGCTCCAGCAGCCCCGTGACCTCGAAAGGGAAAAACAGATAAGATGAATGAATGAATGAATGAACAATGAGCTGGAAACAGGATAACAAACTGAAACATAATTACACACCCCACCCTAAACACCCCACATATATTGTGCACTATGCACTGAGAAGGGAAGGAATTCAGACATAGCCTTTGACAAAATTCATGTAAGGATTAGAACCCAATGGACACCTCCAAGGGCATTAACCCGCTTTAACCACAGTCACTAAAGAAAAAATTAATCAATTAATTAGTACATGAGTCTTCTTATTCTTTAGGCTTAAATAGTTTGTCACAAGAAGCAGAATATTTGATACGCAGTGTGACGCGTTGTCATGGTAATGAATAAAAAACTGACCTCGCTCTGCAGCAGTGGAGGAAAGTGGTTTACATGCTAAACATCCTGTGATCCAAATCATCTTTTCAGATAGAAAGTTCACCTCTGACCACTTGTTTTTGTCCAGATGATGAAGCTAAAGGTTTTTAGCAGTTTCCTGGATCACTTTAGCTAAAGAAAATCTCCACCATTAACTCTGATCATTAAAAGTGAAACAAACAAATTATTTCATGAATTAAATATAAATTTATTTTTTAAAACACATATCAAGCAATAAGATAAGACAGAAAGACTGACAACAAATTATTTTCAATTAATGCCATCATTGGTATAAATGGTAACATGTGACAGAGATCCTGTCATGTCCAATGTAACGCTTCTCAGATTATGGGACTAGACGCAATAATCAGAATTCGTCTCAGGGAGCCCAAGGTATGTAAATGAAAACAAGACAGCGATGAAAGTAAAATGCAATCGATTGTATTAACAGAAAATAGACATTTAAACAATACAAAAAAAAACAACAACAAAAGGAACCGGGATATGAGTCTGAGTCCTATTGAGTGGTTTCCAAAAGTCTATTGGTTGGGATGTAGTTGAGGTTTGCTGCAGGTGAGGAGTTGTTATTGAGGGTGGAAGTATCAGGATCTCAGATTTGGGTAGCTCGCCATCAAGTTGTAGATCAAAGAATACCTAACAAAAACCTGACCTAGAAAGGGTCAGAAAAAACAAATCAAGAATTGAACAAAAACAAACCACAGTCATTTCACTGGGTATACTGAAATAGATCAGATTAATCATTGTAGAAAGTAAAAACAAGAGAAACAATATTCTTATCAAAAATCAAATAGCTGTTTCAAATAGAATTTCAAATTGTGTACACAAGTCAAACAATTCCATATCAAGGGTCAAGGTAAGTGGATAAAAGTTTTAAATCAAAAATGTACTCTGAAGTTACAAATTAATTTCATCCCATCATCAAAGTAGAATAATTTTAAACAAATTAAACTTTCAAATTTCAAATGTTGCACAACATGGTTTTTCATTCCATTATCTAATTCAAAGAGAGTGGCCATTTTGGCATCATGGAAATAAAAGTAACTAAAATAGTTCAAAGTGTTCAATCAACACAAAAGGAAAGCGACTTAACAAAATTGCTTTGGCTTGAATTCAGCTGACTAAATTAAGACAACCAAACAAGAACCATTAAATAAAACAAAGTCTCAAAGGTGAGGCAGCATTAGCTTAGCTCTGTGACCATGATAAAGCTTTTTTCTGTTTTCGGTGTCGGGACCGCAAAAACTCACCAATGAGCAGGTCTCTTTGGGGTTAGTTAGTGTCCAAAGGGAATTGCTGAGGTGTCCAAATATGTTAGTATTAAGAAAATGTTTTGGGCGTCCTGGTGTGGCCACAGCAGCAGCAACAGCTGAGAGCAAGAAGCAGCCAACAGGAAGCAGGAAACAGGAAGTAGCAAACAGGAAGTGCACCAGCTGACCAAGAACTTATATACACACCAGGCCTCTCACAATAAGGGCGGGGCCAGGTGTTCACAGTTAGTCTGATGGCTAGTCTGATGCCAAGGGGTTACACCAACATAGAGACATTTGAAGGACAGAGATCTTTTAGGCCGGCTTTACACCGCAGGTCTTGATGCTCATATCCGATTTTCTGACTATATCCGAATTTTTTGATGACCCACTTACATCATCTTTTAAAAGTGACCCGTATCTGATTTTTGCATTTACACTATACAATGCTGAAACTATCAAACGTAGACATTCTGAGGACTACGTAGCAGCATTTCCGCCCTCCGCAGACCTTTTTCGGACTTTTGTGACTGCGGTTGTCATGGAGGCAAGGCGGCGACGGAAGGAGGCGTTGCCTTGGGCGCTCCTGAGGGGATGCACGGGGGAGTAAAAAAAAAAAAGGGGGGGGGGGGCGCTGCTCGGCCGTCTTATGTGCTCTCTCTGAGTTTTGAATGAGGAAGTGTTTGCAGACGTGCTGAACTAACAGTTTGATCCAAGTGTTGAACCTTTCCTGCGCGATGACTTCTCTTTTCCGAAAGTGTTCAGAAACGCACGGGAGATTTCCTCGGGGTTCACTTTTCCGTTCTGAACCCTCAGCCTCACCCAAAGACTCCAAAACTTTTGGGGGAGACATCTTATTTTTAATTTACGGATCTCCAACAGTCCCCCGCTCCGCGCTCACACCCCCGCGCTCACAGGAGAGAGGGGGGCTCTCTCCTTACACACACACACACACGCAAGCACGCGTGCGCGCGCTCACACACACACATGGTCCCCATCATACACGCCCCCAAAGAAATAAACGGCTTCTACCCTGCTGTTCCATAGCAACGGTGTCCCGCTTCATTAGTTACCGTTTGCGTCCGGACCGGACCGGACATAACAGCGGTTTCCAACTACGGTCTGAAGCCTGAGGCTGAAAGGTAACACGCTGACAGCAAAATCAGCGCATAAAAAGCACCTTCATAAGTCATGTGATCTCAGTTGGTGGTGTCCTGAGTTGACGTCACTGACGTACGACTCGCATTTACTGAGGAATATCCGATTTGTCTGCTTACATGGCACACGCAAATGCACGTATCCGATTTGTTTCCGATTTATTTCCACATATGAGAGAGGCCTGTATCCGATCTGAGAAAAACGGAATCCATGCGCTTTTGTCCTGCTTACACGTTCACCGATCATATCCGATCTGTGCCACGTGAGAGGAAAAAATTGGAATTGGGTCACTTGAACCACGCAGTGTAAAGGCGGCCTTATACTACTACGTGATCCACTGGAATCACGTCTGTCCACCTACGGTCAAAGTTTCTGTTGTTCCAGTTACACACTGGCGTTTAGGGCAGAGCAATAATATAGAACATTCAGGGTTTGTGACCAGAACTTCTTTTTTAGGTGTTTTTAAATGGACACCCTGCAGCCAATCAGAATCCAGAATTCACCTTCACTATGCTATAAAATCGGTTAAACTGGATTAAAATCAACTCAAAATCTTTTTTTTCCTGCTCCACACTCCGGTCCAGAAGGTGGCAGTAGTGCACCCAAAAGACCAAGGTTTCTTTCAAACAACCACAGCTTCTTCCTCAGTGAGTAGCTGAGATGAGGAAAGTTGTGCTTCTTAGAATTTTATCAGAAACTGCGAGACAGAGAAAATGTGCTCTTTAAAATGTTTAGAATAAATCTCAAATTTCTGTTCTTGCTTAAAAGACCCCATAAGCCACTGTTCTGTTTTCACACAGACACTGCTAACACCAACCAAAGCCATCGAACCCGTCAGTCAAAACCAAAAAGGTCAGAACCATGGCGGCGTTCCTTCATCTGCAGCATCTCTATAATAAAGTGGAGCACTTACAGGATAGCGTGGGACGGGGGGAAGGTCATCTGTGCGTTTCAGAACAGCTCTTAAATGCATCCGCCTTCAGTCGTTCAGCAGGCAGACTGCTTTGTGCTGAATAGCAAACAAAAACAGACTTTGTCTGCGGCTCTGACATTTAAAGACTCTCCGGGTGAGCAGAGCGAGTCGTGACGGATCAGTGTTTGTGTCCGCTGGATCCTCGGGTTCTTCTCAGAGGCTGACAACTGCTTTCCCATGAATGCGTCAGTGTGACAGCAGTCATGTAAATGTCATCTTCAGGCAGACTGCTGACACATTTCAGGTTAGAGCGACGCCGCTGCAGGTTCATGTGAAGTCTGCGGGAGCCTCCGCTCTGACCCACATGTCCCGGCTCTGAAACGGCGGGTTCACCAAACCTCACTGTGAGGTCGTGTCATTCAACACACACACAGCTTTCCTTGTTAAATCACANATTTCTGCAAAAACCCTGCTGGGGACAGACTTAGAAACAGAAGAAAAGTTTCTGTAAGCTCACACCTGACAGCTCTCTACAAAAAGGCTGCACATCACTTTTTAATTGATGAGACGTGTGTTTCTGTTTGTGTGTCTGAGTGAAATCTACTTTTTCCATTGACCTGTATTTGGTGGAGATGACAGATCAGAGCATTTTGCATGTTGGAGAGTCAGGTGTGTCCAGAGGGAAAACAGAGTGACTTCAACCAAAGCAGACATGAGCACAGAGAGGCGATGAAGCAAATGATACAGGAGCTGACGGGTTCATTCAAACTGCAAAAAAAATCCCTCCGTTCTGCTTCTTTTCTGCTCATTTCTCTGACCTCGCTGGAAAATGTCACAGGGTAGACGTATGGTTGCAGAGACTAAAAGAAAAAGTGGATCTCTGCATTTGGAGAATCTCATCCACCCCCACAGATGATGACTCAGCAGACATGATGATGTAAGTGTGCAGTTGAACTAGTGCAACTCTAAACTAAAGATCTGCATATTCGATGGTGTGGTACTGCGTCCCAGGGGCGGAGCTGGAACATTTTCTATGGGACAGAAGACTTGAGTAGAAGACCATTACTAATGAAAGGATCAAAAATACGTATTTCTAACAAATCTATCACTGTTATTTATTTCATTTAAACATACAATCTGTTATTTTTGCAATGCTTAAAAAAGCTTGTATTGATGACTTCTTAATGTATGTTTTAATAATGGTCCTAAGATTGACTCAAAAATAGGATTTTTGCCCCACACTCGCTCCCCTATAGCTTTGGCCCTGTGCAGCACAGTTTTAGCATTTTAAAGGTTTAAACATTTGTTTTTAATCTTGTTAGTCAGTGTCTCCTTGGGCAAGACACTGAACCCCACCTTACCTCTGGAGGAAGGTTGGCGCCAGTGTTCAGCAGTGGAGCCGCCATCAGTGTGTGAATGGGACAGTGAGTGCTTTGGGCCTTCGAGGAAGGTAGAAAAGCGCTAAACAAGTAAACGCCATTTACCATGCAGTCTTAAATACTGATGTGTATTTTAAAAATGGAGAAAAGAGGACCCACTGCTGGATGTCCCACCACTGGAGTTGAAAAAGCCATCTTCGAGCGCCTTCAAAGAGGCTGTCAGGACCTTAAGCCATTCCCTCTCATTAAGCTCCTCATTTCCTGTTTGTTTGCATTGAGTCCAACCCCAGAGGTCATGAAGGAACGCGTGGAAGCATGTTCTGAGTGCCACTCAGGGTTAAAAAAGGAAAGTTATTTTATGATCAAACAATCATTTTATTTGTGGAGCACTTGTAAAAACCGAAGCAACCAAAGTGCTGAACAAAAAGAACAACATGAAAAAATCACCCAAAATGAAATACAATAACAGGCAATAACATGGAAACAATAAAAGCAATAAAACAATGAAAGTTGACAATATTGAATCCTGCACCAAACTGTAGGGGCGCTGAGCAGCTCCTTCAGCACAAGACTGTTCCACCCAGAGAGCAAGAAGGAGCTGCTGCAGGTCCTTCCTCCCCACAGCCATCAGACTGTACAACACCGTGTTACAGTGACGCACTATGGACCCACACGGTGTTTTTCATTTATTGTTGCTGCTGTTGTTTCAGTGGTTTTTGGTTCTTATAACCAGTATCGATGTTTTAGTGTGTATTTTTTATTTTCATTTTAATTTAACGTAATTGTTGTGTAATTTAAAGAATCTTCTTCTGTTCTTTTAGCTTTTGAATGTGACTTTACTGCTGCAGACAATAGAGTTTCACCCTTGTGGGATAAATAAAGTCTTATCTAATCCTGTCTTGTTCAGCATGTCCAGACCTGCATTGAACATCTACTTTAAAACATTTTCACTCTTATGTAATAGCTCTGGAAAAACAGACAACAACTCCTCTTCTTCCTCCTCCTCCTCCTCCTCGGCTCTGGCTGAAATCAAATGTAACTGAATCCAATGACATCTTGTTCCAGCCACTCTGTACACATTAAGATGTAAAGAGGCTCAACTTTAACACAGAAACTCTGTGGCTCGTCTTCCACTCACTGTTTAGATTTATTGTGTAAGGAGACTTCACTGGAGGGAAATTTTGATGAACCTCATTGATTTATTATTTGAAATCTAAGTTTCATTACATGGAGGCGTGGCCTTTTTACTGACACATGCTTCCTGAATGTCAGGGTTTGGCTGGAGTTACTGGCCATGCTCTAACTCTGGACATGTTTGTTCTTTAATGGCTTTTTTCCAGAAAGATTGTGTCAGAAGGAGCTGGAAGAATGTTCACCAGTGGATAGATTTCCATAAATGGCAGGCAGGGTGTACTTTATTCATCCCCAATGGGAGAAATTCAGTTGTCTGGTACCCATTACTCACCAATAGGCACAATAGACTGCAAAAACACAAAACTAATAAAGTAAAAAGACCCTTATTAAAGCAAATGTCCCTTTTTAACCCTAACCCTTTTTGAAAGAAAAATAATCGTACTTGTCTCAGTGACTAGAATTCCATCTATCCACCTTCCTCCGCTTATCCGGGACTGGGTCTAAGCAAAGATGCCCAGACTTCTCTCGCCCCGGCCACTTCCTCCAGCTTCTCTGGGGGGGACTCTGAGGCATTCCCAGGCCAGCTGAGAGACCTAGTCTCTCCAGCGTGTCCTGGGTCTTCCCGGGGCCCTCCGTCCAGTTGGACATGAAAGAAACACCTCTCCAGGGAGACGTCCAGGAGGCATCCGGACTAGATGCCTGAGCCACCTCAACTGGCTCCTTTCGATGTGGAAGACATGCGGTTCTACTCCGAACTCTCCGCGGGTGACCGAGCTCCACCCCCTATCTCTAAGGGAGCACCCGGCCCCCCTACGGAGGAAGCTCATTTCAGCCGCTTGTATTCGGGACCTCGTTCTTTCGGTCATGACCCAGAGCTCATGACCACAGGTGAGAGTTGGAAGGAAGATCAAATTGAGAGCTTTGCTTTTTGGCTCAGCTCTCTCTTCACTACGACGGAACTGTACAGCGACCGCATAACCACGGACGCTGCTCCGATCCGATGACTAGAATTTTTTTTCATAAAATATGAATTCTTGATAAGACCATTTTTCATAACCCACTGACATTTTTTTCTCTTATTTAAAGATAATCTGCTAATAGGGTAAAAATGTTTGACTTATTTTCAAGGAGCCTGATGTTGCTGTGTAAATATATAGTAAACATGAAAATCAAATAGAATAACTACTTTAAATGCTGACTAAGAGAGATTATAAACTATAAAATCCCATTAAAGTAAAAGGAGAACAATCTGGCAACACAAACACACAAGAAGCAAACTCACTCAACAACATGGGAAACCCTGGCATCATCCAACAGCTGGAACGTGAGAGAGGCACAACAAATGACAAGTGGAAACTGGCAGATTTAAGTAGAGCATCCCCCCATGGTGAGCGTAATGAATGTTAAATGTGGGGAGGGGGTGTGGAAAGCTATAAATGGCATGAAAACCCAGATAGGATCATGACAGGTCAGGGTTTGAAATAAGTGTTAAACAAGCCTTGGATGACATCCCAGAGGATGTTTGTGGTTTAAACCTCCTGATTAGGTTTTTCAAACGTTGAAACCAACATTTTGGTCGGTTTTTATTGATCATTCTTTTGTTTCCATTTCAGCATTTTATCCAATGGTTCCCAAACGAACACTTTGTCTCGGTTTCTTTGTTGGTTGAGGCTTTTTAGAACCTGGTTGCTTCGGCAGCCTCTGCCTTGCAGTTGGTTTCTGTGATAGCTGAAACTTATGCTTGCTTCTGTTTTTCAAATATGATTTAGTTGTGGTCTAAAGTAGTGGTCCTGTCTATTAAATCTAGCTTTCTTTTTTTGGAAGGCTCCTCTTCTGTCTCCTGGCTGGGCCTTTTCCACTTGGCAAAGAAACTTTCCAAAGACGTTTGTTTTTTACTCATTTTGCTAGCTCCTGGGTTTTATTTTAGCGGTATCTTATCACGTGACCCAGAAGAGCGCCTTGGCCTGCGTCAAGAGTAACATAGACAGATGAAACAGAGAATCGGCCAATTTTTCAAAATAAAACATCTTTCAGATTCTGAAATAGATAAATAACGCTGAAATAATGTAAGTTATTTATTCTTTCTGTGGGGCCTGGTACCGAATGACCCGGGCGTTGGGGGCCGCTGGTCTAAAGGGGCTTTACCATGCAAGATTCATTTCTTATAGATTTTAAGTGAATTATAATGTTAATTCCTCACAAAAGCAACTCCAAAATGGCATTTTGATCCATTCACATATTTCTGAGCATTCCTCTAAAAACCTGCTCTCTGAGCACCAGCCCTTTCTCAACCCACAGAAACGAGCGGGTTCTCACATTGTGACGTCACAAAGTGAGGAACCGCCCCTTCCAGGAAGAGTCTGCACTGCCAGCACCGCCCCCAGGCTAACAGACACGCCAACTTTCTCCATGGAGCTAGCTGTGATCGGCTAAATGCTTTCCTTTTGTATGAACAATATGAACATCCATCTTTGTAAAAGTTTGGATGTTGTTTGTTTTTGTGGGAGAAAGGCTGCTGGTGTCTAGGTTGATGTCATAAAATGTGCGACAGTGTGCCAAATGTAATATATTACCAATTAAATGGATATAGTTTAATCTGAAAGGCTTAATAAAAGCATTTTATAGGGCCTTTAATATTTATTTAATCATGTTTTATGTCGTTTTGCTGCCTCTTTTTATCAGCCCCTTTGATTTTTGAATGGATTTCATTCATTGACTCAAAAAAATCTGCAAAATCTCCACATTTAAAGGTCTGAGACAAAACCTATGTTGTTTTAGTATAATTGGTTTCTTGGCAGTTTTTTTCCTCACAGCTATTTTGAACCAGCCTCACAATATGAAGCTGCAGTAATGATGCATCTTAATGAACTGAGCCAAACAAAAAAGTCAGTCTTTCTTCAAAGATGAGTCTGAAAATCCTCTGCTAAAGGAGCTAGTTAAGGAGGTCCTCGACCTCTTTTCTGTGAACTGTGATTATTCTAATCAAGACTTGAACCTCAAAGCTTTTTACAGCTGAGATCCTCTCTGAACAGATATCACAGCTCAGATGCAGTTATCAGCATCATTTTGCTGTAAAAACGATGCAACAAGTGATGCCACAGCTAAGCAGCTTAAACTGTTTCATTTTCATAAGAAGACTGGAACAGTTATTTTGTTTTGCACCTCGGGGCTGATATAACCAACAAGCACACAAAAAGAACATGCTTGGATCATTGTGTAACATATTTTTGCTCCTCAGGGAGCATTTTGCTGCCATCTTTGTGTAGCATCATAAGCTCCCATCATTGTGCTGCTTCATTAGGCCAGCATAACGTCTTCCCATTAAAGGTCAAACATTCTCATTCACGTTATTCACACTGGTGGTGGAATTTTGACAGCAGCACATCTTTTTTCTTTCTCTGGTATTTACGTGTTGCTGATTTGCTGAAGGCTGATGCTTTAATTAAAACCATATTTACAATTTTAACAAGAATGTGTACGGCATGTTAGATGATGACACATCTTGTTGCTTTGTTGCCTGGAGGATGGATGATTCATTTCTAATCTCTGAGATTTTTCTCTGCATAGTTTTTTCTCATTTTCTAACACTATTTTTCGTTTTGCCTAAAAACACTTTCATGCTGTAGCTCCATCATGCCTCAGCTCTGTAAGACCTTTCTCATGCCTAGGGATGGCCATCGTAAGGATTTTATCAATACTACCCCCTTATCAATACTAATGATCGATCTGGTAGTCCTATTGATGCTTTACTGTGTAAAAAACAAGGAGGGAGAAGACAAATAACAAACTATGTACAC
This sequence comes from Oryzias sinensis, assembly GCA_037389245.1. NCBI lineage: Eukaryota > Metazoa > Chordata > Actinopteri > Beloniformes > Adrianichthyidae > Oryzias > Oryzias sinensis. The sequence goes on along the minus strand of CM074489.1, from coordinate 2,884,367 downwards.
GACAACCTTTTATTTTAGAAAAAGTCAAACACAATATGGGTTTAATCTCGCTTTTGTTGCTCTTTTTGAACTACAAAAGAAGTAGCAGAAGAAGAGAGAGAAAAAAAAGAAAACCCAACTACATTAAATATAATACTGGTCAGCAAAAGTTAAAAAAAAAGAAACTTACAAACATGAAGATACCCGAGTTTCTGCCCAGGGGGGTATTCCAAAAAGCAGGTTATGCTAGTAACCACGGTAAGTTTGAGGCTAAGGAAGTTGATAACCTCAGCTTCGGTTGCAGAAATGGAGGTATGTTTCAGGGTATGCTTAGTTGCCAGCAACTCATGCTCTGAACATAACCTGGTCTGGAGCAGGTTTAGTTGAAGCTTTGTTTACAGAGAGGTGAAGCAGCATGGCGTGTCCATTTGAAGATGATTTAGTGGATGAAGAAGCTCAGATAATACTTTTTCCACCATGAGAGGGCGATAAGACCACATATGGATGTTGGAAAAATAAACTTTTTTACATTAATCTAAATTAATTATTTGCTTCAGTAAAGATAAATCTTTTTTTTTGAGTTAAGTCAACTTAAAAATAACACGTAGTTATCAGACAGTTATTTTACTTTCATTCAAATTAATTCAATTAAATAGGTGTAACTTTGTTGCTGCTGTTAGATTGAAAGCGCAAGGAATTGTGGGATACCTTTCCCTTTGCCTGTCTGGACCGATTTGGGTAGAAGTGTAGGTTTCTGTCCAAATGTGTTGTGTAGCTGTTTTACTGTGTTTTGCCCAGTTATTTGTCCTTTTATGTTTAATTCTTTCAGCACCATTAGTGAGAGGGAGGAAGAGGATGATGAGTTTATTTAGCACCCCTAGTTCAACTTAATGTTAAAAGAACTGAAATTAAAGTAATGTTACAGTCATGTAAACTATGCACATGCTTCATAATGTAAATTCACACTGAAACATTCATTTTTAAAGCTATAAAAATGAGAATATCTGCAGCCTTAAACTTAGATTTATGAGAGTTCAAGGAGTACAATTAATTAAGATGGAGCAACATTTAATTGAATTGGAGTAATATTACATTTAGTTATATAAATATGTAAATTTGAGTTGTATAAACATTTATTGAGTTGGATGAACGTAAAAAATTAGGTTGAATAAAAGTAACTCAATTAATTGTTACCAATTGAAGTAATCAATTTAAGTTGGATAAAGTTTTATATATATATATATATATATCAGTGGCGATGCGATCAGGAGGCAGGTGAGGCTGTGCCTCACCTGTCATTATGGGAAAAGAAAAGAGAAAAATAAATTCATATTATATTCAATCAGTAATTTGTGCTTTGCAGTCAATTTTCATTTTAACTGTACCATTTTTGGGTGTTTTTCTTTTCAAAATCGCTGAATTTAGCATTTGACGTGCGATGAGGCACCTTGTGAGCCTCACCTTGGATTGCGCAATACCTTTGTAGTCAGACGGTACTGCTGTCTCTCTGTATATCAGTTCAATCACTCGTACTATATGAGCTGGGGTTGCATAATTTATGAGTGTATATGATGTACAGTGTTGTTTTATAAATAACTGTATGAGGGCGTGTTTCTTGTGCTGGCGCTAGCGCCCGTGAAAAGCTGCTGGAGTGAGGCCAGGAGTTCGTGCCTCATGTTAGGGGGCGCCGGTGAGCCCTGAGATTATGGCTAAAAAATACTAGAAGAAGTGATAGCAAGCGGCAAGTCATTTTCTTCAGAAGGAGCCGGCGTATGGACTTTGTTACAAGTAAGGTAAGGCGATAATAACGTTTGTGATTTTTTCTAACTATGCCAGTTTGTATATGAAAAAAACATGTTGAAGTGATATTTCCGACAAAACCACGTTAACTGTTGTCAATCCAAATGGTGAATAAATTACTCGATATGGTTCATATGTTTGTAAATCTGACTGATGGCGTCAATTCACCAGCCATTAACCTCATACGTCACTTTGATATATATATATATATATATATATATATATATATATATATATATATATATATATATATATATATATAATATATATATATATATATCAAATGAAAATGGAAATGAAACTCATGCGATTACTTTGTCTGTTATTTTCTCAAGCAGAAACTCTTTCCAAGATTCAAACTCTCGACTCCGTCTCACTGAAGTATAGCCATCTCTTCTTTTCTACACTTGACTTTGGAAATCGGCGATCCATTGAGAATGTCTTTATTACACTTGCCGTGCAGCCCATTAACCCAGGGTTACCAAGTTGAGTGTAATTACGCTAAATCATATCAGGTCTTTGGAACGGACGCCTTACCAGAGTAAACAAGTTCAGGCAGATTTCAGGATTAGAATCAGGGTAGTGCAACCGCTTGTAGTATCCTAGGCACTTTAACATTCGGAGTTGGGTCATCTAGACCCTGCAAGAACCTTTTTCTTTAATGATTTGTGATCTTCACTGGTGTCCATAGATTATGCTTTTTGTTACGTCTCTGCTACAGCTCTGTCAGGCTTCATCACGTCTCTGCTACAGCTCTGTCAGGCTTCATCACGTCTCTGCTACAGCTCTGTCAGGTTTTGTTACGTCTCTGCTACAGCTCTGTCAGGTTTTGTTACGTCTCTGCTACAGCTCTGTCAGGTTTTGTTACGTCTCTGCTACAGCTCTGTCAGGCTTTGTTACGTCTCTGCTACAGCTCTGTCAGGCTTTGTTACTTCTCTGCTACAGCTCTGTCAGGTTTTGTTACGTCTCTGCTACAGCTCTGTCAGGCTTCATTATGTCTCTGCTACAGCTCTGTCAGGCTTTTATGAGGCTTTGCTAAAGCCCTGTAAGACCAAGTTCATTGCATTGTCATGCATCTGCCACATCTGTCATGCTTTTATTGCATCTCTGCTTCAATTTAGTCTCTCTAAGGCCTTTGTCCTGTTTATTCCGTGTCAACACTCCACCATAATGATAACTGTTAACAACTTTTTTGCACTCAAATACAAGTTTTAAAAACCTTACATTCCAAAATTGTTCTATGGCCGCCTTCTGTTCACTCACTGAAAACTGTGCTATGAACTTGGTAAATAAGGTTATCAGACTTCATTAGCTGCTAGATGTAGTTCTAATTGTATCGTAATTAAATTTCCTTTAGCTTGGATTTACACACAGTTAGTATCTTGTTTTTTTTGTTAAGGGGTTTCTGTCTCTGGGAGCAGAAAGTAAGACGATCAGAGTCACGCTGAGAGCAAAGGGATCCTCTCGCCTTGCTGTCAGAGCGACAGTGACCCAGCCTAACTTTGAGTCACAGCCAGATTTATTAAAATATTGCCAGAAGATACTCAGACAGAAGATGAAAAGAAAGACTTTGAAATAAAATAAGCCAAGTGCCCTTTGGCCCCAGGTGAAGGCTTCATCCACAGTGAATCAATGAAAAGTCTTTTGGGCAAAAGCTGGGATTTTAATGATGGATTCCCACTCTGCTGTAAATGGCCGACTTTGCTGCAGTAGAAAAAAAGTTGGACGTTTGTTGTTTTCATACAAAAAGCTGTAAAACAAGAGACTGGGTAAATTATAGACATTTTACTGCCAGTTAAAGGTTTAATACATATTTGTTGCACTAAACTGCATTTTTAAAAACAACAATTTCGGTGTCTTTCGGTCTGATCAGAGCAGTTATTCATGGAAGTGTGTTTTTGTTAACATCCCACTGATTTAAAGGAGGTTAAGGTTTGAACATTTTGGGACAAACCCATGTGTTGAAGACTGATTTCCCTTTTTTTGCATCTTGACGTGATTTATTCTGGATAAACGCAATATGTGAGGTTACGTTTTTCCTAATGAATAATTTTGGGTCTGTCTGGGCTGGAGTTTGGCCGTCTAAATGGTTTTATTGTTCTTGGTGTTCCTCTTTATTGGTTTTCTTCTTCCAAGCAAGGCGGCTAAAAAAAAGATTGTGGATTCAAAAAGTGAAACACTGGATCAATAATCATTTGTTACATTTAAAATGACTCAGTTTTCATCAAATTAAATTTTTTTAAATTTCAAGTTTTACTTGATTGAAGTATTTGTTTAAACTACACTCAAACTACACTGAGCGCGGTGGGGAGGCTGCTATACGGGTCGGGCTGGGGTTTGCACTCTCCACCCCCTGCGCCCCCCTGCTCTCTGGCGTTGGGGGCCGCTGTGGCGGTTCCAAATGGGGTTGCCCGGCAGGCGGTCTTTCTCTATCTGCTGTACTGTGCGGGTGTTGGGGGGTCCCAGCTGCTGCGGTGGGGGCTTTGGTGGTGGGGGGCGGCTGGGTTCTCTCTCTCTTTTTATATTCCATCATCCATCCCAGAAGAACATAAACACTCACTGGAGCCCAGGTGCTATCTCACCTTTGCACAAACAGTTTGCGTAACTGAATGAAATGTTTCACATGTGTTAGTCTGAATGCATAAGTAGGCGTGTGTGAATGTTAGTGGTAGTATGTCCAGGTAGACTTGTTTGTGTGTGAACACTTTTGGAGCCAACAGGTGTGTTTTTAACGTTTGAGTGTGTGTGTGGACAGGCCCCGCCCATTTTAGATTTTTCATGCTTCTTAACCTGTCAGTTGTGATTATAAAGCTCCAGCAACTTGTTGCTTTCTGATGATGTTACCCTCGCTACTATAATCACCCCCCCCCCCCTTTATCTGTCATCCCTCTCTCTTCTTTCTTCCTTCTCTTTTCTGTCCGGTCCAACAAAAAAATATGTACAAAAATAATTAACATGAATAAAGTTTAGCTGAAATTGCAAAAAGGGGTTTATTTAAATATTCATCTGGTGTATCATAAGATTAATAACTGTAAATTGTAAAAGTAAAATATGTCCAAAACAAAAAGCTTTCAGCTCTCATCTGTTTGCTTAGCTGCTCGACAGGACAAGTAAAAAAAAAAAAAACCTACACATTAAAACATTTTCTTTCAGTTGACTTAATAATGTTGTTTGTTGTTGTTCGTCAACTCGTAGTCGAGTATGACCATAGCAATACTAATAGTACATTGTCTAAGGGGCGGAGGGATGTGTCCGCATATGGCTAATAAGGCCAATACGGGCAAGAAAACCCCTTCCACAGGTTGAACACCAGTGAGAGGGGGTCGTGTTGGTAGGTTGGTCAGCTAGAGCCTTACGTTTTTGGCGTTTTTCCTTGGCTGCGTTGGAACGTTTATTTTCTGAGTAGATGGCACCTTTATGAATCAAGTTACGCCAAGTCGGTCTGTCAGATGCTGCGGTTTCCCACGTGGAAACGTTGATATTGAAATCTTTCAGATGTGATTTGATGCAGTCTTTGTAGCGTTTGCGCTGGCCTCCAACTTTCCTGCTACCATGGCTGAGTTCACCATACAGCAGCTGTTTGGGTATCCTGGAGTCTGACATACGGCAGACGTGTCCTGCCCATCGTGTCTGAGCTTTGCGCATGGTGGTAATGACGCTAAGGAGGTCTGCTCTCTCCAGGACCTCAGTGTTTGTGATTCGATCATGCCAGCGAATATTAAGGATGTTTCGGAGACAGCGGAGATGGAACTGCTGGAGAAGTTTCTCATGTCTTCTGTAGGTGGTCCAGGTTTCGCAGCCGTAAAGAAGTGTTGTTAAGACGACTGCTCTGTACACTTTGATCTTGGTGTTTTGTAAGATGCCTCTACGTTCCCAGACTGACTTCCTCAGTCTCCCAAAGGCACTGCTTGCCTTCGCGATGCGGTTGTTGACTTCTGCATCGATGTTGGCGTTGCGGGAGAGAGTGCTGCCGAGGTAGGTAAAGTTTTCTACATCTTGAAGTCGCTGCCCCTTGACTGTGATGTTTGGTTCCTGAGATGGTTTTCCTGGGGCGGGCTGATATATCACTTCAGTCTTCTTGATATTGATGGTGAGGCCAAAGTTGTCGCAGGCAGATGAGAAAGCGTCCATTTCCTGTTGCATGTCTTGCTCATTGATGGCATTGAGGGCACAGTCATCAGCAAAGAGCAGGTCACGAATCACAGTTTCTTTTACTCTAGTGACGGCCTTCAGACGTCGGAGGTTGAACAGCCTTCCATCACACCTATACCTGATTGGTATGCCTAAGGGTGTCTCCCTGAAAGCATCAGTCAGCATTGCAGAGAACATCAAACTAAACAGTGTAGGGGCAAGTACGCAACCTTGCTTAACTCCATTTGACACTTGGAAAGGGGCAGAGGTATTTCCATCATCAAGAACACGGGCCATCATCCCATCGTGAAATTGTTTAACAATCTTTACGAACCTGTTTGGGCAGCCAAATTTTGCCATCATTTTCCACAGTCCCTCTCTACTCACAGTGTCAAACGCTTTTGTTAAATCTACAAAGGTGGTATAGAGATCTTGATTGTGTTCCACACTTTTCTCCTGGATCTGACGAGCAGCAAAGATCATATCAACAGTCCCTCGACCTGCACGGAAACCGCATTGGCTCTCAGGGAGATGACCTTGCTCAAGGTGTTTAAGGAGGCGATTTAGGAGCAGTCGGGCAAAGATCTTTGCAGCGATGGAGAGAAGTGAAATCCCTCTATGGTTGTCACAGGAACGCTTGTTGCCCTTTCTCTTGTAGATGTGGACAATTGTGGCATCTTTAAAATCTTGCGGGAGGGTCTCACTTACCCAGAAAGATTGGAGTAGCACTGTTAATTTGTGTAGGAGAGAAGGGCCCCCTGACTTGAATACTTCAGCAGGGATGGCGTCAGAGCCAGGTGCTTTTCCAGTCGACATCTGCTTGATTGCCTTGGCAACCTCGTCCTCTGATGGTATTATATCCAGGTCTGGGTTTATGTCCACCTGTGGGAGGCGTTGGATAGCTTCGTCATTGATAGAAGATGGACGATTTAGTACGCCATTGAAGTGTTCTGCCCATCTCTCTACAATCTTGTTTTTGTCAGTGATGAGTGTTGCTCCGTCGGCGCTCAGTAGAGGGGAACTGCCTGATGTTGGTGGTCCGAATATACACCTGAGCGAGTCGTAGAATCGTTTCATGTCGTGTCTGTCTGCAAAGCCTTGAATCTCGTCAGCCTTTTCACTCAGCCATGTATCTCGAATGGAACGGAGTTTTGATTGAACCTGTCTACGTTTACTGACGTAGGCATCTTTCTTTAAGACTGAGTTTGGATCGCACTGATGAGCTCTGAAGAGCTGGTGTTTTTCTTCTAGAAGAGCTGTGATTTTGGCATCATTTTCATCGAACCAGTCTTGATGATTCCTGGTAACTGGTCCGAGCACCTTAAGGGCAGCAGAATGAATTGTTGTCTTCAAGGAGTCCCAGTCGTTTCCGATATCCTCAGTCAACTGATTTTCTAGGCTTTCTACTAGTTTTTCTTGAATGGAAGGGAGCTTAAGCTTGTTGACATTGAGCTTTTTTACAACTGTCTGACCCTGTGGTCTTCTTTTGGACTGAATATGCAGATTGGTCTTAGAAATGATGAGACGATGGTCCGTCCAACAGTCAGCACCACACATTGCCTTAGTCACGCAAACATCCCGTCTGTCCTTTGCTCTGACGATGACGTAGTCGATGAGGTGCCAATGCTTAGATCGAGGGTGCATCCAAGATGTTTTCTTTCGAGATGGGAGGCGGAACATGGTGTTGGTGATAGCTAAGCCATGGGTGGCGCACATTCTAAGCAGGAGGAGACCGTTACTGTTGCATTTTCCTACTCCATGGTGTCCAAGGACACCTTCCCAAGCCTGGTGGTCTTGACCTACACGAGCATTAAAGTCGCCAAGAAGTAGAAGCTTATCCGACTGCGGAACAGTGGAAATGAGGGCATCCAGTTCTTCATAGAACTTCTCCTTAGCATCTTCCGGGTTAGTCATGGTGGGGGCATAAGCACTAATGAGGGTAGCGGATCTCCCTCTGCCCAGTGAGAGCTTGAGTTTCATGAGACGATCGTTTATGCCTTCTGGTATATTGTCAAGTTTCCCTATAAGATGATCTTTGATTGCAAAGCCAACACCAGACTCACGTCGCTCTTCACTACTGCGGCCACTCCAGAAAAAGGTGTAGCCGCCTCCGATCTCATTGAGCTGGCCTTTGCCTGGGAAGCGTGTTTCGCTGAGGGCTGCAATGTCGACGTTATAACGGGCAAGTTCTCTCGCTACGAGGGCCGTTCGTCTTTCTGGTCTCCTTGACTTACAGGTGGTTGAGTCGAGGAGAGTTCTAACGTTCCATGACGCAAGGGTAAGCTTGAGTGTTTTCTTCTTGAGTATTTTCTTGTAATTTTGACCGCAGTGTGGGAACCCACCAGCTGCGGTATGCTGGCCAGGTGTGTTGTGGAACAGGCTATGTTTAGAGCACCTTTTCTAGCTCCGTCCTCAGGCTACGGAGGCAGGCAGAGCTATCCTGAATAGGGCTGCCTGGTCGCTTAGGGGGCTGCCGGACTTCCCTGCTGTCCCAATCAGAGAAGAACGACCCTATGGCCTAAGCCGCCTGTGTGTAGGATTGCAGCTACAGCTTCCAGTGATTCCGCACCTGCTGCTTCGCCGTTCCCCCATCGCCACAGGGCTTTGAATAGGTCGATGAAAGTATTGCTACGACGTGCGCTGTACTTGGATTAAAGTGAAGGAGGCTTGCGCAGCACCAGCCTCACTCTCTCGTCCTGGTGAGCCTGACCCAACGGCAAGACAGGGCCAAGACAGTTGGAGACTCATCGAGGGTGCAGGAGCTGCCGGAGAGGGACGAAGTACGCCTTCTAACCATCTGCGGGGCTCCACTCCGGATTTGCTGTCGGAGTTTACTCCCTTAGCCTTTAGCCAACCAAGACCGACCTGCAAGGCAACAGGAGGCTTATGCCATGCAGTCTCCATGACTTCGCCGAGACCCTGGCACGGGGGGCTAAGTGGGTACTCGATCTTGCCCAAGGATCTCCCACGGACTAGTGGAGGGAAGGAGGTGTCCTACTTCTCCATTCTAGACCTGCTCCAGGCTGGGCCTAGCCACTGCCCGGTGACTTAATAATATAAGTTATTTCAATGACCACTGCCTTTTTTCTTAACTTTTATTTAACTCAATCAATTTATTTTGATTGATTTAATACTTTACTTAAGAGTTAGTTACTAAATTGCTGTAATTTGTTACATGTAATATCATAAAATTGTTTGAATTTAAAATCGTTGATTCCGTACCACAATCTATTATTATTATTCATTCAGTAAATGTTCACCGCGCTAACGCTGCTCTGCAACTCCACAAACTTTAAAACCAATACTTTTCCCAAGTAGCGTCCCATGTTGCTCAAGTGGTTAGGAGGGGATCATTTAACTCCCCTTGGAGTTCAGATTTGTACAACAACCAGAGGTCATTTTCTGGAAAAGTGACAAAATGTGAAAATCGCCACATTTCACACTCTGCCACGAAAAGGCTGTAGAGTCTGTGGTTTAGTTGTGGGATTTAACTCTAAAAGTGATTTTCCCCCATTCATTTTCTGACTGTTTTCTGGGAGGGGGGGTGTTGTCTCTAAGGCACAGTAAGAAAGAAGAGCTGCTAGAACATTCTGAACAGCTGAGGGACAGAATAAAATGACTTGTTTTATTTCTTATATTTTTCTGCAATATGTACACATTTCAATTCCTCCTGAGACATTCACATTGTTATTGTATTATGTTGTTTGTCAATATTTTGTTCAAAATGATCCTTTCTGTATTCAGATTCATTAGTAGCTTTGTGTTCATCTGGGAGGAGATCGGCTTCTTCACTTTGCCTCTGTTTATTTGAAATGAGATCCAGAGAGAACATCAGCCTTTCTGTTTATTGTCCCTTTGCTTACTGTATCCTGTATGATTTATAAAACTGAGCTCTCATTGATTTCTGAAAGAATTCCAAAGCTACTGCAGCTTTAAGTTACACTCCGATCTATTGTCGAAGCGTTCCCAGTGGTCTTTTAATTATGATGATGCCACTTATAGCCAAAATTCAAAAACCTGTTGTTTTCTGGGACATAGTTTCTGCAGAGCAGCAGTAATCCGTCAGAAATTCACTTCTGAGTGGGGGGCGTGACTGTTGGCATGAAGTGAGTCGGCCTTCATTTCCTATCCGTCCAGTTCAGATCCAGCTTCCCTCTCAGACGAGGAAAGCAAAGACATTCATGGATCTAGTGGTCTGTAAGTAGGTGCATCAGAATGGAGCAGGGCGGGGAGCTTGGAGCCCGCTGACTGTAGCGCCCACATCTACACCACAAGCTTTTTCAAACTGCATTTCTTTTGTCTGTTCCGGATTCATAAGGATTTGAATAAAAAACACTCAGAAGTGTAATATAAAGATCTTTATAAATGTCCTCCATCATATGAAAAACACCCAGAACACAGTTTCTATCAAAGTGGGTCTTTATTCCAGATTCCTCCAGAATCAGGCTTTGGTGTTAAACCTGCAGTTTTAGAGTGCAAAAGCCTGTTCTGGTACTGATCCATAAGCTGTTGCCTTCACCTCTTACTGAAATCCTTCAAATACTAACTGCTGTCAGGAAAATGCAGCTGAGTCATGTTTTCACTCGGAAAAGGCTCGTTCTCTCTTTTTGATGCTATCTTTGCCCCGACAGCAACCAGCTCAACATGACACTATAGTCCTCCATGTTTCTGTGTGAATAAAAGATGAACGCCGACCGGCTTCAGGGAGACTGGAGCGGATCTGAAAAAGGATGCTGAGGTTTGAGGCCCAGAGGAGGAGCACAGATGAAATTTAGGGATGTTTTCAAAATGACAGGAAGAGAAGAGGAAGTACAGCAGAGAGGTGAACAGACAGAGAGGACTCAGCGATCCCTGAAGAGAGCAGAAAAAGAAAAAGGTCTCAAATCACTGCTGTCAAGCTTATTTAGGAAAGAAGCATGTTTTCATGTTCAAGCTAATGTTTGAACAACAAAAGTAAACATATTTTATTAAAAAATAGTTTAAATATAGATTTTATAGTATGTCTTGAATTGCTAGTGAAAATTTTTTGAAAGAAGCAGGACATGCATGAATATTTACTTCAATTAATCAGTTTTAAATGCTACTAGCCTCTACTGTATACATTTAACTTGAGTTTATTCCGGCAAAGTATTTTCCAAAGCTTTTTCCATCACTGTCTAAAATCTACGGTCTTATCTAAATTAATAAATATTTGGTTGTGATTTTAAACTCACATATTTTTCATCCGCTTCCACTCTGCTGAGCTGTCAAAAATCCATCTTTTTAAAAGCAAAGAGGCTGCACTTTAATCCTAATTCTGCACTAATGTTTTTGCATTTTTCATTTGTTCTACTTTAGTGATTCATCCTACAGTAAAAATGACACGCTCTGTTATATTATTAACATAAAAGCAGCACCAGGGAGAGACTGCAGAGAGAGGAAAGCCCGGCGGAGTCTTGCAGCATCTCCACCCACCGACGGCAACGTTCGACGCCTGAAGACTCCATGCCGCGGCATGAGCTGCTACAACCACCACTGCTACAACCACCACGGCTACAACCACCACGGCTACAACCACCACTGCTACAACCACCAATGGCTACAACCACCACTGCTACAACCACCACGGCTAAAACCACCACGGCTACAACCACCACGGCTACAACCACCACGGCTACAACCACCACTGCTACAACCACTCCGATGGAGCGCCTTGAAAGTTTTCCAGTCGGAGTTTAGTCAGTCCCCGTGTCCGACACAAATGCACACCATTACAGAAAACAACCGTGAGAGTGTAGGAGTCAACCAGTGAGTCCATGTGCCAGAAAAGGACCCGCTTTTAGCTAGTCCATCTCAGAAATGTACATCATTAATACAAAAATGTGGCTTTTGATTCTGTAGTCAGCTTTCAAAGTCATTTCCTGGAACATTTTTCTCAGTTTGTGCCCGTTTCTGGTGTTTCTCCAACCAACATCAGCTTGATTACATCTCTAGAACTTCCTGTGCCTTCTGCCACTCAGCATGGCCTATACTTATCATCTCCATCAATCTCATGTGACTCACCTGTCCCTTCGGACATTTAAAAGGTTCCTGTTACACCATCACTGCCAGATGCAGGTCGTTCCTCCTTCCAGCTTCATAGTTCAGGAAAAAAAAAGAAGTAGTATACCTGTCCATAGTCCCGACCTGCTGCATCAGAGTTACACATATTGACTGTACTTGAGAACTGGACTGAGTGACCCCCCTCCCCTTCCCCCGGTGTTTCAAACAGGAAGGACCATCTGGCTCCAAGAAGCCAAAACCCCATAGACTTTATAGAGAAATAAACAGCTGTTCGTCAGTCATTTTATTGGTCAGAAGAACCATTCTTGAGCTGATGCATTTTTTAATATCTTCTTGATAATCTTAATTTTTTTCATGATACTTTTTTCTGTATTTCAAGTTATGACCAATCAGATGGCTCAGTAAAAGTAGGTGGTCTCACATCCGATGTTTGAAGCGTTTGACTCATTTCTGGTAGCCTGCTTTAAGTGGTAGGGTGTGGACTTCCAACGTGCTCTCTCCTGATTGGTTGGAATGGTTGCCATAGGAACGCTGACTTTGACCGATGTGCTGCTTACTGACGTCATCTAGTCCCAAGATGGTTGTGTCCGTATCGCAAAACAATAAGATAAAATAAATGGGACTTAATTTATTTCATTTGGGGGCATCTGTGGTGCAGTGGTAGGGCAGTCGGCCCCTGAATGTAAGATTGAAGGTTCAACTCCCTCCCTTCTCACCAAAGTGACACATGGACACATGACATCAAAACCCACCTTGCCTCTGGTGGAAGGTTGGCGCCAAAAGAACCAAAACATTTTTTATGTACTACCTCACAAACAAAAGGCACACACACTTCTTAAACTGCTCTAAACCCGTTGAACAAAGCATCACAAGTCATCTAAATGCACAGAAAGTGGGAGAAGTCGTGAACAACTCACACATGCAAATATGTTACATGTTCTGGTTTTTCCATTTGATTTCTCCCAAAGCTCCTGTTTTCAGCAGCACATCACTGCATGCTGCGATCCCACACTCCACCTTTGCAATTACACAAAGGCCGCTGATTTGTCAGCATGACTCATCAGGTCTGACACAGGGGGCCTTTGTTGAAAAACTTTGCATCGCCAGTTCACCTGAAAACATCTTATCCTGAATAGGAGGAGAAACACAAATGAAAGTAACAAAACAGAGGAGCATGTTTCTCCTAAGTGACACATTTCTTAACCAAAGCAAAGCTAAAAGTCATTTCTATTTTTATTTTAGTGCTGCATTCACTTTCTCTATACAAGAAGACATACCAGTTCCACTTTAACAGATTATTATATACTGGATTAACTCAAAACGTTTGAAATTGAACTCAGTTTGTGTTGGACAGTGAGGGTCAGAGTATTGATGAATAAATTGGAATAAACTGAGTCAGCAATAAACATTCTGGTGTGCCACATCAAAAAAACAAAGCGCTCCACCTTCAAAGGAGGCTCATTCTCCGCACAGTTGACCTTGACCTTTAAATGCCGGACACGTTGCTAGCGACATCTAAACAAAACACGATCTTTGACGGTTTACGTGAATCAGCCAACTCCCTACTGTAAAGTGTTGCATAGCAGAGCAAGATACATCAGCTGGAATTACATTGTTTGCTTAAAACCCGTGTGCTATCTTAGATGACCCGATCCTTCCATTGACGTGTTCTCCCTACCATGATAAAGGTGGAAAGATTTCATGTAATCCATGGACACCAGTGAAGATCACAAATCATTGAAGAAAAAAGGTTCAGCGCACTGACTAGTGGGTCTAGATGACCCAACTCCCAATGTTAAAGTGCCTAGGATAGCTCAAGGGTTAAATGGTTATGGTAGTCGTAAGAAGGTCAATATTGGAGCTAAAACCTGGGTGTTAAAGGTTTAAACCAGCTAATTTTTTAGAGTCTGAAAATTGCAGCCTGTACCAGATGTTGAACCAGCAGTAGAAAAAGGTCCGGTCATCCAACCAGGAAGGCTAAGCTTTGCCTACAGTTTCATGCTGGTGTAGTGAGAGTGTAGTGGTTAGCGCGCTCGCTAACCTGTACACTCTCCGGGCTGGGACGTTTTTGCGTTTTTGTGTGGAGCTGGCATGTTCTCCTTGTGCTCGTGTGGGTTTTCTCTGGCTTCCTTCCACTTCCAAAAGTCATCATTCATGGACTAATTGGTGACTCTAAATCGTCTCTAGGTGTTAATGTGAGTTGGGAATGTGTGGCCCTGCAACAGACTGGCAAACCTTTTAGGGTGTACCCCACCTTCACCCAACAGTAGCTGGGATAGGCTCCAGCAATCCCATGAACCTGAAAGGGATTCAGCAGGTTTGGAAAATGGATGGATGGATGGATGGATGGATGGATGGATGGATGGATGGATGGATGGATGGATGGATGGATACCATAACACATCGCAGACATATGCGTAATAAAACTTCATAGGCATTGGGCAGCAATTCAATAGGTAGCAGACATTAATAAAACTTTGCCATGGTCCAAAAAGTGGGTTTATAGTGTTGTAGCCGACCACAAAAATAAAAAAAGCCAAACTTTAGCTTGTCCATTTCATCCATATGACTCAATTTAGGCCAAGCTAATGTGAATTGGGTTACAGCTGCTTTACATGTCATTTCCCAGTACTGTAACAGAACCACTGGGCCAAAAGCACATCAGATTTTGCCCAAAGGAGGTCAGCAGACAGAAAAATGATATTTAAAAATCTGTCACTAATTGGCATTGGGAGGAGCAAATGTCCCTAATTCAAAAATCACAAAACATTTTGTTAAGGTGGTATGTTTGAAAAAAATAACAATTTGGCTTTTTCAAGCTCTTGAAAACATTTTGAGGTTTTAAACAATATTTGTCAGCGGCCGTGTCTTGTTTATCCTTAAAAGAGAAAGCTCTCACTGGTTGCATGAAGTTAAAAATGTGTGAATCTGTTTCTTTTTTTGTTTTTTTTTTAGCTCAGAGGAAAGTCTTCTACTGACAGTTTTATCTGTGTGATTACTGGGAGTAGGTTTAAATACTCTTTCTGCTGCATTAATTTGATTTGTGCCTCTGTGAGCTGTTTACTGACCCCACAGTCCGGAACGTTAATGACCCCACACTCCATCATCAGCCAACACTCTTCAAGCTTATTTTGTTCTCATTACAATCAGTGCTAAACTCTCAAATTAATCTTGTGCGAGAGCACACAGCTGCACTCTTTGCTGACCCTGGTCTTTTCTGTGCAGCTTGTGGAGAGGAGATACTCTGTGATTAAATATCCATCTTCAAAGGTGACAGATGATCTCAAACCCACCTGACTCTCAGCAGGCATCTCTCTTTATTAATACGGTTCTTCAGACAGGAAAGTGGAGAAGAAGCTGCAGTCTGTCTCTTTAGAACAAAACGTTTGTGAATATTAGCAGAGTTAATATACATGGTTCTTTATGACGTGACATATTGTTTTTTTTGTGAAATAACAAGTGCAGTATTAGGTTAAATTAAGAGTATGCTTTTTGATGAAATGACTCAAGTTTGGACAAATTGATGATCACAGTTTTGACAGGTCTGAGTGTTGCACCTTTGTGTTCCTACATGTCAGTACATCAGAACTCAGGGAAGTTCTTTGGAGACAGATGATCCAGTTTGATGAGGAGGAACTTGACTGGTCCTGACCTCAACCTGACAGAACACTTTTAGGAGGATCTAAGCCAAACGCAGAGAGCCAGAACTTCACAACCAACATCAGAGTCTGAGCTCACAGTAGAAAACAGTCAGAAATTCCAATAACCTAATCTACATGTCAGTAGAACTTTGGAAAAGGCCATAGCCCACGTTCACGCCTGCTCCACTAGTATTTGTTTTTGACTCATTATATTTACTTTTAAGTGTTTTATAATGTTCATTCTTTAAAAAAACAAAATGGTATTTGGATCCATTCACTTATTCCTGTGCTTTACTCTAAAATCCTGCTCTCTGAGCACCAGCCCCTCCCAATCCACGAAAACGAGCGGCTCCTCACATTGTGACATCACAAAGTGAGGAACCGCTCCTTCCAAGGAAGAGTCTGCACTGCCAGCCCCGCCCCCAGCTTAACATACACACCCACTTTCACCATGGAGCTAGCAGTGATCAGCCAAACTCTTTCATTTTAAACGCACAATATGCAAATCCATCTTTGCAAAAGTTCGTATGTTGTTTGTTTTAGTGGGAGAAACGCAGACACGCTGACAAGGCCGGCTCTAGATTGACGTCATGAAATGGGCGTCACCTACAAGGAGAGAAAGGCGGTCCTTCAGAGATTCGAGAGAATCGTCTTACTTACTTGGAAAATTAACTGAGAATATAACTAAGTTCATTAGAAAAAACTGTTCTTTAGTGTGCCATGGACACAGTTTACTCTGAAAGGCTTAGGAAATCATGGTATAGGCCCTTTAAGGTGAAAGGTTAGGCTTTGCTTCAAATTCAGAAATGGAAAGTGGAGGTTTGGTTTGGCCCGGAAAACCGCAGAGAGGAAGACAATCTGAAAACCTGTCAAAGAGAAGCTTCAACAGGTTTTTCTTCTGACTCCCCATGGCTCCACTTCTCACTCGATTTTATTCAGGTTCCGGGTTACCGGCAGGGCGCGTGGCGTGTCTCTCTGCGAATACAACTGTCTTCAAATTACTTAAAAAGTTGATTTTCTCCAAAAAAGAGAGCTGACCATGGCCCCTAAGAAAACCCAGGAATATGAAGACCTCAAAAAGACTCTTGATAATATTCAAGCTACGATGAAAAGCTTTATTGATCAGGTGTCGGCTAAGCTAACGTCACTTTTGGAAATGATGGAAGACTTCCGAAGATTTGTGGCTCAAAACGAGCAACGAGAAAACCGGTTCGACAGTCTGGAGAAAAGACTGGACGATGTGGAACAGCAAGTAAGGATGAATAATGTCACTCTCACTGGAGTACCGATCAAACCTCGAGCGAAACTGACAGCAGGAGCTAGCACTGCTAATGCTAGCGCTAGCGAGTGGTGCAGAGTCTCTGGAACAGCAAATGGAATCATTTCTCACATCTAAAGGGATTTCCCTGGATCTCAACACCATAGAGACCTGCCACCTGCTCCCCAGGAGAAAGGAGACGGATAAACCAGCGATCCTCATCAGGTTTGTGAATCAAAAACACAAGCTAGCTCTGGTGAATCAACGTAAAAATCTCAGAGGATCTGCTGTTTATCTGAACGACCATCTGACCAGAAGGAATGCTGAAATCTCCAAACATGCGAGGCTTCTCAGGAAGCAGAAGCAGATCGAGAACATTTGGGTTAAAGGCTGCAGGATTTACGTCAAACCACTCGGTCCACCAGACCGGGCCAAGGTTCTGGTTGTTAACACCATGAAGGATTTTGAGAAGTGCTTGATTACAGTTGTCTGAAACAACATGCAGTAATAAATCAAAGAGCCAAATAATTTAATTTCAAGAAATATGACACCTGGATTCCTCACTTTCTCCATACGTCTGACGTCACCTGAATAGCAGCAGAGCTCTGACATGCAGACAACTTGACCTCAACTTTCACCGCAGCTGAAATCAGCTGAAGAAGGATATGGCCCTGAATCTAATGTCTGCAGACATAACATCGAAGAGAACTATAAACTCTGTTTGTACCCAGAAGATCGGCTGTTATTCAGCAGAAGAAGAAATGCCAACCTTGGATCAACAGATTATCAACAGATTATGGACCCTTTTTATTTTTTCCCTTACAGCATTACTTTATAATATAAAAAAAAAGAAAAAAAATATAGAAAAAGTTAAACAAATGATTAATCACTTATTGAAAATGGTTAAATTGATTAACTTTTAATGAAATTACTTCACTTGCTCCAAAAATTGATGAATTGATTCAAAAATCTTTCCTAATGTAGCATAATTTTGCATGTTTTTAACCTTTCATACTTGATGAAATTTTGCTACGAAAATTCCTGAAACAGTGTTGTGTCTACTTTACTGATACAGTATTATGTTTTAATCATATGAATGACTTTTATAAGTAACATAATCTGCATATATTTCAGATGACTGATCTGCATTTGTCATGTTGATTTCTAAAATAGTTATTGTTTACATAATACTTAAGTAATTCATCTTTGTCATGTGCTTTATCGATACCTTATGATTTTTAATTCTGTCTGATAAAAGCTAGGAACCGGATATTGATAAATCATGTAATAAAATGGTTATAGTATAACGGGGTGGGATTATATAAGTTCCTTCCTTCCACTCCCTTTCAAGCAATATAAATATGTCTAATTATCCTACATTTGATTAGTTACTGTATCAATGTATAACTGATGATTATATTGCTTTGGTGTGTTATTTCTACTTAATTTCTTGAAATAAACCATTTCAAATAAAAAAAAAGAATGGGGGGTGGGGGTGGGTGGTTAAAATCCCACAGAAAAAAACACTTTTTCTTCTCTTTCTGCTCTTAGTGTTCTTGTCAAACAAGATTAAAATGAAGTAACAAAGAGATCTGTGCATCTGCAGAATTTGACTAAACCACTCAAAATCTCACCAGAATATAAAGACACCTAGTACCCAGTGAAAATGAATTTTGGGCATAGTGAATGTTAAAAAAGGACAACAGCATGAGAAACTGTCGAAGGCCAAAGTCTCTTATGGGTCTTAAAAAAATCTTTCAAAATCCAATAACAAAACCAAAACACAGGTGTCATGGATATTCAATCCAAGTTGATTTAAATAGCCCAATATTTACAACATATCAATATCCACTGTGATGGCCAAAGATCCTACAGCTTGACATTTCTTTGGCGAATTTGCGGATTTTTAAAATTCACACAATAAAAGAAAAAAAACACACCACAAGTGGCCATCATGACATTCCGTACACACGCCACCAGGTTAAGTCTACAACCCAAGATTTGTTGACCGTTGACAGGAGAGCAGACTGCTGTCTTAACCCCCACCTCCAAAAGAAGACTCCCCTTTAGTACTGTGTGTGACAGTGGTGCTCATTATGTCATTGAGGACCATCAAAAGTAAAGAAAAACTAAAAATCTATTTAAAAAAATAATAAAAATGCCATCTCTCCGCATGAGACCGGGCTTCCCCCAAAACGTGCTCCAGTTATCCACAAAACCAACGCCGTTTCTGGGCACCATCTAGAAAGCCAGCGGTTAAATGATGAAATGTGGCTGTACATTTCATCATTGACTAAGTTCGGCAGGGGCCCAGAGAAAATTACAGTGTCGGACATCGTCTTGGCTAGTTTACACACCGAAGTTACGTTTAACTTAACAACCTCTGATTGTCTCCGTCGGGCATCATTACCGCCTAGCACTATGTTTCCTCCCAACTGGTACAAACCCCTGTGTGTTTCCCGGCTGTTGGGAGGGCGCTGGGGTGCTAACTGGGTTAGCCCTGGTAGCGTGGCCCGAACTACGAGTAACGACCTGGCTAGCCGGCTTAGCTTCCACTGTGCGGAGCCGCGCTTCTAACTGCTCCAGCCTGGCCTCCAAGTCTAACACAAGACTACACTTAACACACCTACCGCTATCTTCACTAAAGGAGGCAGGATCCTCACTAAACATATGGCACATGGGGCAGGAGAGAGGGGGAGAGGCGGAAGGAGTGGCGGCCATGCTAGGTTCTAAGCTAAGGCTAGCGGTGTTTAGGTAAAGAGAAGTGGTTTATTTAGGAAAATGAAGAAAGTGAACAGCAAGCGGTTTAACAGTGGTGTATTCGCTACTAAAAGGTGCTAGATGTGAATGTGAATATTAAACCAGATAACACTTAAAGTAAGCAATAGTAGTCAGGCTAATGCCAAAGAAGAGAGCAGCAGTCAAACACGACCAGTACTGGATTACGGTCACCCTGGAACTGACGTCACAGGAAGCAGCCGTCACCCACTGTCCCACTGATTGGAGTCCCCCAGGTAGGATTATCTGATATGGTAGGACAAATGGATAACTATATCTATCATTTTGTGCTGGGGTAGCAAAATCCCACAAGGTAGGAAGACCGTTTAAGCGGAGGATGACTTTGGCCCGCAGGAGCTTTTATTGAGGGGTGGTCCGGCCTACATGCTTCCTTCCCCAATTGGAAGTGAGACAGAGACACTAATCCAGCCTCCCGCCAAGGCGCCGCCCGGGGGGATCTGAGCCCACTCAGGCAGCTGTGTTGTCAAGAAGTTTCTGTAGCCCTGCCCATGGAGCAGCATGGAGTGCGCTCTGTGGCGCCGCCACTCACGCAAAGGTCCTGCCACCCGTTAGCAAGCCTGAGCAGGCGGCAGGAATCCCCCACTGCCTTCCCACGCGCTTTAGCTCCTGGTGATACCTGCTTGATTCTGCCAATACCATATCCTTGTCTCAAAACGATAAAGCCAACAAATCAAAAACGTTTTCCTTGCTACTCATCTTCAGAGAGGCGTGAGCGTTCAATGTCAGACTCCTAACAGTGACTGGCCTGAGGTCAGTCACTCAAGAAGCAATGTTTTGGTTGGTGCTCCACTGGATAGCTCAGTTGGTTGAGAGCAGGAGTGGCACACAGGAAATCAGGGGACGTAATGAATGGGGCAATTAACTTAACATTGTAAAACATTTAAAAAGGTATTTCCTGTTTGATTGTCTCTCATAGGATCACCAGAGAGGTTGTTTGGGGGAAACTGTCCTGATGGACAGACTGATCTCTGAGCGTTTGAATCCGTTTAGGATGGAGAAACCTGTACGTTACACTCCATATCCCTCATTCAAATAAATCACACGCAGCGGCGCTCTGATTTGTTCCACCTTCCTCTTTTCAGGATTAATCTTTGGCTGCAGAATTATTCATCTCTGGTATCTCCATAAACGGCTCTGCTTCCAAAGTGGAACCGCTGATAACTTTTGAGTTTAATCTCAAGGTTGTGACTAATAGAAGTCAGTCTGGGGTTGAATTATCTTCTCTCCCTTCACAGAGGATCCTTCAGTGCATGCTAACGCCTCGGAAAAGCAGCCACTTCCATCAGTCTTTGAGGTCTTGTCTGTGCAGACTCCTGCACATGACACATGTGACAGGAGGAGGAAGAATTAAAGAATGCAGTGACTTCCTTTCTCAGGCTCTGAGTGCTGATAAACTACACCTCTACTCCAAACTGCCAAAGCATCACCTCGTTATACGGGACACCACAGCGTAAACCGAAAATTCTGGTTGCAGTGAGCACGTCAGTTGGGATCTCCTTAGATTCAATCTCGTTTTTAAGAACTTGAAGCTTGAGAAATTGAGAGGAACAGGCAAAAACTAAATGTCTGAAGAAACTTGAACAATTAGAGCATAAACGTGAACGCAAAGTACCAGAAAACCAAAGGATAAACAAACCGGATGTGTGGAAGACTTTAACTGCAGTCTCAGCATTGCGGGTCCTGACGCTGAGGCTGCTGGGACATCCTTATCTGAGAAGACTGACAGCTTTATTAAATGCTTCTCTCTAGTGAAGACTCTGTCCTACAGGCCGAACATTAAAGTCCAAACTGTCCCGACATCCTGTCATAGCTGCTGGACGTGCAGTAATAAACGCTTTCCATTCCAGCCACGTCTGCACAGACCAGAGATGAACTGAGAGGCTTTTTCAGGTCCCCAGATGATTAAACACAGAGGTTTAAGGCCCAGCTGGGATTCAAACTACCACCTGTTTGTTGTGGAATGGCGAGACATTGATGTGTAAAGAATCAGGCACTTGAAAATCTCATGAACTTTACTGATCAAAAAGTAGTTGCACACAGACAAACGTTACGGATGAAACGAGGAAGTTTCCACTTTTCAGGTCTGTGTTTCAGTGGGAGCCGTCCTGCGGCCTCCAGGACACACTTCCTCTGTTCGTCTGCTTTTTGGTGTGTACAGACTGGGGCATGCTAGGAATTTTAGTTGAAGTCAGGCTTCCTTGGTCTTTTAATGCAGTGAGATTGAGTCAGAATTATTCATTTAAACTTTCATATTTCAATAAAGTGTCAAAGTGCAGTTTTGACAGCGAAGCATCAATTCCATAGATGATTTATTGAAGCAGATGATGCTGATAGGTGTAAACGCACAGAAGGTCTGAAGAACAAGACGATACATCATTCACGGTTCCATAACAGTATCCAATACTGAGCAGCTGGACTGAAGTCAGAGCATGAAGTTGTCTCCTCCACTCTTTGTTTCAATGAGAATTGTGTTCTATTGATTTTTTTAAAGGAACAAACTTAAAGTAGATACCTGCTTCTGGGTTTTTGATGACAAAACATGAGAGGGCAGAAAAAAGTCATGGATCACTTTCCCTGCTGGCTCTGCGATGGACTGCTTCTGCTCAAAGGACGTTTCGATCCAACCCTGGAAAAATCTGGAACTTCACATGGAAGGACGTGCTCCCTCAGGAGGAATGTCATTAAACTTCTACCACAAAACTGTGAGCTTTATAATATTAATAATAATAATAATAAGAATAATAATAATAATAATAAGAAGAAGAAGAAGAATCTTCATTTATATTGCACTTTTCGAAATCCAGATTACAAAGTGCTGTACAATTAAGGTAAAACAGAATCAGGATTAAAAACAGTATACAGTACATAAAGATAAAACCCAGCATGAAACAGTGATAGCGGTTCAAATCAATAAGATCAATAAAATCACAAGTTTAAATTTAAGCACCAGTAAAATCATTAAAAGCACACCTATACAGGTGGGTTTTTGAAAGAGTTTTAAAAACTAGTAGGGATTGAGCGTGCCTGATCTCTTCAGGGAGACCGTTCCAGATTGTTGGGGCTCTTATAGCAAAGGCCTTGTCTCCCCTGGTCTTCAATCTGGACTGTGGGATTGTTAAAAGGCCTTTACGACAGTTTGATTCAACACGCGTTTGTCCTCAAAGATACGAAGAGAAACTTTGATTTTCCAGCTCCTGCAGAACTCTCACCAGACCGAGCTGGACATCAGCGATGCTGCCGTAAAGCTGGTGGAAAAGCTCCAACCTCACAGCATCCAGATCATGAAAGTGCAGAATGATATGTGATCATCTGATCAGGATGGATCCACATTGCAGGAAACTGGGAGATACAGTTCCTGTTGGCTTAAAGACCAGTTGGTCTTTTTGTGTTTGTGTGTGTGTGTGTGTGTGGGTGTGTGTATATATATATATATGTAGATCTTCAAGAAATTGTTGTCTCAAAAGTGAAAGGTAGCTCACATGCAAAAAAAGTGTTTTAGATGTTCAATAGCAGACAGAATACTGAGGAAAAGTGGTTGATCATCAAGCTGTGGAGCCTGAAGGAACCTGGATCCATGTTAGGACAGTTTCATTATAACCTTCGATAGTTTTTGTGTTTTCCTAAAACCACGTGTCTGATCACGATGAGTTTATCACTTTTGTTTAAATTCCGACAAAGTTGGCAGTGGTGAGATCCTTGTTGGCTCATTTTGGGGGAGGGCAGCACCTCCCTTGTTTCTTCTAGAAACTGTTATTGGAGACAAACAGCATCAGCTGCAGCTCTGAGATCTAACTGCCCCGGGCAGTTTGCCCGGGCAGTTCGCCCGGCCATCACATGATCTGCTCTCTCCCTCTTTCCAGTTTATTTAAAGGTAACGGCCGTTCTTCAGACACGTCAGACCGGCCGTCTGACCTTTGGCTTACTGTTTGTCAGAGCACATGACTTCTCGATTATGGGAGAGACCCCCAACCTGGCATCCCCGTACAGACTGTTGGGGGCTTTTCTTCAAATGGGGGCCAGAGATGGGCTAATTGGAGCCGTGCTATTTTCAGTTTTGGCAGCAGGAGCAGCTCTGGCATTTCATCAGAAGCCGGATCTGCTGTTGGATAATGAAAGTGTTGGCGGATGGCGGGGGGAGCGATGGGGGGGGGGGGTGGCTGTGGATCCTGCAGACGTGATGGGGTCAGTCTGTCCACAGGTTTACTTACAGATGTTATATCAGATCTCCATGTACTGTCCAGCTCATCCTCATTTTAAGAAGTCCTAAAAAAATAAAAGCAGGACAAATAAACACAAGTAGTCTCGGATCTTTAGTGGATAAACACAAACGTCGAGAAGCTGTCTGAACAAATGCCTTGATAACATTTTCAGCATCCCAAAAAAGTATCAAACTGATATTCCATGACTCTTCCTGAGTAATCACATTTAAAATGACTCCATCTTTCTGTCCCAAGACTACAGTCATACAGGAGTTATCCTGGTAGCCACTAGGTGACTTGTTATTTAAATCAAGTCAGGTTAACCCTTGTGCCATCTTGTGGGGTTCAGATGTCCATTGACGTGTTCTCCCTACCATGACAAAGGTGGATAAAGGTGGAAAGATTTCATGTAATCCATGGACACCAGTGAAGATCACAAATCATTGAAGAAAAAAGGTTCAGAGCACCGTCTAGTGGGTCTAGATGAAGGCACATTAACGTTGGGAGTATGGTCATCTGGACCCCACAAGGTGGCACAAGGGTTAAAGAGATAAGCTTTTTTTCTAACCACTAGAGACTGGAGCATGAGCACCTCCAACTTCAAGGCCATGGTTCACAACCTTTCCTGGTCGGGCGGAGAACTGCTGCCTCAAGTGGAGGAGTTTCAGTATCTTGGGGTCTTGTTCACTGGTTAGGGGAGGATGGGGTTTGAGACTGACAGGTAAGGATATCAAACTGTTCTTGTGAAAAAGGAGCCAAAAAGCAAAGCTCATGATCCACTTGTCCATCTATGTTCATACAGCCATGGTCATGACCTTTGGTCCCGATTGACAGGATTAGATCCCAGCAGCAAGCAGCTGAACAAGGTTTCCTCCAGACTAATACAAGAACCTTCCTTCAGCATCGACAGTGCAGTTGAGGTGGATCAGGCATCTGTTTGTTGCAGCAATGAGGATGCGCCGGAGGAACCATTTCTATGATGGCCTGAGAGCAGTTTGGGGTTCCCACAGCAGAGCAGAACTTGAGAACCTCCTGTGGAGGAAGAGGTCTGGACATGTCTGCTCAGACTGCATCCCCTACAATCCAGCTCCAGACAGAGACTCCACTGAGGAGCAGACTACAGGCCTCAAGAGCCAGCACCCTGCTGCTCTCCTAGAAACGCTGTTTCATCTGCTGCTTACCTGAATCAGGTGTGTTTAGCCTTTAAGGAGAATCAATGGTAGGAAAACATGCAGGAGGCCTGGATTCTGAGATTGGGCTACAGTGTTACAGATGCATCTGTCTCTTGAAAAAGTTTCATTTAACTTTTTTAGTAAACATGAGTCATTCTATAGCAGATAAAGGATATTATATTATTAACTAGCTGTGTAGCGAACATTAGATCTTTGAAATGTGTGTTTATGTAGAAGATGTTGAAGTTGATAATTCATCTATTGGGACTGCAAAACAATAAAAACATTTTCAAAACTAGTTTCAGACCTCTTCTGTTCAAAAGAACTACAGAATTTTTCTCCACTTGTTTATAACCACAGATGGACACATAAAAACATAAAAAGGGCAGTTAACTACATTAAAAACCCCAAACTAGTAAAATTAATTATTTATAAAAGGAAGAGGCTATTTTTTTGTATTTATCCATTACACCTTAAAAGTCGGACGCGGCTAAACAGCGTCTAGTTGAGCGTCCACTTTGACAGGCCGATGGGTTAGGGAAAAGAAATCGATCAAATTAAAGGGCTCCTACATAAAATATAGAATAAAAATATAGTTTAAAGCAGGTGCAGATATTTTACAAGGGATTAAAGATAAACTTTATGTCATGGTTGGAAATTGTTGTCCTTGTTCTGTCTTGTTTCTGTTTCCTGTTTTATTTTGAAAGTCTCCTGTCTTGTCTGTTTTCTTGAGTTTTACTTCCTTTGGTCCCCATCAGCCCTGATCGTGTCCACCTGTGTCTTGTCTGCCCTGTCTGTATTTAAGTCTTGTCTCTGCCTTCCTCCTGTGTTGGTCCTTTAGTTATTCCTGTCTGGTGTTCATGTTTTGCCATGGTCCATGTTTCTCGCCACGCCACGCCACAGTGAGTTTTTGTTCTGTTCTGCCATCCTGCTTTGCAGCGCTTTTTGTTTGTTTTTTCTATTAAACCCCTAGCCCTGAACCCCCTTGCCTCCTGCCTCTGCATCTGGGTCCAACCGGCTCTCGAGCCACCCCTTCACATGACACTTTACCCTCCAAAGCTAAAGGAAATTAAAAGATTACAAAAAATCAGACATCAACTTCAGCCGTGCAAATAGTGCATGACATTAAAGTTGTCCAGGGCCGGAAAAAGGTTAGTTAGCATCATTTAAGCTATAAACACCCTTCAAACTGTGGGATTTGTTGTTCCACTTTTTGACAAAAGTCAGTCAAGATGGCAGCAAACATGAACTTGATGCTTTCTAATCTCCACTTTCTGAGCTGCCCTGAACAGAGAGCGCTCTCTTCTGTTGCTCTGTGCAGCACTCCACTTCCATGTCTTCGGTGTGGATTTACCATAGCATTCTGCCTCTAAATGAATAAAAGAAAAAGAAAAAACTCAGAATTTGATCATCCAACAGAGGAGCTAATATTTCCAACCACTTGAGAACATTTTATATGGTCTCAGAGACAACAAAAATGACTTTTTATTCCACTTTATCTGTTTTGGTGTTTTTTCTTAACTCGGCTTCCTAAACTCATCCCTGTTTTTTCATGGGTCAAACATTTGTTTCTGACAAAATACTTTGAAATGTGTTGGAGTCGTCATGACGTCACTGTTCTTCAGCCAGTCCATCAGGCGGCTGCTGTCAGATCACTCACTCGCTGCTCCATGTACGCCCTTCCCTCCTTGGACGGAGGTCTTCATATAATCATCTGTATGGATGCAGTAATAAGTAAAAAGGGTTATGAAGCAGGTGAACCAAGAGCCACTTCCTCTCACCCAGCAGCGTGCCTCCATCACTGATCTACTCTGAAAGATACTAATCCAATAACTGCGTCCTCTGGAGCTGTGGAGGACTCCGACAGGCCTCGTCAACAGAATTAGGATGAAAGGAAAACAACAAGTCAGGTGAAGGAGAGCTTACCTCCGCACAAGGAGAAATCAGACCAACCCTCATGGTGTATCCACAAAAGACCTTCACACAGGTTTTTCCGGTTGCGTCTGCTGCAGGAGTCTCCTGCTCGGCTGGGCCACCTTACAGGACTCTCGGACCACTACTGGTTTTTAGCAAATTCATGTCTTTCACTCAATAAACCAGCAGGTTTCACTGAAGAAGAATCACTAAATATACATGCCTAACACAGAAACAATTATTAAATTAAATTAATTTGATTTTGTCTTGTTTAATGCTCCTTATAGTTCAGTGCGTCCTAAATATATGCCAGAAGTTCAAGAACAGAACATTTACTGACCTCATAATCCATTGTGGACTCGATTTTGGAATTGTGACTTGGACAGCACTACAAAATGGCAAACACACTATGTAGTGCACTATGTAATGAGTAGTGAAGGAATTCGGACATAGCTAGCCTACGTCGAATAAAGTTTTATTTCAAATGTAAAACTGAAGTTTTTATTTTGAAACCGGGACCTGTTTCCTGTTCCCCGACCTTTTGCAGTGAAACTGACGTGTCAACGCACTGGAAATAGAACTCCTGCTTAAAGCTTGTGTTGCGGTGTGGAGGGGCGGACGTGGACTGTAGACACAACGGAGGCGATGTAAACATTCGGATCTACACAACGGAGACACACCGCAGACAGACCAGTGGAAATCCTCGTTTAAAGCCTCAGATAAGAAGATATTTGCCACCTTGAAAAGGGTTTCTGCCCTGATGAAACTCATCCAGGAGGACCTGCAAAAACCAGAAAACCGAACTCTGATCCACGGAGCCCGAAGACACCTTTAAGGAAGTTGTTCAGACGTCTCTCATTGTGTTGTGGTGAAAATGTTCAAAAAAATGGGAAACAGGGCGAGGCGAGGCTGTAACCCAGGGGTCGGGAACCTGTTTGGCCGAGCGAACCATGAACACCACATACTTTTAAATGTCATTTCGTGTGAGCTGTTCAACATGTTTTAAACTAAAAAATACAAATGAATGTGTGCATTTTATGTAATTTCAACACTTTTAAAGTACAATAAGTTTGTGGATTATTTTTAATAACATTATTATTGTAGTGGACTGAGTTGAATTGGGTGGCTGTTGAGTTCTAAGTTCCGGAGTTCATTGAACGCATCAAGCAGAGATGCTGGTTGGCCCTCAGTTCTGTCGCTCAGCCTGTCGTTGGGGAGTTTGGACCAATGGGGTTCAGCTAAGGGCCGAATAAGGGAAATAGGAGGGCTGGAGCGGGGGAATAGAAGTTGGGGGGAGCACTCTCGGCGGGAGAGATTCAGGACTTGTTAAATAAGTTGTACAGTATTGGTTACGGCCTGCAGTAACCAGAATAAAGAACCTTAAAAGAGATTAAGTCTCCGTGCCTCAGTGTGGGAAAGGGACACTACATTGTGCTGTTGCTGATAAATCAAGAGTATTTCTTAGCATTAATGCGTCTCTAGTGCTGCATGGTGGTTTTGCTGATAGTCTAGTCTGATTACGTGGAGCCAAAAATTGTCAGTACAGCAATACTCACACGCTGCAGTGTGTGGTATGTGACGGGCAGCATGTTCTAAACTCTGACCATCAGTGCGCTGCTTTTACCTCGCTGCCTGTGCCCACTACCCCTTCCCTTTTCCTTCACACACATGTGCAGCTCCTTCTCAAAGACAGCAGCAGCTGCAGGGACGGCAGTTCACAGGTTTCAGGCTGGTACAAACTCTGTGATATAACAGATAATAGGAAACCAATATTGGCGCAGTATATTTTTTTCTCCAAGCACCACTACTACTGCGCGCCCCCCTGGCATCACATCACGCCAGAAGGACTGGTCTAATGAAACTATCTTTTTCTTTTTTAATTAAAGATTTCTCTGCAAGCCAGATATGGTTCCCGACCCCTGCTGTAACCCTTTATTTTAATATTTGTGCTGCACAGCCCTGATCAGCAGCTTATGCCAAAGTCCTAACCGCTCTGGGACATAGATACAGGCTGTCTGCGAGCGAAAAATGGGCAAACCTGAACGTGGCCTGTAGGTGGCGGCATGAAATGTCAAAGTCGCAGACCGCTCAGTGAACCCATAGAGAGAAATGTTCATGCACATTTTTGTCTACAGGCCTGCTGTGGGCGAGAGGTCATAGTGAACATTTAAAACCACATAGGAGTGAAGGAAGTAGGTTGCAGGTGAGTCGCATGGAATTTCGTTTTTATAACCTCCCCCTCTAAATCATGTGGACTGCAAAGATCCCATTAGCGCTGTTCACGTGAAAAGTGTGCGCTTTTTATGTACAGCCAGACTGTTAGAAATGAGACAAAGTGTAGTTGGACACCCTACAGGCGTCCTACAGGCACTTACGCATCACGTGCACCCCCATGCATGCAGCATTTGTGAGCTAGTACTCACACTTTACTAACAACTAGAGTGTGGGGCAGGGTCATCGTATGACAGCATCACCTGCACGTTGTAAGTGTGCAACTTCCATTATCCTTCGGGATACTTCTTGATCCTTTTACCACACACACAATGGTATGTTCCATTTTCATGATGTCCCTTGAGGACGGATACACCTCAGACACACCTGCGCTCTTTTTAAGGTGTAGCCGCTCCTCTCTACGACACTCCACGACCCCAGACAACCCAAAACCCTGCAGCACCGGTATGTGTGCATGTGACGAAGACATGATTTGAGCATCTAAATGATTAGGTTCTCAAAGGAAGTAGAAAACAGAAACCAACCTGTCAGCGAATAGTATTATAGACCAACTTGCAGAGCCGTGTTGTGTGTTGAAAAATTATTCACAATACATGTAAAATGTAAAAAAAATAAATGACATTTGTACAAAAATGCATCACGGAGACTTCCGGTTATGGCGGCCATGTGAAAAGTCGTGTTTTCTGCCGCTCTGCAGCTCGTGCTATACTTTTATGAAAGGAGAACTTTACTTGCTGCTATTCAAAACTAAATTACAAGTGGAATGAAGGAATAATGCCTAAAAAAGCTAAAACTGGAAAAGAAACAACTGAAAATTCTAAGCAACCCAAGTTAACGGAGTTTCGTCTTCGAGGGGAAGCGCAGAAGGCTAACGCTCCCACTGCCCAAATGGCGGAGACGCGCGAGGAGGAAAGCAGCACGGTGGATAAAATACTGTCTGTTGTGACCTCCATGAAGACAGACTTTTCTACAAGGTTTGACAAACTTTTATTAGCAGTCGAAGACATAAAAAGGGAACTGAATGATTGCGCTGAACGAGTGACACAAACGGAGGTGCGCATTTCCAACACGGAGGACGACATCAGCGTCTTGCAGGCCAAGGTGAGCGCACTGGAAACCAAAGGAAAAGTTCTGGAGGACAAAGTCTTAGATTTGGAGTCAAGATCAAGGCGGAACAATTTAAGACTTGTCAATTTGCCAGAAGGAGCTGAAGGACAGGACCCGTGCCTGTTCTTGGAAAAGTGGCTTCCAGAGGCGCTCGGCACCGAAATGCTTCAGACTCCGCTGACCATAGAAAGAGCGCACCGAATCGGACCGCGGAGAGACGGCAACGCTCCACCTCGCACTCTCATCATGAGATTCCTTAACTATAAGGATAAGTTGGCTGTTGTCTCTGCGGCGCGGGCCAAAAAGGATCTTCGCTACAAGGAGCAGCGGATCCGACTTTACCCGGACCTCGCGGCGGGAGTGCACCAGCTTCAGAAACAGTTCGACTCGGTTCGAGAGGATCTGCGCAGATTGGGGATAAAGCACGGAGTGATCCACCCAGCCAAGTTACTGGTGACCTACGAGGGGAAGACGCACGCCTTTAAAACACCGACAGAGGCTCGAGAGTTTCTCAAGAAGATCCAGAAGAACTCTGAGTGAACGTGATTGTGATCTGACATACTATTCTCTCAACAGTTGTGAAAAACAGGTAACAAGACGGTAAAATTGACATTCCAATATGGAAACATCTGAGTGACTTTTTTCTTCTTCCCTTATTTTTCTTTTTCTCAATTAATAATATTTTTGAAACAATTTTTACAACTGTATACATTATGTGAAAATTAGCAGTGTAGTAAAAATATTTTTGGTCAAGGCACGACCAGCAGTGGCGTTAATGTTAGATTTGAGTGACATGGGCAGACTGCTCCTCCCAGAGAGAGGATCAGGCACGTGCCATGGCGGGAGACACAATGTGGGGGGAGGGAAACCCATTCAGTTGGGTAAATGGGGTAACGGGTGTTCAAGTTTGGTGTTTTGGATATGTTCTCTTATATCCAGGTTAGTTAGGCTTCTCTTTAAAAAAATGTTCATTGTATTATGTGAAAGTTTCACAGCAGCTGAAAAAAAATACAGATCTTTTTTTTTTCTTCAAGAGATAATTTACTCTAAATGCAAATAACTACTTTGATCTGTCCAAATCAATGCAAGGAGTAGATCTAAACTTTGTAACATGGAATTGCAGGGGATTGCAACGTTTCAAAAAGGTCAAAAAAGTAATAAACAAGATAAAAGATATGGGTTCCAAAATAGTCTTTCTTCAGGAGACCCATCTTCTAGAGGAAGACGAAAAAAGAATTAGAAGAAGGTGGCGAGGGAGTGTATTTGCTTCAGCATTTTCTTCCAGAGCAAGAGGAGTGATGACCCTTATTCATGAATCTGTACCATTCCATGTTAGTAATGTTATTAAAGACAAGAGGGGTAGATATTTAATAATACAAGGATCATTATTGTTGGAAACATTAAATTTGGTTAATATTTACGGTCCTAATTCTGATGATTTTAAGTTTTACGAAGACCTGTTCCTTTCACTTTCAGCGCTGCCCGGGCAATTTATAATAGCTGGGGACTTTAACTGTACCTTAAATCCAAGCCAGGATAGATCCACAGGAACCGACCAAACTCATAACAACTGTAGACTGAGTATTCTGAGATCAATGAAAGAACTAAAATTGCTAGATATTTGGAGGGAATTAAATCAGCAAACCAAGGCCTATTCATGCTATTCTGCAACATTTCAAACCTACTCACGTATAGATTATTTCCTAATTTCTTGTGAATTGATGTCTAAAATCCAAAAATGTACATATGACAATATTGTAATTTCGGACCATGCTCCATGTTGCCTAGTATACAGGGATGAAAAAATATCCAGCGACCCTCCTAGATGGCGATTCCAACACAAATGGCTGCAGGACGGAGAGTTTGTTAAATACATAGGAAAACAAATAGATGACTTTTTCTACTTCAACACAGATCAAACTTCAGCCTGTATTAGATGGGATGCCTTTAAGGCATTTCTTAGAGGAAAAATAATTAGTTACACAAGCTATAAAAATAAGAAAGACAAACAAAATTTTGCACAACTAGAGAACAAAATAAAACACACACAACAAAAGATTTATGAAAATGGGGATCTGGAAGCAAAAAAAGAGTTATTACTCCTAAGAGCAGAATATGACAAACAGTCCAGTAACAGGGCTGCATCAAGCCTTTTAAGGTTAAAACAAACATTTTATGAACAAGGCGACAAGGCTGGAAAATTATTGGCATGGCAAATAAAACAACTGGAAACTAAAACCTCTATCACATGTATCACAAAAAATGATCAAAACTTAGTCAATCCAAAAGATATCAACGACGCCTTTAGAGAGTATTACCAGAAACTTTATGACGCTCAAGGGAACTGCAATCCTTCTGACATTAATAGTTTCCTAAATAGGCTGAATATTCCAGTTATTTCAAATGAGAATAAGATCAATTTGAATTTAAAGTTTAATAACATAGAAGTCGCACAAACTATTGAAAACATGAAATCAGGAAAAAGTCCAGGTCCAGATGGTATTCCGATTGAAATATATAAAAAATTTAAGGATAAATTGCTAACACCCCTACTGGAAATGTTTACTGAGGCATTTGAAAAAGAATGTCTTCCACTCTCCATGAATCAAGCCCTTATCACATTACTGCCAAAACCAGGTAAACCACCTAACAAATGCGAGAATATGAGGCCTATTAGTTTACTAAATTCTGATCTTAAAATTATTTGCAAATTGTTAGCAAGGCGGCTCCAAAACGTTCTGCCACATATAATAAATAGAGATCAGAATGGCTTTGTTGCTGGAAGACTAGGATCTCATAATGTGAGAAGAGTTTTAAATATCATTCATCATAAAAAAGAAAACAGAGATACTGCTCTCCTGTCATTAGATGCAGAAAAAGCATTCGATAGGGTTGAGTGGCCCTATCTTTTCAGTATCTTGGAAAGATTTGGATGCGGATCCAACTTTATAAAATGGATCAAGATTTTGTATAAAGACCCGACAGCGGAAGTTTTAACAAATAGAAATTTCTCTAAGCCAATTAAAATTAAGAGAGGATGTCGGCAAGGATGTCCTCTCTCTCCTTTGCTTTTTACTTTAGCAATAGAACCATTTGCAGCAGCGATTCGTGCACATACACAGATAACTGGAATCACAATAGGACCCACTGAACACAAAATTTCTTTGTTTGCAGACGATGTCATTTTATATTTGAGTAACCTTACTTCATCAATCCCAGCAGTGCTGGAAGTGATTCAAATATTTGGAAGTATTTCAGGATATAAAGTGAATAATGCAAAATCCTCAATTTTAATGCTAAATTCTATGGAAAGGCAAAACCCCACTTCCAAAACATCTCACTTTAAAGTAGTTGAACATTTTGAATACTTAGGAGTGGTAATTGTACCAAAGCTGGAAGAAGTTGTCCAACGTAACTATGAATACTTAAAAGAAAAAATCAAAGATTCAATAGACCGATGGATGAAGCTGCCCATAACTATAATGGGAAGAATAAATATCCTAAAAATGAACGTATTGCCAAAACTGCTATACTTGTTCCAAAATATCCCTCTGGCACCCCCTCTAGAATTATTTGCTTGGTTAAAGAAAATCACAGTAGCCTTTATTTGGAACAACAGAAAACCTAAACTCCGTCTTACTTTACTATACTTACCATTTGATGGAGGGGGGCTAAAATGCCCTAATTTTAAGCATTACTTCTGGGCTACACATCTGCGCTCCATTATGTTTTACTTCTCTAATGAGAATAATCCACATTGGGTAGAAATGGAATCCCACAATTTAAAAATACCTTTACCGTCATTCTTATACTCTGATAAAATAAGAAAGTTACAAAGACAAATCAAAAATCCTTTCTTGAAACACATGATAAAGGTCTGGTATGAGGTCAAAAACTATTTAAAAGAAGTAAATTCTTTATCACAATTCAGCCCAATCTGGGGTAACCAGTTTTTTTTACCAGGAAGAATGGATACAACGTTTAAAACGTGGGCATCCAAAGGACTTAGAACAATTAGAGATTTGTACCCCTCACAGTCTGATACTTTTATGTCCTTTGAGGAGCTAAAATCTATGTACGACCTGGATAAAAAACACTACTTTAAATATCTTCAGTTAAGAAGCTTTGTGAATGCAAACCAAAAGAGTCTTAACAAAATTCCTCTTTCACAGCTGGAAACCCAGATGATGAAAAACAAATTAAGAAAAGGCATAATTTCGGACCTCTATAACTTATTGACATCTAATACATCAGAGAACTCAAATGGTAAATTAAAATCATGGAATGATGACTTATCACTCAATATTAATGAAAATGATTGGACAAGGGCATGTTGTAAGATTCATTCTATGTCTATTAACAGTCGACTGAGAATACTGCAATTTAAATGGTTAATGCGTTTATATACAACACCAGTGCAACTAAATAAATATAATAAGAACATACCAGATGTTTGTGCAAAATGTGGATTTAAAGGCACATTGAAGCATTGCATGTGGGAGTGTCACCAAATACAGATCTTTTTGGAAGAAGTTAAAATTACAATAGAAAAAATAATCTCAAAACAAATTACATTAAGCCCTACCCTATTTCTTTTTACTATATATCCAGTAAAACATAATTTTAGTAATACAGAGAGTACATTTATTGATATCAGTTTCTTAACGGCTAAAAGGTGTATTGCACAGGCTTGGAAAAACATGAGCAGACCTAGCATAAATCAGTGGCTAAAACAAATGTTGTATTGCCTTCCTTTGGAAAGAATAATGTATATCCATAAAAGCAAACAACACCTATTTGAGGATATTTGGGGACCCTTTATTAATTATATTCAAAAATTAGAACTAATAGATGATTCAACAGATTTTTGATCTCAACTGCACAGAATTTTGCAACCTCAGTTTAAAAGCTTTTGAAAAGGAGAGCTGTGATGGTATCATGTAAGAGAAGCAATGTTCATTGTTAAGTTTTGTTTTATGTAATTATAATTTTTATTTGTTTGAGTGCAGATATTTGTTTTGAGTGAAATGTCATACAATACAGTTTATTTTAGTTTTTTTTTTTTTTTTTTTAGTTTTTTTATTTGCTTTTTGTCTTTTTATAAGGAAAACGTAAAGTATTATTGAAGTTGCTGTGTTGTCATGACTAATTCTTTAAATAAAAAGTTGTGGAAAAAAAAAATGCATCACGAGAAAAAAAACAGCTGACAAATGTTTTCCCCAAAAATGTAAGTATTCCCTTTCAAATATAAAAAAGTTTGTTCTGAAGGCGTTTTTCGTAATCTTCCCATCAAACCATTGTTGATTTTGGTTTTTGTTTCAGAGCAGCTTCTCTCACGTTTGCCTTCCCTCCATGGAAAAGTCACAGGGAGACCAGGTTTAATGGACTCTCGTTAAGGAGCCAGACGTGTCAAAAATAGATGAAACCGTCACTAGTGTCATTCCACATCCATCCGTTTGCGTCTCCCAGCAACAGCCTGTCGCCACATTTATTTATGTCTTGATAAGCAAAGGGACAGCTGCTAATTATTTCTGATGACTCTGGGCTGTTTGTTTGCTCGTGAGCTTCAGATAACGAGCCGACGTTCGTCCGGATTCAGGATCACTAAAGGAAACGCACTCATCTCTGCCCTGGGAAAGCTATCACCCCTCAGTTTCCTTGATTCTGTCGGTGATGACACTCACCCAGCCCTCAGGGGTCTGCTCCTGTCCAGGCCCAGACATGGGGTTCTGGTTGACACGGTTCTGACAGTAGAACGGCATCAGAATCAGTGTTAAAACAGTGAGGTGGAATCAGGAGGCAGAGTTTGAGTGAAACAGCAACACAGACGAGTACTTCCTTCTTCCATCTGAGCATAAGAGACTTGACATAACAGCAACACTTTATGCTGACATGCAGGGGCTCTCCTGAAAATGATGCTGCTAGTGTGAGGTCACTCTGGCTCCATGGCAACCATCCATCCAAATTACTGCTCCAGAACAGATGCATTTTAGTAATCAACGGTTTTTCCTCTGACTCTGTTCAGATAGACAGCGTAGTGGATCTCTGCAGCTCCGTGACGGTCCAGAAAAAACACGAATCTAAAGGTTTGGGGTTCCAATCCTGCTTTTCAGTCAGACAACTCATGCAGTAAAGAAGATTTACTTCCATATTTCTTTTAGTTTGGCATAAGGCTCCATTCAGAAACATAAAACAAAGATCTCCATAGAAAACTTTGGCTATTAAACTACCCCTAAAGAAGCTCACAGATGGAAGCCGGGGAGGAGGGTGGGGTGACAAACGCAGAGCTCGCGGAAATGGAAGCAGAGGATTGGACCGCACCTGGAACTTAAGTAGGACTGAACAGGTGAGTTGATTAGACTGAACCGCCCGCGGGGAGGAGTGACCAGGTAAACGCACTGCTCGAGTTGCCTGCCTGAAATACTCCCAGGGTCGTTCATTTTATAGCTACACGTGTCCACTGGATGCTGATTAATTACTGAGAGAGATGGAAGCTTTTTAGTGACGGGGTCCCAAAGCATCAAGTCACAGGGGCCCATGGGACCACTGAAATATTGTCACCTTTTTTAAATAGGAAAACTTTACTTGGAACTGGACAAAATGCATGTCAAAATTAAGGTATTATAATAAAATGACAAAATTACAAAATACTGCAAAATACTAACCGTAGGTGTTTGTAATTATACTTTACTATCTAATCAAGAAAAGAACACAACACAAACCAGCACAGCACAACAGATATCTAACTAGTTAAAGGAGCACACGAGATCTAAGTTATAATAACATGTTGGGATATTTTCTTAAAGCAGTTACTAAAACAAAATGTGAGCCTCTTTGACAAAGTATACCAGATATTTCTCGTGGAAGGTGATCCAGATCAGGCTACCACGTCTTGTAGAAAATGTTGGAGTTACCCTTTAATGGGGCACTGAGGCGTTCCAGTGGAAAAGCTCAAAGAGGCTCTCTGTACCATTGTGTAACGCAGTGTTTTTCAACCAGTGTGCCGCGGCACACTAGTGTGCCGTGGGAGATGGTCAAGTGTGCCGTGGGCAATTACCCTCATTAACTGATATAAAAACATTTCCCATCTCCAGGATTTCAGCTCTCTGTTCATCCAAACAGGCCCTGATAAAACACTGAGGAGTTAGGAATATAAAAGATCGTAAAATACTTTTTCTTTGCGTTTATTTTATTTTATTAAAGATATTTTGATAAATATGATGTACAGCAATTCAGCTGCAGCTCCGGCTGTATTTTGGAAAAGTCCCGCCCCTTTAACTGTCTCCACCAATCCTTCTTGGGAAGCTTAATCACATGTCATCAGTCTGACCAATCAGAAGTGGTTAAAGTCTTCACTTCCTTGTCCCGATTTAGCTTGTAAAGCCGCTCAGTTCTAACAAAAATACCAGCTAAAGCTCGTCTTTAGCGGTGTAGCTTTCCACAGACCGTGGAACAAGTGAACAAAACAATGAAGCTCAGAGACGCGATCTCCGCCGGCCGTTTAATGCACTACATCTCCCATGATGCATTGGGTTGTGAGAGTGACAGCGCACAAGGAGATCTGTTGTTAAACATCTTGAAACCAACGAACACGCTTCAAACTGTTTTTAAATCTTCTAACTTAACCTTTATTGCATCTTTTAGAAAAAAACAGCTGCAGTTTCCAGCTTTTTCTGCAACAATTATCTCAAAAATGCATGTGCAATTGTGGAGGGGCTGTAGATCAACACAGACTATGAGTTTCTCGTTCTTTTTTCTTTTAATTTTTGGATCCTGGTGTGCCGCGGGATTTTTTTTAAGATTAAAGTATGCCGTGGCTCAGAAAAGGTTGAAAAACACTGGTGTAACGGATGGAGGTTGCACTTGTATCCACTGTAGTAGTATACATCTAATGTTGCCAGATTGGTCGGTTTTAGTTCTAAATTTGCGGGTAAAAATGGCTTTGGGTAGGTAGGCATAATCTGGGCGGTTTTTGGCTTTTCTTTTTTTCTTCTCATGAATATATAATAGTGGACTCACCTGTCCAGGCGTCGTCGTGACACTTCCCACCACGAGCGTCTCCCTGCCATTGGCACCGGTAAAACAGTGGCCATGGCGCTTTTCCCTTCCTACGGTGTTGTGGTTTTACGTAACGCAGTTAATGATTTATATTGGTCTCTTGACAATCTCACCGCATCCCTCCTGCATCTGACAAAATTTCTTCATGAGGACCCCGAACGAAAGGCTATGACGACAATGATCTTACAGAACAGGATGGCGCTTGATTTCATTTTAGCTGAGCGTGGCAGTGTTTGTGCATTGATCCATGATTATTGTTGTACTTCTATTCCCTCTTCCTCTGTGAATCTCACTCACATCATCAATGAGGTCAAAAACCTTTAATCACACATTTCTTCTCAGATGACTGACACCTACTGGTCCGATTCCCCGCTTTATTGGTTCACTTCTGGTCCTTGGTGGAGTGTGCTGATAAAGCTAGTCACTCCGGTCCTCTGTGTGTTGTTTTTATTTTTCCTTCTCGTAACCTGTGTGATTCCCTGTATCAGATCGGCGCGGGGCCGTTGCAAGAGTTTTATCCTCCCTGACTGCTCAAGGAATGTTTGACACAGATGGTATAAGTTTTGCCCTGGAGGTTTTTGCTTGCCACACACATGTATCACCTACCGCCTCTGATATGCTCATTTATTCACATTAATTTTATGTGTCTTTGTATATTTACATGGTCTATACACTTTTATTTTCGATGCAGAGCCGATATGATGCCTATACTGAAAATCTTCGTGAAATGGTATATGGTTGATGATGAGAAGAGTTCTGCTGACTGTCTATGCATAATTTTGATATGATAAACAGGGGGGGTATATTAGGAGTGATTAGAAACAGAATAGTTAGAAACTCCCTTTTACATTTTATTACACTAACTTTTACTTTTTATTACACTAACTTTTACTTTTTATTAAATTAATGGTTTAAACTTGATTCACTATGTATTATCTCTCAAAATTATATTACATTTGCACAACCGAGACTATTGTCTCGTAACATTCCTTCAGCATCCTCCACTTCATCTTTGTGTGTGCTGGTGTATGCGTCCTGGCAGATGTCTGTGATAACCTCGGAGAGATCTGACACTTTAAGTTCTCTGACCTTCAAACCTCTAGCCTGCAACAACCAGGGGGTGGGTTTCCCACACCACTATACATCGGACGATCTCCTGAATATTCAAATGCAGGGCTTATATACCGAGCCCATTTTCCTGTTTTCTTTGTTCAGACTTTGAGCTCCGTTGTTCAGACTTTGATGCAACAACCCTGTTCATCTGTCTGTAACCTTGCATAAAAATTTGTGCTGTTTGTGCGGAGTAAACCTACTGAAAGATAAGTAACTGTCTCTGAGTCATTATTCATTTATTTATGTGTGCAGGAAACTGAAGGGAACGAACCAGCCTAATTTAATTATCTTACAGTCCTGTTTAGAATCTCCAGTTTCCTCACACTCTGAAATTTCCACCGCCTAACAGAAAGTTATGTCACAGTGAGCTGTGGAGGGAGCACGATTTTTCTACGAGAGAAGCTAGCAGCGGTGAGGATCGACAAAATCTTCAGAAATAAGTAAAAAGATCATTTATTATTAAAATAATTTATTAACTTACTGAAATGTGCTATTAGAAATGTTTCTAACTGTTAGTTGTTCTTAAAGAGATTTTGCATATTAAAGGTTTGTAGTCTCATCACCGTGGACCCCGCATTGGCTTCACCAGCCTGAGACTCTAGCTCCAGTTACATGTGCATAAAATCTTTGATCAGATCAAAGAAAAAAACCTTATCAGATAACAAACGTTACATACGCCACACTTTTGGTCCAAATAAATGATTTTGATATGTGCTGAGCTTTCTAAAATACCAGAAACGACCTGTAGAAGAAGAAATACAGTGAGTTCCATTGTAAAAAAAAAAAAGCTGCATCAAAGATTGAGATGGTCTTCCAAATGTGGTTTTAGTATTATTATAATTATTTTTGAGGACCTGTTTGCTCATAATTTTCCTTAATCGGTGCGACCAGTGCTTTCTTCTCGGGCAAAGGGACTCGGGAGAAGGAAATGTGCTAACAGCATTTAGCTGTGGATGCGGTTAAGTCAGTGCTTCTCAAATAAGGGGGCGCAAAGCGAGGTCAGGGGGGGCGCGTAAGACCCCGAGGAACAGACTTTGCTTTTTGCCGTGTACAGTGTAACTGTACCTCCACAACAGCAGGTGGCGCAGTTGTGCGCTTACTGCCAAAGTCTGCGTGACAGTTTAAAACTTAAAACAAACCCCGCAAAAGATACAATGGAGAAATTTATCACCAAAAAAAAAAGAGAAAGGCAGTGAGAGAAGGAGGTAACAAGACAAATGAAAGTCTCCCAAAAGCTAAGACAAGGAAATACGATGAGTCTTATCTAGCGCTGAGTTTCACGGTGACGACAGTGGGAGATGAGGAAAGACTGGTGTGTGTGCTGTGTCTGAAAATGTTTGCGGCGGACAGCATGAAGCCAAATAAATTAAGACGTCACCTACAGACATTACACCCTCAACATGTCGACAACCGCTTGATTTATTTCAGCGAAAATGTGCAGAGTATGGTCATCAATGATCCCGCTTTAAAAAACGCTTCAACAGTAAACCAGCGAGCACTTTTGGCCTCATTTAAAGTGGCATACCAGATCACCCAGAGCAAAAAAACCCACACAATAGCGGAGGAGTTGATACTGCCTGCAGCAGTAGACATGGTTTCTGTCATGCTTGACAGCACGAGTGCTGCAAAGTTAAAAGCCATCCCACTGTCCAATGACAGGATCGCAAGACGCATAGATGACATCGCAAATGATCTGCAGGAACAGCTGATAGATGAACCCAATGACAAAAGGTTTGCCTTACATTTTGATGAAGCAACTGACAGCAACAAAGACCGTTTATGTATTGCTTATGTACGTTTTGGCATGACAAACTCCCGGTGTGAGGATTTGCTCTTCTGTAAATATGTCAAAAACAGAGCAACGGCTGAGGAGCTGTTTAAAATGCTAGACTGCTTCCTCACTGAGAATGGGCTGAAGTGGGAGAACTGCATTGGGGTTTGCAGTGATGGTGCACAGACTATGGCAGGGATGAGAAAAGGACTGCCAGCGCTCATCAAGAAGGCTTCACCTAATGCTGAGTGGGCACACTGTGTCCTACATAGAGAAGCACTGGCATCAAGGCACCTTTCCTCTGACTTAGGTGAGGTTATGACTGACATTATGGGTGTAGTCAATTCTATGTTGACCAGACCACTAAAATCCAGACTCTTCTCTGCTCTCATGTTTGTGTTAGAGGCTTTAATAGAAAAAAACGGCGGATGTAACGTGGATTAAAATGTTAACCAACGACCCAAGACCAAGGTAAGAAAGTGCAGTGGATTTTTCTTGCTGTAAGTTTTTCTCATGTGAAAATCACTGTATTTGTTACCGCTTTATTAATTAATAGACAATAATTATTTATTTATTATTGTTACCGTTTTTATTAATAAATTATTAAAGCCTCTAAAAGGAAGTCCTGCCCCGCTACATCGCCGGATAAGACATACAAATTTCGGCCAATCAGATTACCCAGAAAGGTTACTGCCCCCAAGTGACAAACACACCCCTGAACACCGCCCCCCCAAGTGACAAAAACCCCCCTTAACACTGAGCGCGAATCCTGGTGAGGGCGCAAAGGAGAATTGACCGTGCGGGATCACGGCTCAGTTAGGATTGCAGGCGTACAGTTGTAAAATATGGAGTCGCTCGGTTAGAATTGCGACTGTGCAGTTGTAAGGTTCCTCACTCAGTTCCTGAAAACGCCGCTCAGTTGTCTTTACGCCCTTTCACTTTATGGCAGCCATGAAACTCCATACTAATTATACTTCAATTACTACTGTGCAGGCAGCTATTTCAGAGGAGCTTCAGGGACCTGGGAAGCTTATAGGCTACAGAGCGATGTGGCAGATTCTCAAACAGAATTACTCATTTACTGTAAGAAGAAGTGATGTGATGAAGCTTATGAGAGAACTTGATCCATCTGGAATAGAGGCTAGATCTAGGAGAAGATTTGTAAGAAGAACATACCCCTCAATGGGACCAAACGAAGTCTGGCATGTTGATGGATATGACGAACCGAAACCATTTGGAATCGCCATAAGTGGCTGTATTGATGGCTTCTCTCGAAAAATTATGTGGCTCACGTGTGGAAAGTCAAACAATGATCCTAGTGTTAT
Source organism: Oryzias sinensis (assembly GCA_037389245.1). NCBI lineage: Eukaryota > Metazoa > Chordata > Actinopteri > Beloniformes > Adrianichthyidae > Oryzias > Oryzias sinensis. The sequence goes on along the minus strand of CM074489.1, from coordinate 2,841,826 downwards.
TGCTCAAAATCATAATAATTGTGTAGCAGAATTTGGAGTTTTCCCAGCGCGCGTCCGTACAGACTGTGGGACAGAAAAGGACTGATGGCAGCTCTTCATTGTTCCTTCAGATCAGAGCAAACAGATGTCTTTGCTGGAAGCACAAGTCATCTGTTTAGCACTTCGAAATCTAACCAGCGAATTGAAAGCTGGTGGTCATACTTTCGTTGACAAAGGTTTTTGTCTTGTGTAATTATTTCATCATTTATACTACACCCATGCCCAAAGGTTTTGAGAATGAGAGAAATGTTACGTGTTCACAAAGTCTGCTGCTTCAGGGTTATAGGCATTTTGTCAGATGTTTCCATGGTATACCTACTAACAAAACAGCTTAAAAACCCTGAAGCAGCAGACTTTGTGAACACGTAACATTTCTCTCATTCTAACTTCTGGCCATGGGTGTATATAGTGTGACACTTGTGTTATACCTGGCATATTTACTGTGAGGGATAGTGGGGATGAAGGTAATGTTCAATTTGGTTTTGTTAATTAAGTTTACTTCCTAACTTAGGACTATTTTTTTAAAGTTTCGATTTATATCAACAGGACACAATATTGGATGGATCTGTTTGGAGATTTGAGGGAGAGGCATCTGTTCTGTGGGGGTCCCGGACACACAAGGTTGCTCCGACACTGCTTTCTGGGGGTGCCATAGAAAGACCTGGATGAATACAAGCACCAATGGAACACTCACATCATTGGTCCTGTTCGACAGTCTAACTGCCCTTCTGGAAAACCAGACGTACTACTTACCACACAGGTCCGTTTTGAAAACCATGTTTGTAAGAACTACAGTTGGATTCTATTATAGTGCAGTGCTTAAGTATGCTGTGGTTGATTTAGTGAACAAGAGTCAGGTGTGCAGCATTCAGGAAGTGAGTGCTGTGATCGCTGGGAAAAGTGCCTTCAGTACTCTGGAGACTGCTCCCGCTGGTGACCAGAGCGGGAGACAGAGCTTTGACTTCTGACACTTGATTAATTTGAGCATTTCTTTGATGTCTTTTTTAGATTCAGTGGGATGAACTGTGGATCCACGGCATCCCCACAAACATTGAGGCAGCTTGAAAGACAAGTGCCAGCACCAGCAACCTCGGCTGAGGATGACCTACAAGACCTAGAAGAACCGCAGCAGCAAAGTGGTTTGACACCACCGATTGAGTGGAAGTCAGCTGTAGATTACTACATCACCCTAAAATACATGGCTGAACTCTAATCATCACTTATGTAAATAATAAACACACTGAACTGGCAAAACATTTTATTTTCATCCATTACCCTTTGGCACGTAGAAACAATGAAACATTTTAAAATGGGAATATGGAATAGAGAACAATAAACTCTTGTTTAACACTTAAATTCTTTGAAAAAGCAAAATAAATCTCTCCATCCTGAACAAAGCCACTCTGTCTTTCTTCTTTTGTTTGTCTTTTCCTAGACTATTTCAGACCGTTTGAAAACATCCAAATCCAGGAGAATTCTTCCATGTCTGTAGCAGATAACCTGACATTTGAATGGCATAGAAAAGGGGCCAGGGCTTCAGGGTGCTGTTGCGGTTTGTTAGAAACTGCAAGCTTTCAAGTCCATCTTTGAACCTAAAATGTAATAATACAGTGCATTTTTATTTTTTATACTGTATTTATCCCACAATGGGAAATTTATTCTTGACCCATCCCCTGGGGGAGCGGTGAGCTGCAGCCGATGCGCGCTCGGGAGGCAGTAGTGTAAAGGGTCTTGCCCACATCACTGGGTGATGTTTCTTGATATGGTAATTGCCCCATACCATTGATTATTACCCTGTGGGAATCGAGCTATTATACTACATATACGTTACATATTTTAAGCAACATTTGTTTTTCTTTCAACTAAAATTTAAATAAAATGTCATACCTTTGAATTGCTGTGCAGTTCCTATCAATCGTGTACCACTTAAGGTACTCTTTCACAACAGTATGTTTTTCCTCCACTGAGACAACAGGTTTCAGTCCTGCAGTCTGCAACATGGTCCTATGCTGGACAATCAGGTCTTGCAGGATTTCCAACGTGGATGCATCTTCAATCTAAAAGCGGAATGTGTGTTGCTAATTTTAAGTTCAAGGATTCAGATATGAAATCACAAAGTTGTTACAGTAGACAAGCATAGTATAGTACTTATATAAGCCCATGTGGGCTGGGCACATTAGTGCATGACATTTAAATAAAATCTAACTCAGAGAGTTTTAAAGGAACAAACTTGCTACCTTTTCAAAGTTTTCTTTGTTCCAAAATTATAAGAATCCGATTGATAACCCTCATTCCGGCTGTAGCACTTTCCCTATTTTTTCGTCTGTGTATCCAATAGATGGATTGAAACTGGACTGCCCTGAGATGTGGTTGACCAGGTCCTTTGAGAGAAAATTAGGACCGGATCCGCTGCGTATGAGGGATGTGGCAATCATTTTACCTGCCAAACTATATTCATAAAACTGCATGACTGATGTCCCGTTTCTTTTAAAAGAGTCATTACAAAACTATACCTGTGGAGTTGTAGACAAGATAACGGCTGTCTTCAGGACCATCAAATATGGGTCGTTTGCTTAGTGTTTTCATCAAAAGGGAGAGGAATTCTCTTTTTTGGATCACCTGTATCTAGACCTTCCTCAAATCTGCCTTCATCATCAGAGAACTTGACAAGGAGGTCATGTGTTTCAAGGAGGTCATGTTTTAAAACCCCTCGCATCTAACATGAAAGAAAAACTGTAAACTGTATGTTAAACCCGCTCCGGAGGCTCTGAGGGTCCAAATGGGGAAATGAATCCTGAAGATCCGCCTTCGGCGGAGAGGATCTCCCCTGCATCTTCAGACCACCGTTAGAAAGAAAAAAAGTAATGCAGGAAAGGTTCAACACTTTACAAAGAAAGACAGAACACAGAAAGGATTTTCAAAGTTTTAATGATATACCTGAGCTTTTTTTTCCAAACAGTGCCTGTGACACGACAGCAATATGGTAGTAACAGGGCTGGATAAAAAGCATACCGGTAAAAGTCACTGAGAGCTTTCTTCATCTTCCTCCTGTGCACTGAAACCATGGAAGTCTTCCTCCTCAGTGTGGGATTGGAATAGCGTCAGACATTCTTCACCACACTCTCTCTCTGTCTCTCCTTCGTTGTCGTCAGTGTCACTCTGAGGTAAATTCTCTCCTGAACTTCTTCTGTCCTCTCCGTCAGCAGCAGACCGGCTTTTCCAAACCCGTTGGTGATGGTGGATTTTTTTCACACTGCTTTGAACTTGAAAGCTGCATCATATGCATTTCTTCTTGCCTTTTCCATGATGAGGGTCTGTTCCTGCTATTCATTCACAAAGCAGGAATTTACATTAAACCTGCGTCTTCCTCCACACATATACCTTATTCTCCCTGTCTTACTCTAACCCTTTCTGCTCGAGCAGTGGCATTTAGAAAAAATGCATAAAAAAGAGAAAAAGAAAAAAACGCCTGAATTAGCCGCATCATTGAATAAACCGCAGGATTAAAAGTGTGTGACAAAAGTAGCGGATTATTATCTGGAAATTATGGTATGAGAATCCCTTCATTGCCTCCCAGCTTGTCTACGCATTGATATAAAAAATATTTTATTTGTTTTTAAATGTCTTCATGATCTCGCTCTGAAGTACCTGTCTGACCTGCTCCAGGTCTATATGCATTCTTGCTCCCTCAGGTCGCAGACTAGATAAAGTTATTCATCTGCAAGACCAAAAGCAAACTGAGCCTTTTCAGTCTTTGCACCAAAGATCTGGAACTATCAGCCTCTCAGAGAGATGGACTCACTTTGTACTTTTAAATCTGTTCTTAAGACATTTTATCCGTTTGGCTTTTAATTGAGTTAATATCGTGATTTTATTGTGTTTTTAATTGTCTTATATCTGATATTTGTTAAGTGCTTTTACTAATTTTATGATTTTTTTAGCACTTTGGTTAACTTTGTTTTGTCTAGAGTGGCTAATGAATAAAGTTAAGCTGAGTTACAAATCAACGTAATATTAGACATTTTTAAAGTAAGGGAAATACCTACAGCACAGAGTTTCCAGGGCAGATTTTAATTACTACATAAGTAGTACTTATAGTATTGAAACACTTGGGTTTTAATGACAGAAAAAGTGTTCTGTCATATAAACATGCCAAGTTCTTTAAGAGCTTCAGTGAGCTACATTGCATTGCAACAAGTATGGATTTGCACAATAGCAAATATTACACTCACCAGTGTATCAGCTGCATCACTTCTGAGTCAGACGAGTCAGAATCTGTGGTGGATTTAGCTGTGCAATACAACACCACACATAGAATATAACTACATATTTTTACTAAACTTTGAAAGACATTAAATATATTTAATTATATATATCACATTATTACAAAAATATACATTTTTTAGTTAGTAATTTTGTTGTTACTTACATTGCATAAATTCTTCGGCACTACAAATGTACACAGTGATGAGTTGATATGCCTTTCCCAGTGCCTCCTTGCAGTGTCTTAGAGTAAATGGTGTTTCTGTTCCTGGTATGGTAATTATCTCTGTACCATAAAAGGTAAAGTAGTACGTAGGACCCACTTTTCAAATTTCTGTTGAAGTCTTTTATTTTTTGTGGAGCTGCTGTTTGCAAGCGCGCAGCATCCAGCTCTGGATTTACAACAAGAGGCAAGGCAGTTCCTCTTGCAAGATTTAATTCCCCAGCTTTCCGTTGCAGCGATGCAACGCAGCTTTACTTCCGTTGTGAGGTAATGTGTCATGAGCTATTGTGTTGCGTTGTGAGTTAATTTCTTGTATTGAGAGTTTATGTGTTGTGAGTTAATGTGTTGTGTTGTGAGTTATTGTCAGAATCAGAATCCTTTAATGTCATTGTACACAAGAGGCTTGTTACAATGGAATTACTGGTGCTCTCCAGCTGCTTGAGCAAAATAAAATAAAGTTACACACACATTAGAATGAAATAGAAAATAGAAAAATATGTGGAACTCTGGATAAATACATTGATACAACTTACATACTGTACATGTATTGCACGTAACTTATTGCACTTCCAGACTGTTATTGCACATGGTTTTTATTTTGAGGTTCATATTTTGTTCAGGACGTTGACAGCTCTGGGAAAACAACCTATTTTTTTTTTTTATATTGGTGCGAGCTTTGTGTGTTCTGTACCTCCGGCCTGACAGTAGCAGTTGGAACAGGTGGTGGTTGGGATGGTGGGAGTCCTTGATGATTTGTTTGGCTCTGCTCGTGTAGCGAGAGCTGGCGATGTCCTCTAGGCTGGGCAGGGGGGGAGCCGGTGATTTTCTGGGCAGAGTTGATCACCGATTTGATCTGCAGCGCTTTCTGCAGTGTCTTGAGGTCCGGCCTATTATACGTTTAAGTTCGGATTTCCACATGATGGTCACAAACTGTATTAAGAGCAGGTTGTTTGTGCTGCTTCTCGTTACTCTGTGGACTTTATAACAGTGCAGATGTTGAGCACATCATGGTCTGCAGAGCTGTGCAAGTGTTTCTTGGTTCATTTTGTTTATGGACTTTAAGTAAGAGAAATTAGATAAGAATGTACTACAACTGCAGGTTAACACTATAAACTTGAAGATTTATGGGTGTAATGACACCAGGAGGTTCTAGGAGTGTGAGTTGATAACTGAAGAGGCGTATAGTGTGACTGTGAGAAATCTCTGCTCCACAGACAGAAATGTGGGAACCTTTCTCACAAGAACTTCTGCTTCTCAGTAAACTTTAAAACGTCTAAAAGGAGCATCACTGCAGGAGACAGATTCCCTTTGGGTGTCCTCCATCACTGTTGGCGGCATACCAGGAACATAAAGACACAACGTACCTGTCAGAGGCAGACAATGCAGGAGGCCAGGCTTGATGCAGACATTTGAAACAGAAGTGTGACAGAACCATGACACAAAGGGAGCACACAGATGGTGACAGAGCAGATGACCCGTCCACCTGAAAATACTCTGAGGATGATGAACTGAACTGAAGGCAGCTGAGGTTAATTAACAACACGGTGTGACTGCGACAGGAGGACGCACACACCCTGAAAACTGAAAACAAAACAAACAAGCCTCACAGCTCCAGAACCCCCCCACACACTCTGGATTAAATATAAATGAACATTGGTTTGTTTTTTTCTTCAATGGCTCCAAGTCATTATTCAGAAAATCCTTGATATTGAGGAGCAGCCTCTGTCGAGAGCCCCTCAGAGATGATATAAGCACACAGAATGTTAGCATGATGGAGGGAGGAAAAGACACTGACCCGCCCACCAAGAGAGAAGTGCAGAGACTCCTGCAGGGTTGGAAAAAGTGGCTCAAACTCAAGGAAAACAGGAGGAAAAAAAGTTGATTTAGTAAACTACTGATGCTGGAGCCAGAGATTTACATCAATGCCAGGTAACAAACCAGGATAACCCATCAGTGGTGGGCCGTCAGGGCCTTCAAGGCCTAAAAAACATCTGAATCGCGTGTTTATTATATTTTGTTCATGCATACTCATCAAATCATTCCAAACAGTCTGTCCATTATCTTTTATTGTATCTATGATGGTTATGCTGCTTCCAGACAGACGTATCTTCACATCGGAGCATTTAACCAATCGCATTTCAGCTGTCCTTTGTTGCCAGGCAGAGTCAGAGATAAATAGGCTAAATAGACGGTAGGTCATCTGATGCAAAATCCATGTTGGACACTCATTTCCTTCAACCAATCAGATTTTGAGTTGGTGTCAGCAGGGTCACAGTATTCAGACTTTGTGATTGGACAGAAGTTTCAGGAAGACACATGCAGCCTTGTCCAGTTTGACACAGAGCTGCGTAGCACTGTTTGATCTGACTGACTGTAATGTATCCATGGAGGATTCAGCAGGAAAATCTCCCACTGATCTCCTTGACTTCCTTCATCAGATAAATCTGAGTGAATCATGAAGCAGCCGCACAGATCTGTGTGTTTGGCTGACCGTCCCTGTGTTCACTGTGTCTGTCGAGCGGACATTTTCGGCTGTAAAGCAGATTCAGACCTACGCAGAAACACAGCTGGACAAACTGGGCTCTCAGCACTGACCTTGATGGGGAAAGATGAAGACTCCTTGATCAAACTCTAAATGACAGGGTGATGGAACTGTTTTTGAAGAAAGAGAGGAGGATTTATCTTCAAATAATCAGATTTTTTGATAAATATAGTGAATAATATTCCAAATTTATGTGGTTATTTTCAATGGTTTTGCTTACTGTAGTTGTATAATGAGATTTGTTTACAGTTTTGTTTATTCAGTTTATTTAGAGACATTTATTGTGGCTACAGGAATTTTCAATCTGCTTTGCAAAGCTTGTTTCTGCATTGTAAAATGGTTCAGACGTAGCACTACGTCCCGGGTGCGTAATGCACAGTCCATTGACTGTATAAACGAACTGGACAATGCGATCCGTTTGCCTTCGCACTCCAAACAGGAAGGACCTGCTGCCCAAAATCCCATAGACTTCAATAGAGGAATAAACAGCTATTCCTCAGTAACTCTGTTGGCCAGAAGAACCTAAAATCTTTTTTCAATATGTTTTTTATAATCCAAATTTTTCTATAATATTTTTCTTTATCGCAAGTTATTTGAGTGACCAATCAGATGCCTCAATAAAAGCATGTGGTGCAGATGTCCCCCACCTCATACGTATGACTGACAGATTCTCCTGAGTCTTTGATCAGTGAAAGAGGTGTGGCCTTCCAACAGGCTATCGAAACATTTACTGAGACCGATTTGGACCAATTACTGTCATCTGGCTCCAACATGGCGACGCCCATATCGCTAAGTAAGGCATTTCCTGTCAGTGTAGTTCTCTTATACAGTCAATGCCCTCAACAGGGAGACCATCCTCCACAGAGAGCCGGTCAGCTTACAGGATTCTGTTGTGATTTTTTCTTTTCTTTTTAAAGTTTTGTGATGATGTGTTTTCGGCGTTTGGGTCAGATCACGAGTTAGGTCTCTAAATCCTAACTCAGTCCTGCTTCCAGGCAGAAAGATAAAACATCCAAACATCCTGTTCTAGATGAGACCGCATAGAACGTCAAACGTAACGTTTGGTATTTTTCTTTTCTGCGTTTTATTAGGATTAGTCCTTCATGGTATCCATGTGAAGAAAGCAGGAATTTGACGTTTGAGCCGGCATACGATCTTTAATACATCAAATTAAGGTTGTCAGGGTTAAAAGAGGAAGAAAGAGCGGACTGCTGTCTCTGCTGTCACATGTTGATAACATTCTTCAAGGCGACACGAAAAACATCAGCCAGCGTCTCTGGACGTCTCCATTTGCTGCAGGGACCTGTTTCTTTTTTTGTCTGTGCAGTTCCAGCTTGTTTTATTCCTCCTTTGTTTTCTAGTTAGCATGCGTGACAGGATGCTTCTTCCGGAAGTAAAGCTTGGTGTGTTTTATTGGAAAAATAAGCGAGCGGTAAATGGAAACTGATATCTGTTAGCGTGAGTTTTTGTTCAACAGAAGAGAACAGAAACATTTGTGCAGATGCAATGCCCCGAGAAAATCTTTAGCAGATTCCTGCAACGGTGCTTTAAAAACTGTAATTGAAATGGATTTTTGTGGGGTTTGCAACCTTTAGTAAACACAACTTCACTCACAGACTTTGAAGCAGCAAAATGTTTCAAATTGTGAAGTGAAAGGAAACCACAACGGCCCTGTTTGTGTGCTCAAACATTCTCTGCTTTAGGAGCAGAGACCTTCGGGTCTCCTTTTCTACATTTTCAGCTCGTTCTTGGCCTTTTTCTCTCACAGAAAGTTTTTCTTTCCTCTTCCCCCCATTCAGCACGTCAGAGTGGCAGCGCAGTCAAGTCCTGCGTCAGAAATCTGCACACTTATCAACTTATTCTCAGTCACAGAAAGTTCAGTTCTTCAGCAAAAGACTCTTCCAGTTTCTTTACCTCCACAGAGTTCACTCTGAGTTTTCCTCTGCTTCCTTGTCTTGGAGTTACCTGTTTGCCCTTTTTTCTGTGGGTGGGGCTTCCTGTTCTTCATTCCAGAGTAAATTATGATGAACCTTTACTGGTCAGAGGCCTCAACTGGGAGTGGTCAAGTATGGCCTCTGAAGAATTTAAATCCTTCTGACTCTATAAATCTTAGCCAGCTGATTAGTCATTCAACTATAGGTCAAATGCTAAATGTCATGAATTTTACTTTGATTAAATTTTTACAAATGCTTCACACAAATTTTCATCTGCGGGTGTTTCTGTAATGATTTGAGTGATCATTGTGTTGTTGCAGCATGCAGAGACGCAAAAATCCCTAAATGTAAACCACGCATCGTCTTTAGAAGAAATTTCAAGAAATTTAATGACCAGGCCTATCATCATGATTTATCCTTGGTTAACTGGGAGCGTTTAGGCCTGCTGCCCAATGTTGAGTTAGCGTGGTCATTCTGTAACCCTTGTGCTATGCTAGGCACTTTACCGTTGGGAGTTGGGTCATCTAGACCCACTAGACAGTGGGCTGAACCTTTTTTCTTCATTGATTTGTGATCTTCACTGGTGTGAAATGCTAAGTTGAATTGAATAATGCAACAATGTTCGCAGATTGGATGTTAAAATGACAATGCAATCTGTTCTTTGCATTTTCGTTTTAATTATGACACAGAATTAGCGGTTTTTAAGTAGAAATGAAAAAGCATTTTGAAGGTTTGCTTTTTCCTTTTAATTTTAAGTCCAAAAATGCAGCTTCAGTTTGAAAATGAAAAAGTATGTCTGGTTTTGGATTCTATTTTAAATTATGCTACAGAATCGCTTCCATAGTCACACGCCAAGAAATGAACATATTGATAAAAAGGATGTCAGGAGTCCAGCTCTAAAAAATGATGAAAGAGCAAAGAAAACTGAATGAATGGATTTGTTGCTTACTATTAAAATTTCCAGGCTTTGTTTGTTTTATTATGCAGCATGTTCATATTTGTATAATTTTGACAGAATATATTTTTACGGAGAGCAGAATATTATACATTATTTAGGGTTTAACTTGATTAATATTCCTGTCTGCTCTTATTCACATTTATGTTCAAAAAGTTCAGTTTTAAAGGTATAAAAGTTTAGCTTTAGTGTGTTCAGTGAATGTTTATCCTGTTCGACCCAAAACTTAAAACGTGTTTTTAATTTAGGCACCCTGTGTGACTGAGTTTGACCCCCAGTAATACGAGTTATAAAAATCAGGCATTTTGTGTAAAATGTTAAATAAAAATAGAGACAAAAGGATGTCGTCAAATTTGTATGTGTGCGGGCGGGGGGGGGGGGGGGGTCACTGGCCGGGGGAGTAAGTTAGAGTAGAACCGGCACTGAAACTGAGACAGAGGTACCGCTGAAAGTGACAGTCTTTCAGACAGTAGAGGGAGAGTCTCTGAACGATGCCGTAAACCCCGACATGGAGACGTGACGACTGATGCTTTTTCTAGAAAAATAGACAAACCTGATCTCTGAACATCATTTGTGTCTTTCCTGCATTGTAAATGAACTATGCAGTCGATGCTTCCATGTAACGTTCAGGCTTAAATCTTTAGCTCCTCCCACATGTGGTTGAAGTGTCAAGTTTCAGACCTCGTGCTTTGTCCAGCAGTAAGCATCCTGTTCTTCCCCGTTTGGACCGCACAGCAGTTTAACAGAAGGAGCTACGTAGATCCCAACATGTGTCGAGGTTCTGAGAGAAGAGTTTTCTTTACAAAACCTGTGAGTTCCTTCCATCATGTAGGATGTTTTGATGCATTCTCTGGTTTACTTATGAACCGGCGCGCTCCATAAGCTCGCATCGACAGAGGAATTTGCAGAGTACCAACAAAAAGAAGATCTGAATCCCTCTGAAGGCTGACGGACAGCAAGACTCATCAGAATGACAGACAACAAAGGCTGCAGAAAAGTTCATGACGCAACTCCACAAAAAAGCCAGACTTACAGTGAAAGACACGGCCGACGCCCGTTTTCTCTTTTGCTCTGCAGGATTTGGAATAAAGACAGCGGCTCGTAGTCAATGCAGGAGAAGAAAGTCACGTCTGAGGCCGATTCTCACCTTGACAGAAGTCAGAACCTTCATTACATCAGACTCATCTTACCGTACTCAACCGTCCCCTTATATAGTTTAAGATATGCCTTTGTCTGACACAACCAGTCACTCCTGTAACCCCCGTCCCCTCTGTAGGCCCTGCATGACGCCTTTACACTATGTGTTTCCACTCCAGACTTTCAAAGTATAGCACGTAAAAATAAACTGATAAAAAGCAAAAAAGGTTCATTTATTTTTCTAATTAAATATCTTTTTTTTTTCCAGACCTGAGAATCAATAAACATTTTAAAGACTTTGAAGCAATAGGAGTCACAGCACTGTAAGGTGTTGGTGCTCTGATGGGGGTTGGTGGTCCAGAGACACTCCCAGTAGAACCATCCGGACATTTCAACGGTCTCTGGAACCCGATAAGAGTAGAGAGGACATCTCCTTCCAAGGAGCTTCTCAGAGTGGGAGGAGACTGGGAGCTTCACTGCCCCACTTCCTGTGATGCAGATCAGAGCGGAGTTTAATCGAAATTCAGCAAGGCTGGAGTCAAGAAATCTGTCAATTACCTCTGTTGCCAGGACAACTTTCCAGAATGTTTTTTGGGAGGCTGTTCTGTAAAAGTAATTTCTAGTATTTATTTTCTGTCATGTCCGCTTAATTTTCTTCAACTAAACAGTCAAAAATCTCACAATGTCGCCTGGATTGGAGTCACCAGCGCCTGGTGGTTGGGGCTCCTCTCATAGGCCCCCTTGTGGGGTCCGCCCCGAAAGAACGACGTGCGATGACTCTCCAGTGGGCCCACCACTTGCTTAAAAGGAGCCGGTGCACTGTGGTTTGGGTGGCAGCCGATGGAATGCACCTCGGCGGCCAAAACCCTGGTCATGGGACTTGGCTTTTTGGACATGGAATGTCACCTCTCTAGGAGGGAAGGAGCCTGAGCTTGTGCGAAGGGTTGACAGGTACTTACTAAACTTAGATATAGTCAGGATCACCTCCACTTACAGCCTGAGCTCTGAAGCTCAGTCCCTTTAGAGGGGTTCACTTACTGCCACCCCGGTAGACAAGAGGGTTATGTCCCTTCACCTTTAGTTGGGGGACAGGTCTCTGACTGTGGTGTAACCCTTGTGCTATGCTAGGCACTTTATCATTGGGAGTTGGGTCATCTAGACCCACTAGACAGTGCTCTGAACCTTTTTTCTTCAATGATTTGTGATCTTCACTGGTGTCCATGGATTACATGAAATCTTTCCACCTTTATCCACCTTTGTCATGGTAGGGAGAACACGTCAATGTAAGGGTGGGGTCATAGGATAGCAAAAGGGTTAAACCACAGTCAGTGTCAAAAAAGTTATGATCTATTTCATATTTTGAAAAAAGGCTAATTTCTTTATGTTGATGTTTTTTATGCCAAAAAACACTAGTTCATGTCTGATTATGTTGTTCACCTTTTTGGCTCATCCCCTCAGGGGTCATCACTGGCACAGATGGTTTGGCAGAGAGAGATTTACGCTGGATGCCCTTCCTGACACAACCTTGTTGTTTGTTTGGGCTGGGGACCGGCACAGGGAAACTGCCTTGCGCCCTCTTGTGGCTACATTAGGCAGTAGCACTGAAGCTCATTGCACCCCCTGGGAATTGAACACTGATTTCCCAAGTACGACTCCTGTGTTTAGTCCATTTATGATCATAGTAAAAATAGCATAAATACAAGTCAGTGTCTTCATTTTGACAAAGTAAGTCTTTGGTTACTATTGTGTTGTTGTCGGTGAGAAATCCACCCAAAAGGCTCTTTAAGTGTTGCAGACCCCTGCACTCGGAGAACATGGAAACTCCACCCAGACAAGAGTCCCTGTTAGGATTTGAACCTTTTCACTGTAAGGAGAGAGCGCTAAAACTCAGCCGCTGTATCCAATGTTTAGAAATGCTTCAAATATAAAAAAATGTTTGAGCCTTCAACCCCGGAGCTTTAGTGTCAGTCTCTACATTCTTTTGACTATCGTAACTCTTCAACTAGCATAATTCCAGTGGATTCTGACGTGGAGAGAAACAGCTTTGATTCACGTTGATCAAGTAAACGGTTGAAGAGTTTCGATGTGACAAAGAGCGTCTTTTGTTTTAGCGTCGGCGCTGACGTCTCCGATGTTTAAAGTTAAAGATCCAGCAGAAATGAGTTTAGTGAAAGCTGACATGACATCACTGTATGAAGGAGTTAAAGCTTCCAGAAAACAGCAAAAGAACCGAAAATGCTGTTGGAGCATCCCAGACATTCACGGGTAGGACCCGGGTTGCTCGTGAAGAAAAAAAGTCTGTGTGTGTGTTTGTGTCTGTTTGTGTTTACTCTGTGTGTGTGTTGAACTGAGTTAAACTAAAATGATCTGCAGAGCTTTGCAGTCTTCTGTGCTGACATTGTTGCACTGAGTGCTGCTCTTTAATCATTTATTCAAAGTACTTTGGTCGAATAGAAAAGCATCAAATAGAAAAGCAGCATCTTTTTTTTGTAGCAGACCTTGAGTTGGCTCAAAGGGGAGCACACCACCAAACCCCCCCCACCTGCAGGCAACCCCCCAGGAGAGGCGGAAGCTTCCAGATCAGTCATGAGCTGCAGATTCAACAATGTGACTGCAAAATGAGCTGAAACATTGACGAGGATTAAAGGTTTTCACATTTGTTTAAATGAATTTCATTTGGGGAATAGCTGTATTCATCCTGGCCTGTGATCTGATGATGGAAGTTTGATCAGCGACGGCTCCTTTATTTATCGTTTACTCAGCAAACCAAACACTGATTCTTTTTCGAGGGGGCGGGGGGTAAAAAACAAGAGAGAGGTGATGAAAATGGGTTTGAACTAGAGGGCTGCATTGGGATCGGGTCCCGCCGGGTCCCGCGGGACCCAACCCAAATCTCGCGGTATTGGGCGGTTTGGATTGTGCTGCGGGCGGGAGCGGGCGGCAAAAAAAAAACCCCGCGGGATCAATGCTGCCATGAATATCTCATGAATATATAATAGCGGACTACGTTAGGCTGTGCGGCTGTTGGATTCTTATGTACTGAAGCTCCGTGAAGGCACCAGGTAGAGACGCCCAACGGCCTCTGTCATCTAACCTGTTGTTGGGGGGGCCCCCGCCCCGCCTCTTACAAGAGCGCGCTTCAGGCCATCTGTCTGCGCGCGCACACACGCACACTTTTAACCGAACAGGATTTGTGAAAATATATTTAATAATTAAGTTTCAAATTACACAAAAAAGGAATGCATGAAAAGATGAGGCTGGAGGAGGGACATGAATCTCTTTAATAATATCAATAAAAATACGTGTTTTTTTCCAGCGGGACGGGAGACGATACAAAATCAATGCATCTCTATTACTGTGCGGGACTAAATTCTACGAGTTTTGCGGGTGCGGGCGGGAGTGTAACGCATACGTTGCGGGAGCGGGCGGGATTGGTCAAAAATTCCGCAGGCGCGGGCGGGAGCGGGATGAAGAAAATAGTCCCGCGCAGGGCTCTAGTACGAACCACAGTTCACAGCTCAGTCAAGCATCACAGCAGAGAACTAACCTGGAAAACTGCTCCAGGTCAGGGTCTTCAAAGAGCCTCAGTTCATCTCATGCGTCTGTCAGTCACCCCTGGATTTTACCCTGTGGGGGGGTAAAATGTGCACAGACCATCTTAAGGACAGAGACCTGCAGGACTTCAGAGAGATTCTTTTAAACATCAACACCGATCATCATTTGATTTATTTTCAAAGCGTTTCCAGGAGGTCTTTAATGCTGATTATGCTGTTTTTATCCCAGATGTTGTTTTCTAGGACACAGTTTCAGTCCAGTGTATTTTCCATGTCACAACAACAACTTTTTTCAAATAACATTTTTTCGTTCCTGCTGACTCACAATGATTTGAATAAAGAAATACAATTTTAAGATGAATTCTCCTCATATATTTCCTCCATGATCTCTAAAATGGGAACATGTTAACCACATCATATTCTTCTTTAAAAGTCCGGCATTGAAGGCAAAGGCACGTCCAAACACAATAATTCTATCAGCGTGAGGAATATTCATCCAGGATACAAAAGACAAACAAAAACAGATTGCTTGCTGTCAAAGAGAGATGCATTTCGGTTTGATTCATGCTCAGATCATTATTGTTTCTTCCTGTGCTTGAATCTGCAGGCTTTAGGCTTAGTGTGCTAAAGAGTAACAATGTGTGGGCGTCAAACAAAGTCAACAGAAGGTGTTAAAGTGCGCTGGATTACTGGAAAGTTTGTGAACGGTGTAAGAAAAACAGAAGACACATTTCATCTGTTTGTTCAGAGGTTACCCTGGATGCCACTGGGCCCCTGGCATCCCTGTGCTCCATCTTTTTCGGCTTCCTCTGTGTCAGTGATGGGGCTGCCACCGGTCCGCCATCACTTTGCTTTCAGATGAAGCCGCAGTGAGCCCTTACTCCACGTGGAACAGCGTTTCCTGCCCCGTTTCAGGCCACTTCCTGCTGGATGGTGTTCTGCAGTGCAGGAGTTCAGCTTCCACTTCAGCGGCTGGATTGATGAGAGAGAGCAGACTCAGCGGCTGGATTGGCTTTGGCGGCTGCTCACTTGGGAAATAACTGGCTGAGCTCCTTAAACATCGGAGAGCACTTCCCTGTCTTCTGTTTTCTGTGACACATTTTCTGCCGAAACAAGACGGAGGATGAATTAAACATCGGTTAAACAATTAAACAATCAGTCGAACTCATGAGGGTTTTATTATTTAAGTGCGGCATGGCTGAAATGCTGCTGCTGCCGCGGCGGCGTGTTCTCCTCCTCGTCGTGAGCCAGCTGTAGCTGGGCGTTAGTGCCGCGCTGCTGAATCGCCTGGAGTGGAACCGTTTGGATAATTCAGGCTCAGCCGGGCTTCTGGTTCTTGAAGGGGACAGCGATGGAACTGAGACAACAAAAGCACAGTCTACCTGCTCCTGTAAACAACACTGATCCACACGGGAGGGGGGCTTTTCATGCTGTGCAGTCTGTGTGTGTTTGTGTTGGCTCCATGTTCTACCTGCTGCATGCTTTGGTGGTTCTTCCTCAAACACAGAGGAGCTTGCCTTGGTTTCAGCTGCTCAGAACTCCAGGCAGTGTGTTGTTGAGTCATTGAAGTCCTGCCATCCCAGAGTTCTTTGCTGCTGCCCCTTGACTTCAGTCCACTTTTCATCTCCTGCCGTCTTTATGTTGGATTCCCTGTGATGAGATTTTTTGCATTGAAGGTTTGGGATACTTTGGGTTTTTGGGTTGTCCATGCCTGGGTTGCAGGCAGGAATGGGTGCATCTTAAAGACCCACAGATTAAATCGGTGTTTTTGGTGTTTGAACATGTTGTCGTGGCAATTTTTTTGAGGATGGACAAACTCATCACATGAACGACACTAACGGGCTCCTTGTGTTTTCTGCTGGATGCGGTTTGAGGTTGAAAAAATGACAAATGTGCACGACACGCCAACTTCCCCTAACGTGTTGCATGAGCGTTAATTACAACCAATCGTAAAAAATGAACATTTTCTTCCTTTAGGCTCACCGAGAGATCCACAATCTTAAAACCTCATACAGGTTTGACCATTTTTCAACCGCATACAGCCCGTATCCAACCACGAGGACAGTCGGGACTTAAGTCTGACCTTAGTGTCTCTTTGACCTTTGACTTATGTTGTATTAGTAATCAGCAGCTGATCAGCTGCAGACTGACCTGCTCCACCCTCCTGTCTGCTGATGCTGAGGAACCGGCCTGTGCAGTAGAACATTCTCCCATCTTCACGTGAGCTCAGGCTCATTTCCACCACTTTGACTGCATCAAACAAACATTTTCTTTTTACAGAACAGAAACTGAAAATGGATTAACACAAATAAAGTGATTTAAACATAAAAGTTTGGTGGCAACAAATAAGCAAAGAGAATTTAAAGGAAAGATGGAACCATTGTATTTGATTTGATGTTGACAAATTCAGATCAAATGCATGAAAGTGTCTAGGGTCTGATTTTTTATTTTTCCCTGCTTCAAAGGCTAAAAGAAAAAGGAACATTTATAATGTTCAGGACAGAAAAAAAAAGAAGCATAAAAGATCAAAACACACATCTGAAAGCTTTTTTGTTTCAACAAACCTGACCTTGAAATGCAAAACACTTATTTTTCTCAAACCCTCTTCGGATACCGGCTCCTGCTTACAGGCCAGTGCAGCCATGCTTTAGAAATGTCCTGCAGCAGAGCATTAATGTGATTGACGCTGCTGCTTTCTGTTTTCATAATCCGTCCTAATTATGTAAAGATTTGTGTACTCTTAATGTGTAGCTTTTTAACTGTTAGTGTATAAACAGGATTTTGACAAAAAAGAATACTGAAAAATCTGCCACCTTTAAAGTTGAATTTTATGTGACCTTGGTGCAGTTGTACATAAATGACCTCCCTGGTGACTGTTTCATTTAGAACCAAGTTAGATAAAAGGCTTCAATGCTTTATGAAGCGCCATCCGCCCGTCAGCACTAAAAGCACATAAAACATTTGAGTTTACGAAGTTCAGGTTTCAGTTTTGAAAACATTCTTACCCTCCAGATGTTGCTGTGCAGAGGTGTTTCAAATGTTTCAGAAGATCCCATCTTTCAGATGTTCCAAAGGATTTGATTTCACAATTGTTCCATTTTTACCATCACTAAGAAATACAAAAAAAACAATGGTTAACCTAAAAGGGAGCAAAGAAGACCAACCAACAATAAACACTAAAAACCAGACCCTGAAATACACGTGTGTGTGTGTGTGGGGGGGGGGGGGGTCATTAACACTAATCAAGACAGCTGTGAACGATTAACAACCCAAACTGACAGTTTGCGCTTTCTGTTTGCGAGCGCTTTTGTCCTGAACGACCATCTGTTTTGTTAACCCGCTGGGGTTGCGGGGCCGCCAAAACCCGTCCCGGCTACTGCTGGGCAAAAGTGGGATGCGCCCTGGACAGGTGGCCAGCCTGTTGCCCCTGCGGCAGCTCTCTGTCTTCAGCCCGGCAGAAGTCGCTCGCTTGTTTAGACTGAGAGCTGATCCGGGATGAGAAGGCCGCCTGCTCGGGCCTCCTGAACTTAGTGCCATTTTTCTTGTTTTCAAAGATATTAATAAAATAGGTCCCTTTATTTAACTTTTTGCTTTCCCGTCTCGGGTAAAAGCAGCACAGTGAGCCTTCAAACTGGGTCACAGAGACACAGAAATGCAGTGGAAGCGGCTGTCCTACAGACAGCTCTCGGAGCGGGAGTGAAGCTGCCGGTACCGGGAGAATTTTCAACGATGTCACGAACCCTGACATGGAGACGTGATTACCGATGTTTTCGTAAAACTCTTCATAATAAATGATCCTGATGTCTCAACACCACCTGCGTCTTCCATGCATTGTAAATGACATAAACACAGACAGACATGTAGCCATCAGGCTAAAAACATTAGCTGAAAGCTCCTCCCACATGCGGCCGGCTGCATGCAATTTGGTTCAGGGATTGTTAGCTTCCTGTTCTCTTGCTTCTGCGGTGTCTTCCTTTGTTTTTGTCCACTAACTCAGTGGTCTCCAACCCGAGGAAGAGGAAGAGCCTGAGATGAGGAAGTGCGCCAAGATCCAGAAGGGCTACACGGAGGCATGCACACTAGAGGAATACAAACACCCGAGGCAAGCGAGGACTTCGCCGGGATTGGGAGAGAAGAAGACGAGGCCTGGACGTGACACGATGTGTGGGAGGAACTACTCAACCTGTTACTCAGTTAAGTGAAGGAACGTTGGCCCTTTTTAACTCTGGAGAGAGGTGGCCAAACATTGTAGTAGTGCTGAGAGTTAGGACCTCTCTTTTCTACATCCCCAGTGAATGACGCAGGGGCAAAGGCTGAAACAGGAGCTGCGCTGAACCTGCTTGGACTGATCTCTGCTCCCTTCAGATCCGTTCCTCTTATTCGGGCCAGAAAACTATTTTTAAGATGTGGACTGCCGACCCAGCTGGATTTTTTTTACTATTTCATTCTGATTGATTTTCTTAGTTTTTAAGACTTGGACTGTTGACCCGGCTGTATTTTTACTCGGGTTAATTTTAAATATATTGTCGGCAGGATGCCAAACCGTTTAGAAATGGATGCCAGTCAGCGAGGTTCGAGTTCGGGCATCACTGCACAGTTTGTTATGCTGTGGTTTATGTGGGTAGCTTTGATACCACAATTTGATGGGGAAACTACCAAATTTGAACAGTGGAGGTGTCAGGTGGAGGCCATGTTGAGAGCACAAGGTCTTAGCCCACAGCAACAGACAGACTTTGTCTTGGGAGCCCTGGAGGGCAACGCAAAGAGGGAACTTAATCTTCTCAGTGAAGAGGAAAAAGACAGAAAAAAAAAGCTCTTGATGTATTGCAATCCCTATATGCTCAGCCTGCCACTAAAGCACTGCTTTTTTAACTGCTAACAAAAAGCGGATGAAACAGTTGATGCTTTTATCTTTCGTCTCCGGGAACTCTTTTACAGATGGCAAGAGGGTGACAGAGAAGGGACTGAAGGGGAAGATGACCTGCTACTTGACCAGCTTATGGTAGGGTTGAAAAGCGGTTTAATAAAACAAAAACGGAGTCGACAGATGCAACGACATAATGTTATGACTTTCAAAGCCGCATCTAAAGAAGCCCAGGCTTTAGCACGAGAACTACAGGAGGATGAGAAGGCTGCTCTTTCTAATCGAGTAACCTATACCCATCGGAAACGGGAAGGTGTCGATCCAGAGCATCTCAAGAAGCAGTTAAAGGCTGAACTGAAGGAGGAACTGTTGGGTGAGATAAAAACTGGAATAAAAGGATCTCATAGTAGAGATAAGGAATCAGTTTTCCCACCATCAGCAGCCCACTCCGACCTCATCATCCTACTGGGCAAGACCGCGAAGCCGCAACCCCACCACATCCTACCAGTGGGATACAGAGGAGATGCTCACATGCCAGAGTTGTAGAGTGGCCGGGCATGTGCACCGGCATTGCACCCAGCGCTCATCAAAGCCTCAGGGTTTTTAACTCCCCCTACAGCTGAGGGCCAAGCAGTAGGGGCGGTGACTCTGGAACAGGAGCCCACATCACAGGCTGTCTTATCCCTTTGTGCTATCCTATGACCCCACCCTTACATTGGCGTGATCTCCCTACAATGACAAAGGTGGTTAAAGGTGGAGAGGATTTCATGTAATCCATGGACACCAGTGAAGATCACAAATCATTTAAAGAAAAAAGGTTCAGCGCACTGTCTAGTGGGTCTAGATGACCCAATTCCCAATGTTAAAGTGCCTAGGATAGCACAGGGGTTACAGCCAGAGGCTACTGGGCAACGTGAGCATAAATCCGCCCTGATTGGGGAATGCCCTAACGTTCTACTTCTAAATAAACCACCAGCCTATTCCCTTTATACTGGATACAGGGTCACAGGTCACCATGCTTAGTCAGAGCTTATTTGATAAACATCTGAGGAGTACTGGAGTGACTAGCACAGATTCTCTGCCTTGGCTGACCCTACAGGCAATTAATAGACTGAAAATTCCTTACAGAGGCTACACTATTGTGGTTTGTGTTGTAGGGAGTATTGAGTTTACTGGAAAAGGATGTGGATGATGAATGCCCTGGGCCAGACAAAGGCATCATAGTCATGAACATTATTAAACCTGTTTGGTCCATTCTCACCCAGGGGAGCCACCCAGGACTACGGGCATTCAAAACCACCTCGACTTCTGTGGAAGGGGAGGCTGTCATGGTGCCTCTGTCAGCCCCGCCCCTCTCTGCTCTGCTCTGGAGGATCCCCAGCTGTTGCCACTCACCTCATCAGCCCTGCTACCTTCTTAAGGAGATCCACAGCCAGTATTCGTCGCCAGTTCGTTGCTCCTCCATGGTGCTTGTCTGGTCTCTCATGTTTATGCCAAGAATAATATTCATGTTAAGTAACTTTGCCTTACGCCTCGCTTCCAGGACTCTATCATCACGAGTGCAATATGGGATTACCTCCGTAACCACATGTTCCTTCCTCGCTCTCCTCGCCAGCTGTTCATGCCCTCTCAGCCTCCACAGAAGCCCTCCAGTCACGCCTCGTCTTCCTGCCACCTACCTGCAGTCTCGAGCCAAAGACATCGCCTCTGGGAGATCACCTACAAGAACAAAATAAATCAACCATGACAGAGGCTTGGTCCAGAGCATTCGCAGAATGCCATCGAGTCACCACGGAAGCTCCAATTTTTTCCAAATTGCCCTGACAGTCGCCTGTCATCATTCCATCACAATCTGAGATGGTCCTGTGGATACAGATAACCGACAGCCCAATGACCTCGCCCTGTACTGTGGTTGTAGAGACCTTTCCAGACAGCGACACGGAATGGCGAATAGAACGAACTTTGGATTCAGTGGTTGGTGGGTGGGTCCCCTGTAAAGTTTGCAATCCCAACCCGTACCCTGTTGAGGTACCACAGCGCCAGCCTCTGGCCCAAGTGACGGAGGTAGAAACCTCTGATATACAGGGTGAACAGGAACTAGTGCTCAACTCTGTGGCCCCAGATGTGGTGGAAGTGGAAGTAAGACGTGTGGGTGTTATGGATGGGAAGGAAGGTGATGTACATCCTGTATCTGCCTTACAGGGAGATAGCCTCACTCCGGACCAACAAAAAGAAATGACCAGTCTTTTGCATAAATGGAGGAGAGTTTTCTCTCGTCATGATGAGGATTTTGGCAGAATGGGAGTTGTGAAACATCAGATACCCACCGGCTCTGCACCCCCTAGTCGTGAGCAGTACCGCCCCCCTGCCCCCCATCTTATACCAAGAGCTACAGGAGCTCGAAAAAAAAAAGTTGGGGAGCGGAGTGGTGAGGGAAAGCCCTAGTCCATGGGCAGGACCAATCGTGCTGGTGAAGAAGAAGGATGGAAGCTGGAGATTTTGTGTCGACTACAGAAGATTGAGCGCACTCACCCATAAAGACGCCTATCCCCTACCTCGCATTGAGGAGTCCCTGACAGGACTGAAGGCAGCTAAATGGTACTTCACATTGGATTTGGCCAGCGGATACTGGCAGGTGGAAATGGATCCTGTCGACAGAGAGAATTTGAGCGGATGCCTTTCAGCCTGTGCAATGCCCCAGCCACCTTCCAGCGGCTAATGCAGCGGTGCTTAGGTAATGTAGTCAATGACTCCCTCTTGATTTATCTGGATGATGTTGTTGTTTCTCCATAGATTTTAGTAGCCATTTCAAACACCTGGAAGAGGTGTTTGAAAAACTGGATCATCATGGCTTAAAGCTGCAACCCAAGAAATGTAACTTGTTCCAGCGCAAGGTGACTTACTTGGGACACGTCATTAGCGAAGGGGGAGTATCCACGGACCCCACTAAGATGATGACAGTGAGGGAATGACCAGTACCCCAGACTGTGAGGCAAGTGAGATCCTTTTTGGGTTTTGCTGGCTATTACAGAAGGTTCATTCCTCACTTTTTCAAAATTGCAACACCTCTAAATATGCTCACCCACAATAGCTCTGGAAAGAAATCCTCTCCAGTGACTTGGGCCGAGCAGTGCCAGCAAGCTTTTGATAAACTAAAGCAAGTCTTGCTGAATGCTCCTGTTTTGGCTTATGCTGATTTCTCCCAGCGTTTCAGGTTGTACACAAACGCAAGCTTTGAAGGTTTGGGAGCAGTGCTGGCTCAGGTTCAAGATGGGAAGGAGAGAGTCATCGCACATGCAAGCAGAAGCCTTCATTCCACAGAACGCAATGACCAGAACTATAGCTCGTTCACGCTAGAGCTGCTACCTGTATGCCTCTGAATTTACCATCTTTACAGGTAACAACCCTCTTGTGCACCTGGAACCGGCCCAGTTGGGAGCTGCGGAACAATGCTGGGTGGCTCAGCTTGCAAATTTCAGGTACACTATTAAATATCATCCTGGTGTGCAAAATAAAAATGCAGACACTTTCCAGGCTCCCAGAACAGAATTTAGATTCCTCTGCATGGGTGGTGCGAGCAGATGAAGATGAGTCCTGGCAGGAGCGCGAGGCCAAGGACCAAGATCTGTCACAGCTCCATGGACAGAAGAAACAGAGACTCTCCAGACCTGAGGTGTGTGAGGATACCTCTCTTTTAAATATTTTTGTATTAGACTGGACAATTGGATTTATACAAAAAGTTTATGCTGTATAAAATTTTTAAACCCAACTTCTTGTCTGGAATTTACGATTCTGAACCTTTTGGTATCCTTTTGGACTGTTTTTCCGTTTTATTTATAATCTGAGTCTTTATGGTTTTTTTCTAACTTGTCCTGTCCAGCAGCAGAGCAAACAGATCAGAGCTGGACAGATTTTATTGTCACAACAGAGCAACAAGTTGTTGGAGGGTTTTTCCCAGAAGTGGATCCTGTCCAGCCTCTACTGCACAAGTGTCAAACTCAAGGCCCGCGGGCCAAATGTGGCCCACTATGTCATTTTATGTGGCCCGCGTGAGCATAAAAGTTTTTAATTTTTTAGAATAAAAAAATAAAAATTGGTGTGTATTTATTCATATCTAGGGGGAATCAAACTTGAAATATTGGATTGGGCAAGTATACATTAGGACTTAAACACTGTCCATATAACCTAACCTGACAGAATGAAATGTAAAAGGATTTATGCTAGAGTAACAAGCAAATATAATTGATTTGATTTGAAATGGTTTATTTCAAGCAATTAAGTAGAAATAATACACAAAAGCAATACAATCATCAGTTATACATTCATACAGTAACTAATCAAACTTAGGATAGTTAGACATATCAATAAATATTGCTTGAAAGGGAGTGAAAGGAAGCGAACTGAAGGGAGTGGAAGGAAGCGAACTAATAATAATAATAATAATACATTTTATTTATAAGGCGCCTTTCTGGGCACTCAAGGTCGCCGCACAGCATGTATACAGTATAAAATACAATAAACACTTAAAACAACAACAACAATTTAAATAAATACACAATTAAATAAAAAATATATAAAAACATGAAAAAGTTAATGTTAAAGTGAATAGGCCATTTGGAAAAGATGAGTTTTTAGCTTTGATTTGAAATGTGGGAGTGTGTCAGTGTTGTGGAGGTCAGGGGGGAGTGAGTTCCAAAGCCGGGGAGCAGAGCAACTGAATGCCAGGCAGGAACAGAAAACTGGATAAAGGAAGAGGAGCGGAGGGAGCGAGCAGGTATGGAGACATGAAGGAGGTCAGAGAGATATGGAGGTGCAAGGTTGTGAAAGGCTTTGAATGTGTAGAGATAGATTTTGTATTGAATGTGGAATGGGATGGTAGCCAGTGAAGCTGTTGAAGAATAGGTGTGATGTGGTTGATGGAGGGAGTGCGTGTGATGATACGAGCAGCTGAATTCTGAACCATTTGAAGTTTATGGAGGGTTTTTGTGGGAGACCAAATAGAAGAGAGTTAATAGTCCAGGCGGGAAGTAACAAGACTGTGTACCAGTACAGCAGTAGACTGAGTAGTGAGGGAGGGGAGGAGACGTTGGATGTTGCATAGATGGAAGTAGGCTGATCTGGTTATGCTGTTTATGTGAGAAGTGAAAGAGAGACTACTGTTGAGGATGACACCCAAACTCTTTACCTGAGGGGAGGGAGAGATGGTGGAGCCGTCAATGGAAAGAGAGAAATGGTTGGTCTTGCTCAGGGTGGATTTGGTGCCTATCAGGAGAAGTTCAGTTTTATTGCTATTGAGTTTTAAAAAGTTTGAGGTGAACCATGATTTGACTTCATTGATGCAGTCAACCAGCGCTAATGGAGGCAGTGTGGAGTTGGGTTGGCTGGAAAGATAGAGCTGGGTGTCATCCTCAAAGCAATGAAAATGGATGTGGTGTTTTTGGAAAATATGATCAAGCGGGAGAAGGTAGATAATAAAGAGGAGTGGACCGAGCAAAAACCCTGAGGGACACCAGTTGTGATGGGGACAGAATGAGAAGTGAAAGATTTCAGTCGGATAAACTGAGTACGGTCAGACAGGTAGGAATGAAACCAGGAGAGGACGGTCCCAGAGATGCCAATGGAAGAGAGTCTGTTCAGGAGGATAGAATGAGAAATGGCGTCAAAAGCTGAACTGAGATCAAGCAAAAGGAGGATGGATAATAAACCACAGTCAGCAGAGAGGAGAAGGTCATTAGTAATTTTTAGAAGAGCAGTTTCAGTACTATGAAGGGGACGGAAGGCAGATTGGAAAAGTTCATACAGATTATTGGAGGACAGATGAGCATGAAGCTGAACAGAAACTGTTTTCTCAAGAATTTTTGAAATGAATGGACGGTTGGAAATGGGACGGTAATTATTGAGGTCTGTTGGATCTGCACCCAGTTTTTTAAGTATGGGAGTGACAGCAGCAGTTTTCAGTGCAGGAGGAACAATTCCAGAGGGGAGGGAAGCATGGATTATGTTGGTGATGAGAGGACAAAGAGAGGGAGCAGTAGCTTTAACAAGGATGGTGGGCAGTGGGTCAAGCTGGCATGTGGAAGATTTGGATTTTTTAATTGATGTAGAGATTTGACTAACTGTGGGTAGGGTAAATGAAGAAAATGAATCATCAGACGTAAAAGATGGAATGGAAGATAGAAATGGAGCAGAGTAGGGGGTAAGCTGTTGATGGATACACTGTAAACACGAACAGTCCAATGAGCTCAAAACTTTGACGTCAGTTATATCTTTATTGGACTAAAAGATTTTGAGTAAATGAAACCTTGTTGTCAAAACTTTTAAGTAAAGAGACGTGATGGCGTCATAACATACATCCATGAGCCGCGAACTGAGAAAAGTCTTCAAGATGGCGGAGGTCTGAAGCGAGCACCGGAGCGAGCCGAAGTGTACCACATACATCCGTTTACGTAAGTAGTATTGTTTGATTTTTTATATCTATTTTATTACTTTCACCCCGAAAATATATATTTGTTACTTCTTTTTATGTTCCTTCTAGTTTATCATTTGTAGTCATGACGTCCTCCGCGAGTTTAAACTACTAACTATCCGAACAATTTTTGCATAGTCATGATAGTAACTATGACTATGCGAAAATTGTTCGGAATTAAACAGTTCGGAATGATATGGTTTTTTTTCCCCATTAAATTATTGAGCAGTGTCGGTATGATGCCATCAGAGAAACGTTGTGCGTTGTAAATGAAGTTGGTTAAGAAACGAAAACTCTTACGTTTACCGAGTTGGTTGGCGCTCATTTCAAACTATTTCCATGTTAAAGGAAGTTTTTCCTGATTTCACATTCCTCCCTAAACACCACTTTGTTGAACACTACCCCCATCTCATACGGTGCTTTGGGCCCCTTGTCCATTTGTGGACAATGAGATTTGAGGGGAAACATCGCTTTTTCAAATGCATTGTACATGATGCACAAAAATGTTCTTAAAACACTTGCAACTAGACATCAGTACATGACTGCATACCACCTGAGCGCCAAAGCTTTTTTTAAGCCACATCAACAAACATCCAGTGTTTCTTCTGTTCTCGTTTCACAACTACCAGACGTGGCAAAACAACACATACATCACATAACAGACTCTGACATCATTTACGCAGCATTTTTTTGTTTTTCTTTTTTTTTTATTCAGACAATGACAGAACCCCCTAAGTTCATACTACGCATTTTCATAGCTCCAGAAATAGCTGTGAAGTTGACCCTCACTGAGCGTCCCAATTCAGTTGAGCATCTCATCCAAACACTGCAAGAAAAGTGTAGGCCAAGACTTGACCATGAGTTTACTCTCAACTATGAAGATCCAGATTTTGATGGTCAACTCTGTTGCTTGGTTGACATTGAAGATTTACCAGAAAAAGGGACACTCCAAGTTGTCAGATCTCAAGATGAAAACGAGTCATTACAAAGTTCCAACACTGAAATGCTTCCTCATGTGCTCATTAGTGACCGACTGAAATCCTGGCCAGACATCTTCAATGTGCCTACTTTCTCTTATGAAGTGGAACATCTTCTTCTAGAAGGAAATGCAGCTTATGAACAGTCATGGAAAACAGTCACTTTGACCAGATCCCAAAAAAGTAGCATCTTGGAAAGCATGGCCACAGCAATCATGAATTAAACCCTATCCTACTGAAAAAAATATAGCCATGGCAGCAGAAGCTCTTGTGACGGCTCATCCATGTCTCAAAGAGAAAAGTAGTGCAAGTGGATGGTATGGATGGAAGTGGAGCTTGCAGTATAAAATGGGGAATTTTCGTAGTAAGCTAGCCAAAGCTGGATGCCTGGAAGTCGCTGTTAATTCTGGCAGAAGAAGCCACAATAATCCTGACAAAGAGCATCCGCATCACAATATAAAAAAGCCAAGCATGCTGAGGTGAACTACCTGCCTGACCTTTGCACTTCGCCGCCTAGAGATCA
This sequence comes from Oryzias sinensis, assembly GCA_037389245.1. NCBI lineage: Eukaryota > Metazoa > Chordata > Actinopteri > Beloniformes > Adrianichthyidae > Oryzias > Oryzias sinensis. Next base: position 2,814,349 of record CM074489.1, on the reverse strand, counting down.
TTAAAGAAGACCCAATGATTGGAGAGTTCCTGCTAAAATGGCCTGCGCTCCGCATTGATTCACAAGTAAAACCTTTCTTTCGGTTCTTTTAATAGATTTTTAAGAGGTGATTAACACATTTTTTTTTGTAGATCTGTGCGGAGTTCCATCGCATCACTAATGTTAACCTAAGAAATCAGTTCTACTCTGAACTAGACAGACGGACACCAAGGATGCTGATTTTGTTTAGACAAAAAGCTAGACACGAACCGGTAGGGGTTCAGAGGTTCTACGGAATTTTCTGAACCTCTATGACGAACAGGCGAGGTGTAACTGCATGGCATTATCAACATTATGCATTGCTGTTTCTCTTTCGGCTTTTCCCATCAGGGGTCGCCACAGCGAACGAGTCGCATGGTAAACTTGGCAATGTTTTATGCCGGATGCCCTTCCTGACGCAACCCTCTCAAAGCAACCGGGCTTGGGACCGGCACAGTAGTGGAGAAGGGAACAGGGAGCAGCCCGGATTCAAACCCTGGTTTCACGGACGGAAGGCGCCGCAAACCAGCACGTGCTAAACCGGCTCCCTTATCAACATTATGCATTAGTATAGCTAAAAGAAAGGACTGACTTTGGTCGGTTCATGTTGATGACCAAGCGTATCTAATTCAGTGAATGAAATGTTTCCATCAGTAGTATCAAAATGATCCCAATGCATTGGTAAATATGAATGTAGTGTCATAGTATGTGCATTTTCTTTCCTTTTTTAATTAATGTATAACTTAAAGAAAATTATAAACAATAGAAAAACTGAGCTGAGGTAGACCAAGAGGTGCAGTCATTTCAAATATATTTGCCATATTAATTTGTGTGCGTCTCTGTGCAGCAAGAGCAAGATGCCGATGTCAAGCGTACTCTGGTCCTGCACGGGCTTCCAATATATCTACGTGAGGAGGACCCACAATTCCTCAAAGTTTGGAATGTAAGTATTTTTTGTTGGGTAACGTGATTGTTTGTACGTTTTCTAAGGACTGAGCGACATTTCTGCTTTGAAAAGCTCACACGCCGCCCCAAAGACGCTGAGTGAGCTGGCGTTCCGAGCTCTGCCCGGAGAGACAGTTCTACTGGTAGAAACAGTTCTCCTGAGTTCGGCAGCTCGTTCCCCTAGAGGAGTGTTTTTCAACCAGTGTGGAAAATTGCCCTCATTAACTGATTTAACAACATTTTCCATTTCAAGGATATCAGCTTTGTGTTCATCCAAACAGGCCCTGATAAAACATTGAGAAATTAGGAATATGAAAAATCATAAAATACTTTTTTCTTTGTGTTTTTTTGATTCTATTAAAGATATTTTGACAAGAATGATGTTACAGCGATTTAGCTGCAACTAAAGCCGTTTTCGGAAAAGTCCCGCCCCTTTAACTGTCTCCGCCAATCATTCTTGGAATCTTAATCAAATGTCATCAGTCTGACAGAACTGGTCTTCACTTCCTTGTTCTGAGTTCTGCTGATAAAGTCGCCCAGTTACCAGCTAAAGCTCATATTTAGTGGTGTATTTTTCCACAAAATCCGGTATCAGACCGTGGAACAAGTGAACAAAACCATGAAGCTCAGAGACGCTAGTCTTTCTGCGTTCGGCAGATATTTGAACTACATCTCCCATGATGCATTGGTTTAAAGTGACAGCGCACAATGAGTCTCTACTCTTAACATTTTGAAACAACAACGAACACACATCAGTTTTAAAATCTTCTAACTTAACTTTTATTACATCTTTTAGAAAAAAAAACAGCTGCAACTTCCAGCTTTTTCTGCCACAATTATCACAAAAATGCATGTGAGATTCTGTGTTCCAGCGTTATTTCGTTGTGCAAAT
>CM074489.1:2753706-2787915 GCA_037389245.1 Oryzias sinensis | reverse complement strand
AGAACAGCAAATGCTATTTGAACTCAAAAGCCAAACAAATAAAGCCCTCCATTCAGGACTCCCCTCTTTAAATAGTTCATGGATACAGGTTGCCACGGCAACAACACCAACAGCTGGACAAGCTGACCAAAAACACAGGATTTTCTTCCCAAAGAAATGTGAGGCTGCAGACACAAGATAACAGAATAGTCACAGAGAACAATGAAACGTGGCTTTTTATGAAATGATAAAAAAGTGGTTCAGTGGTGCAGAGGAAGATGTGGGAGTGGGCTACAAATGTCCCGACATTCTGGGTTAAAATGTTTCAATAAGCTCTAGTTTATGCAGAGAAAGGAGTCCTGAAACTTGAAAACCACGGCTAAATGGCATGGGGGGATTTTTTCGGTTAAGCTTTGTCTATACATCCTTTTTTTTATATGTATATATATACATCCATTTGGTAAACCTGCTTCAGTCCCTTTGGGAGTCACTGGGATGCCTAAGCCCCCATCCACTAAAGCACAGGTGTCAAACTCAGGCCTCGAGGGTCAGTGTCATACATGTTTTTCAACTAACCTGCCACTAAACACACCCAAATCCAGGCAATCAGCAGATAAGGCAGGCTTTCGTAAAAGCCAGGCAGCAGGATTCCAGCCCTCGTGGCGTGGAGTCTCACACCTGTACACCTGAGCAGGTCCCTCCTCAGTGAGAGCATCATTTTCTACTCCTCAAGCCGGACTTTCCTCTGAACCGACGTCTGCATTTTCCTGATTCCACAAACAAAGCAGCTTTCCATGTTCCTTTGTTCCGTTGTTGTTAGTATAGAAGCAGGATAAGGCGCCGACGTCAGCCCAGTTTCTATGAAGAAACATTTGACATAAATAAATGCAGCACTAACCAGCAGCTGGGGAAAAGAGGATTTCTGAAAAGGAAATTGAACAAAAAAACTTTAAAGACCCACTTGATGTTGCTCACCAGTGTTGTTGCACCGGAAATGTTAGGTTGGGGGGGTGAGAATGGGAAATGAACACAGGAGCGGCCCTCGCCAACAGTCCCGCCCACAACGCAGTGTTGAATTTTTATGGAATTCCTGCATATCTGCAGAAACTATGTCCTAAAAACTGACAAATAAGGAAGTATTATTATTGTTTGGGGTTCTGGTAGAACATTTATTAGCATTATAGATGTCTCACACAAACCTAAGTGTTAATATGCTTAATAGGTTTTATTAGCTAACTTTACAAATTAATAGCCATTATCAATGTGTAAGATGCTAATAAGATATTTATTAGCATTGTAGATGTCTTACAAATACCTGATAGTGTTAATAAGATATACATTGTGTTGCAGGACTTTTCTGCTGGACGGGTTTGCATGTTTTGTCCATTTTATTCATTTAAAAATCAATATTTTTGAATGCACCTCCACCTTGCTACACACTGTATTTGAGCTGACTTAATTTTAAAGCTGTGTGTCTGTTTTTTCTGCGGTTGAGCTGTCCTCTCTGCCTTTCTGTACACTGTGTCTAAAGTGTGACCAAAGTCCACATTACTAAACTGCTTACAGGCTTAAGAAATGTATTAAGTAACTTTGTTAACAGTTTATTCATTAATGTTTTGCAGCACTTCATCTAAAGTATCGGATGTTGTTACCACAAACAACCACAAAGCATGAAGCTTGTAAAAAGAACCTGAAATATTTAAAAGCATTCTGTAACAAAAAAAACAATCTACAACAAACTTTAAATAAAGAACATTATAACAATTGAGAAAAACTTCAACCTTTTCTGAACTTGAATCTAACTAACTAACTAACTAACTAACTGATGGTCACAAAGAACAATTTCTGAATTGACTTTTGTTTCTTCAATGCAAGACCTGATGAAATCACTCAGCTTGTCGTTGGGCAAGCCACAGTTTTTTAGCTCTGAGAAGTTGTCTTGGTCTGCGATGGTAAGTTCTGCAACCGGAGCGTTGCTGACTATTGTGTTTCAGTCCACCCCCCCTTTATGGAGGCTCCAGACAAGGTGAGTCCTTTTTTAAAGGCCTTTAAAACTTTGCTGGACCTCTCCACACTGTCACCTGGATCACGGGCTGAAACATAAAAAAAGGCCATTTTTAATACTTATGCAAAACATTCATTCATTGTTTTGTTATTGTTTTTTTATTTGTATTCTGTTTTTCTGAATCATCTAAAAAAGAAGCTGGACAGACCCCCCCTACCACAGACTACTTATCATAATAACATTGACTTTTTCTTTTCGTGAATATGAAACATGTAAAATAATTTGGGGGGTTTTCCACTCTCTTTCAATGTTATTCCAAAATGTGCCTTAAGTGTTTGGTTTACTATTAAACTGATTTATGTCTGAACATTTTCCAATTTCTCCAGGCCACAAAACTATTTGTACCACTAAAATGCCAAGCTGCACATTGTTTTGCCTTATTTACACAGAAGAATAATCCACAACTCAAGTCGGCCACAACCACAACCTTTTGCCAACAAAAGTTCAGAAGTTTTATGTCTTAAATTAAACTGATCAGTAATTCTTTAAAAAAAGGGCTAAAGTCTGTATACCCAACAGAATTATGCATCAAATGCATAATAAAGGGAAATAAATTTCACTTTGTGTTGTTGCCTTTCTGTTAAGGAACAGAAAATTGCAAATATTTTACAAGGCAGCGAAAAACTTCTTGTATTTTTTATAAAGTTCGACATTTGTAATTACCTCTCTTGACATCTTTGTTGTGTCTTTTCAACCAGCCCTGCCTGTTTTCTTGTGTTTTTTCATTATTTTTGCTTTCTTCTTCTTCCTTTTCTTCTTCTTTGTAGTCTCGTCAGATGACGAATCCAACGATGAGTCACTCGATACCGAAGGACTGCTTGACTCTGAAGAACTTGACTGCATGTGAGGTGTTTTGTCCCGTTTCCCATGCAGTGCAACAACACTTGATGATGGCTGAGGAGGCTGTTGTCCTTCAAAATAAATATATTGATGTAACAATTGAACACATTTATTTCCTATTTTTAATATTTTTCTCTCCCAATGAGAGATCCCAACAATACCAGTGTTGCTTAGACATACTTTGCTGTTCTTTTAACTTTAAGTCTCTTTCTGTTGAAAGCTCTTTAATAACTTCCTGCTGACTCAGCAGTTTTTACTTCAGCAGCTGTATCTCTTGCTGCTGTTCTGTGAATGAAATCTGTGCAGTTGGTGACATTGTACCTTAATCTGTGCAACCTGTGTTATTTAAAATGTATACTACTGACTGTAGCAGAACATTTATGAACATTCTTTACGTGACAGAAAATTAAACTTATAAGGCCTCTTAATTTGGTGCAATGTGACATCAGGAGTGGTAAAAAATGAGTTTATTTTTACTATTTTAAGATCCACATATCTCTAAAAAGTAAACTTAAATGACTACTATGTAACTAACAAACCCTTCATTTATACACGAATCAGGCTTACCTGAATGTGTGAAGGGAGGAATTGAAAAGAAATCGTTAAAAGATTAGGTTTGTTCGTCTACTACAGCAGTACATTTTCATGGAGATAAAGTGATTAAATGCTACAGAGAACCTTCTAATGGACTGAATTGTTATAGATGCTTATTATGAAAAAATCTACTTTCTGGAGTTTCCCTCCCTGTTCCAGTTATATATAAAAAAAAGTAGGAAAGGCAGTATCTTACCAGGGTCACTAGCATTGTCCATTTGCTTCCTTTTTCTTTTCTTTGGTTCCGGGTTGGTTAACTCCGTTCCTACTCTGGAGCGAGTATGAATTATGCTGCTTTTAGCATGTGGCAAAGACATGGTGGCTAGTTAAAGAACAAAACTCTAAACAACCTAATGACTCTGTGCATGCGCAAAAGTACCTTACCTCTGCCAAAGTATTGACCGATCAGAGGGTTCAATAAAGTTTATTTAAAAACATACAGATCAGAGTACCAATTCAACAGGAACAAACCGTAGAACTCTGAAAATTGCGCAAGCGCACTATATTAATGTGAACTACCAACAGAGTAGTAAAGTTTAAGTTCACTGCATGTTTCCTAGAGCCTCTACGGTAGGGGCGATACGTTGACGTTGACTTGATAGGCAAGCGCTGGCATTTTGGAGGGAGAAGTCAGGAAATTTAAATCAGTTGAAAAATTCTTGAAAGAAAAAAATGATATTGGTAAAAAAATTACGGAAGCTAATTTTTGAGGGCAGATCCAAAAGAAAAACCCTTAAACTGATTAAATGGATGCAGAAAAGCAAGCTTCTAAGGCAGAAAATGAAATGCAGCATCTGCTCAAGGAGAATGAAATGGAAGACCAAAGATCATTACACTTTGTGATTTAGGTTTTTCTTGAACTGCAATTAATGAGAGCTATAGTTAGAAATTAACAAAAATGTGATTACAACCTTCTCTTTGCTCCTACTGCTCCACAGGCGAGGCTGTCCACTGTGGTAGAGGGGAAATCTTTACTCAGGTTGGGTGAAGGCTTGGGTCAAATTTTACTTATAAAGGTTTATACCATCCACCCCAAGAATTTCACACCACACATACTGAAAATGATAAAAATGTATTAATAACACAGAATTATACTCAACAGTTTTAAAAAAAATTATTCAGACATAAAACGGATGGATTCTGAAATTCTGTCAATTTACAGATATTATTTCTGTCCTTTTATCCCACTTCAGAAGCAAAAAAAAAAGATAAAATTATTATTTTTTTTACACCACTGAGATCTCAGGGAAAATTGTAATTTGGAGCTCCAAACCCCCCCCCCACACACACACACACAAAAATACCCTCAATTGAGTGCACTCAACTGTCCTACCGCCCTCTAATGTACGGGAATGTAGTAGACGGAGTCGGTTTGGGTGTAAGGGGATGATGGGACGGGACCAATGGTCTTTTCACTTGAGAAGGGAAATGATCCAAGATGGAGGCGTAGAAGGACCGGGAACAGAAGACGGCAGACGGACGAAAACTCCTCCGGAATGTCACATCCAAAAAAAACAGCCTGCACAACGTGCAGAAATATTATTCATTTAAACTCTTATTCATTAGTAATTTAAGTAATAATTATTTTTCCTTTTCACAGCAAATCAACAACACACAATGGTCTTTCACATTTATTAACTGCATTAAACAGGTTATAATTGACAATGTGAATGAATATAAAAAAACTAAAAAAATTCTTATAAAAAGTAATAAAAGTTATCTCGACTGGTTTTAATGTAATCCTGTGCGAGCAGCAACTCGGTTTAGCATGCTAACACAGCAATTTGAATAGCTGTAATAACTCACCAGGATATCCGTTGTACAGAGTATTAAAAAAATCTTCAGTGGAGTTTCAACAATCCACAGCTCCAGCATAAATCAAAAAGCTTTCTAGGTTTTTCTTTCTTTAAACTCCAATATCAATTTGTCTATTCGCTTCCACGTTCCGTTTCCGTCTTGGTGACACACGGTGTTGCAAAAGAGCGCAATCACACAAAGATCTCAGTAGGAGCAAGATGATCACTTAAGCTAAAAATCTGTATGCCAAGAATGCACTTCCAACAAAGATGGTAGGAAGTTAAGATGACCACTCTTAGTTAACAATATTTTTTTAACATTAATTTTGTTAGGAAAAACATTTTTTCTGTTACGAACAAAAGAACCAACAACAGCAGGCTACCTCCATGTACTATATAAACCTCAGAGTGGGGTCACACTACCTGGGTTACAAGATTATGATGAAAACCAATTTTTTAGTTTATATTTTTCTGTTCTGCAGGACATGTCAGCGGGCCGCACATAGAGGAAGGAAGGAAGGAATATAAGATAAAAATCTCTTTTCCAGCGTTCTAAAATATCCCTTTTTGACTGGATGCAGTTCATATTCAGGTATGTGTCACGGTGCCTGTCAGTCCCCCCCCCCCCCCCCCCCCAGCGCTCCTGCTCTGATGATTGGAACCAGCTGACCTTCATCTCCTCATCATCCTGCCGGCCTTCAAAGGGGAGCTCCTCATCAGTATCCAGCGCCAGTTCGTTATACTCACTCCGGTGTTTAAGTCTGGTCTTTTAGTCTTTGCTAAGTTATCTAGTTCTTGTTACTTACCACGCCTTGTACTCACCTTCAGGTTCCTTCCACTGGTCACGCTGGTTCCTCCTCATCCAGAGTTCCACGCCTCGCTCCAAGCTGGTTCCGCCGTCCTCAGCGCCTCGTCCCCTCCTCGCCGCCATCAGTTCCAAGGACGTCAGGATCATTCCACGGAGGAACTATTTACCATGCTCTTCCAGAGACTTTATTTAGCTCTTGGAAAAAATAAACTATTCCAAGTACTTCCTTGTCGTGAGTTACTTCCGGGTTTCAGCTACTGGGTCTGCTACGTCTACTGCGTCATAACAGTATGTCTATGTGACTCTCTACGCTGCATCTACACCATTCTCAAGGTGGTACACTTACAACTACTGGCTGTAAACTTGTAATTTTCCTGGCGGCCAGTTTGATCTCTGTAATCTATAGCCAGACAATTATTTTGTCTAAGCTGTACAGCTTCACTGTCGTTAAACTCAGAGGAAAAAAGCAACAGATGCCATGGTTATTTTTAGCCACCGTGACATATTTCATGGAAGACTTACTTCTGACGTCTGTATAACTGCATAAAAATACAAAAACTGCAGGGGGAAAAAAATCGCATTTCCAGACGTGCTCAACGTGACAACATCATATGTATCTCTGTTTAACAACTAGCACCCGTTACTGGTAAAGATAAAAACTTAAATTCTCTGACAGATCAAAATACATTTTACATAGAAATCTATTTTTTTATTTTCACTTTGACAGTGGATTACTTTTGAAATTTGGACAAACCAAGAACTGGAACTTGTCTAAACCTATGCTATGTAAAATAATAAAATAAGCATCACAGTGCTTATTACATAACTGGTTAGAGCTAAATTTGTTGAAATTTACTAGTTTAGTCTTAGTTTTAATCCGATTTGCTTGTCGAGGATTCCCATGGTTTTGGTCCTTAATTACATCCTGATGTGGCTCAGTATGGAGCCCTCCAGGGGGCATTAAGTAAAAATTTCATAGTTTTTCTACAATGAATTTATTGATGTATTGTAGCTTGATTTATAACCATTTTATCCCTCGTTTCTTACCCAGTGCATGAGTTGAGAAAAATAATTTTGTCTGTCCTTGGGTCAAGTTCAGCCACACTCACCAAGATGGCAAAACATTACGTGAGGTCTGCACAACGGCTGTGGAACGAATGAGATTAAAAAATGGACAAATCATTGGTGGACAACATTAATTTGTTGTCATTGATGAGAGACACTTCAGACATAAAAGAAAGGTAAAGGCAATGAAGTATTTAGTGTGTAATTAAGTGTGTGTGTCAGTCACACTTGTTAACTTACCATATTGCTTCAAAAATTTCAAAAATGTGGATTAATTTGAGCCGTGTCATTATATCCCCTGATCATATCCCATGGATCACAGAAAATTATCTTAATCTTTTAATAATAAGTGAGTAATAGAAATTAGGACTATCAATTCCTTATTGAGGACATCTGTACATATACTGAATATCTCAATACTTTTTCCTGAATAGTTAGTTATGTCCTTTTTCATTTAAAAAAAAAGAAAAGCCAGGCATTTGTATGAACCATACTTAAATTATTTTTTTCCTTATCTATTTATTCAAACAGTATGGAAGAGGAAGAAATGGGTTTTTGGCATGCTGGGAGTTCGTGGCCAGAGGAGTGGAAAGCCAGTTCTGTGGAAAAAAGAAGTCGCACAGAACTTGTGCCACTAATTGCACACCATGTACAACCTGGATCCACTATCATTAGTGATGAATGGCGAGCATACCGTGAGCTCCAAGCACTTTGATACAAACACTACACTGTCAATCACAGTCAGACACATGTAGATGCACGCACTGGTGCTCACACACAACACCTTGAAAGGGCATGGCGGACATACAAAGAAAAGGTATGGAGGCTTCGAGGAAATCGAACCGAAAACCTTTTACAAGAGCACCTGTGTGTGATTGAGTGGAAGGAGTGGCTAGCTAGAAAACACAGTAATGGCATCCTTGGAAGGTTACTTCATGATATAAAAGAAAAGTACAAGTGATTCACTGATTTACTTCAGCTAGACTTAAAAACTGATCGTCAAAAGAATCTGGCTTTATTTCTCGTTGCCTTATTTAATTAAAGTTTGAAAATGTGACTGAATTAAATTATTATATTTCTTTTACAGAAAGATTTTTGTATGTTTAGTCTGTTTTAATGTTATAAATATCTTTTCACAAGCTTCATGCTTTGTGGTTGTTTGTGGTAAAAACATCCTTTAGATGAAGTGCTGCAAAACATTTAATAAACTGTTAAAAAAGTTAATGAATACATTTGTTAAGCTTAAAAGCAGTTTAGTAATGTGGACTTGAAGACAATGGTCTGACTTTAGATATAAATGAATCTTATTAACATTATCAGGTATTTGTAAGACATCTATAATGCTAATAAATATCTTATTAGCATCTTACACATTAATAAAGCCTATTAATTTGTAAAGTTAGTTAATAAAACCTATTAAGCATATTAACACTTAGGTTTGTGTGAGACATCTATAATGCTAATAAATGTCTTACTAGAACCCCAAACAATAATAATACTTCTTAATTTGTTAACAAAGGTTGTTAATAAATCATATTAAGCTTATTAACACTGACAAATTTGTTAGGCATCTATAATGCCAAGAAATGTATCATTAGCATCCTATAATTATCCTAATAATGCTTATAAATGTGTTAACTAAGTCATTTCATAAACCTTATTAGACTTATTGTACTAATAAATGTCTTACTAACACCCTATTCATTCATTTATAATGCTTGTTAATGTGTTAACAAAGCTTGTTAAGGAATCTTAATATAAACTGTTACCAAGAAAAAAATAACAAATAAAAGTGACCGAAACATGAATGTGAAACTAAGAGAGTGTGTGTTTGTGTGTTTGTGTTTTTGTGTGTGTGTGTTTGTGTGTGTTTTTGGGAATGTTTCTTCACCGTCATCAGCAGACCTCCTGCTGTGTTCATGTCTAGTGTTGAGTAGGGGTGTGTGTTGTATCAATATGATACGTATCCCCATGTTGTACCGGAACACGTTTTCTTTTTTTTTAAAGAGTATGACTTGGAAAAAATACCTGAATTTCAAAACGTCTTTCATTGTAATAAAATGGTAAAATTCTGTTTATTAATGATCACAACGTTAACTGCAACTGTATTTCACATAGAAGTTGTTTTTACCCAAACAAATTCACAGCGCTTTTATTTTGGTAACTTAAAATATAGAAAGGGAACAACATTGTCTGATTTCCACAACAAAATATTTTTCAGTATAAAAAATAGAATGAATGAGCCTTAACCAATAATGTTCTAAAAGTATCATTGAGTAAATAAAGTGCTGTTTCTCTTCAGTATTGCTTAATGTAGCTTCTCCAGTATTTCTAAACGGTTCAGGAGTCTGAATGCTGTTTCAAAAATAAAGGGAAAAAACACTAATTCTTTCCAGAAACAGTGATGATGATGAGGCAGCATGACAGGATGAAGGAGACGCTTTAATGCTTTGTTTCCATGACGATCTGCTCTGCAGCTGCAGCTCCACTTTCTCCCACCTGGAAGTAAACACGGATTTCCCCGCTCATCGCCACGGCGTTGGCCTTTTTTCAGAGCGTTGGACACATCACTCTGATCCATCAGGACTAAAATCTATTGCTGGGAGGTTCTGCAGGAACATGACACAGAGTTTTGGTTTGGTTCCCATCCCAAGTAAAAACTAAGTAGTTCATGTCTCAGAACAACAAAACAAGCTGCTTCTCACTGAGATCCTGTTGTTGTTTCGTGTGAGTAGAGCTGCTCAAAGAGGCTCCATGTGCCTCTTTGTGACTTCAGGGGTTCAGCTGAAGCTCGTCAAAGTGATCCTGTGAAGCTCATGTGTCCCACCAGCAGCTCCTCTGTCTTAGGTGCTGAAGATTCTTTAAAAAGGAGAAAACAAATAGTCCCATTTTTGCGATTTGCCTTGAGGAGGCCGTACGAACCTCAAGGGAACTGCAAGCCGCACCTGAGCCCCCCTTACGATGCGGTTGCTCCTCTACAGTCCTCCCCGACCGAGGACCTGGAGGATCGGAGGATCCTGGGTGAACCATTTGACTGGACGTGGAGGATCCTCCCATCCGTCCAGTCAAATGGTTCACCCAGGATCCCCTCTGAGTTTTCCACTGAAATTCCTGTTGGGAATTTTGGCTGTTAGCTGTGCAGAGGTCTCCTCTGAGGGCAGAATGACAGGTGGGTCAATATTCTGTGGTTTGGTACTTGAACTGCTGTCACACATTCTGACAGGTTGAGTTATATGATCCGCATCACGCTTTTGGAGGATGACAGCAGATTCTAGTTGCTGAGGTGATAAATGGTCAGCTGTGTCGTCACACGGTCTTGGTTTGAGGTTTTTCATGGCAGCCTGAGTTTGTCTGTGCTGCTGCCTCCTCTCTGCAGTTCCTCCGTAGTGTCAGTGTCTACATGACCTCAGGAGTGAGCGGCATTTTCCTTCTTGACAGTCCTACTTTGATTCATTTGTTGTTGCCAAAGCGTTCCCAGTGCTCTTTTAATCAGAATTCTGCAGGGTTTTTTTTTTTGACAAAAATCTAAAGACCTGTGTCGTTTTCTAGGACATAGCTTCTGCAGAGCTTCAGGAGGTCATTAGAAATTCAGCTCTGAGTTGTGGGCGGGACCTAGTGGCGTGGAGCAACCCCACCCCCCTTCCCGTCATCTTTTTGGACCAGGGTTCGGCGACTTGCGGCTCTTTTGTCTGTGTGGTTTTGTAAAATCACTATTTATGTCCTAAGAATGTCGGGATGTGTGAGAGAGCAGAAGGAGGAGAGCAGCGTGAGGGGGCGTGTCTGCGGCTGTGAACGTGGACCAGAGTCTATTATGGGATGGACAGTTCTTCTAAAAAGACATAACATGAGGTTCTCCTCGACCCAGGAGAGATGTGTTTGTTGCTGTAATCACCAACAAACAGAATCAACTTTTGGAACACTACAGTAATCTCAGGCCACCATTGGGGAAACAGAAGAAACCAAGCTTCGATGATCTTCCATGAGCTTTTGGAATTTGTGCTCATCTCATCAGTAAAACGTCTCTCAGGTGAGAAGCTTCATCTCTGTGAGCTTCATGACAAACCCAAAGGACCTTTTTCCTCTGGCGCTTCTGGTATTCCCGTCACCACCAAGTTATCTCGCATTGATCTTGATTGAAGATCCAGAATTTTCTTTTTGATCTTCTTGTTTTCCCCCGAGAGTCGGCTCATTCCATCAGCGAGGGATTTTACCGACTCTCTCAGCGCAGAGTTCTCTGCGGTCAGGGTTTCCACTTCCTTTTGGGAGATTTCAAGAGAGTCCTTAATTTCTTGGAATTCCGAATGAAGGATCTCAAGGAGGGAAAGACGGCTGTCGAAGCTGGATAGCTTAGCATAGGTGGATTCAAACTGCGTCTTCGGTGGAGAAGCTCCCAGTCATTCTTCCAGACGGCTCCGCTTGCTGAAGGAAGCTGACTTGCCTGTCTGGGGGGTTTCCCCATGACGGAGAGCTCGCACTGCTCGTGGATGTAGCGCGTCAGGCTATCCAGGTCCTCCTGGCTGCTCTCCAGGATGGTTGGAATTTTCCTTCTGTAAATCCGGGGTAAAATGTAACACTGGAACGGTGCGTTTATTCCCAAAAAAGACAAAAACTGGGGGAAGAAAAAGAGATGCTGCTTGTTTTGGTTTGTTTTCTCTGTGCTTTCTGAAGGTCTTTCATGCTGACCTGAAAATCAGGCTGGTGAACCCTCAACAGAACAGCAATGCAAAGCTCTGCAGTGAAACGTCGGCATCAGCTCCTTTCCCTCTGCTTGGTTTTATCTGCAGGGACGCTAAATAAGAGATGGAAGTCACTGCTGTTGCTTTGAGAGCTGCTGTTTGTGCCGGTGAGAGACCAAAGGTGTGAGGACAGGATACTTCCTGAAGTGACTAAACACGCGGTACAATGTGGAGTTTTCTGCTGAGCATTTGAAAAAAACAACAGATGAATTGTCCTCACCATAAAGTTACGAAAATTGGCCAAACTTTTCCTCCTAAACCTGTTTCTGAAATTGGATGGAAGCAGCCATGTGGAAATGAGCAGAAAAAGCTCCTCTACTGTCCCTAGTGGAAGGGTGGTGAATTACAGGGCAGAAATTGAGGACAAAGTTCTATAAAATGGGTTCTTAAGGTAAGTTTGGATGGTGCTTATGACAGAAATGTGTGGGTCAAATATCAAACAAAGGGTAAAGCAAAATTCTCCACAGGTCGCCCCTTTTGTGTTTCCCCTGTTTTCCACCTGCATTCAGTTCAACGTCACTTTCTGACCTTAATTCTGTCAAACAGGGTTTTTTACTGACTGCTTGTTTCCTCGACACAGACTGCAGCGAGTCGAAGCCCGAACCTTCATCATCTGTGTTCCGTCATACATCAGAGTGAAGGCGTGATGCTCATCACCACACCGAGCAGACTAACATGACCTCATGACCTGCAGCGACATCTCAAACAAAGACAGGATCAGAACAAGAAGCGTTTGGAAGATGTAGAATAAAACCCAAAGCACGTCAGCAGATTTTCTCCGTTCCGACGTCGTTTTCCTCTCCAACTTTTTGTCGATTCAGTGCATTCAGACAGGAGTGTCCTCCTTGTTGAAAGGCTGTTTCTGGGTGTCATATTCAGATTTGGCCTTTTCAGTGAGGAACCTGAGTCAGCATATTTTCCCAGCAGGCACAGCTGCTGTCTGGATGCAGTAGAAACTTCCATCAACTGCTTTAAACTTTCCTCTGTTCGACCCAATAAAAACACAAAACACTACAGCGGTGAGTTTCTCAGCAAAACTCCAAAATAAAACAATAAACTGAACTTGAAAACTCATTTTGATTTACTTTGCGGCGTGGCTCCCACGTCCGCCTTCGTCACGCTGATCAGACCAAAGAGTCTTTCAGGGGAGACTTAGAGGTCCGCCACAGCAGAACCACAATGGGATGAGCTGTTCTGTTTGTGGCTTTTCTTTCTGAAACGTCTTTCACTTCCGTCCAGAAGACCTTTGAACAACACCTCAGCCAAAATCAGGCAGGCGTTCATCCCAACTCCCGTCGTCTTTGCCGTGTTTTTGTGTTTTCTGCGTCCTGCTGACATCGTCTCCTGTCCGCCAACAGCAGATGAAAAGGAACAGGCCCGTTTGGGTCTGACACATGCACGGTCTGCAGAGGAGGAGCTCCAGCTTCAGCAGTTTGTGCCGTGAAGGAAGTTTGCCTGGATGGACAGATTGTGTGGAGGTGACTCCCCAAGGTCCCCCCCCCCCACACACACGCAGGCTGAGCAGGTGGTCATAAATTATGGATTCCAGAGAAAAAACGTGTTTGTTTGTCCTCTCATGTTTACAGGAAGCGTGACGGAAAGAAGACCAACTTCAAAGAAAGTTTGAGTTCTTTGGACTTCCTGCATCTCACTGTTACCGGCACTCAGGTCCCAAGCGTGTCGTGACCCCCCACCCCCCCCACCCCCACCCCTGCACAGATGCATGTGATCGACTTTATTTAAAAATTAAAGTAAAAACATTTACTCTGTTAAAAGTTGGAGCTTTTTGAGAAAAACTTGTCTTTTCCACATTTGCATTTCAAATCATCATGAATTTGAATTATTGACAGTTTAGACACGTTTGATTTAAATATATATTATTAAAAAGTGGTTTGGATTTAAAACGGCTTTTAGCCTTGACTTTCTACCCTTTTGGGGCTTTTTATAAAGTGTTGATAAACGCGTGGCCTTTTTTCAGTCATCATTACTTAAAAACAACGTGAACGTGTGATAATTTAGCATTTATTCAAACAGTTTGAGCCGTCTCATTCTTGCAGTTCTTTTCTGTTTTTTCTCATCAGAGCTTGAAAGAAGGTTTCAGGAGGAGGAAGGAATCAGTCCGAAGAGCGACTTCCACCCATGAGAATGACGGCGGCCAGGTACAATCATAGCACCGGCAGGCTGTTGGAGAAGTTGAATTCAGCTTCACAGAGAGCCGGGGTGACGGAAAAGCTCTGGAAAACATGTCGCACCTTCACTAGAAAGGCAGATGAAGAGTCCGGACGGTCTTCATGATAGAGAGCAGGCTGCTAAAGCAGCAGGCTGCTGATGGCAGGAACAGCATGACTGAACTGAAATCACTGTAGTTTGTCATCATGATGCTCCGGCTGCAAAGGAACAGGAGTGGGAGAGAACGAGAAGAAAGCAGTTTGTGTGAAAAATGGAAGCTGGAGCACCCAGAACCTGGTCAAGCAGAAGAGCTGAAGGCAAGAATGGAGATGAGCTTACCGCCATCCAGAGACACAGCGGGCTCAAGTACACAAAGTCTCTGGACGGAAGCGGAGGCTATATAATTATTATTGTTACTTTTTTTAAGTAGGCTCTGCATCTCATGATGGCAGGTGAGGAAGACGACAGGTGAAGCACTGCCCATCACCTGTCTCTCCCCAGACCGCACTTTCCTGCAGAACCGATCCCAAACCCGTCCAAATTATGTCCATCCACCTAAAGTCATTTCTAGCCCAAAGTCAGAATAAAAACTGCCCATTGATCTGGAAACCGCCCAGTCTGCCAATGCTGACTCTGTTCGCTAACTTGTGAGTCTCTGGACTTGCTGTTGACTGGATTATACCATTGCTGCAGAAGGACGGGGGAGTACCAAACACTTTTAAAAGATCCATCTATGCCCGTTCAGTGATTCGGGGTGCTTTTGTCAAGACAGATTTAAATGATGGGTGTAAAATGTATTTTAGTCCCTTTTTCCCAATTGTTCAGCTCGGGGACCCTAGAGAGTTGGGGGCCGAGGCCCACCTTTGCCCCACGGTAAGTCCGCCCCTGTCACCGCGAATGGGCTGTTTCTGTTTATTACTGAAGAAACGTCATTTCTAGTAGACCTGCAGGTCTTCTGCGCATTTCGCTTCAGAGGTTCATCCATCGAACTGAATCCTGACAGAAAAAAAGGACAATTGGCGCGTGCTCGGTCGCGCGTGCTCCGTCTGACACGCTTAGTTGTGTGTTTGTCTCGCGATTTTGTGTCTCTTAACGACATTTATGAAGCCCCTACCATCGGCCAGGCGGGTGGAGATTCTGTCAGCTGTGGAACGGGCATCACCGAGAGCGCGTGCGCGCGCCCGAGAGGCAAAATGTGAGACAGGAGAGAAGGAGAGAGAGAAGGAGAGAGAAGGCATGCCATTGGCTGGTTGCGCCTGGTGGGCGGGGCTTGAGCGGAGGCCCGCCTCCCTGTGAGCAGCAGGAGTTCACTGAACCGAAGCCTCTGCTGACCGGCGGACACCGGATGTGACAGCCGTCTCCGGGCTGCAGTTCGGGTTCTGGTCGTGACCGAGCTGCGGGGCTTTGCGTGTCGCTCCCTCCGCTGTGCGCGCGCGCGCGGGGCGTTGTTGCGGGGCTGCTGGCGCCGCTGCCCCCGTCAGTGAGTCAGGAGCAGCCGGTCTGTGGCTGCAGCTCCTCGTGGATTGGGTCGCCGTGCGCACGCGGGTGGATGCGGGATGATGACGGACGCCCCGGGACTCGGCTGGAAGCGGGAACGCTGACGCGCACACGCAGGTGAGATGCTGCAGTCGCCTTGCTTTGGTGGAGGGTGCACGTGCGCGCGCGCGGTGGTGGTGGTGGTCGGGTGACCTGTTCTCTGGATCCGGTCCAGCTGGGGTCCATCCTCTTCAGCCGCTGAGCCCCCCCCTCCCACACACACACACACACTCCACTGTAGGAGAACATTTGAGTCCAAACTCCTCTGAAGGAAAAAGTTGTTCTGCTCCTCTGGATTAAATCTGATCTTTGGGTTCCTGTTGGTCCTCTGCTGAGGTTCTGGTCGTCCGGTGAGGTTCTGATCGTCTGGTGAGGTTCTGATCGTCTGGTGAGGTTCTGATCGTCTGGTGAGGTTCTGATCGTCCGGTGAGGTTCTGATCGTCCGGTGAGGTTCTGATCGTCCGGTGAGGTTCTGATCGTCCGGTGAGGTTCTGATCGTCCTGTGAGGTTCTGATCGTCCGGTGAGGTTCTGATCGTCCGGTGAGGTTCTGATCGTCCGGTGAGGTTCTGATCGTCCGGTGAGGTTCTGATCGTCCGGTGAGGTTCTGATCGTCCGGTGAGGTTCTGATCGTCCGGTGAGGTTCTGATCGTCCGGTGAGGTTCTGATCGTCTGGTGAGGTTCTGATCGTCTGTCAGTGCATCTTCAGCCTCCAGTCAGAACCCAGGCTGGCAGCTGGTGTTCACTGCTGCCGGTCTCCTGCTCTCCTCTCGGACCTCATGAGCGGTTCTGCTCAGGACTCTCCTGTTTCATGTCAGCAGTCAGAGGGAGCAGAAACCCAAACCTGAGGGAAAGACAGGCAAACAATGTCCTCCTCATTTGTGCCATTAGGAGTCAGGACACTTTAAAAAGATGCAGCTGGACGCTGACATTGATGGTCTCAGCTTCAGCAGCCATCACTTGTTTTCTTGCTGTGGCTTTAAAAGACTCCCTAAAGAGGGCAGATTCAAACCGGCAACCCTCAGGCTTCCAGCAGGCCGCCACCGGCCAAATTTGTCTGCTGTGGTTCTCCAAAGCAGTTGGACGCTCCGAGCCACTGCTTTAGGGATCAGGAGGGGAGAGTTTGGCTTCAGCTCTCTTACTGTTTGTCAGAAACGTATTCCCCCCCCCCCTGGCCTCCTGAAGCGATGGCAGACGTGGAGCTGCGCGGCGAGCCCAGTGCCGGCCTGCATGGAGGCGAGCGGCATCTGTCTGCCTCTGGGCTGCCGCGGTAACAGCTGTTCCTTCTTTAACACCCCGCTGCTGCTGAGGCTGCAGCCTCCTGCTTCTGTGAGGAGCTGCAGTAAAGCCACGGCGCAGGCCGGGATGTGGCAGATGAGACGCATCGGGGGTCATCCGGGAGGGCCCCTTCACAAACCACGGCCTGTTTCTGTCACGTCTGACAACCAGGAACCGTCCAACACCTGGAACCAGACCTGAGGGTTCTGCTGAGAAACCCGACAATCCCAGAGCGGCTGCTCGTCTGGTTGTCTTCAAACCTCTGCAGTAGAGTGTAAAACGTCTGCTCTGACAGGTCAGGCATGGTCCAGGCCGGTCGTCCCTCATAAAACAACGGCTTTCATTCAGCAGCATCTGCACTGTCTTTGGTTTTCCGCTCACATCCTTGTTTTGTTGCTGCAGACGTGCACAGGGCGTGCAGCGAGGAGGCAGAGATGCTGCTTTTCCGCTCTCCTTCCTGTTTTCCGATGTGCTTTTGCGGAGCGCCGACAGCCGCGCTCTGACCCCTGCTCCGCACGTGGCCGGGACTCTCACCCACAGAGCTCGGCGGCACTCTCCCGGTCCCCCGCTCCGTGGTCCTGCAGCCGAGCGGCGGCTCAGTGCTGGCTCTGGGCTCTCGCGGCGCTCTGGGCGTGACCCTGCATGCTGAGATGGTTTCAGCAGGCGTGTAGAGACCGCCGCCGCCGTTCAGAGCTGCTTGTCCTGACTGTCGGGTGGCGCTCAAGCATCTTTAATTTCTTTCTGTCAGATAAATGTCTTGTGGGTCTTCAGCACACGGCTAGGAGTCTGTGGTTCCCAAACAGAGCTCAGATGACTGAGGAGAGGAGACTGGAGGTCTCTGTGGAAACCTGAGAGTTGTTGTTTTCATGGATTCTTTGGTCCTGAAACCGACGCTGCAGTTTCAGTTTCAGCTGCAGCTGCCGACAAATTCGCCCATGAAAACCTGATGAGCTTTGGCGGACTTCAGCGGCGTTTGAGGTACGTCCATGCGATGACCCGCTTAGCGCGGACATGGACTCCTGCGTCCCAACCGCCCTTACGGGGGCTGACAGGCAGTCCGGAGGCCAAACATTCGTGTGTGCCCCACAGGCGGGCCCGGCATCTGGCTGCGTGATTGACGTGTCAACAGACTGGACATAAAACTTCTGCGTAAAGCTGGGCTTGCGGTTTGGAGAGCCAGATGTCAGATGTAGGCGTAACCGAGGCGATGTCAACACAACGAAGACGTCCCGCAGACGGACCAGTGGAAACCAGCCGCTAAGGTGCAGCTGCTCCTGTCTGCGACCCTTCAGTGGCCCGGACGCCCCAAACCCAAAGCACTTGTACGGATCAACCCCCTGCGTTAAGACATAACCCTCTTTCATGGCTCATAACTCAACAGTAAAGTGCATCGTTGCCTTCTAAAGCGATGCCATGATGAACTGCATACAACGTCAGAGAACAAACAGAGGTCAAAGGGCAGCAAAACTCCAGGATCAAGCAGATCTATTGGGATTCTTTAGATTCACTCAAACAGGATGATTTGAGGAATCTGGCTTTAGGATCCCAGTCCCAGCACTGCTGTCCCGCTGTGATTGGGTTTGGCCTTTACTGGGGTCACAGGTTCCCCTGACCCTGACAGAACCTAGATCCGTTCTGAGCGGCTTTGTGTTCCCGCGTGTCAAAACTAAACCCTGCAGATTAAAAAAGGATTTTCCGGCGAGAGTCGCAGTAACGGGACGGCTCCATCCAGCACCTCTGGGATTAACCGCTGCACCAATCCCAAACAGCTGACCCGGACTCGGAGTAGGGACCATCTGCCCCGGAGTTCATACGGTCGTCCGCTCAGGTTCAGGCACAGAGCAGGGCCTTCAGGCCGCTACACTCCTACAGCTTTTGTGGGATGTTTTTGTGTTTTCACTAAAGCTGATGTTCAGTTCAGGGACCAGCAGGACTCTGGGGTTTCTACTCAGTGTCTAACTGTAGAACGAAAAGACAGAGAAGATAAACTCAGTGTGTGCGCGCTCCTGTGTGTGTGTGCGTGGGTCTGAGGCTGTGTGTGTGTCATCACGTGCACAGGCGTGTGGTACTCACACACACACACACATGCGGCAGAGTCTTCTTTTCTTACCAGAGAAGATATTTTGTTTCTGACATTTGATGCTTTCTGACGTTTTATTGATCAGGAAGGAGAATACTTGGAATCCTGATCGGAATCCAAACTCTCCTTTTAAAACTTTTAACGTCTTGCATCGACCGAGCTAAAGCTCCTCTGACCTTCCAAGACTTTCTCAGTCTTTCGCTGAGCGTCCCTGGGAAACCTATTAAAACCCTTTCCAAGCGTTCTGAACACAGTCGAGCTGAGGGGAAGTTCCGCTCTTCGGTGTGTGATGCAGACGTTTGGACAGCGTGAAAACGTGACGCTGCTGCTGGGAGGGGATGAGCACAGGAAGTGGCGGTTCCACCTTCCTGTTTTAGGCCGGTTCGGAGGATCTGGTGGCTCTGTGCGGAGGGTTCATGGATGAAACCCCTTCAGCCGAATCGAAAGACTTCCACATCTCACCACCAGCCAACACCGATTTTCACACTTTTGTTCACTAACAGGGCTTTTTGAAATGGTTGCTATGGTTACAACTGTGCAGCTGCTCCTTTTGGAAAAACCACCTGGACCTGGAGGTTCTGAGCTCCTGGGGTTTGGGTGTTCTGTGCTCCAAATGATCTCTGTAGGAGAACGGTGGACCGCAGCAGGTCAGATCAGGTCAGATGTCCAGGAGGAAGCCAAGCTGCTGTGAAGCTACAGAGGTGTGGCTCTGCATCATCCTGCCAAGACCACAGGGCCTTCCCAGAAACAGGCAGTATGGTGTCAGATCTTCCTGTGAAACCTTTGGAGGCCTGCCAGCCAGTGAAGTCCTTTGACCCCCACGGCATTGTTTTTCTGCCGTTGTGGTTTGTGAAGTGGTTCAAGAGCCAGAGGAGTGTAGCTGAACCTGGTTGATGCAGAGCAAAAGTGAGGCAGTGCTGGGAGTTTACAGATCCACTCCAATAAAAGTTGTATTCTTGGGTGTTTCCAACATGTTCATTTCTCTGATGGTGGAGCACATATCTGAAGAATGTTCAGCTCAATCTGCATTTTTGAGTATTTTCTTTGTTTAAATAGTTGAAAAAGATTGTATTTAATATGTAGAAAAACGCTGTGTGTCCCTGCTCCGCCCCATTCTGAGGCATCCATGGATCCATGAACGTCTTTGTTTTCCTGGCCTGAGCTGGAATCTGGACCTAAACTGTACGGCTGCATAATTCAGATATTGTTTTTGTTACCCCGGTAGTGTCAGGTTGGGGGGTGAGGGGCTGTCGGCCAGCAGGAGAGAGCGTAAAAATGGGGAGGAGAAGGGAAGTCCCGCCCTGCAGGAACCACGTCTCACAAAACGACACAGTTTTTTTTAAATTTTACCTAAAAATACAGAATCATTAAAAAGACCGCTGGGAACGCTTTCAAAATAGGTCAGAAGATGATCGGAGTGGGACATTAATGCTGCAGAGGTGCCAAAGGAATTCCTTCTGCGTGTTGTGACATTTTCCATGTGAGCTTCTGTTTGAATGGACTGGAGCTGTTGGGAGGGATCCTAACATGGGAGGGGTGCCGCTCCATCAGAGGTCCCAGTTCAGTACCAACTCTGGTTCTGCAGCTCCTCCCCTCTGTGAACGGAAAAGTGGATCCAGCCATTAAAGCGGATCAATATTCCAAAGGTAGGCTCTCCAGGATCCTGATGTTGAGTGAGCCTTAATGTAAGCTGATGGACTCATAATATATTTAATTTCGCATCTTGACCATAAAGTTGAGAAACCAGTGGCACTTTTTTCGATTTGTTCTTCCTCCTCTGATGGCAGACGGGAAAGCTTTGACTTTAAGGAGGGAATAAAAGTCGACTTTCATTAGAGCACACAGCTGGCACTTTGCTGCATTTTCCTGTTTTGGCATAAAATCCCAGGAAGAAACACAAATCTCAAAGTGGATGTAAATGTATTCATTTGCTCCTGCTGATCCTCCGTCTAATAAAAGCCGACAGTAAAAGCAGTAAAGCGGGAGGATTCGTTAAAAGCCCATCAGGACCTCAGGCGAGCTGTTTTCTGTGCCGCGTACAAATTTAGCTCATGCCTAAAGAAGAGGAAGAGTCTGCCGTCCTCCTCCTCCTCCTCAGTGCAATCACAGGAGACAAAGAACTGAACAGTCAGCTACTTTTCGTTCTGAAATTGGCTCAGAGTCAGAGTGACAGGAGCTGTGGGGGTCGCAGGGATGTCCAGGCGTCTTCACACTCAGATGTCTGTTAACCACGACCCATCTGTCGCTCAGTGCAAACCCACCTGTGGGCAGAACACCTGAGCTCCTCCCCCAGACTTGGAGCTGCTCCTCACTCGGCTGCAGACCTTCAGAGAGAGAGGAAGCTGAAGTCCTCTGCAGCCAGAGTCACTGTTGACATACCTGAGGAGGGTGGGGACGGGGGAGGGGGTGGGGGTCATAAAGAACAGCATTAATGAGCAGAATCGGCTGACTGGGCCTCAGGTCCTGTCCTCCTCCTGCTCCTCATTCTCACCTTTCATCCCATCTCTAATGCTGCTTCCCTCCATCCCTCCACTCTGTCTGTGCTAATGGCTTCTCCATTAACCCCCACCCGACGGCATTGTGGGTAATTGCGGACATATTTATGGCCCGTGGTCACAGAATGTGTCGGGCCGGCAGAGGCAGACGTTAGAGAGCTGCAGCGTTCAGGCTCTGATGGGAGGAGCAGCCACTCCGTGGGACGGCGAGCTGTGCAGCTCGCTGTGGGGGCGGGCGGCCGCTGCTCTGCTGTCAGCCACGTGTTTAAAAATACATCCCGTATTGACTGATGTAGGTGGAATGTGCTGCACCTTCATCCCTGCTCTCATCTTCACTCCAGCGGCGGTTCTGTCTGAACCAAAGATGGGTCCGGGAGCCGCAGAACCTCCCGTGAATGTGAAACGCCCTGGCAGAAGTCCCTCCATGGGGCTCTAAAGTTCTGCACATGAAGAGCTTCAGACCTTCAGACTGATGGCATTTTCATTGATGCAGCCGCCTCCCCCCGGATGCCCCCTCATTCAGCGTAATTAGGAGGTCAGAGGCAGTTAGTTTCCATCAAATTCCCCCTTTCAGCTGGGTACTGGATCTCCATCATCCTATTGAATGCTGCTCATTTCTCTGCTCAGTGCGGAGGAGAACCTCATTAAGCAGTCAGCTGTTGGAATGAAACCGCAAAAAGGATCTACATGTGACGGTGAAACCTTCTGGTTTTGTTATTTCCTTCCTGTGAAGGTTTTCTGTGAATCAGAAGGACCTGTATCATAAAAAAAACACATTTTGAGCTTTTATGGGGGGGGGGGTTCAGATGGGAAAACTCTCCGGTCCGGATCGAGTCCTGAACCTGGCGTTCTGAACCTGGCCATCCAGGGATTCCTCCTGTTCCGGACTAAAGCTGGTAAACAAAACCATGGGACTAAAGATCTCTTCAGTCATTGCTCAAGAATTACCAGGGCGGGACAAAGCAACCGGACGCAGAAATGACGGATTCCTTCTCGCTTCAGTTCTTTCAGACTTTATATTTGAGCCATTTTTAAACATCCGCATCAACGTCAGGCTCAACAATTTCTACTTTGGTCCGGTGGAGAGATGCTGCAGAGCGCTTACTGGCAAGACGGCGGCTAAGAAGGGATCCTGTGTGTCTTTCTGACATTTAGATTGTGGAAAACACGGAGTTTTATTGAGTCTGAATTCATCGTGTTTTCCTTGTATGATTCTGACAAGCGCGTAAATACTGGCTCTCTTCTTCTGAGTGAAAAGCGACTTTAAGAAGCATAAAGTTGCGCAGCGCCACCTTGTGTACAGGGGTATTTCTGTTTTACATGAAGCGCCATCTAATGTCAGCGAATGAAATTGCATGTTCGCTCGGCTCATCGTTAGCGAAAATCGCCTGGGTGTGAACACAAAAAACGCTGGCGAATATTCGTCCCGGTGTGTCCGGGCCTTAAGGCTCCACAATATTCACATCCATCTTTGCAAAAGTTTGGATGTTGTTTGTTTTCGTGGGAGAAACGCTGCTGCCTGAAATGGGCGGCGCCCACACGGAGCGAAAGGCGGAGCATTAGAGCGAGCGTTTTACTTTCAGGTCGGAAAATGAACTGGAAAAATAACTTGTTTTTCCTAGAAAATCATTCTTTGGTGTGCCAAAGGTAATATATGACCTTCTATATGGATAAAGTTTACTCTGAACGGCTTAACACCATGATATACGCCCTAGAAGTGTTTTTTCCTCCTCCAGATTACAACACAAGAAGCAAAATTCTCTAAGTGTTAATCACTAAAGAAGACAAAAAACTTAAACTGGATGATATTTTTAGGATTGAAAATGGGCCTAAGGATGAGGTAGACAAAGAACTTTTGAAGTGGAGCGGTGAGCTGCCTTCAGAAAGGGTTCAGATGCGTCGTAAACTGGAAACCCGACGGTCAGCCTGAGTCTGAGCTCTTTCTGCTTCTTCCCGTTGATCCTCACCTGCACAGAAGAATCCCAGTTCTTGGTCTCAGCGGGTCAGTTCCACAAAGGTTCCCCGCAGGAGAAGCAGGAGGAGCGGAGAAGAAAGAGGATTCCCTCAGTAATCTGCAGCCGCTCATTTGAACTTTCCTTTCTGCATCGCATCCCTTCTAAATGATGCAAACGACAGGATTCTGCATCCTCACGGAGCCTTTAGTGAACTCCAGCTGCATTCCAGACACTTCATCAGTCTGATCCGGCTGTTGCCGCTGGACCGCCGCTCTCAGCAGACTGTCACCATCACGCCGTTTGTCACTTAGCCTCCAGAACACTTCATTCTTCTGTTAGAAACTAACACAAATGTGTATTTGTTGTGAAGCGCCCAAACTGGGTTTTGCTGCTCAGAGATGCAGACTATTGATCCTTCAGATCCTTTAAACAGATTATTGCTTCAGATAATTCCATTTCATGAAGACATGGGCTCCCTTCGCCCTCTCATATTTACCGTCTGTTCTCAGGTGACGATGCTTTTTCTTTGCTTTTCTGTGCATAAAGTGGAAGATTGTTCTCCTCTGTACCGCTTTACTTACCCACCAAGCCAAACACGCGTGCAGAAGGGAACACGGAGAGTCTGGCAGGCATGAAGGAGACGTTGTTGCAGCGTTTTGATCCACTGCACTCAGAACCAAACATCTCCTGAAGGAGGTTATCTGATGTGTTTTCTGAGCTTCAGGGTCGGTGGGCGGGAACCTGCCGTCGGGTGCTGGTCCTCTGCCACCTTCTCCTGGGAAGTTTTTCTTTCAGATATCTCTGGGGGATGTGAGAAAACAGTCTTTTTTCGGCAATAAAGCACGGCCTTGGCAGAGTTATGACTCTGACTTGACTCCATGGATAGTTGTGGGATTCCAGCCTCTGTGAGTTCCAATCCCTCCAGGTGGTCTGCTCTCAGCTGCACCATGTTGGACTCCAGCATCTGGTCAGTTTAGCTGCTGTAGAAAAAACAACACTGGAGCAACACTACTTCAAAATCGAGCCACAGTGGAACATATGGGATCTATGTTTACCGGTTCCTTTTGAAAGTTCCCAAGGACAAATCAGTATTGGATGGAAACAAAGGAAGGCTTTAGTCCTGAAAACAACGCTTCTGTACCTGGGAAAGATTGAAATGGTGAATTTGAAAAGGGTTGACGACTAAAGCATTGAGTTGCTGGCCAGTAAAAAGGGGATCACCAGAAGAATGACGGTGGTGATGCTCAGCATCTGTAATATGGAGAAACTGACACCTTCACTCCAGTTGGAACGTGATGAATGTAGTTCTATTTGGAAAGGATGGCTACGATAATCAGACAGTCAAGATCTGACTTTGTGTAGGACTGCTGTGTAATCTGTAAGCTTCAGTGTTCTTGCATATTTCCCTTTCTCATATTTGTTTCATTTCTTTTTTTCTTGAAGTCCCTGTGTTTCAGTTTCAGTTTAGTTTTTTATTTCAAACACAAATGAAAAGTCAACACACAGTGGTTTAAAAGACATAAAACAATACAGTGTGCTTGAAAAGGAGTTGGTTGAAGATAAATCTAGTCTGCTCCCACCCCTTTATACAAAACATGATGATGTGCGTATTCAATACGCGTATTGCTATTTACAGATAGTTACTAAACATTCACAATACAATTCTGCATGGCAACTGTGCTAAAGTGACATTTTTTGTTTAACTTATCGTTTCTGGGCTTATACAGTTCTATTAGTGACTTCTTGTAGGTTTTTTGAATGCATGTAAACTTTTGGTTTGTTTTAAACCTTCATCTAGTCCATTCCATAAATACACACCACAATTAGAAAGACACATTTCCTTTTTTGTTCTGCGAATGCACTGCTTTTTGAAATTCAGTTGTTTTCTTAGATTGTAACTCCCGTCTTTGAACATTTGCTGTAAGTTTATTGGAAGTAAGTGGTATCTGGCTTTGTACATGACCAGAGCTGTTTCACTACACTACACTACACTACACTACGCTACACTACACTACGCTACGCTACGCTACGCTACGCTACGCTACGCTACCATAGTTTTAATAAACCCGACTTTAAAAACAGAGCGTTTGTATGTGACCCATAATCCACTCCAGGAACAATTCGAACAAGATATATATTTGTAAGATATCTTTATGTAAGATATATAAATACTGTAGGTTTGTATTTCCCCAAACTTCTACACTGTACTGTAAATATGGTAGTATGATGGATGAATACATTAGTAAACGTGCTTTGTGAGTGAGACTATGGGGCGTTTTTCCCAGCACTGCTCTGCTTTTAGCCAGTTCAGCTCTGACCTGCTTTATTTGTGGCTTCCAGCTTATTTTGTCGTCCAGAATTCCTCCAAGGAACTTGATTTCTGTCAGAACATGGTTATCAGTGGCCACTTTTAACATGTATGTTTTCATGGACCGATTATTGTTCCAAGGTGTCTTCATTTGTTTTCCTCTCTTTTCATTCCATTGGTTACAAACTACCTTTGTGAAATGTAACATGATAATTTAAAAAAAAGAAAGAAATAACACATAAAATGTAGTCAAAAGCAGGCCTCAAAATGTCATTTCTACACAAGCTGTCGCTGTTTCCTAACCGGTTCAACAGTAAAGTGAGTAGGGAGTTTTTCCTTACCGCGAAGGGGGGTCTAAGGGCAGGGATGCCAGTATAGCTTTGTCAGTTTGTTAGTCCATTTTTGTATTTTCCTATTGAACTCTTTGTATTCATGATCCTTTTGAGTTCATGTTTTACTTCGAAGCCCATCGAGACGACTGTTGTTGTGATTTTGGGCTATACAAATAAAATTGAATTGAATTGAATTGAATAGAAGAGGAAGTTTTGTGGAAATAGGTGAGAGCATCACAGGAAGCAGACCGAGGCTGGAGTCAGAGCCTCAAATGACGGACATGAAGTCCAAATGTGGCAGTTGTTCCTGAACCAGAGTTGGTCTTAGAGGGATTGGACCTCAGCTAAGGAGAAGGAGAACCGGACTGTTGCTCTGAGGTCCAAACTCCTGTTTTCAGAGCAAAAGAAGACTTTTAGTTTCAGGGACAGCTGAAGAACAGAACAGACGGCAGAGTGGCTGCAATCCGCTCGTAACAATGAAGCAAAAAGAGTCACTGGTTAGAGGACCATCGGAGCCATAGGAGGCTTTTCTTAAAACATTTTTGATTGAAGAGAGCGAGGAATTCCGTAAATGTGGACACGGCTCCAACCGCAGACAGGGAAAAGGTTCCCGCCGCCTTCCTGCTGTGACCGTTTAATAATCATTTGATGCCCAGCTGTTTTCTCTCTCGCTCTGTCTAAACAGCAGGAATCTGTGCCCTTCCGTCTTTTTCTGGACAAACACTTGGGTGGAAACGTCGACCAAAACCTGAAGCTGAAGGATGAGTCGAGGCGGGAAATGTTTCCTGAAAGGTTTGAGCGTGTCTGAAGGACCTTTCCTGGTTCTGTGAGCCGTGTGTCGGGGCTTGACTTCCATAATTCACTCTGAATCGTGAATGAGCAGCGTGCTGAAGCTGCTGGTCTCTGCTGCGTTAACTGCAAAGTCACTCAGGATAAAAGCTTCTGCTGAATTGGGAATGAATGGGATCTAACGGTCGGGCGGAGAGCGCCACGACGGCGGTGCTGTTGGCACCTCCGAGTCGGGCATCGCTCTTTGTGAGCGGACGTCCTGAAGGACTCCTGCTGCATGCTGGGAGGAGAAGAGAAAACTTCCCTGTGTGTTCGAGGCATAGCTGGACGTGAGACAGGCAGACGTGAACTTTCAATACTCCAGAGGTCTTTTTTTAGCCTTTCGGTTTGCTTGGTTGTTGCGTAATGATCCACTGCATTGTTGGGGTTTCAGGGTTGGTCGGTGACGTCTTAGGTTCTTATCAGACACGACTGTGTTTTTCACGGAAGACGTCCCTGGAAACAGGTTAGGGATGTGAAGGGTGGGCACCCTGTCCCTCAGCTGAAGTTCAAGTTCACCCATGTTTGTAACATGTCATAAATTCCTCTCTTATTCTTTACACGTTACCATAGCAGCGTATGTAACTAAGGCTGTGGGGGGGGGCCTTAACCCCGTTCAGACTCCTGCACATCCTTTACCAACCAGAAAAGTGGCGAGGCAGGAAGGAGATACTGCGGGGTTTTCATAAAAGCCATCAAATCAGTGTGACTCCTGCAGCCGGAGGCGATCGTCGGCCCGCTGTGCATCACTGACATCACTGAAAACTGAGGAGGAGGAGGAGGAGGAGGAAGGTCAGGTTTCATCACCCTGATTCCAGTCGAAGCTTGAAATGTTTGACGCTTTTAACAGAAGCAAGTTTTCTTCCCACGGTGGATTTTTTTCAGTCCTCCACACAGATTCCAGATGATTTGCCCTTTTTGTTTTAAACCTCTCATATAGATGCAGAAAATGGAATGATCTGCTTCTCTCAGCGTCGGCCTCCGCGGAGAATCTCAGCGTTCAGCAGCTGAAGTCTTTGTTTTCCAGACTTTGACGGAACACTGTTGGGGATCAATCCTCTGCTCCATGCGGCTGGATGCAGCTCCGCCCGGGCGGCGTTGGTCCTCGCGGCGGAGCACGCATGTGACGCAGCATCCGCAGATGTTGGACCCACATCTGGAGTTTCAGTTTGACCCACATCTGTTTCTGTAGCCGCTCAGCTTCACGTCATGTTTGGGGGTCTTTAGCCCCCGCCTGGTCTTCATGGATACAGAGCATCAGGACTGACTCATGCAGCCGAGCTGTGCCCAGATGATTGGTTGGAGCTGGTCCCAAAACCCAAAAGCAGCATGACTCTGTCTGCTTCTGGGGTGGGGGGCTGTGGGGGTGTCCCAACTGTAACCCCGACTGTGCAGCTGTTCACACCTGGTTCAGGTGACCAGCTGCAGGACAGACGGACTGCACCATGACACCCCTAGAGGGGAGTTTAGGATCTGCAGCGGGGAAATGTCAGCTGTTTAATAGCTCCTGTTCTACAAACCCCCCAGTATGGATGAGCTAAGAGGGGGCTTGACTTTCCACTATATAAAGGACGAAACGTCCCACTGCGATCATCTGTTGATCTATTTTCGTAGCGTTCCCGGTGGTCTTTTAATATCTGCTGCTTTTAGCCAAATTCAAAAAACCTGTCCTTTTTCTATGATGTAGTTTCTGCAGAACGGCAGGTGTTCATTAGAAGTTTACCTCCGAGTTGTAGGCGGGACCATTGGCGCAAAAGTAAGCCCGCCCTCACTGTTTACACGCTGTCCCGCACTTCATACCCCCAACCTAACATTACCAATGCAAAAAATGGAGAGCAATGTCTTCTGATTCACAACTATTTCAATAAAAAAAAATTCAATCTTAATTTTCTTTAAATGTCCTCTATCCTTAGAAAAATATCACAAGAACATGTTAAAAACATTAAAAACACAACTTTCAACAAAGTGGGTCTTTAAGGAGCTTTAAAAACTCCCCCCAGTACAACTAAGACATTAAACCAAACAAAACTTGATGTCAAACTGCGAGTATAAGTGTAGGTTTAACATTAGTTTAGAATAAAATCTACTGGTTTCATTGGCTGTACTTGCTTTTGGTCTCATCTTTAAGGGGCTTCTCAAAGTGTGATACCTGCAGGAAAAAATGGTACTTATACTCAGGTATCAACAATACTGTGTATTCATTTTACCACAAGAGGGCAGATAACATTGTCTATGTCACAAAGGAAGGACCGTGATGACGGCAGTAGAAATGGACTCAGAGCGGGATTCAGGGAGAGAGAGCCAGCATGTTCCTTAGATCAGTGGTCCTCAACCCCCCGGCCACGGACCGGTACCGGTCCGTGGGTCATTCAGGACCGGGCTGCAGAGAAAAAATAAAATAACTTGCATGACTTCCGTTTTATTTATTTTGGAATCTGAAAGATGTTTTATTTTGAAAAATTGCCAGATTCTCTGTTCCATCCGTCTATGTTACTCTTGACGCAGACCAAGGCGCTCTTCTGTGTCACGTGATAAGATACCGCTAAAATAAAACACAGGAACTAGCAAAATGAGTAAAAAACAAAAGTCTTTGGAAAGTTTCTTTGCCAAGTGGAAAAGGTCCAGCCTGGAGACAGAAGAGGAGCCTTCCACTTCCAAAAAAAGAAAGCTACATTTAATATCAGGAGTCCTACTTAAAATACGGATTTATCCCAACGGGAGTTTCCCTCCAACCATTCAGCATTGTGGTGAGTTGGATTTTCCATGCACGTATTTTGAAGGCATGTTTAAATGTTATAATAATAGCGACCACAGAGCGTTGTGGGCAGAGAGGACGTTGCTCAGGTCATAATTCATGTTTATTGTTATGTTTAGAAAATACCAGTTTTCATGCCAGTCATATTATTTTGTTGTACTGTGGTGTCGGTCATGTTTGCTCTGCTGTCTGCAGGGTTACTGTGGGAGCTGGCATCACAGGGAGTTCAATCAATCCCCTTTGCCTGCTTTGGTCAAAATAGGGTTGAGCACGGGGGTTTCTTTTTGCCTACGGTCCTTTCATCTGGCAGTTGTGTTGTTTCACCCTTCCTGTTGTGTTTACTTCTTTTTAGCACCATGAGTGGGAAGGGGAGAGGATGATGACATCCGTGCGATGTATAATGTTTAGCGTGTCATAATAAAAGTGTAGAGTACGTCTTATCGCGTGTCTCTGCCTCTATTGTAGCGTTGCTACAGTGTTTGTCTGTCACATATAATACGCCGGTTTGTGACTATGTAGCCAGGTTTCAAACCGGTCCGTGGTGCAATAACGGTTGGGGACCGCTGCCTTAGAGGAAAGAACATGTTGGCGAGCAGAAAAGTGGACAAATGCTTACTTTGTCATACCTCAAGGATAAAGTCATGTGTCTTATTTGCAAGCAGGTAAATGTAATGCTCAAAGTATTCAGTATAAATCGTTACTGTGTTACAAATCATAAAAACTATGAGGAATTTACCGGTAAGGAGCGCTACAAAAAGCTCCAACAACTACAGTGAGGCTTTGCTGCACAGCAGATGTTTAGAAAATGGCTAAATCCAGTGAAGCTGTGACAGAAGCCAGTAGCTACGTTGTGGCTTTGGAAATGACCCGGCAAACGCTTAAGTGACGGTGAGTTTATAAAAACAATGTATGCTGAGAGTAGCTCACAGTCTGATGGCTGTTAATAATATGTGTGTGCTGGCTTTTAGAGGAAGTACCTCTAAAACCTCTAACTATTTACGCCTTGAGACGCTTAGGGCAGCAATGAAATCTTTCTGTTTCTGATGGTCGCGGGCCAAGATGTAGATGGTTCCCCAGGTCTGTCTATATTCCTTCTGCTGGGCTTCTACTGTTCGGCGCCAGGTGATCTTTGGCCGTCCTCTTTTTTCTTTTTCCATCTGGTGTCTTTAAGGTTGTGTTTCTTCACTCCTGAGCACATGTCCAATCCACGTCCAGCGTCTTTTCAGGATCGCCGTTGACATGTCCTCTTGATTTCTCTGGGAGGAAATCATTGCATTGTCTGGAGGTGTGGAATTCAAATCTTAGAAAAGAAAAGAACATTTCCACACACCGTTAATCCAAAGGCATGAGAACTAAACAAAGGTGCGCCAACGATGGAAAACTCTCCCTGCTGTCCTGTAAGCCGTCGGCACAGACGCGTCGATGAAGCGTGTTAACATTCAAACGCGGCAGCGGCTGTCTGCCGTGCAGGAGCTGTAACACAAACATGGATAATGAGCTGAAGTCAATCAGAGCTACTGAGTGGTCATTCCTCAGGGAGCGGCTCTGCCATTGGACGGCTCACATTCAGACGAACGGTGAAACCTGAGAGGAGAAAAGCACGTCCTTGAACATCCCAGCTCATGGCGGCATCTGCATCCCACGCTGCTTTTTGAAATAGCAGCTCTAAAAGGAGTGAAATCTGGGTCACATGATCACAGACATGTAGATGACATTTAGGCTCTGACAAACACAAATCCTGCAAAGTCTACTGTTTCTGTCTGACCCTGGTTGTCTGACAGAGGGGGGCTTCAGGCCGGGAAGGCGAGGCTTTGGAATCTTAAACTGTTGCTGCATGGAGGCAACTAGCAGACGTTCCGGGTTTTTGTGGCGTTGCGTGCGTCTGTTGTTGTTTTTTCAGCCTTGTGGAAGTAGCTCCTCTTTGCTGCTGTTTTCACATCTTTACTCCCAACAATGGAAGCCCAACAAAGAAAATCAAATCTTAATTTTGCCAATAATAAAGCGTCAACAAATATGTGAATGAATCGATCTATGGGTCACCCCTATTTCCTCCACGGTAGTTCCTTCCAGATATTGAAGATTGGTTCCAGCATTTCTATTTGACTGATGAATGGTCTGACTGAGGGTTTGCAGAAAATGTGCCGACATTGAGCCTCCTGCAGCCTTGGAGGAGAACTCGGTAAATGAACGATAGAGCTGTAACTTTAATGAAAGCTGCTGCCCACTGAGCCACAGTCAGCTGCTGCTGTCACCACACTGAGGAGCTCAGACCTAAAGGTCTCCACCCAACATGTCGCCTCAGGATGTGCTGCTCGCTGTAAGGGTGTGTGTGTGGGGGGCTGGTGGACCCCTGCAGGGCTTGTTGAATGTAGGTTGGTGGGAAGGGCGGATGGTCAGGAGCCTCGGGGGTTCAGATCTGGTGGGTGTCGGCGTGAGTCCGGAGCATCTTTATTCTGCTTCCGGGGGGGCTCAAACCTGCAGGCCTGAATCCCGTTGGGCTTTTTATTTTATTTTTCTGCTCTTTCCAGATTTTCAGGATCACAAAGCTCCAAAAAGAGAGCCAGGCCTTTCTGGCCTCCTCCTGTGTTGACCTGAGGAAGGACATGAAGGGTTCTGCAGCAGAAGCCTGAGGTTCCTCTGACATCCTGCTATTTAATGTGGAGGTTGGATGGCCAAAGACTGAGAGGCACATTTTTAATCGGCTTTCTTCCAAAAGATCTTCTTATGCTTGTGCTATTCTGAAAAATGTGAACAAGATGAAAAACCCTCACATTAATACAATTATGAGTTGTTAAATTACAAAGAAACATTTTAAAAACCACAGATTTGGGTAACCACTGTTGCATTTTTTACAGTAAAGACTGAATGAAATGAATTATTTAGAAAACCCGTACTATACAAAGTGGTGAGCTGGCTTGCTATTGTATGTTAAGTGCTAATGCCTCAGTCATAACTGCCAAACACGGTCAAATCAGTGTGGGACACGCTGCTGGCCCCAAAATCACTTGGTGAACCTGTAACCCCACACACCCTCCTTCTGTTCATGTGATGAGTGCGAGCATGCAGCAGTGTGTCGTTTGTGTGGCCGTGCACTTACGTATCACGTGCACACCCTGTACGAGCAGTGTTCACGCGCGTCCAGTCAGGAGGCGGCACTCACACCGTCCTAATGCCCAGTGGTAAGCCGCAAGGACATCGTACGTTCGTCATAGGTGTGTGTGACTTCCACTATTCGTACAAATACTTTATGATACACTTACAACAATGTTCCATTTTTCCCAACGTCCCTTAAGGTCGCTGGACAAGCCTCAAAGGAGCTGCAAGACACACCACCCGTCTGTTCGAGCCTCCATGGACCTGAGCCACCCCCTGCACAGGTGCATGTGACTGAGACACGCCTCCTTCCACCTCAGTGAAGGGAGGCGTGGAAGGTGGATCAGTGTTGGTGGTGAAGACATCTCCTGCTCTCGGGGTGACGGCTTTCCCTCAAAGCCGGCTTGTGCTGAAAGGGTGACGCTTCTTCGCGCCTGGACGGTGTTTTCAGACACGCCAGCAGCTGACAGCTCAGAGAAAAGTGACAGCATGCTGGAAAACCGCAGAGCTGTGCGAGGATGTGGGTTATGGCGTCTTCACCGCTTACAGAGGCCGGCATTAACACTAACCACGTAAAACAGATTCATGCAATTAGTGGAAGGATTTCACCAGACAGACTGAGGTCTGAAAACCATCTGAGCTTAAATACTGCAAAGTAACTCTTCATTTGTGGTTGAGAGCTCCGCCCCTCAGTCCAAACGCCTCATGACTTTGCTTCTACCGCGTTTACTTCATTTCCTTCTAAAAGCTGATGTTGACACTTGCATGCTTCACTTCTCAGGATTGTTTTTCCAGACAAGAAGTGAAACACAAGATAGTTGTGAGCTGCAGCCTTTCAGAGCAGTGCTGATCGTCCAGAGCTTCCATCCTGATGTCCTCTTTATTCACTAAAGCATTCTGGGATCAGAAGTTATCAATGACCTTCATCTATTACTCTCAGCCGATCAATAGGGGCTCACTACATAAATCATTTGCCTCCATTTAACCTTCTGCGTCCTCTTCTCTCTGTATTTATCTTAGTCTACCTCCTCCTCCTCTTTGGTCTTCCCCTAGTCCTCTTTCCTGCACAGCAAAAACTGGAGAGTTGAAATTACAGGGTTAAACAAACCAGAGTTGATTTCCACTCTTGAAGTGTTATTTTAACACATTGCGATTCAAATGGTGTTCAGTGTTGGGGTTATTCATCAGTGTTACCCAAATCAAGCTAATTTAACACTACAGAGAGTCAATGCCCCTGGGCTTCTGCCTCGGAAACCCTGTGCAAGAAAGTACAAGGTGCTGACACTCTTGAAGTGTTATTTTAACACATTGCGATTCAAATGATGTTCAGTATTGGAGTTATTTCGGCCAAGTGAAGTTCATTTGACACTATAGAGAGTCAAGGCCCCTGGGCTTTTGCCTCGGAAACCCTGTGCAAGAAAGTGCAACGTGGTAATTTTCCATGAGCTGCGGCAATTTCATCAGTGCTGGAAAAAGTTCTTCACAAGCGGTAAGTTAAA
>CM074489.1:2641844-2753693 GCA_037389245.1 Oryzias sinensis | reverse complement strand
ATCGGTGTTAATTTAACATATTTATTGAGTTAAACTATTGACTCTGACTCGGTGTTAATTTAACATATTTATTGAGTTAAACTATTGACTCTGAATCGTTGTTAATTTAACATATTTATTGAGTTAAACTATTGACTCTGAATCGGTGTTAAATGATTTAACTATTTGGAAAATGTTAATTTAACTCCGTAAAGTGTGGAGCTATATAAACCCTGAAAAAGTGTTGAAATTAACTCTGTGGGAGTTGAATCAACACTCCACTTTTTGCTGTGTGGTAGCTCCAACCTCAGCATCCTTTTACCAACGTTCCTCCTCCTAACGTGTCCAAACTATCTCTATCTGCAAGGCTCCAGACTAACTTTTTTCACTAGGAGCATAGTGGCCCCCAACTGAAAATTTAGGGGCACAACCAGAAAATTTAGGGTTGCATACCGTAAATCAACATGCTAACCAAATCCACTAATTTCCAGTGTATTACTAATAAATACTTTAATAATAGATGCAGAAATTACAATGTGCTGTTTCTAATTCAGTGTCACATTTTATTCTTCACTTTTGAAAATGCAACAACAGGTAAACTGACAGCACCATCGCTGCAATGACAGTACAAATAGTAAAGAAAATGGATGGAAATTTATCTTTGTGACACCAAATATGTGCAGCCAAGATGCACAATAACCGTGTTTGAGATCACCCAGGTGAACTCAACGCTGTGCAGATCACCTGGTGTGTGACATATTTTTGTTTTTGCTCCAACATCAACTGTCAATCATCACAAAAATATCGCGAGAAAGGGGTGGGAGAAAGGGGCAAACCTACCCGGACACAGCTGGAAACTGAACTGACTGAAAGCTGCCCTACAGACTACAAAACAATGCATTATGGGACATGTGTCCTGATGGTTTTTGTAGTTGAGTGATTAATCAAAATAATTTAAAATACCAATTCATTAAAAAAGGCTACATGCATTACAAAACCTTAAAATATCCTAAAATATATAATAACACAGATCATACTAAGGGGGAGAAGAATATTAAAACTAAATTGAATGTTAAGGACAACTCCAACTTCCTGTTGTCCTTCAGTCTTGCTGCAGATTCGCCTTCATCTCACAGCGCCCCCCACCCCACCCCGGCCTGGTCTCCCCAACGATCCAGGCGCTGCGCTGGTTCATCTCAAACACGTCTATCGTTGCATTTTCCCCACGTATTTTAGTGTGTCTAATACTAGTGTTTTTGCTCGAGCGTGTTTAATGTTCAAGCCCCGTTAGCTGTCACGCACGTACGTGGGGGACATTTATTCTCCTCAGCTGACCCGACTCCCGCGGGAGCGGTGTGCTGCCGTAACAGCTGTGCATAAACCGTTTGATGCGCCGCCGTAACCGTAACCAAAACACTAAACCTTCCTCCGGGTCTGTGTGACCCAGAGAATTGACGTGCCTCTTCTACATTTAATGTATAAAAAAAATACGTAGTGTGGTGGAGGCAAATTTACTGGTCGCACATGTGCGACTGGATGTAAAATTTAGTCGCACACTCTCAAACCCAATTGGTCGCATTTTGCGACCAATTGGTCGCAGTCTGGAGCCCTGTCTATCTGCTTTCCTGCATTTATCTCCGAAACACAAACTGTTCCTCTGAAGGATTCAGTGCAGGGCTAGAGCTGCATGGTTACTGACAACAGGAAGGCTGTACTACACCTGAGTACTGTTCACTACTTAAAGTCCCTCGGTTTGAGCTCAGGAACGATTGACTGAACGAAGCCATTTTTCAGAGATGGCTTAAAGCACAAAGTTCTTGTAGGAATGTCCCGATCCGATCACGTGATTGGACATTGGTTCTGATCACATGGTTGATGACGTGATCGAAAATCATAGTTTGAGCAAGACGCACACAAAAACAGTTCAGCTTAGATAAAATAAAATAATCTAAGCAAAGCTCAGCTAAGATAAATTAAGATAAACTAGCAAGATGGATTCAGACTACCAGGATCAAAAACTCTTTAAAAATGTTGGGAGTTGGGTCATCTAGACCCACTAGACAGTGCTCTGAACCTTTTTTCTTCAATGATTTGTGATTTTCACTGGTGTCCATGGATTACATGAAATCTTTCCACCTTTATCCACCTTTGTCATGGTAGGGAGAACACGTCAATGGAATGGTGGGGTCATCTAAGATAGCACAAGGGTTAAACTGACAGCGAGTGTCTATTTTGGGTTGTCTTAACACAAACAACAGTTTACAAAAGCATGTTAACAGAAAAAACAATTGTCTATATATAGGGCTGCACGATATGAGGAAAACTTGCGATATTAGAGATTAATATTGCAATAACGATATAACTTGCGGTATATGAAACAAAGAGCAAAACAACCAAAAACATCATTACTACCATTTCATTGCAACAGTTTAAATGACCCTCGTCGACATAGGAGGCAAACATCTAACATAATAGGCCTCCATCTGATTGGTCAACAACGTGAAGGGCTCCATCCAATTGGTCAAATGTATAAAGGGATTTATATGATTCATTTAATGACTCAAGTTGCCATAAGATTGTTTTGGCACATTTAAGGCAACCATTTATTGCAAATTTCACCGTCTTTTGCGATATGCATATTGCACAGCTTGATATTGCGATAACGATAAATATGCGGTATTTTGTGCAGGCCTATCTATATTGTTTCTTTTTAATAGAAACGGCACTCTCAGTGCTGCCGACAGAGAGAGACAGTGAGACGCTGCTTTGGGGGAAAGAACGCTAACCCCTTAAGACCCGATCCTTTTTTAATTTTCCCCTCAGGGCCCAATTTAGCAGAATTACCTATTGTGGTAATAAACCTAATATGTCTGGATGTCAGGACTGAAGTGGTTGAAAAAAAAAGAATTCCATATTATCTTAAAAACAACCAAAACTTAAAACACTCCTTGTGGACCCCCACCTCTCTTGGGCGTCTTCCTCCTGGGGGGGGGGTCTGGCCCCTGCCTTGCTCTCTCCTGGACCAACTGTGGGTTGGGTGGGTTGCTGCCTGAAGTGTGGGGCGGGTCTCCCTTGGGGGGTCCTGACCCTTGCCTGGGGTCGGGGTGGGGAATGCTCAGAACTCCTGGGTGGTGGTGGGCTGCTCGTCTGTGCTCTTCTGGGGCGGGGCCCCGCATTGGGCCCTCCCGCCGAGGTGGGGGACTGCTCCTATAGTTGGGCTGGAGCTTGCACTCTCTGTCCCCCCATGCCTCCCTGCTCTCTGGCTTTGGGGGCCCCTGTGGCGGTCCTGCTGGCCCAGGCCTGGGTGGCAAATGTGGTCGCCCAGGGGGCGGTTGTTCTCTTATTTGCTACCGTGCGGGCGTGTGCTAATGCGGGGGTCTTGGTGTGGGGATGGCTGGACACTCTCCCCCCTTCTTTTTACATTCCATCATCCACCTTAGAAAGAACAAAAACACTGCCTTGAGCACAGGTGTTAGCTCACCTTTACCCAAATAGTTAGTGTGATTGAAGGAAATGTTTTAAACATATATGGCACTTTTGATGGTCACATGTGGCTCGCAGACAAATCTTTAATTATACTTTTTTTTTTTTTCATTACACCAGTCCTTGTCTGGCGCGATGCCAGAGGCGCGCAG
Organism: Oryzias sinensis; assembly: GCA_037389245.1. Lineage (NCBI taxonomy): Eukaryota > Metazoa > Chordata > Actinopteri > Beloniformes > Adrianichthyidae > Oryzias > Oryzias sinensis. The sequence continues at coordinate 2,750,079 of CM074489.1, read as the reverse complement.
TAGTAGCGGTGCTTGGAGAGAAAACTATCAGTTTACTGTTATCTATTATTTCACAGAGTTTGTACCACCCGGAAACCTGTGAATTGCCGTGCCTAAAACTGCGCGCTCCTGTCTTTGAGAAAGAGCGCGCAGTTGCGGGGACGGGATGTGTGAGGAAGAAAGCAGAGGGTGGGGGTGGGGGTGGAGTTGTGGGCACAGGTAGCAGGTGAATCGCGCAGGGATTGTCAAAACGTAAAACCCGCTACCCGTCACTCACTGCAGCGTGGGTGGGTGTGTGTGTTTGGCTCTGCATCTGCATGTCAGCAGTCTTTCTCACATCTCCAGAACATTCAGACCTACGATCAGGTTTAAAGTCTCAACGCCTCATTTATCAGCAACAGCATAACAATATTATTAAAAATAATCCACAGACTTATTGTACTTTAAAAATGTTGAAATTACATCAAATGCACACATTCACTTGTATATTTAGTTTTAAACATATCGTTGCGTGCTGACTTGGATGGTGGCTGTTGGGCCGCGTTAAAAGTTCTGGAGTTCATGGAACGCATCGATCAAGCAGAGATCTGATTGGCCCTCAGTTCTGTCGCTCAGCCTGTTGTTAGGTAATTTGGACCAATGGGGTTCAGCTATGGGCCGAATAAGGGAAATGGGAAGGCTGGATCGGGAGGGGGGAATATAAAGTTGGGAGAAGCGCTCTCGTCACGGCGGGAGAGAATAAGGACTTGCTGAATAAATTTTACGGCGTTTGTTGCGGTCTACAGTAACCAGAATAAAGAACCTTAAAAGAGGTTAAGTCTCCGGGCCTCAGTGTGGGAAAGGGACGCTACATTATTGTATGGCTCTTTGGAAATTACATTTCAAAATTTGTGGCGTTTATGGCTCTCTCGGCCTAAAAGGTTCCCGACCCCTGCATTAGATAGTATGTCCCCTTCGTGACACTGTACTCGAATAAAATAAATTAAAAGAAGGGGGCGGCCCAACGGCTAAAGGTGCTGGGTCACACATAGCAGTCTTACTTGGAAATGGAATGAAATGAAAGGAAAATGGAATGCCGCCGAAACACACCTCATCTTATGAAACACTGATTATACATTTACATTCTTTCTTCTTGATGATCTTTGGTTTTGGGGGTTTTTTACCCTAGAGTTTATGGAAATTATCTCATGGAATTGTACAGAGCCTTATGCCAATCAAAGTTGTGAATGCCAACTAAGATGTAAATTAAGTATGTGAAACTAAATGTATCCTACTGCAAGAGTTTGTCTGACTGAAAGTCAATATTCTGAACTGATGTGTTAATGATTACAAATCGGCCTTCTGGGTCAGTATGACTAGATTTAATGTTTTTATTATTTAAGACAGCAACTCCTCTTTGTTTGGAGTCATAACTAGCAGAATACATGAATGGAAATTATGAGCAGCACAGGAGATGATCAGCTGATTTTACAAGTGGGTCTCCTGCAGTAAAGCTATATCTGCTTTTAGACCATTTAGGTGGTTTAACACTTTCAGCTGGCTTTGGCCCAGAGCCAAGTCCACACACATTCCAGCTAACAATATTAAGACTGGACATAACTACTCTAACCGGGAGACTATAAGGCTAAGTTATGCGTGTGAGCCAGTCGGTGTGCGTGTGAAGCATGGTTTTAGACGGTGGGAGGAAGCTGGAGTCCCCGGAGAAAACCCACGCATACACTGGGAGAACATGCAAACTCCCCACAGAAAGGTCCCCCATTGATGTTCTGGTTCAAGTCCCCCAGCTGCCAGGGCCCTTCTTGCTGTGAGGCAAGAGCGCTAACCACTGCCCCACCGTGCAGCCCCACGCATGACCTTTTTAAAGTTATAAAACCAATGCTTTTATGTATTTCCGAGCGCTAGCAGCTCCAAGCTATTGTAGCTGACTGGCAACTATTGCTGACATCATCGTGTGGCAGTAACCTTGGAATTCTAAGACACTATTTTTCTATAACTCTCTGCCGTACGGGTGGTTGAAGATTTTAGATACGGCGTAACAATCAGCCTGGAGCAGGGAGCGTACACGTATCACATGAACAGCATCAATGGGCTGTTCTTCAGCCAATGACCTCCAGGTGTTCTGCTTTGAGGAAAAGTGCTGTCCCAGTGACCGCTTACTGTGTCATTAAAAATGACTGTCACTCCTGTTGGTTTCTCAAAAACTATTACCTGCTTCATTGGGTTTCCATGCACACAAAAACACTTCAAATCTGAGCTTCACATCCCATCATTCTACAGGCAATGACTGACTGTTGGGCCCACCGTCAAATATTTCATGTTATATAAACCACCCGAGTCTTTTTCTTTGAAGCAACATGTTACAAGAGCAGCAAGATAAACACAAGATGTGTGCACTGCAGGAGTGTGAGAAGATCAATGAAGGGAAGGGAACTTTTAATAAAAACCAGTCATGGAAAGTCTGAGACAACTTTCATCTTCCACCTTCCGGTGCGCTCTGAAACTGTCGCAGCCGTGCTCCGTCCTGATCAAACCTCCCTGTCTTTCTGATCTCTAACCCAGGTCTGATGATCAAAGAATGAACCAGCTTTCTTTAGCTTAGTTCTCCGACTTTTTAACAACTTGTGATGTGTAAATAAAGAGTCAACACTTTGGTTCTTACCAGGATTAAACTGAAACTCTAGTTGAAATTAATCTGCCTCATTGAGCCAATCCAGACAGGTAAACAAGATCTAAAGGAAGACACGCCCACCGCTTTGTTTAGGTCTGACTCTGGAAAAAACAAACTTGTCTAGCCATCCATCCATCCATCCGTCCAACCGACCATGCATCCAACCAACAAACCATGCATCCGTCCGTCCATCCATCCATCCATGCATGCATGCAGGCATGCATCCATCCATACATCCATCCATACATACATCCAACCATTCATCCATCCATCCATCCACGCATTCATCCATCCATCCATCCATCCATCCATCCATCCACGCATCTACGCATCCATCCATCCATACATCCATACATCCATCCACGCATTCATCCATCCATCCATCTGTCCATCCATCCATCCATCCATCCATCTACGCATCCATCCACGCATTCATCCATACATCCATCCACGCATCCATCCATCCATCCACGCATTCATCCATCCATCCATCTGTCCATCCATCCATCCATCCATGTACGCATCCATCCATCCATACATCCATTCATCCATACATCCATCCACGCATCCATCCATCCATCCACGCATTCATCCATCCATCCATCTGTCCATCCATCCATCCATCCATCCATCCATCCATCCATCCATCCATACATCCATCTGTCCATCCATCCATCCATCCATCCATCCATCCATCCATCCATCCACGCATTCATCCATCCATCCATCCATCCATCCATTCTGCATCATTAGACATAGTTTCTCCCAGAAGTCTTTGGGGCGTTTTGTGGTAAGACATTTACTGATTTTCAGAAAATGCTGAGTCAGGTTGAAATGTGCCAAGAGGTTTTTGGAGGGAAGAAGAAGGCTGTTTAGGTTTAGGAAGGTGTCTGCAGGGATTAGCCTCATGTCTACGAGCAGAACTCGGACAAGGCTTTGGCTTTGAAAACATTAATCCGAGGCAGAGATTATCTGGCTTCAGAGATGATTGTGGGTAACCTGCCTGTGTTTTTGACGTCGCCAGGGATTATTATTTTTTCTGTGCTGAGACATCTGTGCTGGCAGTGCAGGGTAGCAGTGGTAGGGAAAGAGCCACTTGGTGTATAAAATTGAGTTTTTATTTAAGTAAAGCAAAAGTAGTTTGACTCACATGTTTATAAAAACTGCAGAAACTGACTGAAACTTATTTTATGAAGGTCTGAATCATCATGTTGTCTGCCCCCCCTTGGTAAATTTATTCCTAGTTCAGCTTTTTCTTTCCCAGTGTTGGTGGAGATGTCAGCTGATACTGAGAACTGCAGATCCTCAGACAGTTTTCTTCGAATTAAAACCTGTCGTCTTCAGAGTTTCTTCTGTAAAGTTTACGACCAAACTTATTGCCAATGTTCAGATAAACATCACCGGAAACTCTCTGGAGGGTTTTGGTCTGCATCAGATTTGTTTTTATCCCAGGTAGTCAGCTTTATTTGTCCCAACCGGTTTTGCCTAAGTTTGCCGCCCCCTAAAAGACCAGCTGCAGTGTGCGAACAGGGCCAGAGGATGACAGACAATCGGAGTGTAATTTATGTAAAATAACCTACCGGCGTCCTACGGACACCTACATATAACATGTACACCCCGTGCATGCAGCGTTTGTGTCAATAAGCAGGCAGTACTCACACTTTATAATGACTAGAGTGAGATGTTAGGACACTGGATGACAGCACTACCTGTAATTCATAAGTGCGTGCAACATACATAGTCCTTAGAAAGCTTTACAATACATTTACCACACACCACAATGGTTCGTTCCATTTCCATGACGTCTCTTGAGATGGCAAAACACACCTGTGCTTCCCTTCAGAAGGGGCTGCTCCTCTCTATGACCCTCCGGAAACCTGCAGCACCTGTACAGGTCAACCATTGATGATGTGTATAGAGAACAATACTGAATGACCCCTCCCACCTGTTGTTCTAAATAAGAAGGACCCATTGGTCCCAAAAAGCTGAAATCCTATAAAGTTCTATAGAGAAACAAACAGCTCTTACTCATTGGTCAGAATAATCAATCCTGCTCTGATTTTTATTAACATGTTACGGTTTCAGTTTCTTTATTTTTATTGTTCTGGTTCTTTTTTGTTTCTGTCATGTTTTGAGTTCGTTTCCTGTTTTATTTTGAAAGGCTTCCTGTTATGTTGTTGTTTCGAGTTTTACTTTTGGTCCCCATCTGCCCTCATTGTTTCCACCTGTGTGTATTTAAGTCCTGTCCTTCCCTTCCTCCTGTGCTGCTCCATAGTTTGACGTATCTTGAGTTCCTGCGTCTTATAATTCTAGTGTTGCAAGTTTGCCTGCCTGCTGCAGAGGTTTTGGTTTAGTTTAGTTTAGTTTGTTAAAGTTCCTGTTTCCCCTGGAACCCTCTGCCTCCTCCTCCTCTCTGCACCTTCCTTCCTTCTGACTCATGTTCTTCATAGTCCCCCTTTTTATTTTGTTAATTTTTTTTACAGTGCAAGTTATTTAAGTTATAAACTGACCAATCAGATGCCTTAAAAAAGTAGGTGCTGTTGAACGTTCAAAGTGTGTTGATTCGCCTGCTTTAAGGGGTGTGGCCTTCTAACATGCTTGCGCCTGATTGGAGAGGGCGGTTGCCATTGAAATGTAGGACTCAGACCAATAAGGTGGACTGGTCTGGTTCCAACATGGCAACCGACATATTGTGGAAAAATTGACGTGTATTAGTTGGAACCAGAAGGAATGCATTTTGTATGGGTGACCTCTCACTTGCACAGTCCAGTTCTCTTATATAGTCAGTGGGGTCAACCTCTGCTACTGGAGACTACAGGATAATATCCGTGGATTCATTTCCTCTGCTTGGAGTCAACTGCTGTTCACACTGGAAGCCAGAAACCACTTCAAGAGTCACGTTGAAGTTAAAGACTAAACATTTAGCGTGGTTTAGTGTTTGAAGAAAGCTGAGATTAACAGACCTCAGAAAGTTTCAACAGAAAACAGAAAACACTCAGGAAGACTGCTGTCCCTGAAACATTTCAGTTTGTGATTGAGGAGAGCCTCAGCTGTCGACCGAAGATAAACAGGGAGCGTTTAGATAAAGCTTTAAAGTCTTTTAACTGTTAGAAAGAATCAGAGAAAACGAAACATGGAGGAAAGTTGAGATAAAACGATCCAATCATGAACACGTGAGGATGAGATGATCTCCAATAGTTGGAGTGAAGGAGTCACCCTGATGTGCTTTAAAATGACTCAAAACCCACCAGTGCTGATGGGTAAGAATAGCAGATTTAAGAGATTAACAGATTTGTTAAAAAAAACTGCATGTTTTTACACACATCATGAGCTGAAGCTCCAGAAAAGGATGCTGAAGGTGTGAATGTTGTTCCGCATTCCCACAGCCGAGCCAGCAGTGAAGGCAGTCCGGACCCGAGCGGTTCTGCTGCCTCATCTGTGACGCTGCAGCTGGTCGGTCTGGTTTTTCGGTTTGTTTCTTTGTCGAAGCCTCCTCATTATTTCCTCTGTGCTGACACAGGTCACCAGCAGGTCAACGGGAAACCAGCATGCCATGAACAAATACAGCGAGACGAGCTGTGATCAGGCGCCAGTGCACCCCCCTCGCCCCCCCGCTGATCCTTAAAGAGCAAACAAGCAGGAGAGCAGGATGGAGGAAAGATGAAAGCCTCATAATGGCTCAGACCTTTGTATAAATGTGGAAACATGAACTCCTAATCCCCTTTATGAATGATTCAGCATCCATTAAGCTCCTGAATGCAGGGAAGTGGCTGCAGCAAAACTCAGACTTCATCTCCTGGAGGCCGACTCCCATCAAACCTGCATGAGAATCTTTCAGCAGCCCTTCGGTCACATCTCCAGTTTCCTGCATATCTGAGGAGGTTCTGCTGCTGCATCAGAGCAGTTCTGAGAGCTGCTGCAGGGCTGATCTGACCACCACCACCTGCTGACTGGACTGACTCTGCTATGAAAACAGAAAAAGTCGTGCTAGCTCACCGCAGGTCTGGAAAGATAAACTCTGACCAGGACAGAAATGGAAGAAAAGTGGCTAGACCTCCATCAAACAGCTCCTCACCAAATCCAGCTTACCCATCATGCAATTGTTGCTTCTTTTTCCTCTTCTTTTTCCTTCATGGAGAGCCCATCTGCTTTCACACTGCAGTGAACCGCACCAAAGTTCATCTGCAAGTGAACATAGACTCTGGTTCTGAAGAGTTTTCTTGTTTGGTCCAAACCCGACTTAAGGCCACTTTTCAAACCAAGAGGGCCATCAGAGGAAACCAGCAGAACCAGCTCTGGATCAGACCAGGAGCCAGAACTAGATGGGATCAGAAGCAAACCTGTCAGAATCCAAACAAGTAAGAAACACAAATCAGCCAAAAACAAACAAAACCATAGATATCTCCCCAATCTCCCAGCGTGTACAGAGAAGATCCCGATAGACGAGGTTTCAAATGTTTTTGTGAAATGCATCATCATCCTCATCATCATCATCATCACCTGAATGGGGTATTTAAAAGATTAATGTGGGCTGCATCTCATTCCATTTGTGTTTCATCATGGATGAGATTGTGACAGGAAGCAGAGCATAATGTGATGGAGCTCTGATACGAAGCACTCAGTTCTACTGTAGCGTTCATTATTCCTCCTGTTAGACAGCGAGCAGGGAAAACTCTCCGTCTCAGCTGACCCCCCCCCCACAGGGGCACACAGCAGCATCAGCATCCGCCTCAATCTGAAGGTGGGATTTAATCGCATGACATGGACCTGTTAAGTGAAGCTCATTGTGTCTGCGGGGCTTTTGTTGCATTAAAGCCTTCCATGTAATCACTGTAACTGAATGAAGGAGCCGTCGCCATGCCAACCCACAGGAAGCACAAGAATGGGCTGCATTCACTGAACTGAAAAAGAATGAAATCTACTCCCACATTCTTCACAGAGGGAGGGGGCTTTACTTAGCAAAGCCTGTTTACCTCAAGGTTTGGTTTGGAAACATTTCAAAGTATTTGTGAGCTGCTGCTGCTGTTAGGCTGCTGCTGCAGCTGTGGCATCTGCTGCTGCTGCTAGACGGCTTCTTCTGCTGCTGCTGATAGGCAGCTGCTGCTCCTAGACTGCGTCTTCTTCTGCTGCTGCTGCTGCTGATAGGCAGAGCTGCTGCTGCTGCTTTGGCCTCTGCTGCTGCTTCTGCTGCTGCTTCTATGGCTTCTGAGCAGCACAGTTATGCCGATGAGACAGTAGTGATCTAATCTGTTGATAGTTGCTGGTGAAAGTGCAGCAGATAAGAGAAGAACAACCCCCCACACACACACACACACAGGCAAACACACGTTAAAACACAAACACACACTAAACCACATTCACTCACATACATGAACTTATAAACAGAGACACCAAGAAACACACACACCCACATGCATCCACACACACACACACACAGTTACACACACCCAACCACACACACTTGCACATTGGTGGTTGTGTGGTCAGAGATGAATGACAGCAGTGACTTTTGTCACTGAGGTAGGGGCTCATCTGCAGGTGCTGGACCCTCGTTGGTAGATCTGGTCTCTCCATGGACTCGGACTTCTGGTCCTGGTTCTTCTCCAGCTTCCTGCATCGTATTTGGGGTGCAGAGCAAACAGAGGATTGATGAGGATAAATGTCAGAGTGTGTGCTGTGTGGGTGTTTGCCCTTCCACTGATGTGTGAGTCTCAAACAGCTGTTTACCCCCCCCCCACCCATTGAGTTTCCTCAAAAGGATCTTCCACAGGTTCCACAACACACCGTCTTCCAGAATTTAGTTCTTTGTTTAGATAAAATGCAAATTCCCTACGCAAGAAAGCAGACCTTAAATTCCATTGAAATAAAAGCAATAAGGCTCTTTATACTTCACTTGAACCAAAAGGAATCTTAAAACTGTAGTTTCTAGCAGACCAAATGGAAGAGATGACAGGAAATGACTCTGTTCTGATAGCAGCATCCGCTGACATCAGCCAGCATTACTGAACGTCGCCCCCATTACCCCACCGCTGGCGCCCTGAGCAAAGCCTCCACTCAGGCTGCCCCAGTGAAACGGCTGAGTGTTACAGCTGGATCTGTGGCTCCCAGTAGAAATGTGGAATGCGGGGAAAGGAAAAGAGAGTCATTGAATTTTAGCTTTTACTTTGAAAGGTTCCTGTTTCCTGTAGAAAAAGTGGACGAGTCTTTGAATTTCTCTTCAAATACTTTAAACTTGAGGCTTTTAAATCTCCAAAGAAACTGTGCTGCACGTGACTTTTTTAGATGCTGTGAATGGAGACCAGGAAGAATGGAAGTCATTTCCTTTACCTTCCCACACACACCTCCATTTTTCATGCTCATACCTCCCCAAAGCCCCCCAGGCTCATCTCATCTCTGTTTCTCCTGCTGGGGTTCTCAGCTGTCCTCCTCTATTTCAGCGCCAGTTACAATTCAGAGTTTCAGACCCACATTCATCCCAACGCCGACTCCAGCTGAGAAACTTATGGGATGTCTAGCAGAGACAATCCCCTTCAGCCTGAGAGGAAGCTGAGGAGACGTTTCTTGCTTTTCTGAATTTCAGCTTTCAGAGGTTTTAGTGGCTCGGAGAATTTAGTGTTTCAAAGGTTTCAATGTCTGACAGATATATTCAGATATTTTTAGTGTCTCTGACGTTCCATCACGGCCCTCGCCTGTGGAACGGCCTGCCAGAGAACCTCAGGGCCGCAGAGACTGTAGAGGTTTTTAAGAAGAGGCTCAAGACCCACCTTTTTAGTCTGGCTTTTACATGACTTTGATCATTTCCTATGTCTTTTGATCTATCTATTTATTAATTAATTTATTTATTTACGTATTTATTCATTTATTTATTTGTAAGGACTATTATTATCTCTGTTTTTAATATGCTATTGTTTTTATTGTTATTTTACCAATGATACGTAGGTTATGTTTTAATCAGTTTACGTATTTTATTTTTTAATTACTAAAATATTTAAATCTTATTTTATTTTTGATCTTTTCTCTATTTTTAGTGTTGTTATTTTATGATAATTTTTATTCTGATGTTTTTAACTCCAGTGTTTCCTCTTGGGGATGCATTTTTCTGGGGCACCACCGGCTTGACCTGTAGGGGGTGCTGTTGCTGCGGTGCCCGTTCTGGTTGGGCGGGCTGGGGTCCCGCTCTGTGGTCTAATAGCCATGGAGTGGGCCCTGGGCTGCTCTGTGGTGATGGCCCCTGTGGTCCGGTTGGGCCTTGGAATGAATGGATCCCCATCATATCGTTTCCTCACAGCAGAACCAGGCCAGACCTTCTTTAAGCTGCAGTTCTTTGTTTCTGTTCAGGGTTCTACTGGGGGAACTGGGTGGGTGGCGTGGGGGGTGGTGAGGGAGGGGTCCCATCTTTGTGTGATTGTCCTTTGTTTGCTGTTTTTAACAATTTTCTGGGTTTTTTGACTGTTTTATCTGCTTTTATGTTAAGTATAAATAAATAAAGTTTGAGTTTGAGTTCTGCGTTTCAGAAGTTTTGGTGTTTCAGGAGTTTAATATCCCAGAGTTTTTGGTGTTTCAGATGTTTCAGTTTGTTAAGAGGTTTGGGTCTTTCAGAGGTCACGTGTTTCAGAGGTTTCTGTGTTTTTATTGTTTTGGATGTTTCAGTATTTCAGAGGTTTAGGTATTTCAGATGTTTTAGTGCTTCAGTGCTTCAGAGGTTTCTGTGTTTTGATGTTTCAGACGTTTTAGTGTTTCGGAGGTTTTTGTGTTTCAGAGTTTTCAGTTTCTCAGAGGCTTCAGTGTTTTGGTCTTTCAGAGGTTTCAGCGTCTCGCCGCGATGATGGACGCTGACAGTGGTCCCAGCATCGGCGTGTTTCAGCCCGGACGTGCACGTGAACCAACACGGATCTCTCCTTTTTCTGTCCACTGGCAGCACCCCCCACCCCCACCCCTGGTAAAGCAGCTTTAATTGGCTTCTGTTGTTTCACTCAGAGATGTGACTGCGGCCTGCAGCCGTTAAAGCGCTGTCTGTGCACAAACAGCAGCCAGGACCTCCTGCTGCTGGGAGATCTCCCCTCCCTCCCTCCCCCCCTCCCTCCCACACACACACACAAACCTCCTTCTGGCTGCAGATCAGACTTGTGCAGGAGGAGCGTTTGTCACAGGCTGCGTCAGACTCTTCTGTTTTTTGATGAACATGCAGCAGAGAGGAGCAAACACGATGAGAATCTCTTCCCTCTCCTGTCTCCGCCCCCACACCCCGAGCATCGCTGCAGCGCTCCTGACTCCGCCCCTCTCCGTGGAGGACGGACTGAGAGCGGAGCAGGAAGTGCTGCGTTTGGGGTGTTTGCTGTGTTTCTGGTGCATCCCTTTCATCATTTGTTTTGTGTGAATCCGTCTCAAAGGTCTGACGCAGAAACACCGACTAACCAGCTGGAAAACCCCGCTGAGTGCTGCAGCTCCTCAGACGTCACAGACGCTCAGGATCTGACAGATGTTCTGCATTTTAAACCTTATTTAAACCTTAACTTTTACAAACCACAACATCAAATCGTGACCTTTTGTAGATGCTGGGGCGCCACAGAAAACCACCATCATCAACTTCAACCTTCTTCCAGCTGCTGCTCTCCTTTCAGCACCACTTCTGCTCTTCTGTGCTGCTGTCTAAAGTGTCTCCTCACCACTTGTTCTGTTTGTTCTCCAGAGCGGATCTTCTGCTGGAGCGTCCTGTCCACATCTCTGGCTCCGACCCGCTTCTTTCCAGCTCCCTGTCCCGTCAGGAGTTCTAAGGAGGAGCTTGCTCCGGTGTTGACGTCAGGTGAGGAAGATGTCTTTTTGTGCTGGAAGGCATTGGGGATGTCCTTCTCTGAAAGCAGCATCATGGGCAGATCAGTACAGCAGCCTCAGTGGAGGAGCCATAAGATGTGGCTCGCGGACTCACATGTGATGAGTGGAGAGTTGCTGGGAGAAGATCTGAGCTGTGATGTGCTGTTGAACTTGTGTGCAGCTGCCTTTAAATGGACAGGAATGGTAGTCGTTGTGTTTGGAAAGCTGCAGTTAGCAGTGATGAAAGGAGGCGTGCAGCTGGGCTGCCTACTTTGTGTGTTGTGTGTTGTAGTTTTGTGTGCTCAGCAGCGGGACGTTTCTGTTTCTGATGGTTCAGCATCTGAGTGCTTGGATGCCGGCCTCTTTTTCCAGGTCAGAGGTCATTGGGTCGCATGTTCGTGTGAGTTTGTGAGATGAACCGCGAAACATCACAAAAAACCGAGTGCAGAAATCTCACAGCCCCTCATGTAGGAGCAGCTTAGTTAACATTTAGAAACAAAGAATTTAAGTGGGTTTGACTTTAACTTGATGTAACTAATCAGTTCTTCATCTAGATCAGGGTTTTTCCACCAGTGTGAACACTGTGTGCTGTGGGAAATTCCCCTCATGAACTGATCTAAAAACATTTCCCATCTCCAGGATGTCAGCTGTTTGTTCATCCAAACAGGTCCTGATAAAACATTGAGTAGTTTGGAATATGAAAGATCATAAAATACTTTTTTGTTTGTGTTTATTTTATTCTATTAAAGACATTTTGATAAGAATGATGGTACCGCGATTTAGCCGTAGCTTCAGCTTTGTTTTCTGAAAAGTCCCGCCCCTTTAACTGTCTCCACAAATCATTCTTGGAGGCTCAATCACACGTCATCAGTCTGACCAATCAGAAGTGGTTAAAGTCTTCACTTCCTTGTTCAGATTCTGCTCATAAAGTCTCTCAGTTCTAACAAAAATACCAGCTAAAGCTCGTCTTTAGCGGTGTCGCTTTCCACAGAATCTGGTATCAGACTGGAACAAATGAACAAAACAGTGAAGCTCAGAGAAGAGAGTCTGTCTGACATCACTACATCTCCCATGATGCATTGGGTAAAAGTGACAGCGTCTCAGCGCACAATGAGCCTTTCTTTGTTAAACATCTTGAAACAACAACGAACACACATCAAACAGTTTTTAAATCTTCTAACTTAACTTTTATTACATCTTTTAGAAAAAACAGCTGCAGCTTTTTCTGCCACAATTATCACAAAAATGCATGTGAGATTGCAGAGGGGCTGAAGATCAATACAGACCATGAGTTTCTCCTTTTTCCTACATTTTTGGCTGCTGGTGTGTCGCAGGATTTTTGTCAAGGTTAAAGTGTGCCGTGGCTCAGAAAAGGTTAAAAAACACAGATCTAGAGCCACAGAGTCCCTGACAGCAGTGTTGACGTTGAAGGCTAGCATGAGCTGTTAGCTCTCACCTTGCCTGGGCTGCTGTTGCTTCGTGCTCTGGAGGCTGTGAGGTTAGAGCTGCTTCTGCAGGGAAGTGACTCTGGATGGAAAAAGATGGAGCAGCCTGCAGCTGATGTGTTGTGGATCTGAAGACTGTGAGGGCCTTTTTTCTGGCAGGCTGGGAACTGCTCGTTGAGCATCTAGTTGCCATGGCGACCGTTCAAGTTCAGGTCAGAGTGGCATCTTCTGGGCTGACTTTGATGCTTTTCTCACAGGACAACATGTGCGCTGATGGAGTACAGGGTGAAGAAAGGCGAATATGACATCACAACATGTGAACCACTGAGGTAGAGTCAGATGCTCATCTACTTAACGTCAGGAAACAGAAACGCTGTTGTGCCATCAGATATCATCTGTATCTCAACTTATGTTTGGTGAATAAGGCAAGTTATTTAAAAAAATATAATTTTCCTTTTTTTCACCCATGAATTGTTTGCTTTTTGTTGTCCTGTCCAGCCAATGAACACACGCATTGTAATAGAAGAGTGTGAAGGGAAAAGGGGCGTGATAATACAAGGTCATGGGATAAGATGCACGTCATACCTAAATTATATGCACTGTTGCTCGTTCACACAGCATCCACACAACGTTTTTCAAGTCTTAAGCATATCTATACAAACTTAGCAGCTTCCCTGCTCGACAGGCACTCAGCCCAGCCCCTCTCAAAAGAAGGGTTACGGTAGTTCAATGTGCGAACGACCTTTCCTGTTGCCGACGAAAGCCCCAGTGTTAAAGGTTTAACGCATCATGTAAATTTCTCATGTTAGACGTTTGTTGTTATGTAAATTTTATGAATGACTTTTTTTATTATGACTTAAAATCTACGGTTTTAAATTTAGAAGAAAAAAGTCACAACTGCTACATTTTGAGAATAAAGTTGTGTATTTTTGACTTTAAAAGTCATCAGGCTAAATTTACTGACAGCCTCTAAATTCTTTCAGAAGAATTCTTCAGATTTAGCTCCACAGAAGTCATGCCCCAGGAAACGAACTTTCAGGTTTGTTCCCAGGATGCATCGGTCAGAAAACTCTGTCCAAAAACTTCTGGAGACATCCCAGAATACACCACAGACAGTTGCTTTTCCAACTGAATTGTCAGGGAGTAAACGTCTGATGTTCAAGTTTTAGTGCAGGATGTTAATGTGGGAAAATTCCTCAATCCCTTCATTGAAGCTGTTTGGATGGTGTAGAAGCAAAGTGACTTCAGACATTACACGCTGAGGGATTTGTAAAATGTCAGGTTTTGAATAAGCTGGACCCAAAAGCAGACAGTTATTAGGAGCGGTGAGCTGCAGGCTGGCCGCGCTCGGGGGGCGACGGATGGCTGGGGAGAGCTGTTGTTGGGCGACCCGCTCTACCGTTTATTGAATGAGGAAATGTGGATGGCAGATTAGATGAAGAGGCAACTGGCGGACGGCCAGTAGGTCCTGAGTAGTTCTTTGATGGGGTACAGGGGATGAATCCAGAAGGATCTGATGAGGCTTAGCTTCAAGAGGCTTGGGTTTGAAGGGCTTGACTTTATGGGGCTTGGGTCTGCTTGGGTTGGCTTCAACCAGCAGAGATTGGTGTATTTCCATAGAGAAGCAGACAAACAGACAATGGTTGGAGGGCGTGATGGACTGATAGAGGTCTGATTAGATGTAGAACAGGTGCGTGTGACCAGATCCTCAGGCAGGTGTGTGAGGGCGACCCCCACACCTGACAGTAAGATGTCATCTGGCTCAAAGATAAGTGTGTCAACGAGAGAAACAATATCAAACTCTGATAAATGCTGTGAACAGATTAATTCTTTCAGGATCAGAAGTCTGAGACTCATTGACCTCAGAGAGATCTGTAGAACCGCATAGATTGTTTCACCGAAGATGTGATAACATTTTGGATTTTCTAGTAAAATGCGTTTTGTGAATGTCTGTGGTATGAAGAAGAGTGAACACTTCTTCCTGTAGAAACATTGTACAAGTCTTGCGTTTAGTTTTAATGTCCTGCCAAATGTGACTGCTCATCTGTGTTCATGTTTGAACTTTCCTCTGATGTGATTGACTCAACATCATTGAAATCTCCAACACAACTATATGCATCTTTGCTATTGTCATCAATATCATCAGCATTTTCAAGTTCTTTAAACTGAGTTGCTATATGGAAGTGCAAGACAGCTAACTCCCCTGTTATATGTCTTTTCAATTGACACATCTCTGGGGAAGCAAGTTTGTCCAAAATCCCAAACATCAAACTCAAACTGGGATTCCAGCCTTTTGCTAGATTTCCCCTCCTTCCTTTAGAAAACCTGCTGGAATGTTCACTTTCACTTTCCTTGTCCCTCCACCTCGTTTTGTCCTAATCTGCTGAAACTCCATTTTCAGTGTGAATCCATCCAACTTCAGCGTTTCTTATGACCAGTTTTGGTCGACTTACTGACGGGTTTACCGTTTCTGTCTTGAGTGTGATCACTTTCCCTTCTGAGTTTTTTTTTTTAACTTGTCCTGTCCAACAGCTGAGCAGACAGATGAGAGCTGAAAGCCTCTTGTGTTGGACAGATTATACTGTTACAAAAGGGGTTATGGATATTCTGACAAACCAGGTGTATATTTGAATAAAGCCCTTTTGTAATTTAGGCTAAACTATATTCATCTCACTCATATCTGTAACAGCTTTTTGTTGGACTGGACGGAAAAGAAAAGAAGGGAAGAAGAGAGAGGGATGCCCGGGGGGGGGGTGATTAAAGAGGAGGGGGGGGTAGAACCGTGAAGCAGCATAAGGCAACAAGTTGCTGCTGTTGACAATCATTACAGTCAGGTTTGTAAGTAACATGAATCTAAAAAGGGGGCGGGGCCTGTCCACACACACCCAAAAGCCACAAACGTACCTGTGGGTTCCAAAAAAGCCCACAAACAAAACATGTCAACATGTTCACATCACAATACGACTGCTGTTCACACACGCACACTTATGCATTCGGACCAACACGTGAAATATTTCATTTGACCCCCCAACTATTAGTGGAAAGGTGAGGTAGCACCTGTGCTGGGGTGGGTCTTTATGTTCTGCTAAAGTGGATGATGGAATGTAAAAAGAAGGAGGGAGAGTGTCCAGCCATCCCCACACCAAGACCCCCGCCATGGCAGTAGCGGCAGCCAGAACCCCCCCAACATCCACACGGCAGCAGATAGAGAACAACCACCTGCCGGGTGATCACATCTGCCACCCAGGCCAGGGCTGGCAGGACCGCCACGGGGGCCCCCATAGCCAGGGAGCAGGGAGGCATGGGTGGGGGGAAGAGAGTACAAGCCGCAGCCCCTCCGCCGCGCAGGGAGGGCTTTCCCTCCTAAACGTTTACTAATGCAACTCCTTCTGATGGAAGATGACCTGCAAGCTGAGCATCCTCCCTGAGCAGCTCATCTTCTCTATCAGTCTGTGGGAAGAAAAGACAATAGTTTGGGGGGGTATCAGTCCAGGACTCGGATCAGTGGGATTCCCTCTGCACTTGTGCCACTTTCCTCAAATCAGTGATTAGCTTCACCAATCAGCTGCATTTATCAACCTCCAACCTCTTTCCACTTCGTAGCAATTCTCCACGTACCAAGCCTGTTCTCCAGTAGTACCGGTTCTAGTTGGGTTCTGTGTGCTGAATGCCTGTACGTATCCAGTTTAATGATTTTTTTTTGGTTTTCCCTTTTCACTCACTGGTCTGATTTGTGGTTTTTTGGATCTTCTCGTGGATATTAATTCTTTGAAGTGAGATGTCAGTTCATTTGAATTTTAACATGGATGTGAGAAATGAGGAAGAAAACAGCAGTTTGATGATGAAGGCTCATCACCAAAGACGTAGAGAAGACAGCTGGTGACCCTCACCATAATCCTCAGCAACCATTGGCAAAGATGAGGAAAGATTCTCAAAGGTCTCTCCCAACTTTTGTGGCTTTTCTTCTAATATAAAAATATTTCATTTCAATAGGCATAACTTCTTCCTACCTTAAAAATGTTAACAACATAAAAGATTCAGAAGATTCTTCTCCATGAACCCTGGAGCACTACCACCAGCTGATTTTCACCCGAGCAAAACCCTTTACATGAATTTCAATGTGCCGCGTGTTAAGGAGTCTGTGCCTTTTCCAGGGAGGTCCCACATGTCCCAGGAATGGGGGGGACCAAAGACCAAGTTTCTAGTATTAGTTTATTTTTTTAAGGACTTTTTAGTTCTCAAATTCCTAATTTTTCAGTAATTTTTTCTTTTTCATTTTGTTACCCATACAACAGTTGAAATAAAAGAAAACTGATTAATCATGTGTTGTCGTGTTTTGATATATTTATTATGCCAATTACTTTTTGTTGGGTATATTATATCTGGTAAAAATGGCAAAATGAAATTCGGAAAAAGTGTAACTTTTCATAGCGAATTATAAGTAGTAAGTATATAGCGAAGTAGCGAAGAATAGGATATATTCTTGTATGGTTAAACATACAAAAGGACACATTACCATTCCCTCCATCCCCCCAACACAGGGGTCAATAAATCTGCCAATACATAAATCTGACAATAAATCTGTATGGAACATATATTTTATTATTAACTACACTCTATTAGTAACTGTTTTCTGTAGAAAATGTACTTCTAAAACTCTCATTCAACTCTTATTCAAATAAAATATAATTGCTCCCAATTTTGAGTCTGTGTTGAATGAATTTTAAGTTTACTCTTTAAACCAAAAATCAGTAATCATTTTTGGATTATCTCTCTTATGACTTTTTGCACATTTAAACCCCGGACACAAGCTATTGTAGAGCAGCCGGTCAGCCACTCCTATATTTTCATAGTTGAATTCAAACTGTGGCTCCTAAAAGAACGGCCGCTGTTCACTGGAGATCAGAATAATCGATTCCTGAGATCAGAGAGAGACTCAAAAACTGATGGAAATTCATGTTGGAGACACCAAACATGTGCAGCCAAGATGCACAACAAGCGTGTTTGCGATCACCCAGGTGGACGCGACGCTGCACAGATCACCTGGTGTGTGACGGATGTTTCTGTTTTTGCTCCAACTGTCAATCATCACAAAAATATCACCAGAAAGGGGCGGGAGCAAGGAGCCAACCTACGCCAACACAGCTGGAAATTTAGCACTGCACTGACTGCAAGCCGCCCATGACTACAAAACGTTGCATTATGGGAAATGTGTCCTGACGGTTTTTGTAGTTGAATGATCAATTAAAATAATTTAAAATACTGATTGCGTAAAAAAGGCTTTAAAATAAATATAAAATATAATAACACAGATCACATTAAAGGGGGAGAACCAGATTAAAACTAAATTGAATGTTAAAGAGAACTCCAACTTCCTGTTGTCCTTCAGTCTCTCTGCAGCTTCATGATTGTAAGTCCCTCTGATCATTTTCTGCTCTATTTTCAAAGCATTCCCAGTGTTTTTTTTTTTTTTTATTGTTTTTATGTCTTCCCTCCTCAAAAAAATGACACAAAAATATGTTAAAAACTTTTTGTCATTTCTTTTTCAAAACTGTGTTTATTTTAAACTCAGGCTTTTTATTATACAATCCCTCACTACTCATGTCATGTCATTTTATTATATATATTTTTCTGCTGTTTTTCTAGTGTTTGTTTGACATTAAAACCAGTTAGTTTGACGTTTCTATGATTTAATTTCCTTTAGCTCTACGACTTTAGCTGTCAGCGCTCTCACACACATTTTTACATGGAATGCATTTCTCCCACTTTTGGTTTGTTTTTTCTTCCTGCTCATGTATGTAGAATTTCAAACTCCACCGTGTTGATTAGGAACGAGAGCTCTGCATGTGTGTGTGTGTGTGTGTGTGTGTGTGTGTGTGTGTGTGTGTGTGTGTGTGTGTGTGTGTGTGTGTGTGTGTGTGTGTGTGTGTGTGTGTGTGTGTGTGTGTGTGTGTGTGTGTGTGTGTGTGTGTGTGTGTGTGTGTGTGCGTGTGTGTGTGTGTGTGCTGCACCATCCTGCAGAGCTGTGGCGGGTTTGCGATGATGACTTGAAGGAGGCAGCTTTGCCTGCCGTGGGTTATTTGGGGTTTGGGAATAGAGGGCCTCTGAAGTCGGCGTAGCGGCAGAGTTGCTGTCGGCTCCACCGAGCAGCTGAGGGAATCAGCTCTGGAGCCTGTCGCTGCTTTTGCTGCCTTTAGAGCGTTGTGTCGGTTTTAACGGCGTGGGCGGCTGCACCCGCTGTTGCGAAGCATCAGCCCCTCCAGCAGTGGTACCCACCTGCGGGCTGGTGAAACCTGGCACTGTTTTCCTTTACTCAAAACACCCTGAAACCTGTGCAAACAAAACACAAACGTTCCTGGTTTTTAGGCTTTCTGGGGTTCACCAGAGGGAACAAACCCAAACCTGGTGGCTCCACAAGAGAAGAACCGGTGTGTCTGCATGGAGCTGGCTGGAGGAGGTAAACACACATCGGTAGGGCAGTCGACCTCTGATCGGTAGATTGCAGGTTGGATTCCCGCCCTGCCCGTGGAAGTGTCCTTTGGGCAAGACGCTGAACCCCACAGTGCCTCTGGTGGAAGGTTGCTCCCCAGTGGAGTGAATGTGTGAATGGGACTGTGAAAGCGCCATTTACCAAAAGGCTGGAGAAACCAAATCTATGGTGAAAAAGGAGGAAAAGCAAAAATCTGGAAAGAATGTTGTCCCTCCCAGTAAAACAGAGACTGTCTGATCAGGGGGGGTTGCTCAGCAGACGTCACATGACGCTCATCACACGGTTCTGTTCTACTAAAGCACGTCTGCTCATCTTCAGAAAGGAAAGTGGGAACTACACGTAGAGTTAAATCCCCCCGCAGACCCCGGTGGGCTCTCGCTCGGACAGCCTTCCTCTCCCACACCTAATCCTTGACCTCTGACCCTGAGCCCTCCCCTCCCTGCTCTTATGACTGTGACTGGGTCAGCAGGTCTGCTGGGGATCTGGGGGGCTTTGTATCTGTCAGGTTCCCAGGGTCTCTGTCAAAGTCTGGAAAAAACCCAAACCTTTTCACTTTGTCTCGGCTCTGGGTGAGTTGGAGCCAAACTCTTTGCGCTTCATAATCTGATGGATTTAGAAACACAGCGTTCCCTCATTTATTGCAGGAATTACGTTCCAAAATAAACCACAGTGTGCAAAACCTGTGAAGTAGTCAACTCTATTTTTACAAAATATTAATGCTGCACAATCCCTCACTACTCATGTCATACACTTCATCTCTCTTGTCCAAACAATCACTCACAAATGCAGTTTAATCTTAATTTTTATCCGAGTATTTCTTTAGTCAAGTTGTTGTGAATGCAGAGCAGACCAAAAGTGCGGTTTCCAAAAAAGCTTGTAGCTGGGATGCTGTTGCTACAATCGACAGCCCATAAACTATTGTGATGCAGATCCACGGCTGTCTTTGTTTTCCTGGTCTGAGCTGGAATCTGGATCCAAACTGTCCGGCTGCAATACCAGCTCCATTCATGCGTGAGGGGCTGTAAGCTAACAGAAGAGCATGTAAACAGAGAGCTCTTAATGGATGATGGGAAGTTGGGGTGGGCTTACTCTGCGCCAACAGTCCCGCCCACAGCTCCTGTCGCTCTGCAGAAACTATGCCCTAGAAAACTACAGTTTATGTGGGCTAAAAACTCCAGAATCATGATTGAAAGACCACTAGAAACACTTTTACAATAGATCAGAAGACGACTTTAAATATTGACAATAAAAAAATTGGATTCTGATTTGTCAATGAGCAAACAAAAATCATCATGATCGAAACTTCAGAATGGGAAAACAGAAACGGCTCCTTGGAGCAAAAATCTGCTGAAATCTGAAAATCTTTTTCCTTTGAGGACGACAGGATTTTCATGCGGACTGAGGATGTCTCTGAGCCTCAGTACCTGTCATCTTTATCTCAGTGCGTAAATGATGAGCACCCCCCGAGACGTTGTCCACCACATCTGTTATGACTGCTGGGGGGCAAAGATGCAGAGGAGTCACAGAACAAGATGGAAAGAGGCTAATTTGGGACTCAGGGAGTGAAGACTCTTGTTGATAAATGGAGAGAAATGTAGCAGCATCTGGTCTCCATCTTTAACCCCGCCCCCATCTTCACACCTGTTTGACCTGTGGAGACAAGAGAGGCAGAACATGTCAGGTACGTGAAAACACAACCCGTGTCTGATCGCAAAGAACCAAAAAAAAAATCAGTTCATTTCAACCTAATTTCAAAGTGTTCCGGTGGTCTTTAATTACGATGATGCCGTTTTTAGCCAAAAAGACACAAACTGTTGTTTTCTGGGACGGCAGGAGTTCATCAGAAATTCAGTTGTGGGCGGGACTGTTGGGGTGGAGCAAGCACGCACCCACTTCCTGCCATGCAACTTAATACTCTCCTACTAGCTTACTGTCCCTCACAGCCCCAAACTAATATTAGCGGTTCAACAGAAATGGTGAACAGTATTGAAGCTATCGAGTCATACAGATTACATCCAGATCTGCAGGAATCAGAATAATGCATAATAAATGCATCAGAATAGAGCAGGAAGACTGTGGCCAGCTGATTGTAGCCACTACCGGACGGCTCTTTGTCATGATGCTCAAGGCGTGGGAACCCAGATGCTGAAACCCAGAGGGAAGACAGGTGGGTTTTTGGTGAGAAAAGGTTGATTGATTCTCCCGGGCTGGTAGTAGTTGTGGCTGAAGGAGGTCCGGGCTTGACGGCGGCTGGTGGCGTGACTGGAGGGCTTAGAGCGGTGAGTGTGATCCAGGAGGTCTTCTGGTTTTCCTGAGAGCCGCAGAGTGGAAGGCAGCGCTGACGTCACTCGAAAGGTGTCGGTATCCTGGGACAAAGAGTGGGAATTATTGCAAGGCCGAGAGCAAGGCATGAGCATGAGAGCTTAAACTGAGAACCAGGCTTAGTCACCATAAGGGGCAACGAACTGGCGTTGAACTGATGGGTGAGGTCAGCTGGTGGCAATCAGGGAGCAGAGCAGGCGGGGCTGGAGGGGGAGGAGTCTGACAGGCACTGTGACACTCTTGATTTACAGCAATTTGAATAAAGAAACACTCAGAAATGCTAGATTATTATTTTTAATATATGTCCTTCATCAGGAAAATGTCCCAAAACATGCTAAAAACTACGGAGCCCGTGTCCTGACATGGATAAAATAAAATAAATCTCGTTCCCACAAATTAATTAAGTTGGGACAAAGCTCCTAGCTCCGCCGCAGAGCTCTTTTGCTTGTCATGGCGGCATTCGGGCAGCTGGCTGGCTGTCTACCGGCTAGCCTACTAGCCTTCGATTGAACAGTGACTGCTAACGAGTATGTTGATAAAAGACTATAAAATAAAAGACTACCTTTGCAATAATCATGCTGTCTAATCAGCATCTTGATATGGCACACCTGTGAGGTGGGATGGATTGTCTTGGCAAAGGAGAAGTGCTCACTATCACAGATTTAGACAGATTTGTGAACAATATTTCAGAGAACTGGTTATTTGGTGTATGTGGAAAATATTTCACATCTTTGAGTTCATACCATAAAAAATGGGAGGAATAACAAAAGTGTTGCGTTTATATTTTTGGTCAGTCTCTGTTCATTGGGACAATAATGAATTGATCATTTTTGTTTTTCTTTTTCCTTTCTTGAACGAATGTGGGTCACAGAGACACGGACGCTACCGCTGAAAGCGGCTTTTGCGGCCGGACGGAGAGCGTATCCGTGTTTATGAACGACTTATGACGTGAATAAATATTTCGTTCGCACAACTTAATTATTTCGAGGGAATGAAATAGTATTTTGTGGAAATGGAATATTAATTCGTGGGAACGGAATATTAATTCGTGGGAACGAGATTTATTTTATTTTTTCCATGTCAGGACACGGGCTCCGTAAAAAACACCCCTAAAAATGCCATTTTCATCGGAGTGGGTCTTTAACCTTTCACCGTTGTCGTCATGGCTCACTCTCACACAGACACGGGTCACTGTCAGGAAAACCTGATCACACACTGACACAGTTGTTCATACTTACCTGTGTGGCTCCGCCCACCCACACTTCATTCACTTTTAGCACCCGTCTCTCATTTTGGTTTCAGTAATCAAAATGCTTTACAAATAAAACATTGTGTCCAAAAGCCAATCGATTCATCTAGATCAGGGGTCTGCAACCTTTTACACTGAAAGAGCCACTTTCTTACTGACAATATCCACTAGGAGCCACAAAGGTTTACTTTACACTCAAAGGAAAGTAAGACACTGATTTATATTGAAGTAATTGTAAATATTATGGTGAATGTGAATGAATGATGAATGCAGTAACTTTTTACAATATAATATATATATATATATAATATAATTTTCTTTAAGGAGAGAGCCACAGTGAAGGTGTAAAAGAGATGATCTAGAGATTGATAATAATTGTGTTATATTCGTGGGTTTTTAATTGATTCAGAGCTCAGATCATCAGAAAAGTCAAAATCCTGATCTATTTGGTAATAAAATTATTAAGTGGAAAAACTAGAATTATTATATGGAGCTTTATTTTACTCTGATTCTGCTCAAACCCTTAAAGGCTTTGATGCCTATAAACATTTTCAAAGATTATCCTTTTCATTTATTCAGCATGTTAACCACGGGACATGCCCATTTATGGTCAAACATGGTTAAAACATCTCTCAAATATTTTATTTTGATATCAAAAGTCAGCGTAGTCAGATGGATAACAGGGAAGCAGAATTTTGGTCTAAAATCCTTCCTACAGGCTACCTGACCTCTGTGTTGTTCTGGAGAGGAAATGAAATATAATAATTCATGTTTAAACCATTTTAACAGCTAAGAAAAACTTCTTTATTCCCTTTAGAAAAAAATCATTTGCTGACTTTTCTGTTGGGCAAATGAGCGTCTTTGTTGCTCCTGAATGGAGACTTCCTCCCAGCACTTTAATGCTTTAATGTCACAGCTGAGAAGCCCCCCCCCCCCCCCCCTTGCTGCCCCCATGTCTGATTTCACCTCAGAAATCCTCTTCATTTATTCATATTTTTGTAAATGTGATCAGGGTTGTTATTTCATTTGTTTGGTGGAACCAATCTGATCATCAGAGGGAGTGGATGTGACATCACCCAAAGTGCATGTTTTACTTCAGGCTCCAACCCAATGAAGTCAACGGAGTCGCCATTTTCTCGTGATACAGACAACGCCATGTCGGAACCAGACACCGTCATTGAGCAGTGATTGGTCCGAGTTGTTCTGTGTCCATATTTTTATGGGAACCACTCTGGCCAATCAAAAGTGAGCTTGTTTGAAGGCCACACCCCTACCTCTTGAAAGTGGGCTACACGACATCTGTCAATCAAACGTTTTGAGCTTTGGTTGTGGGGGCCAGCAGGTTCCACCTACTTTTATTGAGTCCTACGAAAACTGTATGACATGAATAACTGGAACTACAGAAAAAATGTGAAAAATGAGGATTATAAAGAACATGTTAAAAGAAGGTATCAGATCCAAAATGTTTCTTCTGACCAATAGAATGACTGACTAACAGCTGTTTATATCTCTATAGAAGTCTATGGGACAGTGGCTTCTTGGAGCCAGCGGGTACTTCCTGATAGGAATCCTAAGGGGGGGCACAGGTGCTACCTCACCTTTGCACGAATAGTTTGAGTGATTTAGATGAAATATTTTGTGTATTTATACGAATGCACAAGTATGCCTGTGTGAACAACAGTTGTATTGTGTACATGTTGACATGTTTTGTATGTGAGCATTTTTGGAGCCCACAGGTATCTAACCCCCCTCCTCTTTAATCCCCTTCCCACCCCCACCCCCAGGGGGAGGGGTCACTCAGTCCAGTTCTGATGTAGTCCATGAGTGGATACAACTGGTTTGCATCAGACGGTTCATGTGTCAACGTCATCCATTCCTTATCCCCAACACAATGCAGCTTGATGTCTTCATGGATCCTTTTGTTGAGGGTTTTCAGATCATGACTATTGTTGGGTTTGCATTCAGAGTAAACAACAAAGCAGTTTTTTGTTGGTCTGCTGTTGCATTGTATTTATTTCCTGGAGTGTTTCCAGCAGCCCTGGACATTTAGCGCTGCTAAATGCTGCATTTACTCACTACGGAGAAGGAACACTCAAAGCCTCAGACATCATTTGTTTGCTTTTGATCGTACCAAATAGTTGCTTTGCATGAAAAAGTGCTGAATGTCTGAGGAATTTCAGAAAACAAGACAGGAAAGGAAAATCAAACAAGCCCTAAAATCATAGCTGGCATGTCGGATTGTGTATACTCATGGCGTATTTACATAACGCTTCAATGCCTTCTTAGAAGGCCCAAAGCAGGCTACAGTCACAGTCCCAGTCACACACATTCACACACTGATGGTGGTTCCAACACACTAGGAGCTAGGGATGCTATTACCTAGTGTGGGATTTGGTCTTTTACTCAAAGACACTTAAACACATCAGCGCACAGAGTGGGAACCGAACCTGTGGCCTTCCAATCATAGGTTGACCGCTCTACCTTTTCATCACAGCTGCCCACAGGACTGATTGTGCAGACTTACCTGAAATGCAAAAGTTCTAGGGTTCAATTATTTGATTTTGACACCGGGGCCTCCAGGGTTTTTGGTTTCTTTTGGTTTGCTTCTTGTACAATCTTTCCCTTTTAAAGCAATAACTGGATACAATTTCTGTAAAATGCCCTAAACCAGTGTACCATGGGAAATGGCCAGGTGTGCCGTGAGAAATTCCCCACATGAACTGATCTAAAAACATTTTCCATCTCCAGGATATCAGCTCTGTATTCATCCAAACAGAACCTGTTAAAACACTGAGTAGTTTGGAATATGAAAGATCATAAAATACTTTTTTCTTTGTGTTTATTTGATTCTATTAAAGACATTTTGATAAGAATGACGATACCGTGATTTAGCCGTAGCTACAGCTTTGTTTTCTGAAAAGTCCAGCCCCTTTAACTGTCTCCACCAATCATTCTTGGAGGCTTAATCACATGTCATCAGTCTGACCAATCAGAAGTGGTTAAAGTCTTCACTTCCTTGTTCCGATTCAGCTCATAAAGTCTCAGTTCCAACGAAAATACCATCTAAAGCTCGTCTTTAGCGGTGTAGCTTTCCACAGAATCCGGTGTCAGACCGTGGAACAAGTGAACAAAACAATGAAGCTCAGAGAAGAGAGTCTGTCTGACATCACTACGTCTCCAATGATGCATTGGGTTAAAGTGACAGCGTCTCAGCGTACAATGAGTCTTCCCTGTTAAACGTCTTGAAACAACAACGAACATACATCAAACAGTTTTTCAATCTTCTTGATGAAATCAGAGGTCAGAGATCAACAGTTTAGTTCTCCTTCCAGGTTTGTGTTCCTTAACAGCCAAACATCCCAGAGTTTGGTCCAAGTCATCTTTTAACTCAAACACTTTTCTAAGAACGTCTGGACTGAAGGACAAATTTGGTTTCAGAATTCAGTCCCTTTTGAAAAATGAAAAGTTAAGCTTGAATAGAAGTAATAACAACATTACTGAAAACTAACTCTGATGACTGACTAACTAACTTTTATTACAAATTTTAGAAAAAAACAGTCGCAACTTCCAGCTTTTTCTGCCACAATTATCACAAAAATGCATGTGAGATTGGAGGGACCGTACATCAACACAGACTACAGAGTTTCTCCTTTTTCTATTTTTGGATGCTGGTGTGCCGCGGGATTTTTATCAAGGAGAAAGTGTGCCTTGGCTCAAAAAAGATTGAAAAACACTGCCCTAACTATAGTCTTTCATAGATACAAAGTGATCTAATTGATATTGTATATTATATCAATGGCTCCATGCTGAGGTTTCCGGCCAAAAGAGTCTGCGTATCTATGCACACGCGCTCAGATATACCATGTAGGCAGCTTCTGGCTTTCTGGGTAACAGTTTCAGTCTATTTCAAACAGCAACATTTGGTCTGCTCTTGATTCACAACAATTGGAATACTCAGAAATGCAATTATGATGCTAATTTTCTTTCTATATGTCCTCCATTACCCGAAAAAAAAAACATGTTGAAACCACCAAGGACGCCATTTTAATTGGAGAGGGGCTTTAAAAGGATTTGTTATTGACATTTTGATTCATCATTACCAGGTTGTCTGTATTAATGTTTAATGGTATTCCTAAAGCGCATAAATCCAGCTTGTCTTCATTGAAATGATATCAAAAGCTTGAGACCTAAAGCCTGTGATGTCTGTTCATGTGAATCAGTGTGCTAAAATTTTATTGTTTTGTTCTTATTAGGATCAAATGTGGCTGATTTATGAGAGCAAATGCCTGATTTCTGCTACGTTTCAACTAAAAACATGTTTGTGCACATTTTCCTTCATCACCGCAGATATTTGTGGTAGAAACTGTTTCCTGGAGCCTTCATTAACCCTGATCAGACTCTGGTCTTTCCACCAAAGGTTAGAACAAATCTTTATGGAGAAAACTTTTCAAACCTTGAAACGTGTTCAGAGACGAGTTTGTGCACGAGGACCGTGGGGCAGCAGCTGTGTGGGCAGGCGGTGGAGGGAGAGGTCAGAAGAAGAGGGTCAGTTTCCTCCGGGCCTCCTTCTGTCCGCAGAGCTTTAACAAGTTCACGTACTGTTGGGTTAAAACAACCTGTAACCTCAGAATAACAAATAAGGAAATAGGGTTGTGCCGATGGACGGTGATGACAGACACCATCGTGATGCCACGCCCCCGCCACGCTGCGAGTCGACCCCACAAGCCGCGGTTACATGGGCAAAATATCTTGATCGGATCAATGGTCGGACTAGAATCCAACCGTGTACACGGGCCCAGAAGAACTTTTTCAAATTATAACAAACGTTCACATGGGTCACACTTTCGGTCAGAATAAATCATTCGCACATGCGCAGTAGTGTTTGAAAAACCAAAAGAGGAAATGAGTTCCGCTGAGAGGCTACATACATACATATATGGCAGCTCCGTAATATACTAGATGATCTTCTAAATCTGCTTTTATTAACGTTACGGTTGTTATGAAGCGACTGTTCGCTCATCATTTTAATTTTAATCCGTTTGTTTTTTCTGTTGAAGAACGGAGCCGGAAGAAGGCGGGGCTAATAGAGGCTAACACACGCTAACAACATTTAGCCTTTGATGAACATAAATCCATGCGGGAAATATGTGGGAATAACATCAGCCTTTATTTTGTCGGGACACACCTGGAAACACAAATCTACGTGATTGTTTGAACGGTTTCTAAGTACTGAGCGACATTTCTGCTTTGAAAAGCTCACTCAACGCCCCAAAGACGCCGAGTGAGCTGGATGTCCGAGCTCTGCCCGGACACACACTTTTACCGGGAGACCCGGTTCTCCTGAGTTCGGTAGCTCGTTCACCTAGAGCTGCGGGACAAAGTAGTCTATTCCAGTTTGTGGAAAATGGAAAAAAAAGATCAAAGGAAACATCAGCGTCCAGTTTAGAAAGAAGAAAACCACTCCAAGGATAAAGGAATGCAGGCGGGGCCAAAATTAACACTCGCTTGGTGCCAAGTACGACCAAATTTACTGTTGGAGCAGTAGAATTCGGAGAAACATTTGCCACATGGCTAATGAAGGTCTCACTTCATTAGACTAGTCTTGTTAATGAGCTTTTTGGTGGATTTCATTTAAGGTCTTCTACTGTCCCCATATACAGTCAGCGCTTCAGATGCAATGAACACATTCGTTTGTTTTTTTTTGTTCAGGTTTAACCACAAAATCAGAAGAATATGTCCTTTAGTTTTCCATTCATGTTCATTCATGAAGCCACCGGAAAGAACGGAATAATTCATTCATGAATGGTGTCAGGGTTGGATTCAGATCAAGAAAAAAGAATAGAAAAATGTGAGTTGTTACCAGAAGCAGCCTTCAGAAAGAAAACACAAACTGATGTGTGTTTAGTGTGAACTAACCTATATACTATATCATAAATGTGAATGCAACTATACAAGTATGTTTTATTTATATTTAAAAATAAAGGGAAAAAATGATTTTTTGTTTCGCCAAGGGCGTCAAACTAGCCAGGACCGCCTCTGAAGATGTCGAAGGAGGTTCATTTGTGTGGAAACCTGATCCAAACGGCTCTTGGAGTGGTAAAGGTTGCAGACCTCTAGTCTATGGATGTATGGATGGAAAAAGGGATGGTTAGCTGAATAGGTGGTGGATGGATGGATGGATGGATGGATGGATGGATGGATAGTTGGGTGGATGGATGGATGGGTGGATGGTTGGATGGTGGATGGATGGATGGTTGGATGGATGGATGGATAGTTGGGTGGATGGATGGATGGATGGATGGATGGATGGATGGATGGATGGATGGATGAGTGTATGGATAGTTGGGTGGATAGATAGGGCGTTGAATGATTGTGGGGATGGATGTGTAGTTGGTTGGATGAACAGATGGGAGGATGGATGGTTGTGTGATGGGATGGATGGATGATTATCAGATGGGTGATAATACTGTCAGCTTGGTGTTGCATTGTCTAGAAAACTTGAAGTCTTCCACAGAAACTGAGGTTTTTACCCACACACTCATATTTGTTCAGAACAACAAAGAACAGCTGATTGATTTGTTTCCTGAGACGACCTCTGGCCGCCTTCGCTGTCCTGTGAGTGGAAGAATCTGCAGTGTGTAGGCAGAGAAACAGACTTTTGTGTGAAAGTGGGTTTGTTTCTGGAAAGTGTGAGTCTATTGTCATACTACTTATACAGTCTGTGCAGGTGGGCGGCACAGAGCCAGAGGGCAGCATATGTTTACGCTGAAAGAGATGGAGAGATGTTCTGCTTTCAAACACAGATACTCTGCTGGTTGAATTTAAAGTAGCAACCTTCTCCTGGAGCTTGTGCATACGTTTTTCTGGACTGCAGCAAATCTTCTGCCTATTGCACAGGGAGGCCAAGAGAAGAATACGTGGGAACATCTCCTAAAAACGTCTAAAAACTTTGAGTACAAATAAAGTTAGGCGTTAAAACTAGACTTCTTCTCCTGGAGGCCCCTTTTTTTGTCTGAAATAACTTTGCATATTGAACTGAGCCTTTGTTTTTACAAGTCTATAGGCTAAAGGATGAATAAAAAAACTGGTCCAAAAGTAACAGATGCTAAATGTTCTTTCTAACAGCAGCAAAGGACAAAAGCATTTTCCAGTCAGGCCTTAATCTGAGTGTTAAACCGTTGTCCTTTAAAATGTTTTCATCAGAGGTCCTTTCCTGACAGGTTGTGCATTATTAATGATGCCAGCCTCCAACCCCCCTGACACGTTTCTCTGACTCCTGGTGATAAATTGCTGAGTGTTTGATAATACAAGTTATCTTTGTGATCTACAGTCTGTTTCCCCTCCAGACTGTGTGTTTGCTGGCTTGTAGTTCTTGTCGTATAAAAAGACTGTTTGCTCGTTCCTTTTTGTGTGGGTGGAAATGTCCATTACAGCCTGTAGAAGGGGTTCTACCCATTATGGTCCGCTGGAGTCTCCTAAACAATCCTAAGAAAATAATTCCAACAAGTAGCAGTGGATCCAGTTTTTGTTTTTTTTCCCTCTGGATATTTTTTTTGACGCTTCTTTTTCATGGCAAAAACTTCCAACTTGGATTTTTTAGAAATTGTGTTAAAATCGACCAGAAGACGTTGGAAAGGTTTCCATGACTGCATGTGAGCGACCGGAGTGAGCTTTTTGGAAGTCCACACCCCTTCCACTGGAGTCACACAGCATATGTCAATCAAACATTTAGAAGGGCTACACCGGCTTTTATTGAGACATCTGATTGGTCAGTTCATAGTTTGAATAGCTTGAACTAAAGAAAAAAAATCATGACAACAATTAAGAGGATCAGGAACATGTTAAAAAAAATGGTATCAGATCAAGAACAGGTACTTCCTGTATAGAACACACCGGTGTAGGTGCCACAACCATTCATCCTAAAACAACCGTTCAGGGCCATTCGAGTCGTGCTAATGTGACATTATGTGATTGACTGTCCATTGGTCCGATGACGGAGCAGGTGGTGATTGGTCTGGACAAACTAGGATTCTACCAAAGAAGAAGATATTATGAAGTCCGTTATAAACAAAAAGAGCTCCGACATCGAGCGAGACTGTCTTCTAAACACGCTTTTATTATTATGATTCTTAAGAGCATTTTCAGTCGAACGGACTGTTGTCCGAACTCTTCTCTGGACTGCACACTATAACAACCTTCCCTGTGAACACAAAGCTATGAGACTCCAGCTGCTCTGATCAGAGACACAGTTCACCGTTGTGGAACAGCAGCACCACACAAGTGGGTTGTGGCAAAATCCCTCTATAACCCTTTTGTTATCCTAGGCACTTTAACGTTGGGAGTTGGGTCATCTAGACCCACCAGACAGTGCGCTGAACCTTTTTTCTTCAATGATTTGTGATCTTCACTGGTGTCCATGGATTACATGAAATCTTTCCACCTTTATCCACCTTTGTCATGGTAGGGAGAACACGTCAATGGAAGGGCGGGGTCATCTTGACCCCATAGGATAGCACAAGGATTACACACTACAAAGAATAATGTCAGACACAACTTATGAAGGAAAAGAACTTTAGGTTACAGAAGGAAACATGAAATGAAAATATGTAGAGCCCAAGTAGATCTCCACACTACGTAGTTTGTCCAAGTGGGGCTACCGTAGTGTGACGTTATCCTCAGTCGAAAGGACCCCGAACGGTTATTGCAGGCGGAATGGTTGTAGTACCTACAGCAGAGGGAGGAGTCACTCAGTCCCCTTCTCATAGACAATGGTCTTTACTAATCCCTCCCTTTGAAACTGTGCTGCTGTGCACACAGAAGGGCTGCTGTGGTGTAGTGGGCTGCAGTCTTGTTTTACAGCGAGAAGGCTCTGGTTCTAATTCCAGGTGAGTCCTTTGTGTACCACAGGAAATGAACCAATCGGAAGTGTAAGCTGGGCGGGCATCATCCAAAGTATAAAAGGGATGAATTCAAAATGAAGGCTTTGAACAAATAATATGTTGTTGTCAACATGATGTGACCTCTTTCCAAACCAGAGCAGCTGTGATAGCGATGACGTCGGCACGGGGCTATTTTTGGCAGCTCTACTCTAAAACCAACAATTTCTGTCAGTTGTCCCTGGAAGTCCAGAGCGGGGCAGCGGAGGCTGGATAGTGTAGGTGTTGTACCGTCGCTGCGATACCTGATCCTCTCACGTTGGCTCAGCCTGCAGCCGGCGGTAAGAACGCTGATTTTCTTCCTTAACCTGCTGACCTTTGATTATCTCAGATAAACGGCGATTCTCAGCCAGGTCCCCCCTGGTTATGCACTCAAAGACTTCCTGAGTGGATTTCTTTACTGCCTCTGCACTTTGATGAAATCCAAACAGTTGAAGTAGGAAACACCTTCAGTCTCGTTATCTTAATTTTATCAGGATGAACAGAATCATGTGTGAGGGAGCGCAACCTGGAGGACAGAATGGTGCAGTCGAATGTTTGAAGGCTGGGATCAAACATGGACGGGAGCCCTGTCCCAGCTGTACCCACCTCGCTGAGAGAGGCTCCACTAGGGGTGTGACCATATCATCACAGCGGTGATGAGGTCATGAAGTGATGAAGTTTTTTTTTTTTTAAGTTCTGCATATGGTGTGTGATTGGAACTATACTAAACACATTAAACACATTCATCTTTGCTGATAATTTAATTTTTCTGCTAGTCTTGTGTTCAGACTTCAAGGGTTTCTGGGGGAAACCTGTTATTAATGTTCACCTTCACTCCCTCAATGCTGCACGCGGCACACAGCTCCCTCTACTTACACACGCGTGCGGTTTCAGAAACACACACATCCTCATTCTACAACAGAAGTTTCCATCTCGCGAGAAAATACAACAAATTTACTGCTTTCTAATTATTAATTTCCATTGTATTCATTTCCGTTACAAGCTGCGTTACAAGTGCGCGACACGGCCGCCCACCGGAGGATTTTGTGTTGGGGGGGGGTAATATTACTGTTCTCCTTCACTCTGTAACACCACACATGAACGCGCACTGTTAGATTTCCATGAATATCACTACATGTTTTGTTTGGGAACTGTTTTGTGTAGCGCAAAGTTACGTGTCTGTATAAATATAGGCGGAGCCTCCTGCCCCGCGTTCTTCATGGGTGTCAGACTTCATGGCTACCAGAAGGGTGACAAAGTGTCTGCAGTCTGTTTATTACTGGGCAATATTTAATATTCTGAGAAGATGTCTGTACCAGAGAGCACAGGTGAAGCCTCACATGCAGCTAGAGAGCGGTCCACTGCAGAAGAATCAACACACACCCCCAACACACATGTTTGCGCTCCTTCCTCCTACACACACAGCGTGCTGACACACACACACACACACACACACAGTCATTCTACAACACTATATGTAGCTAGTTCATTAGTTACATAGGTAGTAGTTAGTTGTTACTGTTATTTGTTAATGAAGAATACTGCTTTGTAATTGTATTTATTTGGGCCGCGGGGGTATTTTATGTTTGGTGGGGGGCTGCGGTTAACCGCGCCCCCTGCTGGTTCATCAGTGCGGTGATCAAAAATCCCACACTGTCACAGCTCTAGGCTCCACCCCCTCTTAACCCTGTGCAGGACAAAGCGGCACAGCAGGAGGCATGAGCTTTAGTGCACTAACTTTTGTTGTAAGAGACAAGTCTGGACTTGTGTTGTTGACCTCCTTCCAGTCGTCACATGAAAACATGCAAGTGATTCAAAATACTGTCTTTTAAAAAAAATCAAAGTTCCCTGTAGTTTTTCTGTGCATGTTAGTAGCTGGCGTTCGGATGACTTATTGTTAGTGAGTTTTTAGTATAACTTGACTGATTGGGATCCAGCAGTCGGGATGGGATTCGAACATGCAGGTACGTGTGTTTTCATGCGGTCCCTGGAGGAATCTGGGGGAAGGTTCAGATGCTGGTGATGATCCCACGCCGACCTGCTGCAGGAATCGTCCTCCGCAGAGCGGAGCTCCCAGTCTCTGCAGCCGGAGGTGAATGCAGGGGCTGCTGGTGCGCGGCGCCGGGTTCCCTGCGGGAGCTGCGCCTGGAGACGAGATTAGAGCTGATCTCCGTCCCTAATGAAGCTTCTATCAGAAGAGCGTGGTTAGCTCAGATATGCTGGCATTCTGTGCCAAAGACGGCGGCGGCGTGTGCTTTGACTGCAGGGAAGTGCCCCCCCCCCCCCATGCTGCATTTAGTTTACCTTCATACCCGCGCCCTGGGAAACACGGGAAACCCGAGCCGAGGCTGTGCCAGCGCACTCCAAATGAAATGATATTTGGCAAACACAGCACGTCGACATCTGCCTGGCGCCGCGCACAGGTGTGTTTGCTCAGAGGCGGCTGCAGCTCTGCTGACCCGCTTAAACCTAAACTGTAGCTTAGATCTAAACGGATGACGCCTGTGCCGTCAGAGAAAGATTAGCCATGCTTCCTCCTTAAAAAGCAGCTGGGATAACCTGAGCGTTTAAACTGGCGTTCAGACTTATTGTACACAAAGGATGAAATGTTAAAGACGGCCCTTCTGAGGAGGAGCAGTCTTCCTCCAGGAAATCTCTGAGGCTTCCACGTGACGATGGGCATGAAGGACAGAGATGTTTGTTTTCAGGTAACATCCTGCACCAACCTGGAGGTCAGGAACAGAAACAACGTTTGACCATAACAGGCTTTAATGAAAAACACTTCCGGCATCAAGAATGTTAGCATTAAAGCCCCACTCTGACCCTCTTCTCATCTGTGTTCCAAGCGTTCCCAGAGGTCCTTCGGTCAGGATTCTGCTGTCTTTAGCCTAAATCAACAAACCTGTGTTGTTTCATAGGACTTAGTTTCTGCAGAGCGGCAGGAGTTCATTAGAAATTAACCTCTGAGTCGTATGGCCGGACCATTAGCGAGGAGTAAGACCACGCCCCCTTTCCCATCGCTTTCCTGCTACCTTGCAGCTCACGCTCCCCTAACATTAGGGGTGTGGCCAGCTAGTTACCAGCTTGTGACATGTCCAACCTATTTTCTGCAAAAAAGGATCTTTTTTCCAACAACAACATACTGGAATAAAGAAAGAAATAATTAAAAATGCAGTTTTTAAGCATAATTTTCTTTTCATGTCCATCATCAGAAAAAAGCCACGGGAACATGTTAAAAACACCAAAAACTAGAACAGGAAATAAACACCCCATGTTCCAGAATAAACTTCATATTATTACATTTGTAGATCAAATGTTAAAACACTTTGCAATTTTTTTCCCTTTCAGTGATGATGTTTTTTAACTGTTTCATCATAGTTTCAGAGTTGAAATGTGTGAAGATCAAAGTGAAAATGTAGAAACAGCCACATAAACCACAAATGTCAGTTTTCTTTTCTTTTCAATAAATTCTATTTTCTGTTCAGAAGAGGAACTACTGTTTGAATGTTTTTTTGCACAATAAGGTTTGAATCAAAGAAGAAGAAAGAAAAACAAAACCAAGAAAAGCATCAACACTTCATTTTAAAACCTTTTAATGCAGACCAAACTATTCATGAGCAGCAATAGAGTCACGATACATTTTTTTATACCCACGTTCTCCTGTCATAGAGTTGCTGCCAGTTGTCTGCTCCTGATTCACAATGATTTGAATACAGAAATACATTAACCTTAATAATGCTTATATATGTCCTCCATTGTTAGAAAAATGCAACCAGAACATGTAAAAAAACACCATAAACACAGTTTTCAAAGGGTCTTTAAGAATGATTCTGGGGTTGAAAGTTACGGGGTTCAGATTTAAGCTAACTGTAACCAAATATCAGCATTAGCTGGATGGATCATCATACGGCATGAGGAAAACTAGAAATCCATGTATTTTTTAAGGACATTAGTTTATTTTCCCTAATCAACAGTAAATATTATTTCTGCCTGTCACCAAGTTGTAAGGTTGAGCTGGACGGCGTCAATCTGACGATAGAAACAAAGAAAACTAGCTAAGAACGTCTGAAAGAACGTCACCGTCTGTACCGTGAGGGTGGGAAAATATTAGTGATGTCATTTCCTGGGTCCTTAATACGTTGGACTAAACCATTATTGATAAAAAGGAAGCATTGAAAAGCTGAAAGTTGAAAAACAATTAAATTAAGCAAATAAAAAGAGGGTTGCAGTTACTGGCTAATTTTAGGGAATACATTTGGTCATTTGGATGACCTCTACACCTCAGGTTCCTAAATATAGTTTTTGAAATGTTTCTTGTTTTTAAGCGATTTTGATTTCAGAGAATGGTCTTGATGAATCTTGTGTTTTGATGTCTTAAAGACGCTTTTATCACTTTAATATTTCAAAAACTGACCAGCTGCACAAACAAAAGGACCCAGAGAGAGTTCAAAGATGGTTTTCACACAGAGCTTTAGCTGTCGTGGAAACACCTTCAGGTTTCAGAAGAACTTCCACCAATGTTTCTATTTATTATCTCTGTTGCTTTTGAGTGATGGTTACGTGTCCAAAATGGTGTCCAAATTCTAAAGAGAAGTTTTTTTCTGTCCTTCATAGTTCACTTGTTGAACATGTGCCTCCTGTGAGGGAGACTCTGCAGGACAAGCCCTCCATAAAGCTCCCTCTGCTCCCATTTGTTCCCGCTGGAATGTAAGGTGACTCTCTTGTTCCTCCTCCTTCCTCCCTTCTTCTCCTTTCTGCCTGACAGAGAGGAACTCACCTTTTTAAAAGGACAGAGCAGAAAAGGGAGCAGAGGCTGAAACCGGAGCCACTCCCTCAGAGGTGGAGGCAATTTCTGGACTCTTTGTACAGGAGGGAGGAGCTGTGGGAGGAGAGCATGCAGAGCGCAGGAAAGGAGCGCCTGGAGCGCCGCAGAGGTTAAAGAACTGGGACAGAAGTTTGCCGATAGAAAGAAAAGGAAGTGGAGTAGATCATCGGAGCTGAAGAGCCGTGAGAGCTGGGGATTAGGAGGCGGCGAAGCGCTCTGCGGCCTCTCTGCAGCTGAACGTGGACTTGTCGGCGCACGCTTTGATGGTGGGAGTGGAAAAACCCAGGTGGGACGGCGGGGTAAAGGTCAGCACATGAATGCTCTGTGAGGAATCTCCTGGTTTTCTTTCCGTTTTGTCATCAGATGGGGTGGGAGCGCCGTGAGGGCAGAGGAGGAGCAGGGCTCCATCCGCATTGTGAGGCGCATCTGCAGTGCAGCTCAGGTTCCTGAGGCCTTTTCTGCTTGGGACTCACCCCACATTGGGGTGGGAGGGGGCTAAATTTACCCAGATTTCTCTTGAAGAGACAGAACATCCGAGTGGTTTAGGATCACAACACAGAGGTGCAGGGCTGGACGGGCAGTCTGTGGGACAGCACAAAAGGGAATGGGGGGGTGGTAGTTGTCTGTCATCCCACCAACTCGGGTACCTGTCCCCCCAGGCCTCCCTGCTCTCTGGCTTTGGGGGCCCCCGTGGCGGTCCGGCTGGCCCTGTCCCGGGGGCCGTTGTTCTCTATCTGCTGCCGTGCAGGTCTTGGGGGGTTCTAGCTGCTGCTGCTGCTGTTTTGGTGTGGGGGTGGCTGGACACTCTCCCTCCGTCTTTTCACATTCCACCATCCATTTTAGAAGAACACGAAGACTCACCTGAGCACAGGTGTTAGCTCACCTTTGGACAAACACTTTGCGTGATTGAATGAAATATTTCACACTAGTTGGTTTGAAGGCATAAGTATGCGTGTGTGAACAGTATTTGTGTTGTGTACATGTTGACATGTAGACATTTCTGAGCCAACAGGTATAAGTGTTATAATCTCAGTGTGTGTGTGGACAGGCCCCGCCTTTAGACTCCATTACATCTGAATCTGAACGTAATGATTTGCAACTCATCCAAAAACTTGTTGCTTTATGTTGCTTCATGGTTTTACACCCCTCCTATATAAACACCCTCGTACCCCCAACATCCCCATCTCTTCTTCCTCCTTCTTCCATCCGGTCCAACAGAAAAGATTTTCAAATATGATTAAAATGAATAAAGTTTGGCCTTTGATTACAAAAGGGTTTATTCAGACATACCTCTGGTGTGTCAGAAGATTCATAACCCCTGTTGTTAAAGTAAAATATGTCCAACACAAGAGGCCTCAGACAGACAGAACATGTTAAAAGAAAAACGTGGACCTGGAAGGCCTCTGCAGGAAAACCCAGATTTAGTGGAGGTGGTGGACTTCTGGTTGTTGGAAGGCGTGACGGCAAGCCATTGATGAATTTCATTGCCAAAAGTCCATCAGCAATGAAGCAAAATTATTTAACGAGAATATTCTTACAGAACGCTGAGTTCTGATTACGATGAAGGCCTCGCCTTTCCTCTGGTAGGCCTGATGTTCGATAATGGAGGGTCATTTGTGGGCCCTCTGATCGGTTCAGTTTCCGCCATGTGCTGAAGCTTCCGTGGGCAAGACAGCGACCCCCACATCGTTCCTGGTGGTTACAGGTTGGCGGCATAGTGTGTGAACGGGTGAACGGGACTTTGACGGTGAAGCGCTTTGGGCCTTTCCATTTCATGAAAATAAAAACTGCAGCACCTGTTTAAACTCACTGAGATGAAAATAATGTTTTGGTGTTTTTAACGTGGTCCTCAGGCTTTTTCTCATGGTAGGGAACATTTAGAAAGAAAAATAAGCTCAGAATGAAATTTCAGAGTGTTTCTTTATGTAATTGTTGTGAATCCGGAGCAGACAGTAAAAGGTCGTATTGGTCAGGTAGAAAACATGCCGGGGGCCACGAGCCCCCCATGGGCTCTGATTTTTGATGTTTGGTGGCGGTTGTGAGGTGATGATAGCCAGAGAGAGTGTAAACAAAGAGCTCTCAGCAAACAGTCCCGCCACATCATGGAGGTACAATTCTGATGAACTCCTGCTACTCTGGGTGGTGAGAGACTGTGTTCTAGGAAATGACCTTTTTTAGAGGGGGCTAAAAAGAATCGTAATGAAAAGGCAGCAGGAATGCTGGAAAATAGAGGATCGGAGCGACTTTAGTTTCTTTCCACTGAGCTGTTCCAGTTCCTGTCTCCGCCCAGAGACAGACTTGGCTCCACCTCTTTGACCCTCCATCTCAGAAGAACCAGCTCTTGGCTTTCTACTCTGGTTCTTATCAGTCCATCTGTGGAGATCTGAACATGTTTGAGCTTGTGAGGAAACAATGTTGTCCTTCTCTGCC
This sequence comes from Oryzias sinensis, assembly GCA_037389245.1. Classification (NCBI taxonomy): domain Eukaryota; kingdom Metazoa; phylum Chordata; class Actinopteri; order Beloniformes; family Adrianichthyidae; genus Oryzias; species Oryzias sinensis. Next base: position 2,710,942 of record CM074489.1, on the reverse strand, counting down.
TTCATCCTGTGTTTGGACGTATTCTGCTGCATGAGGAAATGTCAGACCATCTCTCAAAGTCTGTGGAACTCAAGCAGCTCCTTCTGATCCGGAACCAGTTCATGTTAGGTAGAGATCGGGTTCCTGGGAATGTGGCTGCTCCTGGAGCTGCTGTGTTACTGGCCTCTGTGGCGTTGAGGCAGCTGCAGTCCAGCTCGACTGACCCCATAACACCGAAACATCTTCCCTGTTGGGTCGAGAGTCCAGCAGCATTTAGCATGCTGACGCAGCAGAAACCGCTCAGGAAGCAGCTGTAGATCCAACTCTACCTTCAGGCCACAGAAACACACAATCGAACACGTCATTTGTGCAGGTGGAGGCCTGACAGAAAACTCTGAAAAAAGCACAAAGCCCCATGACGCCTGCTGCTGCTTCTGTCACCTCCACTTAAAAATAAATAGACGCCGGATGACGGCAGACTTGAATCCACCAGTGTCAACAGTGGGGAGGACAATGCAGTTGCAGGAAATGCTTTAGCCTCAGCTGCCCTTATGGATGGATGTCTGTTGGCAAAATGGGCAAATCTGTGCGCAAGTGCAGGCATTTGAAGATACACACCAGCTGACGCAACCTGCAGAGAGAAAACCCTCTGCACATTTTCTACGTTGGTCACGCTTCTGCAGGCAAAGGGTCGAGGGAAATACTCTAGACAGCATGTGGCGTCAGTAAGCAGGTGAGACGCTGCCTCACACCGCTTTTCACCTTTCCACACCCTGAACACTGCACTGGGAGCCCATGTGATAATGCTCACGCTCTTGCTGCAGCCTTGCTGTTAGAGGAAGTTAGACGTCAGACTGTGGTTTGTGCGGACGCCCCACGTGCATTCATGCGCGAGTCAGGGTTTCAGTACTAAGCACTCACCTCAGGATGAGTTAAAGAAAGGAAGCCGCCCGACAGCACGTCATCTGTACGCCAGGAGGCACGCGGTCTCAGGATCCGACAAATACTTCAGCAATACACTTACCACACGCGACAACAATGGCACGCTCCATTTTTCATGATCGCCCTTGAGGTGTCTGAGCCTCAAGACGACCAAAATTGCTCCTCTCGAAGATGCTCTCCACGCGCCCATGGACCCTCTAACAGCCTAAAACCTGCAGCACCCAGACGCTTTGGCTTCACACGTGGCACTTCAGGGAAAAAACCAGGACAAACTGTGGAAGAAACGTCTGCTCTTTTGTCCACAAGTACTGTAGCCAGGATAAAAAGCAACAGCAAGCTGATCGACATGGGGAAGCTCCGCCAAACGTCTTCAGATTCACGCTACAGCTCGTCGCAAACGGTGGAGCTTTTCCCTTTACACGTGACCTGGACCGGCGTGATCACGGCGCCAGATCTCACCCAAACGGACTAGAACAGACTTTGGCTCCCAAATAGTGATTCACGATTCTCCTCACAATAGCGTAATAAATAATTCATCTTTTTCTAAAAGCCCTGAGCCGTATAAAATGCTGATGTTTCGCCACTTCTCACGGTCTTGCCTGTTGTGGCACTGGAGCGTTTCGGTCGATCTGTCTCCACAGGAGGACGATGGGGGGCGTGGCCGGATCTCTCTGGTTGTGGGCGTGTTCCTGTGGGCGTGGTTCGTGCCGCCGAGCCTAACAGGCTCCGCTGTGCCGCTCTCGGCCGGGCCTCAGCCTCTCAGGCCTCTTCAGAGCCTGAAAGCAGCTGCTGCTGCATCAACAGAAGCTGCCTTTAAAGCCCCCAGTGAGCCCCCGCTGCACTAATGCATGCTGGGGCCTCTTCACCTCCATCTTTCATCTCTTTCTTTTGTTCTTTAATCACCTTTTTGTTGCCAAAAACTTTTTCTAGTCTCCGTCAATGCCGTTTGAATACAATCCTATTTGTGACGTCAAAACAAACTACGATGCTCTGCTCCATTCTGACCATCCACTGTCAGACCAACAGATCCATCAACGTCTTTGTGTTCCTCGTCTGAGCCGGAATCTGGATCAGAACTGGACGCTCCATTGTTGCTCACCAGTTTTGTTGCACCGCTAATGTTAGTTTGGGGTTGTGAGGGGCTGTAAGCTAGCGCAGTGTTTTTCAACCAGTGTGTGTGCCGCGGCACACTAGTGTGCCGTGGGAAATTGCCCTCATCAACTGATCTTAAAACATTTTCCATCTCCAGGATTTCAGCTCTCTGTTCATCCAAACAGGCCCTGATAAAACAATGAGGAGTTAGGAATATAAAAGATCATAAAATACTTTTTCTTTGCGTTTATTTTATTTTATTAAAGACATTTTGATAAGAATGACGGCACCACGATTCAGCTGCAGCTCCGGCTGTATTTTGGAAAAGTCCCGCCCCTTTAACTGTCTCCACCAATCATTCTTGGGGAGCTTAATCACATGTCATCAGTCTGACCAATCAGAAGTGGTTAAAGTGTTCACTTCCTTGTTCCGATTTAGCTCAAAAAGTCGCTCAGTTCCACCAAAAATACCAGCTAAAGCTCGTCTTTAGCGGTGCAGCTTTCCACAGAATCCGGTATCAGACCGTGGAACAAATGAACAAAAGCTCAGAGACGCGATCTCCGCCGGCCGTTTAATGCACTACATCTCCCATGATGCATTGGGTTGTGAGAGTGACAGCGTACAAGGAGATCTGTTGTTAAACGTCTAGAAACCAACGAACACACTTCTAACTATTTTTAAATCGTCTAATTTAACTTTTATTGCATCTTTTAGAAAACCAGCTGCAGCTTCCAGCTTTTTCTGCAACAATTATCTCAAAAATGCATGTGAGATTGTGGAGGGGCTGTAGATCAATACAGACCATGAGTTTCTCCTTTTTTTTCATTTTTGGATGCTGGTTAAAGTGTGCCGTGGCTCAGATAAGGTTGAATAACACTGAGCTAGCGGGAGAGCGTAAAGAAAGGCATCATGGGAAATAGGCGGAGGCTTACTTCTGCACGAAAAGTCCCGCCCACAACTCAGAGATGAATTTCTAATGAACTCCTGCTGCTCTGCAGAAACTATGTCCTAGAAAACGACGCAGGTTTTAATGATTAAACAGGTTATGAGAACGCTTTAAAAATCAGAATCCTTTATTGTCATTGTACATGGTGGAGTGGTGAAAATAAAACAAAATAAAATAAAAATATTGTAACTCACAATCAAAATATGTAGAGAAACAATAACGTATGAAGACGATAGAATGGAATGACTTGAGTTGCCATGAGCGCAGCATATAAATATTGTGTTTTATTGCACAGAAGTCAGTCATTGCACACGTGTGTAGTAGTCCATCATTTAGTGTGTGTAAAAAGTCAGAGTGGGGTGTAGTTGGTGGCAGTGTGTGTATTCTGTGGAGGGATTGCCTGTGGGAAAAAGCTGTTCCTTAATAGATAGATCAAAAGATGATGGGAGTGGAAGTTTACAACCTCCACAGAGGATGAAGCCCTCACATCCTCAGGCGGGTTGTCCCACAGCAAGGCCCACAGTGTGGCCTCGCTGGGGGGTTTGGTTCTGACCTTGGGGAGCACCAAGGGGGCACCTGATGGCTGTTTTTTATTTTTATTTTTAAAGGCTCCATTTCCAAAAAGACTCATCTTAGAGTCTTAATATTGATGCTCCAGCTGACTGGGAGCCAGTGCAGATTGGAGAATTGGAGTAACGTCCTCCTCCTTTCTGGTCCTGGCTAGAAGCTGTCTAGCTGAGTTTTGCACGACCTGCAGCCAATAAACAGGAGTAATAGTAAATCGTTTGGTTCTGGGCCGGTCCAAACCAGGCTATTTTGTTTTCCAGCTGCTTTGAGCCAAACTCAGTTTGTTCTGCTGCATGACTCCGTGTCAGCCAGCTTTAGCGTCGTTTATCATAGCCTGAACCGTCACTCTGTGCAGTTTTGGTTGTTGGGACTAACGAGCAAACATCCCATCAGTCTGCATGTCTGTCAGACACACGCCAAGGGTTTGCTCAGCCAACAGGAAGCAGGATGCACCCGGGTCACAGTTGGGCGTCAGAGTAACATGGTGTTTGCTTCCTGTGACCAGGATCATAAAGGCCAGACTGTCATAAGCCCTCTTGGTTTTAGCATCGATCAGTTTAAATCATTTTCTAGAGAAAATTTGCTTTTCTTCCTGTTCACATGATCATGACAGACAGCTGCCTCAGTGGAGCCGCTCCATGGGGGCAGAGAGGATGGACCCCCCCTCTGCATGGAAACCAGGTTAAAGCGCCAGTCAGAACGCCGCTGGTTTGGTCACACCTCATCTGACAAGCCAAAGCAGCATTTAGTTATTCTGTTTTTATTGGATTTATTCAGCAACTGTACAAGGGGGGGGGGGACCTTTTTGGGTTTATTCTTTATTTCTGTTTGAAATTGTAGTGGGGGTGGGGGTGAGGGGTTGTCAGCTGTGGCTCTAAATTTCATTTAGTTTATTACAAATTATTGTTCCAGGTTCCATGTGTGTTTTTGTTTTTTTATAGAGCTCCTCCCTTCTGATTTCTCTGGGGGGGGGGGCAGAGCCTTGATCCTAATACTTTACCTCAGTCAGCCCTGGGGGGTTGAACCCAGGGAGCATCTTAGAGCTTGTTAAGTTCTGATTAAAAATCCCTGACGCATTAAAGACACTTTCATTTGTTGTTTTGAAACACAAAGGATGGCAGACGTTCTTCCAAGATCACCAACAAAAGTTACATTCATTCATTTGGGAATGTTGGGAAGGATTTCTGCTGCTTGTTTAGGCCTGGGCCAAAAATCGATCGAATGGATTCAAATTTTTTGTTACAGGAGATTTAAAAAATAACTACATCCAGTTTTTGTGTAATGGCGCATTTTTGGCTCCCCAGAGCTTCCGTAGCGTTAGTTTCACACGGCAGTATGGCGAGCGACAGACAACAACATGATAGCACACACGAAACAGCAAGAGACAAAGGAATAAAGGAATCAAATCCTCTGTTGTTTGGAACTGGTCTGGGTTTACTGTCAGTGTAAAAGCTGTACGTATGACAATAAAAGCTCTTCTTCTTCTTCTCTTCTTCTGCCACAGACTAACACAGCTGGGATTTGATTCCAAGACTGAGTTCATTTATTATTCATCCCAGAAATGGGGGTTACATTTGTCTCGCGATTGATTAATTTAAGCAAAATTTGCTTTAATTTGTCTGCCATTGGTCCTTATTGCTTTCCTTAAGTAGGGGGGGGGGAATCAGGAAAAAATCGTAAATCGAATTAAAAAAAATAAAATCTGAGATTTATTCTTAGGCCATATCGGGGTTTCTGTGAGGTTTCTGTGAAGTTTTTGAGGTTTCTGTGAGGTTTCTGTATTCCCACGTCCATATCTGTCGTTTCTCCTGACATGAAGGAAGGTCGACCTCTAATTCCCACCGAACAGCGCTGTCAGGTCACATGACCTGCTGTCTGCTCCAATCAATCTGTAAACGTCAAACACACTATAATTATTTATTTTTTTATTTTTTAGTTTTCCCCATGATATCGTTTCCTCACAGCAGTACCAGGCCAGACCTTCTTTAAGCTGCAGTTCTCTGTTTCTGTTCAGGGTTCTACTGGGGGAACTGGGTGGGTGGGGGAGGGGACGGCTGGTGGTGAGGGAGGGGTCCCGTCTTTGTCTGATGATTCCGTTTTTAACTATTTTCATTTTTTATGACTGTTTTATCTGCTTTTATGTTAAGCGCTTTGTGTTTTTAACCGAAATGAAAGGCGCTTTATGAATAAATAAAGTTTGAGTTTATTATTTAACCTGTCCTGTCCAACAGCTGAGCAGACAGATGAGAGCTGAAAGCCTCTTGTGTTGGACAGATTTTACTGTTACAACACGGGTTCTGAATCAGAGTAAGCCCCCCCAGCCGTCACTGTCTCCATGTTGACTTGCTGAGCTACAGGAAACGGGCTGCTATTGTTAATACAAACTACTGTTTGACCTTCAAAATAAAAGCGTTCTAAATCTGTCACCTTTGTTTTGAATGTTTCTCTCTGTGTGTGTATGTCTTTAATATTTACATGTATTGTTCAATGATTGTTTATTGTATATGTATATCTTCTATTATTGTATTTCATTTATGTTTTGAGGCTTTGAGGTTGACACATTTTAACACCAAAAATTGCCTTTGGGCTTATTCTGGTGCAATGCAGTTAATGTGCACTGTCCCAGTTAAATAAATGAATAAAATAAATAAAACTAGTAAAAAGTAAAGACTGAACATGTCACTAAGAGCAGCAATGAATGTGGCATCATGGACGACAAAGTCAGTTTTTTGTGGTGGAGAAACTAAACCTACTTTATGACCCAAATACGCTGTGACATCTTCTGTGTGAATTCAAAACCCTTCACCTGCATTTCATTCACTGATTTCAGAAGCTGGTCCTAGATTTAGTAGAATTCTGGCACAGATTGACATGTATGTGGGTTATTCTATTACACGCAGTCATGCAAACACTCAGACCAGCGCGCGTCTGAAAGACACAATTCTTTTAAACCTATGTCGATGTTTCCGCTGAGGGGTTACATGTAAAGAAGAACAAATGAGGACCTTCATATTTACATCTTTCTGCAACACAAATGCTGTCTTTGAACGATTTCTTTTTAGATATTGCAAAAAGTCTGGATGTTGTTTTTTTAAATGTTGAAGAGCATTTTAAATGTTCCTTAGCGTGTTCTTTTATGCCAGTGAGTCACTCTGTGGGCTTTTTTCTTACAGCTCAGTTCAACAATTTCTGCAGAAAAAAGACTGTATTGCAAGTTTTAGGGTCAGTTCAGCTTCAAGCTTATTTTGTTTGGATTTTTTCTGATCTGAACAAAACTGTTTCGCACCAGCAGATTAAAACTTGTGTGTTCAATCAGCTGAATTCCACGTATTAAGTTCATCTTTGTTTGTTGATCAGCATAGAAAAATGTGAATTTTATTTTGAAATGGTGTTTGGTTAAATGGGACAAAGGATTCCATTTGCTCCGTCTCAGTATTCACACATTAGAGCATTGAGCTGTTTAGAAAGCCATGTCAGGGCTGCGTGGATCATGGATTTTCCTAACGACATCATTACTCAGCAGAAAGTATCCAAACAAATGAGGTAAATGTGGCGTGTGGAGGGGTCGCATCCCTGCAGCGGAACGTTTTTGCTCCGTCTTGCACTAAGGCGAGGTTTGAGTCGTTTATGTTGGATCCAGGATTGAAAGTTGTTGAGTCAGCGTGAAGCGTCTTTTTCCTCCCTGTGAACTCACACTCGACTGTTTCCTGTTGGCCAGCATCCCTGGACTTGTTCCCCTCGGGCTCTCGTCTAATTAAAGAGAGATTAATGAATCATGTTGTAAAACAACAGCACTTTTAAAGCGGAGCGGAGGATTTGGCTGCAGCATGTTCAGGATTTTCTGCCTTTAAACGTTAAAACAAACTGTTCAGAGATGCTCGACTCAGAGCTTCACAATCAAGAGGAAAACAGATGAGTTCAGACACAGAGAGTTCATGTGTTTAGTACGGTGGCCCAGAGGTCCAAGACAAGTTTACATTTAAACAAAACCCGGCACAAATGGACTAATACTGAAGCACAGCAGCAAATGACGGAACAAATGACTGCATCCAGAAACACAACGAAGCAGCTTCTAACAGAAAGAAACGTCATCAAAAACCAATCATGTGGGACATCTATAACTGTTTTCTTCATGTGGACATTTTAAATACATGACACAGTCCAAAAGCATTACTGTAAAGTGTATTGCTGCAATACAAATTAAAGCATTATTAATCAAAGTTAGGTTTTTGGATCACTTCCGTTAGCAGCTGCTTGCTGTCCTCATTTTTTCTCCGTGTTTTGCACTTGCCAGCCAGCTGCTGAATGGAAAAGGAAAACCTTTAACACTGGAAGCGACTGTTTCATGTATTGATAATGTCCACATAAAGAAACACAGTAATAAATAACTTAAAAAAATCCTTTAAAAAAAACATTGGTTTTACGTCCCTTTCTGTTAGACGCCGCGTCTCCGCTATCGTGTTTCTGGAGTTGCTGTTGTGTTTCTGGAGTTGCTGTTGTGTTTCTGGAGTTGCTCTTGTGTTTCTGGATTTGCCGTTGTGTTTCTGGAGTTGCCGTTGTGTTTCTGGAGTTGCCGTTGTGTTTCTGGAGTTGCCGTTGTGTTTTTGGATTTGCTGTTGTGTTTCTGGAGTTGCTATTGTGTTTCTGGAGTTGCCGTTGTGTTTCTGGAGTTGCTGTTGTGTTTCTGGAGTTGCTGTTGTTGTATCTTAAATGCAAACGTGTCTTTCACCTCTCGGCCACCGTAGCTCAGAGACAGAAAAATCTCTGCAAACTGAGCCTGGTGTAAAACTCCCCAATGAAAACACACCTGACAGATGCATGAAAGCTTAGATGAAAAATGTTTCACTAAACACTGAAGTGTTGCTGAAAAGAGCACTTACTTGTTGCTAAGGTAGAAACCTCTGAAAAGCCTCGCTCTGTCTGCTATGGTTGATGTGAACGGGGATTGACGGGGATGTTCTGACCCGCATGCTGTCTCTGTCTTCTTGTATGAAAGGATGCTGCAGGAGCCTGAAGAGGGACCGAGCCCCACCTGAGCCCTGCCCCCCATCTCTGATCCTCATCCCTCACAGCTCCGCCCCCCCATCATGAATCTGCTGTGCCGTGGGCGCCTGAAGCTGTTGGCGGCGTCCCTCACAGCCATCGTCCTGCTCACCTGGCTCTACCTGCTGGCTGGGAACCTGGAGAGTGAGTATAACCCTGAAGACAGATTGAACCCAGTTGACCTCTAACCCTGACGTCAGCAGGGTTGAAGGGAAAGACCGCAGAGGCGGGAACGGTTTCAGCAGTGACGGTGGATTTTTAAACTTGATTAATGGTCTGGGTCTTTGAGGCGTGAACGGCGTATGGATTTGTTGGATCGACACTAAAAGAGTTGTGTGATTCATGGCTTACACTGTTCTATGGATTTGTGGGTAATTCACTAATGTCACCTACTGAGCATCTACAGTATGCGGCTGTGCACCAGAGTTCCCAATCCCTTCAGGAATCAAACACTCGGCCAGACTTTGTTCAGAGACAAACCTTCGGATGTATGAAGGATGTGTATTTTTGACATTACACTTGATCGTTTTAATGAATGACAGATACCAGACTGTACATATTTTGGGTTCTGACAAATTTAGCAAAGGTTTCATTTTCGTAGACCAGTGAATGACTCTCACCTCTGCTTGGATCTCTGATCGCCATCCATCACGCCGTCTTTGCTTTGCATCTGCAGCAGGAAGTTAACGTTGTGCTCCCCCCCCCCCCCCCCATGCACTCCTCAGTAAACCAAGACAAAGTCTGTGAACACCAACAGCAGCAGACACAATCAGAATCAAAATCAGATTTATTGGCCAAGTACAGCACATGTATAAGGAATTTGGCTTCAGTGTCTTGTGCTCTTGTGCAAACTAGCAAGGTATAAAAACGTGTAAAGACAAAAAAGGACAAAAAATAAAGCAATGTAAGGTAGAGATATGAATAAATAAACATAACTAAATAAAAGGTAAAAAATGCAGCAGTAGTTCCAGTTTCTGTGGTTTTGTTCTGTGGTCTTGAGTTGTCAGGAGTTCATCAGAGTGACGGCTCAGGAGAAGAAGCTGTCTTTGTGGCGAGTGGTTTTGGTTCGAATTGTCCTAAAGCCCCACCCTGACGGAGGAGGCTGAAAAGGCAATGTCCCGGATGAGAGGGGTCTTTTACGATTCTGCCAGCCCGCTTCCTGACCCTGGACCGGTATAGGTCCTGAGTGGAGGGAAGGCTGGAACCAATAATCCTCTCAGCAGATCTGATGATTCTCTCCAGTCTGTAGAGAAAAAACATCCAAAATGTATATTTTTAACAGTTTTATTATTATTGTTTCATTTCATCTAAAACTATTACTTTTGGTTTTTTTTGCAAGAAACTTTTAGTGATGATTTCTTAATAATTGTCAATAATGACAGTAATATTGACTCAAAGATTGGGGCGGGGCAAGTGTGGGGCAAAGCTTTTTTTTACTGGGGGGCAGCTGCCAAACCCCCCCCCCCTCCCCTTGTTGCTCCGCCCCTAAGGGCTAGTCATAGAAACTATCTAACCCGCCGGCCTCATTGAAGATCTTCTACCCTGCCTACCTGGCTTTGTTCCATGGCACAGCAGGGTCTGTCTGTGTTTGTATGCATGTGTTTGTGTTTGTGTGTTTTTATGTGTGTGTGTTCGAATGTAGGCAGGGGGATGCATTGGTAGCTGTGTGTGCCACAGCTACATAACCTCTGGAACAAGCATCACTTATCCTAGCTACAATGTTCAATGGTGGGTTACTCTAGAGACTATAATAATGAAATAATTTTATATCATGGTCCGGGTGAATACTCGATTTTGATTGGCTGCCTGGTGTGCATTAAAAAGTGATAACCGCACGCCCCAAAAAGAAGTTCCGATCACATATCTTAAATCTTCTATATCACTGCGCTGGCCTCTCTAAAGCAACCTTTAGCTTCATCATCTGGACAAAAACAAGCAGTAAGAGGTGAACTTTCTCTCTGAACTGATGCTTTATTCAAGCCATCGGAAAGATCAGCATATATATATCGCCAAATCTTGAGTGCAGCGGTGGTGCGGTGGTGGTGCGTGACACCATGTAACAATAGTCTTCCTTTCGTGAAAAAAGCGATCCAAATCGGAAAAAAACAAGTATTAAGGACTAAAAACTGGTTAATATTTAGGTCTTTTGTAAGTGACCATGGTATAAGCAGGTTAATGGCCTTCGAAGTGTGCATTATCACTTTTTAACGCACTTCAGTCGGACGGTTCAGGCTTCCACGCCATGCGTTAAAAAGTGATAATGCACACTTCCAAGGCCATTAACCCTTACATAAATATGTTTAGGGGGGAAATTATTAGAAAAGTATAAAAACCTGTTTTTGTGAAGATGAGCATCGGCCATGTCTTTAGCCACAATGAGCAGATAGCGGATGATGTCATGTGACAGGAAACCCTATTGTTTGGAATCAAATCTATTGTCCAAGTTGTTCACTGGAAAAAGTTGCAGTGGGTACCTTTGAGGTGTTTTAAGGATTCACTTGGACAGCAATTGTTGCCAATGAGGCAAAACAGGTTAATATAACCCTCTACAAAGTCTTTGTGTGCAGGTCAAAGATCTAGTGAGGAGACAGAAGAAGAACTTTGCATTTACCAGTTTTATGCCTACAGGTTGTTCCCACAGACCAAACCCAAAAAATGTAGTGAAGAACTCTGTAATGTTATGAGGATTCTGATGAATTCAGTATGAATTCAGTGAGCCGTCACAGAGCTATGCCAGAGGCAAGACAGGGTAGGTCTGAATGGCTCTACCAGTCATTGACCCTCTGATGACGACTTGAGAGAATGAACAGAATCATTTCCCTTTTTAGTTTTTTCATTGTTTCAGCATCATTAACGCTTGTATGCTAACGATCCACCATTAGTGTCGGTGTCCACAGACCTGCTACCGTCCATTAGAACACAGAGAGAGCAGGTTCTTCTGAGGGAAAACATCGTGTTGGCGAGGAGAAAAGGCGCTTTCAAGCTAAGTGGACAGACGCGTACTTTGACGTACGGGCTGGATAAAGTCGTGTGTCTTATTTGTAAGCAGGTAAATGCAATGCTCAAAGAATTCAATATAAAACATCACTATGTTACAAATCATAAAAACTAACCAAAATTTACCGTCGAGGAGTGAAACAATGAGCTCTAACAACTACAGTGAGACTATGCTGCACAGCAGATCATGTTAATAAAAAAGGCTAAATCCAATGAAGCTGTGACTGAAGCTGGTAGCTACGTTGTGGCTTTGGAAACGACCCGGCGTAGCAAACCCTTAAGTGACGGGGAGTTTGTAGAAAAAATGTATGCTGAAAGTAGCTGACATTGTTTTTCCAGAGCAGAAGAAAAAGTTTGAAGAAATAAGTCTGTTAAATGATAAAAATACTAAACGAGTAGAAGATCTGGGCAGCAACCTCTGACTGCAACTGGGAAAACATCTGGGTAATTGTACAATAATGACACTTGGTCATTTTAGTTATTTTTTCTGGGGTTTTTTCACCAAAATTCACCCCCAGTCTGAAGTCGATCTCTTAATTTGGCCCTCCCCTACAAAACTTTGGAACCCCCGCTTCAGACAAGCATTAAGGTAAGCAGCATCAGTAGGCAGCCTGTGTGACTCTGTCCTGAGGTCTTTTTAAGACTCAGACACGTTTGGCTGTAGACGCTTTTGCTTCCACGAGCTGGTCTGGTCCATGAGCTGTAAAAGAGATTTCAACAGCAGCACGGCAGAGAAACGAGGTCTTCTTCACCTTCATCAGAGGCTGTGAACTTTCCTCCTCCCTGAGTTCAGCTTCCTAATGGGAAAAAGAAGCAAACGAGAGCGACGGCAAGGACGGCAGGAAAACACGGCAAAGGCAAAAACAAAGAGAGAACTCACGAGAAAAAGGTTTGGAGGAAGAGGAGGATGGAGGAAGGAAGATAAATCACAAGAGCGAAGCAAAGAAAGATGAAGAGAAACGATGAGACAGTAGAGCTTCTTCTCAGCAGGAGGAGGCTTGTGCTGGAATTTTTTCTGCAGATGATTAATCCTCATTGGCCATTGTGCTGAGCATTCAGGGAGAATGGATGAGTGTGAGGGGAGATGAAGATCAGAGTTTCTGCACAGCAGAGACACAGCCACATCTGTGTGTGTGTCTGTGTTTGTATATGTGTGTATTTGTGGCAGATTTAAACATTCAAAAAGAACCAGCGTTTTTTCCTTTCTTCTCTGCAGTCGCTCGGCTCCGACATTTTCCGTCACGATGCTGCAGATCAGAGGCGCTGAGGCGCCGCTCTGTCTTTGGCGGCGGCTCTCACATGAACCTCTGCAGGAACACAGAAACCGGCTCTGCTCTGCTGCAGGTCTCTTCTCTTATCAGAGGGAGGAGCAGAGGGGGCTTCCTGGAGGTTTTTCAGCCCCAAACCGTTAATAATTCTGCCAGAGTGCCAATTGGCAGAAACACACGTATTAGCATTTATGAAGTGCAGCGAAAACCTTAAACAGGCCGTGATTATTCAGGCACATTATGCATGCCTGTCCTTCTGGAAACACGGAAAGCTAATCCAACCAGACCTAGTCCATCAAAGGACGCTGTCCCCACGCCGCTGCGATGAGGCTCACCAAGCCCAGCATGGGTCGTGGAGGTTTTGGGTGGAGGCAGCCCCCAAACGCCGGGACCCTGCTGGATGGAGGGAGAGAAGCAGGTGCCGAAAGAGGACAGGAAGACGTGCGAGGAGCCAATTTTCAAGTGTGAGACTTGAGAGAAAATGCTCTCGTTGATCCTTGACATGTTTGCGTGGCAGGTGAAAAAACGCGCAGCTCCAAGTTTGCCAAGCGATGATGGCAGTTCAGATCTGCTGCCTGTGGTCAGGAGACAAACACGGCAGACTGTCTGTCAGCAGCTGATAGTGAACTGAATATTCATGACTTTGTGTGCAGAGTTTTAGGAGTTTGTCTATATTTTTGAATGTTCCCTGTTCATTAGAAAACTTTGCTTCTCTTTTAGGAAAATCTGCACATTTCTGCAGTTTGATCTGACAGCTGCTCGGGATTTCTCACTTCACTCCAATCTGCCTTTTTTAAAGGTTTTTAATGACAAGATTATTAAATCATTCTTGCATTAGACAGACTTGTGCCCCCAGCTCTCACAGCCATGTGTTCACTGATTTCGTGGTGCACGCGGTCGACCCATGATCGTAAGATTGCAGGTTCGATTCCCGCCTTGCACGCCCATGTGTTGAAGTGTCCTTGGGCAAGACACTGAACCCCACCTTGCCTCTGGTGGGAGGTTGGCGCCGGTGTTCGGCAGCGGAGCCGCCATCAGTGTGTGAATGTGTGTGTGCATGGTTGAATGGGACTGGGACTGTAAAGCGCTTTGGGCCTTCGTAAGAAGGTAGAAAGCGCTATGTAAGTATATAAGTATACGCCATTTACCATCTTACCATTTCTGAGTTTAGTGTGAACGTCCGCCTCCAAACGTCACGTGACCTTCAGATCAGCCCAAGTCCAGCACGCATAGAGCTTCATGGAATGGTTTCCACGGCTGAGCAGCTGCATCCATCCTCACATCACCAAGTGAATGCAAAGCCTTGATGCAGCGGTGGAAAACACGCCGCCACTGGACTCTAGAGCAGCGGAGACGCCTTCTCTGGAGAGATGAATCACGCTTTTCCATCTGGCAATCTGATGGACGAGTCTGGGTTTGGAGGTTGCCAGGACATTGGTTCATTTGGGACGACATTGTTCCCAATGTGAAATCTGGTGGAGGAGGAATCATGGTGTGGGCTTGTTTTCATGACTTGGGCTCTAAATTCCAGTGAAAGGAACTCAAGCTCCCAACCTTGAGGGATCCGTTTGGAGCGGCCCCCTCCTCTTCCAGCATGACTGTGCACCAGTGACCAAAGCAAGGTCCATGAAGACATGAATGAGTCTGGTGTGGATGAACTGGACTGGACTGCACAGAGTCCTGACCTGAACCCCACATTCATGATCCTTTTGAGTTCATGTTTTACTTCAAAGCCCATCGAGACGACTATTGTTGTGATTTTGGGCTGTACAAATAAAATTGAGTTGAATTGAATTGAATACAACACCTTTGGGAGGAATCAGAGCAGAGACTGAGAGCCAGGCCTTCAGTGTGTGACCTCACCAATGACCTTTTGGAAGAATGTTCAGAAATTCCTAGAAACACTCCTCAACCTTGAGGACAGCCTTCCCAGAAGAGTTGAAGCTGTTACAGCTGCAAAAGGTGGAGCCACATCATAAAGAACTCTATGGGTTAGGAATGGGACGCCACTTCAGTTCATATGTTAGTCAAGGCAGGTGAGAAAAAATACTTTTGGTAGTATAATTTACTTGGGATGAAACGATTCACTTTAGTTGAGATTTTTGTTTAACCTTGATATGTGGAAAATGGTTGTGTTTCGGTTCGACACAAAAAACAACAAAATAAGAAAATTCAGAAAAAACGTATTAAAATGTGCAAATATGCAAGAAAAAAAACGTTTAGTGGTTTATACCAAGCCTGGTTTAATGTAATAAAACAATAAATGAGAACTCCTTAAATTTAGAACAATGTGTTTGACACTTTTACCATGACATGCTGTTAAGCAGTGGGGATGCAAGCGTTTGCTTTCCACCCAATTCATTTCAATGGTGTAACATAAGCTTCAGTATTAAACTGAGAACTGTGGCAACCCAAACACATGCATATTTATCCAGGCCTTTTTATGAATAAAGCTGCACTGAAAGATGTCTTTTGTGAAAAATGAGATTTGGTGTCTGTTTTTGTTCTTTATTTGAAGGTAGAAAATTGAAAATCTGTTGTCTGTGTAGTAATTTAACAAACATTAGCTTCAACTTTTGGTATATTAACGCTCTCCCTTCCCCTCCTGCCCAGATGGCCGTTCCCTCCTGTTGGCGCCCTGTCTGGCCGACTCGCAGGCCGCTCAGGTCTTGGAGCGAGCCGTCCTGGAGGCGCGGGTTCGAGAGGTGGAGGAAGAGAACCGTCAGATCCGACTGCAGCTCAGCCAATCACAGGGCACGGCTGCCCAACTGGCAGAAGGAAACTACGGCAACCAGCAGTGGGGCGCGTCTGCAGACACGGTGCCAGAAGAGGGCGACAACACGGCAGAGGAGAAGAACAACCACACAGACTGTCCGCGCCCCCCCACCATCCAGAAGTGTGAGGTCAGGGAGAAGCATTGCTCACTGAAGTGTGTCTGAAGTTTTCTGGATCCTGTTGGGACCACATGGTCCAGTTAAAGCCACGTGTTTCCTGCTGCCCCAAACCTGGTTTATTGTATTCTGGTGTTTTCTGAAGACAGAAAACATTTAAAGGGGCGCAGATTTAATGGAGGTTTCTGCTGCAGCATCTATCAGTTTTTGATTCTTTGTTTTTTCCATTCATTCATTTTCTATATGTTTTTTTCCCTTTCGGGGTCACGGGGCTGCTGGAGCCTATCCCGGCCACTTGTGGGCAAAGGTCTGTCGCAGGGTAGAATGTCCTCAATCACACATCCATACCTATGGACAATTTAGAGTTGCCAATCAACCTATGTAGCATGTTTTTGGACGGTGGGGGGAAAGCCGGACATCCCGGAGAGAACCCATGCATACACGGGGAGAACATGCAAACTCCACACAGAAAGGTCCACCATTGATGTTGTTTTTCATGTCCCCCAGCCGGGACTTGAACCGGGGGCCTTTTTGCTGTGAGGCAAGAGCGCTAACCACTGCGCCACCATGCAGCTCACTTTTTGATCCTTTATTTTTAATTCAAGTCCAAGCTGAGTGATCAGTTTTAGTCTGGAGGCCTGTTGGGCTGGCGAATAGTTGATTGATTCGAATTTGTTGTTTTTAGACTATTTCTCTTTGGAAAAATGTGGATTATAATTTTCCAGCTCTCTGCTTTCTTGAACTTCTGTTGTTTGGAGTGATGTCAGTTCGCCCGTCTCCAGCAATGTGCAGATGTGAAAACAGCTGGAAGCAAAGAGGAGCTACTTCCACAAGGCTGAGAAAAAAAGAAAAAAAATACAGGGCCCCCCCCCCAACCCCGTAACTTCTGCAATGCCTCCATGTAGCTTCAGTTTAAGCTGCTGAAGCAGAGGAACATGTGAGGATTTCTAGGAGGATCCAGAAAGAACTAGAAGATAAACCTGTTGGACTCACAGCAGCAACAAAAAAGAAAGTTAAGAAATCATGATGACTTGGAGACATAGCTGTTATTAAACACTTATGCTATGATGCTAAATACTACGATGCTATCATGCTAAATGCTAAGATGATACGATGCTATCATGCTATGATGCTATCATGCTATGATGCTATCATGCTATGATGCTATCATGCTATGATGCTATGATGCTATCATGCTATCATGCTATCATGCTATGATGCTAAATGCTAAGATGCTATCATGTCCTTGTTTTCTCAGCAGCTTTGAAGCTTTCCAGCGTGTTCAGACTACACGGACGGACTGAAACCACCCCTCCATGGGGGTTTTTCAGCAACAACTTATTTGGGATTGAAAATAAAACATTTCATAGACGCCGAGGGGAAAAAAGAGCAGAGACCAAATGTTAATTAGAATTTAATGCAAGAGTTCCTTAGAAAAAACAGTTTTTATCTGATGTTTTCATGATGCTGTGACTTCCGCTATAACAGCTATAGTTTTTCTTTGTAAAATATTAGAATTATTGGGTTGGTAGATTTTCTTTTTTTTCAATCTACTAGCCCACTCATCTGGTGAGTCAAAAATGAAATTTTGGTCTCTAGTTGTAACTTCAAACTTGGAGCATCAAACCACAAACATCTAAATCTGTTTCAAGGCTGCTGTTACCAAAAATGCCCTGCCGAGTGCAGTTTCATTGCAATTTCTCCTGTTAGTATCTGGATTCAGGCAGTGGTTCCTTCCTTGGTAGGTCAGAATCGAGTAAAAGGATCAGGGCAGGAAGTGGTGGGTGAGAAAGAGGGGTCTCTTAAAGTGCTGCTCCCTGTTTGTCGTCTTTAAGCTTTTTTACGATGGTTCCTGCCGCACAGCGGTTAAGAGAGAACCTTCGTTTCTCTCCGGAGAGACAAACTCCTCCTCGTCTGTGTGGAGCAGATGCCGATTGGGCCGCCCGTCTTTGTTCCAGAAGCAGAAAAGCAAAAGTGAAGGAAAACTGTGATGAACCCCGCGGTGACCCCGGCTCTTGTGTCTCTGCAGCTCATCCACGTAGCGTGCGTTTGTGCCGGTCACAACGCCAGCAGGGACGTGGTCACGCTGGTCAAGTCGGTCCTCTTTCACAGGTGAGGCTGTTGGCACACTCCTGCCCTCCCCCCCCTCCTTTCTTCAGCTCAAGGAGCAGACCCCCGCGGCGTCATCTCCATCATTTCTGCTTCCTATTTCCCATCAAACGGGAACTGAACTGAATGCATCCGCTCAGAGTCTCTCCCTGAAGATTCTGAGCTGATCGGCTCGGACAGGTAACAGGTTCTTCCCAGTTTGGGGGGATTATGGCTCCAAATTTGGACTTTCAAAAACCCAAGAACAAAACTGTAAAAATCCACTTTGTGCACATGTTCAGTCTAGTAAGAAAACTTCTTAATGCCTTGTTTCTTTAGGTTCAAATGCCAGAGAAGCTCCGTGAACGTTCTGAACCTGAGTCTTCTCTGCATTTTCAGGAGGAACCCCCTCCACTTTCACTTCATCACTGACACGGTGGCCAACCGCATTCTGAGCTCTCTGTTCCGGTCCTGGATGGTCCCGTCCGTGCAGGTCAGCTTTTATGATGCAGATGAGCTGAAGGTGAGTCTTTTTATTTGAACTGATCGAGTCATCTTACTTCCGGGAAGGAAAATAAGCTGTGATAATAACTCATATTTCATACAAATGTGTTCTTTAGTGTGCCAACAGTATTATATTATCACATATATGGATGTGGTTATCTCCTGCGGCACACCAGCTTCCAAAAATGTAAAAAAGGAGACTCCATAGCCTTTATTGATGTACAGTTCTTCCAAGATCTCACGTAAATTTTTTGTAATACTTGAGGCAGAAAAAGCAGGAAGTTGCAGCTCTTTTTTTTTAAAGTCTTTTTTAAAAGTTGTGAGAGTATTCAATAATAATTTTCAAATAAATTAGTTGAAAATATGTCCAGGTAGTTTTTTTCCTTCCAGTTTATTGACAAGCAGTTTTATGTAACCTCACAAAAACCAAATGGGAACAGTAATATGTTCTTTCTAAACCAGTGACGTGCGGTGAGGTTGATGGCAGGTGAGGCACTGACTTCTCTGGAGTCAGATTTACAATGAAAGAACTGAATATTTCAGATTTCATCCAACGGAAGCTAACAGCTTATAAAATACACACAAGAAAATATGTGTCCCACTGAGAATATTTCTTTTACAGACATGGATAGAACACTCTTCTTGTGTATAAATTATTCATATATACTGTAAACAAATTTAACTATACAGATGTTTTTAGCATACATTTGACCCTCAGTAACTAATTTATGGTATTTTTCCAACTTCAAGTTCTGGAGCTTTAATCAATTATCAAATATTGTCTGTTAAAATGATCATAAAAATAAAATGAATGATTTTACTTACATTTGTTTCCACTTTCTCTTTACTTTCTCCACTTACTGTTATTTTTAAAAAACAAACATCGAAAAACATGTTCGGCCTTACTTGTTGAGTCCATGCACTGATTCTTCTCAACATTGATATATATGATATGATTTGTTGGAAAGTCTTCCTTATTTTCCATTAGTTCATATGAGTTTCTTCCTCTCAATGGAGACAGACGTCCTTAGTCTGTTTCTACAGCACCAGTGTAGCTACAAAGCAGCTGTCAGACGAGCTTTAGCTGTTATTTTTGTGGGAACTCAGACACTTCATGAGCCGAGTCGGAAAAGGAAAGTGAGGACTTTAACCACTTCTGACTGGTGAGACATGATGACGTATGATTAAGCCTCCAAGAATGATTGGTCGAGACAGTTGAAGGGGCGGGACTTTTACCGCACCGGTATCTGCTAAAACTGCAGGCGGATTTACTCTTTTTCTTTGTAAATAGTGACGCACGATAATGACTTTTTACAACCGATATTTGCCTGCCTCTTGTAGCCGATGCCGATACTTAACCGATATTTTGTCAAACGTTTTGGCAATTGTCAACTGCCCAGAGGCTTTCTTTTTTGTCTTTCGAATGAGCGCTAGCAATAGCTGAAGCTTCATAGTGTGGCGACCTGGGGGTTAGACCCCCCCTATAGTGGCTATAGGCTATTGTGTGTGTGGAATCCCTCACCATGGGTGAGGGAGCTGTGAAGAGAAGTGAAGTCCGTGTTGTTACGGTGTGTGTGTGAGTTTAGACCAAACAGGCTTTAATGCTGGGAAAGAGATTGGGCAATCTGCTTCTCTGTCTACCTGTCCCTCTATGAGACTGTTTGGGTTGGTGCGGTGTATGGGGTGAGGACAGCCCTCCAACGCTGCCAGTTTAGTGGCAGCTCGGCTCTCATTTCCCCGCTAAGAGTGACCAGCTGGGATGTTACATTAATCTTGCCACACATCGCAGTGGTGAATTTGTAAATAGCTTGTGACATTTGTGGTGTTAAAGCTTGACCTTTATTCCCTCTTTGTGACACTTTTGTTGAACACATTTTGCAAACAGCGAGGGAGTTGTTGGTCTCAGACACGGTAAAACAAGCCCACCTGGGTGAGAGCCGCTCCATGTTGCAGACAAAGCTCTCTAGTGCAGGCGCTGAGAGATGACATCACTTGCAGGATGGGCGGGGTGAGCAGACCCCGTGCTGGCACACCTTGCTGGTGAGTGAGGAAGCGACGACAATTAAACTTTTAGTTATCTGCCTATTTCATTGGCAAATTTTTTTCCTATCGGAATTATCGGCATGACGTGTTATTGTCCATTATCGGCCGATAGTTATCGGTATCCATTATTATCATGCAACCCTATTTTTAAAGAAAGCTACATCATCGATGCATTTTCTGCACCCACTAATTCCTGTTCCAGCCTATCTCAGCGACTGTCTGGCGAAGGCGGGGTTCACCTTGGACCACCGCCAGTCCATCACTGAAACAACTAGGGACTCTTAAGAGTAACCAAATTAACCATGTGTTTGGACTGTGGGAGGAAACCGGAGTGCCTGGAAAAAAAACCCACATTTGCACAGGGAGTACATACAATCCACACATAGTAGGCGGGATTTGAACCAGGGGCTTTTTACTGTGAGGGAAGAGCACTAATCACTGTGCAGCCCTCAGTGACATCATATCTTGTGTAAACAATGTTGACCACAAATCTGAAACTAAAAGGAGCCCAGATCAAGCCAGTGGGTCACATGACCTCAGTCTTGTATCTGCAGTGCGTTAGTAGAACCGCCTCAGTGGCCTAGTGGTCAGCGTCTGCCCCAAGGAAAATTTGGGTTCAAGTCTACAGTTGGGTCATATCAAAGACTGAAAGTGTCTCCCTATTTGACACTCTGAATCGAGGGCTAGATCTGGAGGGTAAAACCTCTTTATCGCTGTGACCTCAGGTGGGTCATAACCACAGATGAACATAAGATGGCGATCAATGTCAAGCGATTATTTGCACAGATAGTTTTGTGGAAACGGAAGGTGTTATCTCCAGGAGAGACCGACCCGTTCCATTTAAACAGCAGAGGACCCCCTCTCTCTCTTACCCTTTCTCTGTTTTAGCTTATTATGATGTCGTCCAACACAGACGAATGGGCAGGACAAACAGAACCACAAACAGGGAGGTTTCTGTCAATCAAAAGGCCACACCCCTTTGATATCACAGTTTGGATAAAACATAAGAGTCACAGAAATGTACTGCTATTAAAGCTCTATATTACACTACAGAGGAAACAAAAGCCTCTCTGTCAGACTGAAGGAAGACTGACCTGATTGTGTAAGAAGCCACCTAGTGGTTAGCTGAAGCACTGACCTGGCTCCGGTTATCTTAGTTTACAAACTAAGGGGTGTGAACTGTCTTCTTTGTGATGACGGGTAGGACTTGATTGGTTGGTTGGTTGGTTGGTTGGTTGATTGGTTGGTTGGTTGGTTGGTTGGTTGGTTGGTTGGTTGGTTGGTTGGTTGATCCAGTCACCAATGTTTTCCTGAGGCCCTCACCTCATGATTCAAAGACCTTTTGAGTTTAGCAAGACAAAGCTCAAGAACCCACACGTCCTTGAATCATTAACTGTGACTAAATAAGGAAAAACAAAGTTTTGTTGGACGACTAAAGACAGTCAATTTGCAAATTTCCCCCATATGCCACTTCCGTCTTCGTGATACCCGCCTGATATAGGTAATTCCAATGTCCAAGCTTGCGTCCGTCATTTATTGATTTGTGCAGATGTCCGTCATGGGTTTCATCCGATGTTTCTTCACATGAATTCGCTTTCGAGCAGTTCAATATTTTCAGTGCATCGATAAGAACATTTTGTGCGTATTTTGCATAGTTTATACGCAATTATTACGTAAATCTGAGCAATTGTTGTGCTCACGCAAATTTGTGGCTTTCCACGACATTTCCATGTTTGTCCACGTTTGTCTCACAGACTTTTCACAGATGTATAACTTTTATATTGCATATACGGCGCACATATCTTGTCAAAATTACATAATTGAAGCACATTAACAGCACAATAAATGCACACAGTGTTAGGGTTACGTGATTATCATTTGCCTACACGCTATAATCACCATAATAACACTGCCTCAGTTCTGTCTTTCAGAAAGAAAACAAGGACGTGAAAAGTTCTGATCATACAAGATATGATGTTCCTGTTCTGCCTGATTGAAGAACCCACGTTCATGTCTGCAACCTTTAGCTTTCTATAAAAAGAGGCTCCATGCACTGGGAAGACAGAAGTCGTCTGTGACAGCTTTGCGCTGCGACAGACCGATTCTCCTTCTGCACAAGTCTAAGAAAACTTCTCATCTCCTGTGTGGTTCTTCTCTCTGTTAAGAAAATGTCCTGACCCTGATACACGCTTCATGTTGTTGTTTGTGAGGTTTATTCACACGTCTTCCCTGGTTTTAACGTGGTTCCTTTGTGACAATTTCACATCACGACCACATCTTTTTTCACTTTTTCCACGTCTCTTCACGTATGGTCAATTTTTATCGTGCAATATGCGCAAATTGTAGCGACAGTTTGACGTGAGCTCAAGCTTGTGAACATGTGATGGTGGGCCTCCAGGATGGGGGTGTGAGTCCTTACTTCATTTGCTCCTCTGACGTCTCCCAGCAGATGAGTCTGGTCCTCTCTGCTCGCTGATGTAAAAGAGACTAACCTGGTTTGGTTTGGACACCAGAGCTGCCTCAGGTTGAGACTATTGTGCCTCTTGGACATGCATCACAGTGGATTTCCCAGAGTTTGCGTGTGCAGCTCCTCTGCAGGCTCCAGGGTGAATGCAGGGAGACGGAGACCTGCTGAGCTCCTGCTTCACACAAATAAAAGATAAATAAGAACATCCGATGATAACTGCAGCTCTGAGCCGATGGCTGTTCTCTCTACGTGACTGCAGCCTAAAGAAAAAGAATCCGTGTTTGGGTTTGCAGCCCCGTCCTTTTCCTTGACACCATCACAGCCCCCCCCACGCTGTCTTTGTGCTGAACAATGAGTCCTTTGTGCTGTCAGACACTCCGACCTGCAACCTCTTTTTCACTTTCCATTAACTGGCTTTAAAGTGGAGAAAAGCACCGGCACCTTTAAGCCGATTATGTTTGCAGATGAGGCTCAGATCCAATTACTTAGAATGAAGGAAATTAATTAAAAGACTGTTTGCAGCCTCTGAAATAATGTCTCTGCTTCACTGTGCTGAATGTGGTTTGCTGCCAACTGTCGGTCCCCACCCTGCTTCCCTCTGTTCCAGTCCGAGGTGTCGTGGATCCCCAACAAGCATTACTCAGGTATTTACGGCTTGATGAAGCTGACGCTGACCAAAGCCCTGCCACCTGACCTGAACAAGGTCATCGTCCTGGACACAGACATCACCTTTGCCACTGACATCGCTGAGCTCTGGGGCATCTTCAGGAAGTTCACCGGTGAGAGTCTTCCCCAACCTAAAGGATCCAAAAAAGTGGCGGTTTTTGGTCAAAGACTGCAAATTTATGATGTCAGAGTCTATGATTTTTTTCCCATTGTTGAAGTGACCTCCAGGTGATGTATTTTGGTATCATTAGTTTATCTTCAAGCGTGCATCACCAACAAAATGCAAATAATTCTGTATGATATACAGTGGGGCAAAAAAAGTATTCAGTCAGCCATCAATTGTGCAAGTTCTCCCACCTAAACAGATGAGAGAGGCCTGTTATTATCATTATAGGTAGATGTCAACTAAGAGAGATACAATGAGAAAACAATTCCCCAAATCACATTGTCTGACTTTTAAAGAAATTATTTTCAAATTTTGCTGGAAAATAAGTCCCTGTGTCCGTACCGTCTGCAGGCGTCTGTGCAGCAGCTGTCACTCTAGTAATTGTTGTTGTGAACTGTATGTTTGGTGACTGAAGGTTGCAAAGAGCCTCAGGGCCCAGAGTTTGAACCCCCAGAGTTTGCTGTCATGCATCGTTGGCATTTGCAAACGCTAAAACTCGCTCCACACAACTGAATCCTGCATTTCACCTAAATGCATTTCTGCCTGTGGAGTTTCAAAGTGAATATGAGTTCAGACCAGCAGACGCTGACAGCTTTGGAAACTGTCACTCCTCCTGTTTTCCTGGTGGGCGGAGCCTCCAGGACATCCATCATTGACACTTGTTACCTCCTTCTTCATGTTTTTTACATGTGGTCACTGCCAGCCAGTAGCTGCAGAAAAAATGAGTCCTGGACACATTTTCTTTCAGATAAGCAGGTGATTGGTCTGGTAGAGAACCAGAGTGACTGGTACCTGGGTAACCTGTGGAAGAACCACAAACCTTGGCCCGCTCTGGGAAGAGGCTTCAACACAGGTAGGAACAGATGAAGGTGCTCTCCCTGCTGCTCCTGGAAGCCCTGAAAGTGCTCAGATGTGTCTCCGGCTGTCATTTCAGGCGTCATTCTTCTGTACCTGGAGCGGCTGCGCCGAATTAGCTGGGAGCAGATGTGGCGGCTGACAGCAGAAAGGGAGCTAATGAGCATGCTCAGTACATCACTCGCCGATCAGGTCAGAAACGCTCAGAAAAGCCAAACCGTTTGTTCAGAAGATCTCATTTTCCCGGTCGACTGTGCAGATATGTGGAACAGACTCATGACTTTCTGAGTAATCAGATTACATTTGCCTTTTGCTTCCATGTCTTACTCATAGCAGTCAATCTGCTCTGATTTTCTGGACTGTTCTTCATGAAAACTCATCTCAACGCCCCCCTCCTCACATACAGTGGGTGGCAGTATGCTGTCATTTCATTGATTTACCATCCACCCACTTAGGGGCAACCCTATTGTTCAATCTTTATTGAAACTGGTTTAAAATCAAAAGCCAAAACTCGTGCACTTCTCGGTGTCAACACTAGAGAGCGTCAATCAATTCGGTCCTTATTGACCTAAATTCAAAATGGCGCAAAGAAAGAATGTCAACACTGGTGCTAAAGCTCGGAAAGGAAAGAGTTAAAAGAGCATGAAACAAAGAACAGGGTCATGGGACCAAAGACCTGGACTATCTCTCCTATTTAGAGTTTTTGCAGACACTTAGAAAAAGAAAGGTGTAAATATTTAAAGCTATATGTTAGATGGTAACCAGGTTCAGGGACTCAGATTTGGTAGTGACGTATGAATGGCTTCCCTTTCATGTAGCAGAAGTGCCAACTGTTTGAAAATTGATCATGGAAGAGGTATTAATAACTGCAGTGTGCGTCCAGTTGGACTTCGGTCTTTCATTTGTCGGAACAGAGTTGTGAAAGAAAAGGCCTTGAACAAGATTCCTTAGATTTGCACCGCTTTGACATTTCTCACCAAGCCTCTTCCACTGGTAGGTGGTGGACTTGAGCTGGTAAACAGTAGACAAAGAAGAATAGAAGTCCCTCCCTGCTTGTCCAGGCTGAACACTGTGGGCTGTATGCCCTGAGTGATTGACACACGACACATAGGCAGTGATTAAGATCTAGAAAATCCACCACTCCTCTGAACCGTATTCTGGACCATGTTATCATCTTCTGAGCTCTCAGAGGACCATAGTCTCTGCCTCTTAAATGTGTACATCTTCCTTTCATGCAGGACATCTTCAACGCTTTCATAAAGCAGAACCCGGTCCTGGTCCACCAGCTGCCCTGCTTCTGGAACGTCCAGCTATCTGACCACACCCGCTCTGAGCAGTGCTACACCGAGGTGTCCGACCTTAAGGTACTATTTAGAGTCTGCACTCGGACGTGCTTGCAGATGGTCGGGCTGCTGTTCAGCATAAACGTGTCTTTTTTCTCCAGGTGATCCACTGGAACTCCCCAAAGAAGCTGAGAGTGAAGAACAAACATGTGGAGTTCTTCAGGAACCTCTACCTGACCTTCCTGGAGTACGATGGAAACCTGCTGCGGCGGGAACTGTTCGGCTGCCCGAGTCAGGCCAGCCCAGAGAGCATCCAGGTGAAACACAGATCCACCATGAGCTTTAGAAAAGCCTCGCTGTAACATCAGAGCCTCATCCTGAAACCTGTTTGTTGTTGATCACACTGATGAGTCTGAGAGCAGGGGTTCTGTACCAGAGTCTGTTTGAGTCCACTTGGTCTGTCTGCTGTGATTGCTCAGACACAGTTAAGTGAACCGGGTCAGAGAGGATCCAGATCCTGGATCAGAGGACTCAGGCCAGAAAAGATCTGCTGCAAGGCATTCTCTACAGCTCTGATGTTCATTACATCACAGATTTATACGTTGTGTTTCATTGTACCATGGTACAGGTGAATACTCAATTCTGATTGGCTGCAGGGTGTGCATTAAAAAGTGATAATGCACGCCTAAAAAAGAAGTTCCAGTCACAAAGCTTAAATGTTCTGTATCACTGCACTGGCTTCTTTAAAACAAACTTTTGCTTCATCATCCAAAATAAGCAGAAGGAGGTGAACTTTCTCTCTGATCTGATACTTTATTTAGTCCATTGTGACCATCAGCATAGATATCGCTTCCCTTTGCCGCTGCAGTCCAGGTTGGTGCCCGCTCAGGCGGCTCAACGATGGTTTGCTAATGGGACAACACACTGCACCACGTAACAAATAGTCCACTTTTGTGAAAAAAATGATCTAAACTGAAAAAACAAGAATAAAATACTAAAAACTGGCGGAATATTGATTTCTTTTGTAAGTGACCATGGTGTAGGCGCGATAATGGCGTTGATAGAAATGAATGCACTTTGTGGAAGCTTTGCGTCGGACATTAACCCCTAATTAATTGCTGGATGCTAAGCCGCCTACTGTTATGGGCTTTTGAGACCAATCTCAATGTCATTGGGGTTCTGATGGATCTTCAGGTCTAAATCCAGCTCACTGGAATCCAGAGTGATGCTACTAAACAATGTGGTTCTTCCATGCTGCTGCAGGGTTCTTCAGAAAGTCTGACTTCATGGTTTCTGCTGGTCCTTAGAGGAAAGGTGGCTGTCTCTCTCCCAAAGTTCATTGGTTATTATGCTTAGGCAGAGGATATAAAACTTTGACCACTGTAAAAGAGAGTTCTTGAGTGGCCTATACCATGCAAAGTCAACTTTTCACAGGGTCACATGGCTGCCGGAGCCTTTCCCAGCCAATTGTGGGTGAAGGCAGGAGACATCCTGGACATGTCGCCAGTCTGTTGCAGGGCCGTAATCACACATCCATGCACTCTCACCTATGAACAGTAACCAATGAACCCACGAAACATGTTTTTGGACGGTGGGAGGAAGCCGGAGTCCCCGGAGAGAACCCACGCATGCGCGGGGAGAACATGGAAACTCCACACAGAAAGGTCCCCCATTGGGGTTCTGTTTCAGGCCCCCCAGCCGGGACTTGAACCAGGGGCCTCTTTGCTGTGAGGCAAGAGCGTTAACCACTGCGCCCATGTGCAGCCACAAGGTTTCATTGATGCGGGAGAACTGCCACTTCCAGGAAGAGTCTGCCCTGCCAGCCCCGCCCCCTGGCTAACACACACCCACTTTCTCTGAGGAGCTAGCGGTGTTTTTTCAAATTAATTTCAATTCCATTTCATTTGTATAACCCAAACCCACAACAGCCGTCTCAATGGGCTTGTAAAGTGAACATACAATCAAAAGGATCATAAATGCATAGAATTCAATAGGAGAATACTAAACTTGAGCTAAACTAAACTGGGCATCCCTGCCTTAGACCCTCCTTCGTGAGACCCTGCTAAGGAAGGTGATCGGCTAAAGCCTTTCATCTACATGCACATCCATCTTTGCAAAAGGTTTGGATGTTGTATGTTTTTGTGGGTGAAAGGCAGACACGCTGCCGAGTCCGACTCTGGGATGACGTCATGAAACGGCAGAGAAAGGCGGAACCTCGCAGATCTAGTTGTCTTACTTCCGAGTATGAAAATGATCTGCGAAAATAACAAATATTAAATGAAAAAAATCATTTTTTAGCTTGCTAAAGGTAATATTTTATCATGTAAATGGATATAGTGTACTCTGAAAGGCTTAATAAAAGCATGAGATACGTGAATATATTTGTCGCCTACAAAGATAAAACAATCTCTCTCCACAACTGAACCAAAAGGACGTGAACGACCCAAATTAGAGGAGTTCTCCACCCAGAATTCCTCAGCTCCAATTTGGAGCCATCTTCCTGTCAGATCAGACAGTTGAGAGAAACATCAGGAAGAAGTTTGAGCTGCAAAAAAAACAAAACTTCAACCAAACACCATTCCCTTTTTTGCAGGTTCTGTTATATAAATGAGCTAAACTAAAATGACCCAATTTATGGATACCCCCCCCCCACCATTTCCTCCTCGGCCCCCCCACTGGTCTCACAGGAGTCTGAGGACTCTTGTCTCCTGACAGCCTCTCGGTGTCTTCAGCTGCAGGGCGCTCTGGAGGAGCTGGACGAGGACGACCAGTGCTACGACTTCCGGCGCGAGCGGCTGACCGTGCACAGAGTGCACCTGGAGTTCCTGCAGTACGAGTACACGCCCACCGAGGACGACGTGACGCTGGTGGCCCAGCTCTCCATGGACAGGTACCGACACCTGCTCAGCGCAGGCAAACGGAAGATGGGAAAATGAAAGCAAACAAAAAAAACAACAGCTAGGAATCGGATCAAAGGAAAACTGTTGGGTCAAACTTTCAGAACAGACTGTCTGAAACATCCCTGTTTTTTTCTGTTTGAATCATGTCAACATGTTCCGCATCAGCATCAGGTGAAGGCTGTCAGCAGAACATTAAACCATTTATCTCCCAACAAAAGAGGAAATGAGTCTTTTAATCATCTGGAGGAAGGGCTTTACCATTTATGAGATAATTAATAGTGTTTTATTTAATGAATTAACTTTCACTCTCATCATTGTTTGATCTCCTTTCATCATCAAACTGGTGTGGCTTTCTAGGACATAGTTTCTGCAGAGCAGTAGGAGTTACTCAGAATACTCAGAAATGCAATTTTAAGCTTTATTTTCCATCTTTATAAATTGTACTATCTTGTGGGGTCCAAATGACCCCCCCCTTCCATTGAGGTGTTCTCCCTACCATGACAAAGGTGGATAAAGGTGGAAAGATTTCATGTAATCCATGGACACCAGTGAAGATCACAAATCATTGAAGAAAAAAGGTTCAGCGCACTGTCTAGTGGGTCTAGATGACCCCACTCCCAATGTTAACGTGCCTTGGAGGCAGGACCTGGACCCCACAAGATAGAGCAAGGGTTAAAATGTCATTAGAAAATGCCAAAAGAACATGCTTTAAAACACCACAAACATTGGAGGGGTTCTTTTAAGGTAGGATTGCTCATTTAACTCCAAAAGGTCTCCAAAGTTCTGCACGCCATGGCTGTTCCTTGACCACAGACCTTCAGGACTCTGATGTGTGCTTCTTCTGCAGGCTGCAGATGCTGGAGGCCATCTGCAAGCACTGGGAGGGGCCCATCAGCCTGGCGCTCTACCTGTCCGACGCCGAGGCCCAGCAGTTCCTCCGCTACGCCCAGGCGTCCGAGGTCCTCAAGAACCGCAAGAACGTGGGCTACCACATCGTCTACAAGGAGGGTCAGTTCTACCCCGTCAACCTGCTGAGGAACGTGGCTCTGAAGAACGCCAACACCCCCTACACCTTCCTGACCGACGTGGACTTCCTGCCCATGTACGGGCTGTACGATTACCTCAGGTGAGACCCCCCCACCATCACCACCACCACCCACCAGGATTTTCTTTTCCTCCCAAAGAGAGATGATCTGAATCTTCCACCATCTAAAGTGAGTCAACTTTAGATTCTTTAGCCTGATTAATGGAGTTCGTCATGTTATGAAATCAGATTAATTGGGATTTGATAGAAATGAGCAGAGCTGACAAGCAAAGGAGGTGGTGGCGTGCTGGAGTGGGAGGGTGGGGGTTTGCAGGACTGTGCTGCCCTGCTGTTCCTCCGCCCCCCGGCAGCTCAGGCGCCTTGAATCCGCCTCTGCATCACCTGAGGCCAGAGGCTCCGCCTCCGGCTGCCTCATGATCGCTGAAACAAACCTGCAGCAGGAAGAACGACAAAGTGAAGGACCGAAGAACCCTGAGGTCTGCTCTGCACCACTGTCCCGGCGCCCTCCCTCCTGTATGCAGGTCACAGAAGACAACCTAGACCGACCAGCAGCCCCAGATGCATTCTGGGAAGTCCAGCGTCCGCTGATGGTACAGCTGTGGAACGTGACGATGCAGATTCTGCAGCCTCTGCTGCAGGAAACAGTCTCTCTGAGCAGAAGCTGCATGAAGAAGCAGTTTTGGAGCATTGTGTGAATCTCTGTCTGTGGGGTTCCCGGCTTCATGATGTCTGACAGCAGAGATGCTCTGATGGTCGGCCGCTCTTCCTTCACTCCTGCTTCAGTGTTCCAGCATCTCAGTGTCCTCTCAGGTCGTGTCTCAATTCCCTCACTGCTTAGTGCACTAAATGGGCCGTTCTCCATTTTGACGGGGTTTCTGAATCTACAAGTCTAAAGTCCAGTGCCCTGGAAATTTCCCAGAGGTCTCTCTGTGCATCAATGCTCACTAGGTGACTGTGGACCACCAGGCACTTAACTCAATTCAATTCATTTTTATTTATATACAGTAGCTCCACATTACAGGACAGTTTTCTCACTAATTGTCCAAAACTAAAGGAGAACTAAATGATGAATAAATGATCAAGAATAGAGTAGAAGTAGATGAGAATAGAGGACTGAACTCCAGTGCGCCATACTTTCCCCAGCTTTGAACTTCTAGCAGCCTACTAGCAACTAACTGTTATTGTTATTAAATTTAGTTCAAACATGTTAATAATAAGTTGCATGCACTATGGCACATGTAGCAAATGCTAATAATGATAGAAATCCACATTTTTAGCTCATCAATAACAATACAATATGGTAATCTAAGCGGGGAAAATGTTTATGAGACCTCTGCAGAGAAATCAAATCCAAGTGACCGATAGTCCTGCTCTACACACCGTAGTCTTTTAGCGGTCATGGGGGATTGAGGGTATTTTGGCATAGCTTAAGTCATGCTTCCCAGTTTCTGCAGCTGAGTGCGGCCTCCTGATCTGTTCCACAGACGGTCCGTGGTGCATCTGGACATGAGGAACTCCAAGAAGGCTCTGGTGGTTCCGGCCTTTGAGACTCTGCGATACCGCCTGTCCTTTCCCAAATCCAAAGCCGAGCTGCTCTCCATGCTGGACATGGGGACTCTCTACACCTTCAGGTGCCAGAACTTTGCAACAGTTAAGGCCTGGAGGTAAGGAGGCGGGACCTAACAAA
This sequence comes from Oryzias sinensis, assembly GCA_037389245.1. Taxonomy (NCBI): domain Eukaryota; kingdom Metazoa; phylum Chordata; class Actinopteri; order Beloniformes; family Adrianichthyidae; genus Oryzias; species Oryzias sinensis. The sequence goes on along the minus strand of CM074489.1, from coordinate 2,679,513 downwards.
AGCCCTGTTCCCCTGCCTCCCCAGGTACCACGTGTGGCCCAAGGGTCATGCTCCGACCAACTACGCCAAATGGCGAACGGCCACCACCCCCTACAGGGTGGAGTGGGAGCCGGACTTTGAGCCGTATGTGGTGGTGAGGCGGACCTGTCCGGAGTATGACCAGCGCTTCGTGGGCTTCGGCTGGAACAAGGTTTCCCACATCATTGAGCTGGACGCACAGGTACGTCCACAGGGATCCCACGGGCTCTGAAAAAGTCTGAAAAGCATGGAATGCATCAATTTGGAATTATTATCTTAAAAGCCGTAAAAAAGAAAGTCTGGAATTTTGATATCAGATCCCTAAAAGTAGTGCCATTTAAAACATCTTAGGATCACATTGGTCATGAAAAATTGATTTTTTTCCACCAAGAATGTTTTAGTCAAAAAATGTTAAGAGTGGCAGAACCTATTGCTATGCGCCAATACGCCGGATGCTCCACGCCGGCTAAAAAAAAAAGAAAAAGAAGGGCTGCAGCGGCACAGACCCCAAACACCAAGGTAAGAAGCTGCACTTTAAGTCATCCAGAAATGCTAATTTAACGTGGCGTTGATGGACAATGAAGGCTTTGAAATGCACAAAAGATATTTTATCTTGGACTGATGGGATTGACTGTGTTTAGACTCCTATGCCAAATCCACAAAGCACCTAATGTAAGTTGGAGAAAAAAAGCAAACTCGCGCTCTCCTAGCCATTCCGCCCGCTGCTAGCGCTCCTGAAGCAGCAGACGCTGGCAGCTCGCCCGCCGCTCGCCCGCCTCTGGCCCGCCGCTCGTCTGCTGCAACTTTAGATAGACTGGATCTGCGTCAGTCCTTTAGCTCCACACCAACTCTGGGAGCAGAGGGGATGTGGACTCTTCATACTGTTGCCCTTAATGGAAGTGAGGGCATTTCAGAACGTTTTAAACCGTTTTTATTGGGTAACTTTTCCAACCAACTACAAATAAAAAACAAATGTGTTTAATGAGGTTCAAAATCCTTGAAGAAAACTTGTTGGGTTCTCCAGGGTCAAGCGGATGTTCTCTGACTAAACGTTAGTTTAGTAAACTTGGTGAGATATTCGCAGATTCAAACTGCTAGGATCAATAACTCTTTTAATAAACGGAGCAAGTGTCTCTATTGGTTTGCCTTAACGCAGACAATGACCCACAAAGGCTCTCAGTTTGTTTTTTTGTCTTGGACGACACTCGCTCAGTCTGTGCTGCTGACACAGAGACAGCAGTGAGATGGATGAACGACTAGAAGCTCTAGGAATACGTTATTGGGGGGAAAAAAATCAATAATGTCTCAAAGACTAAAAAAGTAATTACATTGATATGAGCTATTGATGAATACTCATCATCATGTAAATGCTACAAGAACGACTTTGATTTTAATTTGAGGAATTTCAATTGAATCACATCTGATCCAAAATGTTCAATACCTCTGAAAATACTGGAGCTACAGTCACTAAACTTTCTCTGACGACTAGTCATCACCTTATGTCCTGCTACTGCAACGATTTGGGGGAAAAATCAAATATGATTCTATTTACATTCATAAAATAAAAGTGATTTTATCTTGGCGTAAAAGGACAGTAAGGTGTTATGACTGAAAGTTTGGCTGCAGCTCTTCTTCCTCAGGAAGCCATATCCTGGACTGTAGGCTGTAGGCGTTCATAAAACTGTGGTCTCCCACGGCCAAGCTACATTGGAGGGAAACTTCTCTGATAACATGCATGGGGATTTTGGTATGTGACCACACAGTACAAGATGGAGGTGTTACCCGGGTTAGACCTCTGGCCGGACTAGAAACATGCTGTTGAACAGCTATGTGGATGATGTTACTGATTCTGATTCTCTTTTTTTCAAACGTAAGCCAAAGCGCTAAAGCGACTCCTGGTCAGCTAGCAGCAGCCAGAACCAGACATCGGGTCCATTTGGACTTAGAAAGATAGAAGATGGAGGCAGAAGCCTAGGCTCCTTAGACCTTGTGCTATCCTATAGGGTCCAGATGACCCCACCCTTACATTGACTTCTTCTCCCTACCATGACAAAGGTGGATAAAGGTGGAGAGGATTTCATGTAATCCAGTGAAGATCACAAATCATTGAAGAAAGAGGTTTAGTGCACTGTCTTGTGGGGTCCAGATGACCCCACTCCCAACGGTAATGTGCCTTGGAGTTGGAGTGGGGTCATCTGGACCCCACAAGATAGCACAAGGGGTTAAAGCAGGGGTCGGCAACCCATCGTTTCGGAGCCACATGTGGCTCTTTCATCCATCTGTTGTGGCTCCCTGTGACTTTGGAAAATAATGAGTATTTTATAATAATTAAATTTTATTTTAGTTTGTTCATTTTTCATGGCATTTCAAAGGCGCTGCTGGCTCCGCACGAAACGAATGCCACGTATAAAACAGCTTCGTAATGAGCTCGTATTTATCGGGCGAGACCTGCAGAGCTGATAGCAGGGAGAGGCACGCGGGGCAGCTTCAATAAACACTCCGATCTTCTGCCGGGAACTTGACGTGCCGCGGGGCAGAGACCAACTCGCTGATGACAGACTGAGAGTTCGCGCCAGTGTTGCCAGATAGAGTCACAGTTTTCCAGCCCAAAAGTCATCTGAAAACCGCCAGACCCAGCCAAAAACCGCCCAACACAAGTTTTGATTATGTTTTTTCTCCGTACTGGACTGATAAAATGAAAAAAACTTCTAAATAAAAGATAGTTCAGACTAATAATAAAATGTGTACAATGTTGAATATTTCTGCAGCGAGCCGCCTTCTTCCATTCATTTGCTTAACCCGCTCTATCCCCGCTATAACCTGCGTCCTGCTCTTTCATCCTTGTGCGGCGCAGCAGTGGCGCCTCCAGAAATTTTTCATGGGGGTGGCCAGTGGGGGGCCACATTTAATCTTGGGGTGGCACACAAAAACCATGAGCTATATTTTTAAAATTCATTCTACCAAACGTAGTAAAACAACCTTTAGAAAACCAACAGAAAGATAAATGCCTACTGATATTTTGTAGAACATGAACTTATAGTAGATACTACTAGTATAATAACTAATAGATACTAGTAGATACCATTAGTACATACTACTACTGATATATATTTATTATTTTTTTGTTTATATTTAATGCTTTGGTGTGTCTGCTTGGGCTGTTCGGCTCTTGACTGAGAGATATCTATAATAAACAAAAAATGAAATCTGTTGTTCTGAAATAATAATAAAAATATCCTTCTAATTATTAATTATATCTGTTGACATTTCTATTCAGACTAATAATCATGAAACATTTTTATTATTAGGGTAACATAATTCTAACTTCACCAGTTGGTCCAGGAACAGGTGGAGCCCCTGCTTATGCTGAGTTCTGCCTTGCTTCTCTGACCAATGATGCTGACTGTCCCTCCTCTGATGCCGTCTCATCTTTGTCTTCCTCATTCTCTTCTGTCATTCATGCTGCTCTGTCTCATCTTCCTCCTCCTCACTACTCCTCTGTTGCTCCCCTACCATCTCTTTCACTCCTTCTGCTGCACTTTTATTCTTAAAATAAGAATATATGTTGAATTTCTCTTCATTCTCTGAAAATGGACAGACACAAGCATCAACTAATGTCTATATGTAACCCTGTGGAAACAAAAACACATCAAAATGATGCGGTAACACAACAACCGGTGCTTAAATAGTGCCATGAAAATGAGTGGCTTGTGACAGGGACATCCTTTTTTTACTTATTAATAAAAAGTAATGACACATCCACCACCGCTGATGATGTGGCGTAGTTGCACCAAGTATTTGCACACTGGGTTTTACATGTTTTGCAGACCGCATGTTTTTTACACCTTTGCAGCTGTGTTTACTTAATGTTTAATATATATTTCTTTATTTAATAAGAATCTAATTTTTGATAATAATTTTTCACAATAATTTAAGTGATATTTTTAATTATTTAATATAAATGTCATTTGTGATGTCCTTTATTGATGTTATATTATATACCGTAAATTCCGGGTTACAAAGCGCACCCGATTACAAGCCGCACCCACCTATTTTCACGTGCCTAATTATTTCTGTACATACACAAGCCGCATCAGATTACAAGCCGCTGCTTCGACAAAGCGCCCAGAATGAGCATGGCTCATAACCACACTGTGGGCGGGTACTGCCTTGACTCAAGCTCATGTATCCAAATACACCCACATCTGAAACAGCATGGACCTCTATTCTGTTCACAAGTTCCTCAGTTATGGGTTTTTTTAATTGATTTTTTTTTTATTTCTTTTTTACTTATTGACAAACTAGGAATCATACATAAAATTACTAACAGTAACCATATAATCAACATTACATCCCTCAGTTATGATGAGGAAATTTACATCCACGATCCCCCATTTCCCATGAGTCTTAGGGGCTAAAGGCGGGGCCAACGCCCGGCTCGCCACACTGTTGTACGTGTTTAAGAATGAGCAAGGAGCAGCAGTGGATGGAGGGGTGAACGGGAACAGCTCTCCTTCCACTTGTGTCGCGGCAGCATTATGGGAGTAACAGGGCTGGTTAAAAAAACACCAGTAAAACAGCGCGCGCCTCAGCGCGGCGCGTTCGTCAGAAGCTTCCTTTCACAACAAACACTGTTGCTCGCGGACGCCTCTGCGCTCCGCACTCGCCAAGCGGGCTCCTTGTCTCCCCTTCCTATCCGAAAAGCTCACACGGCGGCTGTGAGCTTTTCAATGCAAAATTCCGCTCAGTCAGAAACCGTAAAAACGACCAAATGGATTTGTGTTTCCAGTCGTGTTCCGACAAAATAAAGGCTGACATTATTCACACATATTTACGTGCAGCCAGCCGAGTCACTATGACTCAGAGGTAAATACACTTCTGAGCATGCGCTGTCCTCTCCGTCACACAGCTGACCGGCATTTCCATTTACTGATGGGGGATTTTTTCACGCTGCTTTTAACGATTGCTTTTAACTTGAAAGCTTCATCATATTGTAGCGGCGATCAAGTGCACGTTGGGTCTAAGGGCACCAAAGGATTCTGGGATGCGGCTGGGCATGCGTGTTTCTTTTTGTTGAACCATGACTGAAGTGTCTAAGACCTGAAGTGAGGTCCATGCTGTTTGGCTGCTTAGAGGTGTGTTAAAAAACTAATGACTTGTGCTTGGTGTTGGATGGCGATTATAAAACCGTTCACCGAGCCCGAATGTACGTACATGGCGACCGCCAATTTAATCCATAAATTAGCCGTGTCACTAAATAAGCCGCAGGGCTGTAAGCGCAGGAAAAAACTAGCGGCTTGTAGTCCGGAAATTACGGTAGATTATTTCTGAATGTCGTGTTGCTGCCACAGATAAATGAAATTTCCCCATTGTGGGATTAATAAAGTCATCTATCTATCTATCTATCTATCTATCTATCTATCTATCTATCTATCTATCTATCTATCTATACAGATCTAAAGTACAGTAAACAGATTGTTAAAGACCCACGGAAAATATTTAACAGGAAAAGAAACGTAGCATTTTGGGATGTGTGATTGTGTTGGCGTGCGTGCGTTCTCGCGCGCACGCGTGTGTGTGCGTGCTGAAACCGGTGCTCGCGCGATGCAGGAAGAGAGGGGGGAGAGCGCGTGTGAGGGTGTGGAGCGCATACACGCGCGGTCAGTCACCGTTTTTGACTTAAAGAAAAAGTAATAAAGAAAGTTCATCTTTAGTGACTGAGACTGGTTCTTTTGTCTGACCGGCCCGGAGGATCTGAGGGTTCGAACGCGGAAGTGAACCACGCGTCTTATTCATTCTGCGTCCAGCGGCTCCTCTGTAGATGTCTGCGCACTCAAAGGCAGCAGGGAGGGGAGGGGTGAGGGCCGGTTTAGGTGATCAGAGCGACTTGCCCGCTTGCTGGCTGTGCATTTGGGATGAAACGCACAACTGATGCTACCACAGCTTATAGTGGCCACTGGGGTGGCGCCACTGCTGCGCAGGAGCGCCCCGACTATCGTATTTTGCGCTCTCTGTGTCGGACACACTGAGGAGCGCGGGGGAAACAACTCTCAGCTGCAGAGGATGTGAACAGGTGAACAGGTAGAGAGGAAAAGCAGGTGGAGAGGCGGAGGAGGGGCTTTGGCTTCAAACTCTGTCAGAGATGGAAACACGGGCGTCAGATTCAGACGCAGCTTTCCCTGCAGGAGTTGAAGCAGAGACTTTCTCTGGGATGATTTTATAAACCCAAACATGGAAACAAGATTACCAAGTAGAACTCTTCAAAATAATAAACCTGATCTCTCCACATTCTCAGTGTCTACCATGCATCGATACACACAGACATGCAGCGATCAGACCAGAACCAGTAGCTCCTCCCACACGCGGCCGCGGTATCATCCTTTAAAGAACATAATGTGCATTTGCAGCGACGTATGCTTCAGACGATGTCCGATTGGCCAATCTACATGTCAATCAAGTCCCGTACTTCTCAGTGAGGATTTTGATTGGCTGGTGGATTTTAAAGAAGTACTTTTTTTTTCTTTTCTGGACCGCGATCTACACTCATGTCATTGAAGGTCGTAGATCGCAATCGACCGGTCGATTGCGATCTACGATTGCGCACGATTGCGCACCTTTGAATAATATATACATGCATAATATATATAATGATGTCAAAACGGGTTGTGGCTCCGGGTGCTTTCTTTTTTATTAGGGGCGGTCCCAAATGGCTCTTTGAGTAAAAAAGGTTGCCGACCCATGGGTTAAAGGAAGGGAATGGAGGACTAGCTTAAGGAGCATTGGCTTAAAAAGAAGATAGATGCCTGTGCGAGGTCTCAGGTTCTGGTCAGGGATGCAAACAGTCTGGCAGAGGAAGCTGAGGGTTAGTTAGGGTTAAGAAGCAAGATAACTAACCTAATATCAAGGTCCAGCCTGCTGAGGAGAAGTTGGCTGAAGTGGCTGTAGTTGATCAAGAGACTGACACGAAGATTGCAGAGCTGAGAAGTCGACTTTGTGTATTTGTAACCTTTAATAAGATGTTCATTTGTATTTCACATTTAGAAGTTCTGTGTTTTTTTTTTGTATTATTTGTGTGAAATTCAAGTATTCATCAGCTGAGAAATTGGTCTTAATTTTCTCAAATTTAACGTCAAGAAACCTGTAGGACATGTGACATGAATGCATTTGTGTGTATTTTCCTTTAAGAATACTCTGAACATGTTAGCATGTACTTGTTAAAGGAAAACATTTCATGAAGAGCAGGAAGGGCTTCAGGGAATTACGCAAATGTCAAACATCAAAACAGGAATTCAACCAAACACACAATGCAGCAGAGAGAATGTGAATTAGATGTGAGAATAACAGTAGAGAAAGACAGACGGGGGGGCTCTGCCCAGCCAGAACAGCAGCAACTCATGCCTTAGTGCACCTTAGTCCAAATTTTGCCCTCAGTGTAATTACAATTGGCCCGCGAGATCGTACCAAATGTGCATTAAATAATAATACAAATCCCACGATGCTTTGCTAGTATGTTGGCGTACAGTCTAAACCGGCAAGCGCTCCTCTGTTTTGTCGACGGTCATTGACGGCCATGCTCCAGTCACATCGGACAAACGAACTTCACCCTCCACAAAAATGGCCCTAAAAAAAGACGGACAGCAGGAGTTTTGAAGACAGGCCTGCTGAGATACGAGCTTTTCCTCGGCTCCGATTCTGACCCCAACTTTGATGACCTAGAGTAAATCAGAGAGAAGCAAACTCAGCTTGATTAGATCTGTTTTTTTCTGCGTGGTGTGTTCGTATTTGAAATGTTGGATTTTCATTGAATGACATTATTTTGGGTTGTTTTGTTGTTGGCTTTGAAAAAGATTTACTTTAAGAAGGAACTCGAAAAGATACGTGCGAGACATTTATTTATTTAAATAAGAAACAAATACCATGGATGTGTCTTTTACTTCACATTTAAATTCTCACGTGTTTGTAATATCTAGCTTTGGTTGTTCCAGAATCTCTGTTTAGATAAAACCAAAGTTTGTTTCCATCTGAAAAGGTCATACAGTACATATTTTCAGTTTGGCCCGTGACTTTACTTCACCGTGAATTGGAGTCTGACCCCCCTGCCTTGGTCCTATGAGGACAGCTTTGTTGTTGGAGCAGGTTGTCTGGTCCCTGCTCTCTAAATGCCTTTGTTCCTCTCCTCAGGAGTACGACCTGATGGTCCTCCCCAACGCCTTCATGATCCACATGCCACACGCTCCGAGCTTCGACATCTCCAAGTTTCGCACCAGCTCCAGCTATCGCAACTGTCTGAACACCCTGAAGGATGAGTTCCACCAGGATCTGTCCAGGAAGTATGGCGCGGCGGCTCTCAAGTACCTCACAGCCCAGAGGAACATCTAGAGCCGCGACCTGCTGAGTCAGCGAGCCGGGGGGGGGGGGCTCCTGGGGGCTGAAGACACACCGGGACTGCTGTGCACCGAAGCGCCACACGAGGGATCGGTTGAGCTTTACACTCCGTGGAGTAGATTTGGGCTTCCTGTCAACAGGGAGTAGCTGTGCGGCCAAAAACTGAGTGGACGGCACCGTGCTGGGCCTCCTCCCAGCAGGTTCTGCTGAAACCGGACCAGCTACAAGGCCAGAGGACTTCTGTTTTCACGCAATTTGTTCTGACAATCAGGCCTTTCTGACCCAGCGTGTCTGAGAGGATCAGTGGGAAAAACTGCAGCCAACGATGGAAGCCTTACCCTGATATTTACGGAGATATTTGAAGATCTTCGCGCGGCGTAACTCCTCACCAACGGTCGGGAACGTGGCGCTAACTTTTACTGCAGCTTTATAGCAAATTCTTCTTTTACGTTTTATGTTTTTGGACCTTCTTCAGAGGAAATCCATGATGTCCCATCGACGCCGCGGCTTTCAGAGACACGCTGGGTTTGTGTGTCTGTGAGTGCTTGTTTGCCACCGTGTGTGCGTTTTGTTGTGTGTCTGAGTGCGTATAGCGGGGCCTGTGAGTGTTTGTGTGAGTGCGTGGTTGTTTGTGTTAGAGTTTGCGACTGTGTGTTTGTATGCATGTCCATGTGTGTGAGGGGGGTGTGTCTGTATCAATGCGCGTTTGTGTCTGCGTTTCCATGTGTCTGTTTGTGTGTGTTTGGTACATTTTCAGCTCCTGCAGGTCTTTTGTGTGTGTCAGCGTGTGTGTGTGTGTGTGTGTGTGTGTGTGTGTGTGTGTGTGTGTGTGTGTGTGCACGTGTGTTTGTTGTCTCAGCTGCTTCCGTCTTGCATGCTTGAACTGCGTGTTCTCTCCTATTTTCTGTCGTCCATCATCCGTCTGAGAGAGATGAGATGATTGACAGGGGCCAAGTCTCGCAGCACGTGCACAGCAACACGTGCACAGCAGCACGTGCACGGTGGGTCACGTGAGCGTGGTGTGTTTGTGGAGAGGGCAGGAGCTTCTCATTTGTGTGGAATCACTGGACATTGTGCTGTCTGCTGTAAACCTTACCTTACCTGCTGCTTGTTAAGTCCAACTGAGATGAGCAACGCTGTCCTCACCTGTGCCTCACTTTACCGTCATTCAGCCAAACTAGGTATTGGGGGGGGGTTGGGGGCTCATGGCGGCAGGAAGAAACCATCTGGGACAGGGATGGGCTCCTGTTGGGCATGTTTTCCAGCAGACCCTGCTCTGGCATGTTTTAATAGCCTGGACCTACCTGGTCCAGGTGATCAGTCATGAGTAGGGCTTGGATATCTGGAAATCCTGCAGACACACCGGCCCCCCAGGCCTGGAGTTGTCCATTCCTGATCTGGAAAGAGCCTGAATGATGAGAACTGAGAGAAGAAGCTGGTTCTGTTTGATCCAAACGAACAGGTCAAACTTCCGTTTGAAAACCTCCACTTTCTGCAGAGTGGTGGTGTTTGCTTCACTGAAGTCTGTGCAGTCAGAAAAAAAACCTGCTGACCGGATGGCAAGAAAAAAAAGCCTCCCTTTTTGGTTCTCTCTCAGAGTAGAGGAGTGGTTTTGGCCAGAGCTGAGCTCCAGCTGTGACCAACTAAACTCTTCTGCAGGCTGTTGTCACTGGACAAGGAAGTTCAAAATGAGGTGATCTTGTTTTGACGTGAAACTGAGCTGGAGATCACAGAGGGATTCAACAGAAATGGCCTGTAGGGGGCAGCGCGCTGCTCATTTCATTTGGACCAGGACGACCAATTGTTTTGTTTTCTTTCTCATGTTTTTGCATCGCCACAGAATAATCAGAAGATGGATTTTCCCCAATGATTCTAGGGTGGTACATGTGTCCTCTGTGATGAAAGGCCTCACTGCTGTTGGACATTATCTGACCAAAACTGGTTTCTGTTGGCGCACACCCACACAGGAAACTGTCCCGTCCTCTCTGCTGCTTTGAGTTTACACTGGTAGTTATTTTTATTTCACTTTTTGTTTTCCCCCCGCATGTGCAGAACGATCACGAGCAGAAACCCAGATCCCCCCAAACGTCAGCGTTGAGGAAACGAGCATTGGATTGGGGCGATGGCGTCCCACAGAAAGCACCACCCCCCACCATCCACAGCGCCTCCATGCCCCTGTTGTTGATTGTGGTCAATGCTAGTGCCTTTGCTGTTTCGTGAAACTGGATATTGATTGTACGGCTGAACGGATGACCTGGGACAGTCAGGCGCTCTATTTATTATTGTTGACTTGAATCTGTCATATTTTTCTAAGTGCTTTAAATAAACTGGCCTTTTTGTAACACATTTGTCTGGATTCCTGTTCCACACTCTGCCTAAAGCTGACGGGGGGGGGGTCTGCCCTGGGACAACCAGTGAAACGACTCCACCAAGGTCAGAAGCTTTAAGCCGCCGAGGCTTCCAAGTGTGTAATTAGTCTTAAGAAGTGACCAATCAGAGCAAGGCTGCTGTACTTTGGATGAATAGGTCCTTTGAAAGAATAGTTAAAGGCAAATCAGTGTGAAAACTATTGTGTGCAAAAACTAATTAATCTGTGATAAAGTAACGCTTCAGTGTTTTTTAAAAAAAAGTCCAGACGTTAAGAGGAACAAAATGCTAACATGAAAGACGTCATTTTTCCATTAAATCACATTCAAGGGCTTCAAGCAGAGGAGAGTTTTCTTCAAATAACTCAATAAAAACATTTAAAGTCTCCAATACTCTGAGTTTTCCATTTCATAGCTTTCCTGACATTAAAAAAACTGTTGCTAATTGACTTGAGACCGGATGACTTCTGTTCTCCTCTTTTCAGCTCAGCTCCATGGACTTTCCCATCATGCAATGCACTCGTAGATCCAACAGTGAACGTGATTTTTTGTTGAACAAGAACAAGGTCTGCGCGTTCAGAAACGACACCAGCCTCCCTGCAGGCGACCATCCTTTAGCATCGCCGTGATGACTGAGCCTCTCAGGCTCAGCTGCTTTGCTTCACAGCTTCAGGGCCCCCAGCCCACCATTAGTCAGCCACTCCTATCAGGGCCAGCTGAGGCCCCTGCGCTCAGGGCTGAAAGCTAGTGTTCATCCTCTCATCCTCTGACTTGGCAAGCCATCTTCGCTGATTACAGGTCTTGAGTGCATCGTGACAATACCTCACTCTTCAGAATGTAGCTGGCGCTTATCATTCTCACGCTAACATATGCAGTTAACGTTTACAGTTAATAGACGCTGCATTAACCCTTCTGCTATTCAGATGACCCCTTCCATTGACGTGTTCTCCTACCATGACAAAGGTGGATAAAGGTGGAGATTTCATGTAATCCATGGACACCAGTACATCACAAATCACTGAAGAAAAAAGGTTCAGAGACTGGGTTCAGTGGGTCTAGGATGACCTAACCCCAACGCTAAAGTGCCTAGATAAGTTTAATTAAGTTTTTTCTCATAAGCTCATTCTGCTGGACTGTAAATATGTAGTTGTAGAGTTAGATAAGCAAATTCTCTCTAAGAGTTCTGGTACATCGCCTGTCCGTCCGGGGGAGGATCCTCCTTCATGGACAATTCCCTGAGGTTTCTGTTTCTTCCGGGAACTGGGAGTTTTCTCCACCGCTAAGGGGGCTCCAAGGGGCAGTGGGATGCCATAGCTTAGTCAGTTTGTTAGTTCATTTTAGTATTTTCCTTCTATTGAACTCTTGTAGTATTCATGATCCTTTGGAGTTCATGTTTTACTTCAGCTCATCGTGACGACTGTTGTTGTGAATTTGGGCTATACAAATAAAATTGAATAGAATTTAAAATGTTATTGATATTATTGAAAATTAAATAAAACAAATAATAACACAGCGATCTCCGGCCGCATTTTGTTGGTGTCAGCATTAAAAAATAGCTGTTAACTCTCTGAGCTAGCAAAAAAAATCTTCAGTATGATCAGAACACCCAACTTTTCATTTTCTGATGTTCTTTTTTGGCTTTTTAACTGCTGCTATTGTCGGCTACCAGTTAGCCTATGTAGTCTCTGACTTAGCTTTCTTGTTTTTGTTATTTTCCATTCATTTTCTTAACCGACTAAATCCCTTTCAGAGTTACCGTGCTGCCGGAGCCTGTACCGGCTATTGTTGGGGGAAAGCCCATCTACCTCTGGGAAAAACTGTCCGTTCATGCATGGCAGGACGCGCTGAATACGTCGAGTGTGCTTCTTTGATGCAAAAAGCTCTGTACAGATTCCTCATAGCTACATAAATGGAACTTTGGTTTGTATGTATGACGTGTCATTCAAAGTCTCAGCTGTTGGACTGTTGAATATTATCCAAATTATAGCTTGGGTCTTGCAATCTTTAGAAAAATAAAAAGTAATCGTGTGACATAGAATCGAACCCAAAGATTTGTCACTAAACAGGCTTCCTATATCTTTTCTTCAACTTAGGAGTTTACTGAAACAACTGTGTCCTTTCTCTCAGTTCCTTTGAAAGGATGACCACAAACAAAAAAGCCAGAGTGGGATTTGCTGACGAATCAGACAGCTTTAAGTTCGCGAGTTTCCAGAGGGATCCAACTGCTGCTCACAGAAAACTGCTATTTTTCACCACAGTGATGGAAGATCCTAAACACTCTTTACCTCAGGTGCCATCTTGTGGGGTCCAGATGACCCCGGACGCGTTCACGTTGGGAGTGTGGTCATCTGACCCCACAAGATAGCACAAGGGTTTTGGCGTGACTTGATTCCTGGAGGAGCAACACCAGTGTTCCCAGAGTGAAACTCTTTCAGACAGGTGGATGTGCTGCTCTTCTCTGAACCAGAGATTCCTTCTCTATCATCCCAGCATGAAGGTGAGGAGTAAACGTACAGGAGGAGCTACACAGGTGATTAAGAGCAGCCCCGGCACGCATTCCTCTGCGATGGCTTCTCTGCCTCCTGGTCTGGAGAGGAGACTGGCACTGTGGAGCTAATGAAGCCGTCACAGGACGGGGCGGCCGAGGGCCCACTATGAGCGTCAAAGTCACGGCAAGATCGATGTGGAAAAAAAAAAGAGCCTTCCACCAGGACTTAGCCTCTCTCAATCATCATTGCAACTGCCTCTTCTGCTCTCCACTAGCTCAATAGAAAGGAGGATAACACTTTGTCTCTCTCTCTGCCATGATTAGCTCTCAGAGGGGAAAGTGTGATATATGAACGCAGCGCTGGTTATTGTTTTGCCTGCCTGGGACCGGGCCTGGAAAAAACACTGCAAACATAATGAACGTTCTCTGACCCATTTATTTCTGCAAGAATTTGTCTATTTCTGCCAAACAGACGCTGTCCCTCTGAAGAGAAATCTTCTGCTGCCAAAGAGTCAAAGACATTTGATGAAAAGCAACCAGGAGTTCTAAGACACTGCCTGAACTGCAGGTATTGACATCAGCACATAATTGCATAGCTTGGTTGTAAACTGAGCAGCTTGTTGGAAGATCTACACAAATTGAACCATCTTATCAAGGAAAATATTGTTAACTCCTTTGTGTTATCTTAGATGACCCTACCCTTCCATTGACTGTGTTCTCTCCTACCATGACAAAGGTGGATAAAGGTGGAGCCATGGAATCCATGGACACCAGTGAAGATCATAAATCATTGAAGAAAAGTGTTCATAGAGAACTGTCTAGCGGGTCTAGATGACCCAATGTTAAAGTGCCTAGGACTCAATCTGCCTCAACAAGCTAAATGCAGCGGGCAAAATGTCACACAAACTGTTGCAGCTTTAGTCAGTTACCAAAGCGAACGTTTGTGTTTCTGGAAGCTTTGGGCTGGCTGTCATCTGTCTCTATGTCTCATTGCTGAGAGCTCAACAAATCCTTAAAGCTGTTGCAAAACAAAGACATTTACATTTGGAATTGATCCATTATTTTGCTTAGTGCGACATATCGCCACTAAGCCCTGCCAGTCAGGTCCAGAACTGAAGATCCAGTTATCTTCAGACTCATACAACAAAGTAATAGCAGAGGAATGATTTAGTACTACAACAGCGGGCCATTTATTACGGCAGGACATTTGGGAAGACGTTGCTGTGGGATCTTTGGGGAAGCAGAATGTGGGTGGGGGAGGGGGGAGGTGGAACTCAGCCAAAGGCAGATCAGCTTCATGTGACACCCCATGGATTAAAACTGACTGGGGTGATAGTTAAACCTCAGATGCTCTCATAATTGATGTTTAAACTGATTTGGTTTTGATGAAGGCCACAGACTCCACCTTCTACCCCCGGGACATATAACTTTCTTTATGTGGTCAGCTGACCTGGCTTCAGTCACCGTCAGGTTGAATTGAACTCCCTTTGGGGCTGCACTCCCAATTTTATACAAGCACCGTTAAAAACATATATATCAGAATCTTTTATTGTCACACATGTTGTGTGCAGAATGCAATTGTTTCCAGCAGCCTTTTCTAATATATACTAAAAATAGATACTATCAACAGCTGTTCTGTAAAATGATGATTATACACACAAATGAGGTTGTGGTAACACTCATGGTTGCATAAAAAGTGCAACCAGAGTATAGTCAATCGTTTCCATCGTGTGTAGTGACATGGGATTGTATGGTGCCAAAGAAGCATCGCGTGTGTGTGGGGTGGATGCTGTTTCTTGGAAGAAGCTGATTCTCAGTCTGTTCGTGTGGGTTCTGATGCTCCTGTATCTCTTTCCAGAGGGAAGAGGTACAAACAGATGATGTCCTGGGTGGGCGGGGTCTGCAGCCATACACCAACCTTCCGTCGGACCCAGCTGTCGTACACTGAGGCTGTGGAGAGGTCCTTCCACACCCTCCTATGGTTTTCTACTCACTCCAAACTAAGTCCTTCCTGTCTTGAGCGGCAGCCCCTGGTACCACACCGGCAGCACTCAGACAACAGAGGAGGGTCTCAATGGCTGCCCTGTAGAAGTTCCCAGAAGTTGAGAGATGAGTCTAGTCCTTTAGGCTTCCTGAGGAGAAGAGTCCCAAAGCTGAGCCTTCACCAGTCTGGGTGTGTGCAGCTACCAGGTGAGGTTGGATGTGATGTGGATCCCCAGGAACTTGATGTGGTCCAACCGCTCCACCTCCACCCCATGGATGAGGAGAGGGGCGTGTACCACCTTCCTAGACCTTCTGACATCCACAATGACCTCCTTGGTCTTGGAGGTGTTCAGGACGAGGTTGTTGTTGGCACACCATCCTGTAAGGTGCTGGACATTCTGCAGTGGGTCTCATCATTGTTGGATACAGAGACCATCACGTGGTGTCATTAGCAAACGCGTTCATAACCAGGTTTGTGGATAACATTGGAGCAGTCATGGGTGAACAGAGTGAAGATGGCAGGGTTGAGGACACACCCCTGTGGTGCCCAGGATCAGTATGGATGTTTTCGAGTCCCCGATTCTCACCACTCGATGCCTGTTGGTGAGAAAGTCCCTGATCCAGAGGCACACAGAGGTAGGCAGCCCTAGGTTGTGAAGCTTCAGTGTCAGCTTGTCAGGGATCACAGTGTTGAAGGCTGAACTGAAGCTCAGCAAACAGCATCCCAACATAGGCAAGCCAGTATGCCCAGGTGGAACAGGGCGGCGTAGGGATCTAGCGAAGACTGCGCCCTCTGTCAAACGGCTCTCCCTAAGTAACTGTAACCCGAACTGTTCCGGGTTACAGCGCAGACGCGTGGGGGCTGACGGCGGTTATACAACTATCTTCAAATGACTTAAAAAAATGATTTTCTCCAAAAAAGAGAGCTGATCATGGCCCCTAAGAAAAGCCAGGGGATCATTGCCACCTTAAAAAGTGTCGGGCTGCTTGGCTCCACTGACGAGCTAATGGAAGAGTTCAGGAAGATTTCGCTCAAAACGAAAGCAAATGAGAATGAGCCGACATTCCAGAAAAGACTGACGATGGAACAGCAAGTAAGATAATACCGCCGGCTCTCACTGAGTACCGATCAAACTCTCAAGCAAAGTTAAATGCAGCCGAGTTATATCGCTACTAATAGCGCAAAGGCAGTCGAAACGGAGCTGAAATCGTGGAAACACCAAGTGGAATCATTTCGCATCTAAAGTGGGATTTCTCTGATCTCAACACCCTCGAAGCTGCCACCCGCCTCCCAGGAGAAAGGAGACGGATAAAACCAGCGATCCTACTAAGGTTTCGAATCAAAACAAGCTAGCAGTGATGAATCAACGTAAAAACCTGAAAAGATTGTGTGCCTATCTGAACGACCATCTGACCAGAAGGAATGCTGAAATCACCAATCACGAGGCTTCTCAGGAAGCGTAAGGAGATTGAGAACACTTGGGTTAAAGGCTGCAGGATTTATGTCAAACCACTTTGTCCACCGGACCGGTCCAAGGTTCTGTTTATGAACACCATGAAGGACTTTGAGAAGTGTTTGATCACGGACGCCTGAACCAACATGTAATAAATCAAAGAGCCAAGAATCTTCAAGAAATATGACGTGTAGATTCATCGCTTTCTCCAAAAGCCTGACATAACCTGATTCTCAGCAAAGCTCTGACATGCAGACAACTTGACCTCAACTTACACTGCATCTGAAGAAGGAATACCAACCTTGGTCATTCCAAAGATTATTGACCCTTTTATTTAACTTCACAGCATTAACTTATTATAAAATAAATAAAATAAATTACACATAAAAATAAAAATATCAAAAAATAATTAGTCACTCATTGAAAATGGTTACATTGATTGATTTCTAATGATATTACTTCACTTGCTCCAAAAATGGATAAATTGATTCATGATTTTTTCCTAATGTAACTTGATTTTGTATATTTTTAACTTTAGATACTTGACTTCAAATTTTTCTATGAAAATGTTATGTCTATTTTAATATACAGAGTAATTTTTTTAAATAGCAATGATTTTCTAATTATATAATCTGTACATATTTTGGATAATGATCTAATGCATTGTTGATTTTAAGTTTTTCATATACAATTGCACCATCTATGTTATGTGTTTATTGATATTTCATGATTCAATTCTGGCTGTCTGATAAAGTTATGGAACCAGAATGCAGATACATCATGTACACAAATGGTTACAGAACAGGGGTGTGGATTTTATAAAAATTCACTTCCTTCCACTCCCTTTTCAAGCAATATTTATTAATATGTCTAATTATCCTAAGTTTGATTTATTATTGTATGAATGTACAACTGATGATTGTAATGTTTGAGTATTATTCTTATTTGATTGCTTGAAATAAACCATTTCAAATCAAAATGACTGTCCAGAGTAGCAGGGATGATGTCCATGATGTGGCTCAGAAGATCCTCGGGTTAATTTCATGATCACCGTGTCAGAGCGCACTAACCGTAATCATCGAGGCACGAGACCGGCGATTTTTGGCACCGCCACAATGATGGAGAACTTCAGGCACACAGGATCTGGGTGAGCTGCAGGGACCGATTGAAGATGTCCAGAAAAACTCCAGCCAGCTGATGTGCACATAGCTTCAGAACCCGACCCGACACCTTATCTGGTCCTGCAGCTGCCAGTGCCAATCCTCCTCAGAGTAGGAGCTACCTGATGAAGCTGCAGGACGAGACGCTGGGACTCTTCCTCCGGCTGTAAGAGATGACCAGCCTTCCTGGGGTGGTCATGCCAGGTGGCTTTGGTCCCAGGTGGAGCAAAGCCCAACAGCCAAAACCTAGACCGATACTGTGGCTAATTATGTCCTCGAATAATAAACTAAAGTATTTATATTTTCCTCTCCTTCATATGTACGCATCTACTTATGAGAACTCATTTTAATTAGGAAGTTTATATTTAATAAATATATGTCGAATGAACTTGAACTGTACACATTTATGCAATGCAGTAGAGATAGTCTACCCATTTTTTTAAAAATTACTTTAAATGAAAATAATTGCATATAACAAAAACTAAATAATTTATGCTATTTAAACTCAATATCATGTCATTCAATAGATTTAAATGATTTACTCTGTCTTATGAGAAGTTTCAATGTTCACAACCAATTTAATTAAATTCGTGGAAGTCAAATTGTTGCAATAATGATAATGGATGCCAATAAATAGTACACAGCGAGCTCTTTATGCATATTACATTTATTCTCACAAAGGAGCCAGCATAACTGCCAAATCTTCACTGTATCCTTGTGCTATCTTGATGACTTCTCATATGACATGTTCTCCTAACACATTGACTGGTAACCAGCTCTGTAGAATCGAGGGTCCGAACGGGCATGGAACCCCGAAGGAGGATCCGCCTTCGGCCATGGAGAAGGTCTGCCCCGCGCTTCTGACCACGGTCAGAAAGGGAAAAATGTCATCCCTGAAAGGTTCAACACCACGCTCGCCCATTTCGCTGGAAATATTTTCAAAAACCGCCTGGTGCGATAAGAGCCCTTGAGTTTGGCCTGAATAGAGCTGTCACCCCAAATATTAATCCAATAGTGACCTTTGCTTCCTTCCACTGACTGGTCTCAGCAGCATCAGTCTTCACTGGGTTGATGTTTATGTTCTAGTTCCCACTTACTTCAACTTAGAATTATGATGCTCAGGTAAATGATCGAGCAACGTACGGGTCAGATACATGGTCTGCCGTCAGACGGAGGTCGCATTTGAAAAGATCGGATACGTATCGGATTCAGGACCACAAACCCAAGTTCAAAAGATCAGATACAGGTCCCATAGGACAAAAAAAAACAGAATTGGGTCGTTTCAGCCCCGCAGGTGAACGCCGCCACGACAATTCCTATCACAAGAGTGTGTATTTCTTCTTCTTGGCTGTCTCCTGTTTCGTGAGTATACAGGAAGTGGTGCGAGAGCGCTGTGCTACCAAACTGGAGCAGCTCAGGTAAGACTAGCTTTTCTTTTGCTTCATTATCCGCCAACTACAGAAAAATATTGTAACTGACATTGAAATAATTCGAGACCGAGACCGGAAGATTACTTAGGTTATATTGACGCAGGAGTGTCTCCAGCGGATAGTTATGGGTGTGATGCAAGCCACCGCCACCCCAACTTTAAGCGCGGATGTCTGGACGACTCGCCCAGAGATGCGTCCTCTCCCAGCACCAGCTTTGAAGGAATCCAGGAGTCCATAGATGAAAAACAGCTTTGCTTCAATGGGAGGCTCGGGCCGTAGTTCTCACAATAATTCCAGGCGCTACGGAAGGCGCTGGAAATTCAACCTAAACCAAGTCATGGAGCTTGTGGTCGAAAATTGAGCATTCGCAAACACGGTGGAGAAGATGAAAACAGAGTGAGCAGCAGATCTCAGCCGACTACAACGAGATTAAAGAGACGGTGCTGGACCTCCAGGCCCGGAGCATGGGGGCCAATTTGATCGTCTCAGGCCTCCCGGAGCAGGTGGGTGAAGATTCTGAAAAAACAGAAAAACTAATCAAAGTATAAACTTAAACCCAGAAGATACAGCCAACAAATCACCTTCCTCATTTCTGGGTGGAGTAAAGTCATAGCCAGCCAAAAAAACCCCAGACCGGTTGTGGCTACATTTCCAACACTCTTCACAAACAAGGATTTTGTCAAGAGCCGCAGACGTGAAGGGAACTGAAGGGAACCAGTCTCACCATGAATGGTCATTTTCCTCCTGAAATTCTACATCAATGGGAAATCCTTTTTCCTATCTGGAAGAGGTTCATCCAGGCAGTCATCTCTGTGGACAAGACCAATTTGGACGGTCGTCTCTATAAGGAGGAAGGAGTCACCACCTGGCTGACCTAAGCTCGAAATTCAGGTGATACGAGTCCACCACACTCCAGTCCACATTTTTAATTTACAATAAATATGGTAACATTTATAGACACCTTTAAAATAGCTGTTGGTCTAGTAAAATTAACTCCTTTCTCTTATTAGTCTTTTCTGTTTCTGTTATATTTGCACTGCAGTTTGTATTTTTGCTTTCTGTTTCTTTGAATTTCTTTTCTATATCCTACCTTACACTTCTTGACAGTAAGTTTTTATAAAGTCGTAAGTAAACATGTTTCACAGCTAAACATAATGTGGTATCTGGCGTGATACACACTACATTACCAGTTGAAAACATTACTCTATTTAATCCCATTTTCGCATTATATCACACACACAACCCTCACAGCAGAAAACAGTCAGAAGGATACACTATAGGAAGTACATATTTTTTTCGTATAATACAAGGTCACAAAATGCTGGTCACATGCAACACAGCAATTTAGCTCACACTTTGCCTTCGCTCAGGATAATCATGTTCATACCTCGACTTTGTCACGTGAATGTAGCTGTGTTGGTACCGTGGAAAGAGGCTAAAGGTTGTTGATGTTTTACTGCAGGAGACCCATTAACTAATTCAAGAAATTTACGAAATCCAACTCCTTCTGTCAGATCCAGAAGGTAGACATGTGATTATTATATACACTATCTTACATTTTTTCTATAAATACATTTATATAATAGATTCAAATAGTATAAGATAAGATATAACTGTATGCAGTACAGTAATTTCACGTTTCTAATTATTTTATTTCCAGTTGTTTCATTCATTTTTTAAACTAATCTTGTAGCTGTATTTAAAATACAATATTTCATACATGAAATGTCACTATCTGACAACTACATTATGATTATTAATGAAAGAAGCAGATTTCCGAAATCCTTAAAATAATGCAATGACAGCAGTCAAATGTTTTCTGTAAATCTTCGCTTCAACAAGGTTTTCACAACCGTTGCCGTATTTTGCCCATTCTTTCCATGCTGATCTCCTCTACAGCACTGATGTTTTGGGCTGTTGCTTGGCAACACAGACTTTCTCAACTCCCTCCAAAGATTGTCTATGGGGTTGAGATCTGGAGACTGGCTAGGCCACTCCAGGACCTTGAAATGCTTCTCACAAAGCCACTCCTTTTTCACTCAGGCAGTGTGTTTGGGATTGTTTTCATGCTAAAGACCCAGGCATGTTTCTGTCTGGATTTTGATATGGACTCCTGTGAAGACTTAAAAGTTGTATTTTGGGACTCAGGTAGACTGGAAAAGGGGGCCTCCGGGAGCAACACTGTCATAGGCCACTAGGTGGAGCAGCAGTCTCTGCACAACAGAAGAAAGTTATGTGTCCAACCACACTAGTGGAAAATGACAGGGGGGCTTACTTTCTTGAGCGAGGGACGCTCATGGCAGCAGGAGTCAAGGTGGATAAAACTAAAGGACTGTGTGGGAGGACATCTCACAGACTGAGAAGAATAACCTTGTCAAGCCTTTGCTTGATTTAATTGGATTAAATTCAATTATTGTAGTCACAATAAAGAATTTGCCACATATTTATCAAACTCCATTACCGCGACGCCACTTCTGACAATGTCTTGGGGTCCCGCTTGAAAAGGATGCAGAGGAGCCAAGGTGAGTGTGTACCTTCTTGATTCAGGAAAATGTTGAGCTCTTCAATAGCAGGGTTTGAATCCCTGGCGGCGTTGTGTGTTACTGCGGCCGTGGTGCAGTGGTAGGGCGGTCGACCCATGGTCATAATATAGCAGGTCTGGGATTCCTCGCCGTATGTTCTGGGCAAGATACTGAACCGCACCTTGCCTCTGGTGGGAGGTTGGTTCAGTGTTCGGCAGCTGAGCTGTCCTCAGTGTGTGAATGGGACTGTGACTTTAAAGTGCTTTGGGTCTTGAATAAAGTAGAAAAGCGCTAGCAAGTATGCTTTATTTACTATTCCATTGATGGTCCAGCACTCTGCAGTGCTTGGTCTACTAGACCCTGTGTAATTGGGACTCTTTGCTTATGGGTTTTAGATCATTTTGACCCCATGGGGTGAGATCTGCAGGGAGCCCTAGATGGAGGGAGATTCTCAGTGGTCTTGTATGTCTTCCATTTCAATAATTGATTCACACACCGTTGTTTACCTTTTCCTGTCTTATCTAGAAGACAGGAAATATTTTATGTTGAAATTGGGAGTTGTGTGTCTCAGACTACATGGCCTGACTTGTGGTGTGCCTCACAGGATCGATCCCGGGACCCTTCTCTGTTCAACCCCATATGCCACTGAAGTGAGCACACGCAGGTAATAACATATCTTATCACAACTATGCAGATGATACTCAGATCTATGTGTCACTGACAACAGGTGAATATGTACGTGGATTCACTCAGCCACTGCCTCCACAGATCAGTGCGTGATGCAGAACAACTTTCTCCTCCAGCTAAACTCAAATAAGACTGGCTATTTTGGGCCCACAGAAACAAAGAGAAAGAGCTGCAAATACCTCATCTCCTCTTTCACCCTTAAACCTCAAATCAAGTCAGAAACCTAGGGGTGAATCATGGACTTGACTCGAACTTAACAGCCATCGTAAGTCAGTAACATCAGCAGATTTTACCACATCTGGAAAAGCACATAAAATCAAAAACATAGTGTCAAAACCAGACCTGAGATACTTTATTCATGCATTTGTCTCCAGGTTAGGACTACTGTAACGGCCTTCTGCTCACCGTCTTCCTCCAAACGAGCTGTAAACAGCTTCAGTACATCCAGAATGCTGCCGTTCGAGTCCTGACCAGAACCAGGAAGTATGATCACATTAGTCCTGGGCTCAGGTCTCTGCAACTGGCTCCCTGTACCTCAAAGAATAGACTTCAAAGCAGCTCTGCTTGTGTACAAGTCTCTCCATGGCCGAGCACCAAAGTACATCTCTGACATGTTAAAGTATATGAACAATCTGCACTCTGAGGACCTCAGGGTCTGGCCTCCTGTTGATTCCTCCAGAGCTGTGAACTAAAAATTGCGGAATCAGCGCCTAAGAATATTCTGCAGCTAAAATCTGGAACAGCCTCTGGAAGGGCGTAAGACAGGCCTCTCTCTGTGTTCATGTTCAAATCTAGACTTAAAACATTTCTGTTTAGCTGTGTATATAATTGAAAGGTCCCATCTGCACTTTTCTTCCTTTCCTTATTTTTAAATCATTTTTCAAATTTTTTTCTTTCTTTTAGCGTAAATTTTACGCTGATTATTTCAATGATGTATTGTGATTTTAATGCATTTTTCTGTTTTGTGAAGCACTTGAATTACTTTGAATAATTGTAAAGTATACAAATAAACTTAAGTTTTACTTTGGCTTGCCTTGGTTTTTTGGAGATCTAGTTTGTAGCCTGGAGTGCACAATACTGTAAAGTTCCGGGTTTCCTGTCTAAGGAAACCCAGAACACAATTGTTAATTTGTTGACTGCCTAATGTTACATTAAAAAAATATGTATATACATTTGTCATTCATATTTTTTTTCTTTTCACTTTTAAAATTGGGTTGGCACCACTAAATGAGCATCCAACATGCAGGCAAAACATGCAGGCAAAACTTTGGAGCGGTTTAAGTAATGAGCTCAAAAAATCTTCAAATATTCAAGAAAATGTCTAAAGAATCTCTTATTTCAGGATATTAAGATAAGAGGATGTAAGATCAACAGGTGTTTGAATAATTCCAAACATGAACTTGACTGTGGAATTATCAAAGCTATTTTAATTACAACCACCGAGTGTAACATTGTAATGTGCAATAATGATTACTGAAATGTTTAAATTGCACCAATAAGCTATTGATTCTGCTTTCATTTGTTCCTGCAATGTGTAGCAATAATTACTGGTTTAATCTTATCGCGTGTTCTGTAATGATAATCAATTATTATTACATATCGGTATCAAGCATTGTTTACTGGAAATCATGAATGAATGTTTTCATCAATCATTTCTAGGCAATTGATTTTGTTATTTCAAGAGAATCTATCTGATCAGAACCGGATTTAAACACTGTAGAACTGTCAAAATGAATGAACCCAGTAGGGTGGATTATATGTTTGCTTCTTTCCTACTCCTTTCTGCTAAATAAATCAAACTCTACTTATACTTTTTAGTTAATGATCACTGTATTTAATTAAGCATATATGATTTAAGTGACATTTTGTTTTTTTTTGTCTTTTAAATCTATGCATTTCATCATTTCTAAATGAGTTTGATAAATATGTAAATTCCTCTTATTGCTTTGACTATAATCCTTGAAATCAAAATCAATCAAATCAAAATCAAATATACTGTGTCTAATTCTTCAGCAGCACACATAAATTACAAAATGTATTAATAGAGAAATCTCATTTATATTGGCAACAACAGTTGTGCGCTTGGTTGGTGCTGCTGATCACTTGAGGGCCTACAAATTAAATTGCCAGGCCCCGAAGACCAGGGCTGGCCCTGCTCACAGTGGAAGTCAATCCCACCAACAGCTTCACCCCATCAAAATGTTCACTTTGTTGCAAAGCTGATTTTTACAGCACATGTCCAGAAATTCCCCCAAACTTTGTCAAATACATTACATAAAATCTCCTGAGTGGTTAACCCTGTGTCCTATCCTAAGGGGTCAAGATGACCATTGACATGTTCTCCCTACCATGACAAAAGTGGATAAAGGTGGAAAGATTCTTACAATCCATGGACACCTTGCATGACTACAACTCATTGTAAGAAAAGGTTCAGAGCTTCCGTCTATATGTCTAGATGACCTAACTCCCAATGTGTTAACGTGCCTAGATAGCAGTACAAGGGTTAGTACACTCTCTTTTCTTTCCCTTTTTGTATTTTAGGCTAAGCTTTATTTATTTTATAATGAGGATGCTTGAAACCATTTTTTCTTGGTCCAGAGAGAAAAGAAGTGAGGAAGAAGAGAGAGAGATAAGTAAGAGAGTAAGGGGGGGAGGAATAAAGGGGGGTTAAGGAAATAGGAGGGAAGGGTAGAATCATAAATCAACAAGTCGCTAGACGTTTATCATTGCTGTCAGGTGTAAATGTTTACTTAAAAGGGGCGGGGCCTGTTTACACACACGCTCAAATGTTACCAACAAAGCTGTTGGAAACATTTGCACAATACAAATATCGTTCACATACTTGTTCTCTCAAACCATCATATGCAAAGCATTTCATTCTTTCACGCATACTGTTTAGGTGAGCTGACACCTGCCCCATCATTTGTTCTTTATCTTCCTATAATGCTCCCTCCATCACTCACTCTGACCTCATTAGAAGGGAGGGGAAGTATTTATGGCTTCACAACAGTTCAAACCTCTGAGCTCAGAAAGAACAGGCCTGTAAGTGCAGAACCCATGACAGAGCTTCAGGATGGACGTCCTCTCCGGGACAGACTGCAGAACTTTGCCCTATTTGGTTTGATAAGCAGTTTTTTTTAGAATCTCCCCGACAGTTTTGTCCCTCTTTACGACTGTCAAATGCATTAAACAATGGATAGTTTCATGTTCTTACAAATGGATGTTTCCAACAATGGAGAGTTCCCATGACTACAGTGAAGAACCATGGTGCCTATTTACAGATTGAATCAATGTTAATATCTTATTTTGAAATTCCTACGAGTTTATAGTGTTCCCCCATTTATGGAGTAATACAGCGTCTTTGTGGCGGTGTGTGAGCTTTTCAAAGCAGAAATGTCGCTCAGTCCTTAGAAACCGTTCAAATAATCACGTAGATTTGTGTTTCCAATCGTGTCCCGACAAAATAAAGGCTGATGTTATCAGTCAAGATGCAGATTGCAGAATTTCCCGCATCATGGATTTATGTTCATCAAATGCTAAATGTTGTTAGTGCGTGTTAGCCTTCTCTTAGCCCTGGCTTTTTCTGGCTCCGTTCTTCAACAGAAAAAGCACTGACCACACGGATTAAAAATAAAATTATGAGTGAACAGGCGCATCATAATAACCGTAACATTAATAAAAGCATGTTTAGAAGATCATCTCGTATATTACGGAGCTGCCACATATCTATGTATGTAGCTACTCGGCGGAACTCATTTCCTCTTCCGGTATTTCAAACACTACATGTGCGCATGTGCGAATGATTTATTCCTACCGAAAGTGTGACCCATGTGAACGTTTGTTATAATCGGAAAAAGGTTTTCTGGGCCCATGTCCACGGTTGAATTCTAATCCGACCATTGATCCGATAAAGAGGTTTTGCCCATGTAACCACGGCTTATGGGGGGGGCAGGGGCGTGGCATCACGATGGTGTCTCTCCATGGTGATGGCAGTCAGCCATCACGATGGATGATGGTGTCGTATCGCAGTGTTTTTCAACCTTTTTGAGCCACGGCACACTTCAACCTTGACAAAAATCCCGCGGCACACCGGCATTCAAAAAAAAAAAAAAAAAAAAAAGGATAAAAACAGACTGTATTGATCTACAGTCCCTCCATAATCTCAGTGCATTTTTGTGATAATTGTGGCAGAAAAAGCTGGAAGCTGCAGCTGTTTTTTTAAGATGTAATAAAAGTTAAGTTAGAAGATTTAAAAACTGTTTGATTTGTGGTCGTTGTGGTTTCACGACGTTAAGAGGAGAGAGTCGTGCGCCCAGACGCTCACTGTCGCTTCACCCCAATGCATCATGGGAGATGTAGTTCAATAATCCGCCGAACGCAGAGAGACTAGCGTCTCTGAGCTTCATTGTTTTGTTCACTTGTTCCACGGTCTGACACCGGATTCTGTGGAAAACTACTCCGATAAAGACGAGCTTTAGCTGGTATTTTTGTTAGAACTGAGAGACTTTTTCTGCAGAATTCAGAACAAGGAAGTGAAGACTTTAACCACTTCTGATTGGTCAGACTGATGACATGTGATTAAGATCCCAAGACTGATTGGTGGAGACAGTTAAAGGGGCGGGACTTTTCCTAACGCAGCTGAAGCTGCGGCTAAATCGTGGTACCGTCATTCTTATCAAAATGTATTTAATAAAATCAAATAAACACAAAGAAAAAAAGTATTTTACGATCTTTCATACTCCCAATTTCTTAGTGTTTTATCAGGGCCTGTAGGGATGAACAAAAAACTGAAATCCTGGAGATGGAAAATGTTGTTAAATCAGTTAATGAGGGCAATTTCCCACGGCACACTTGACTATTTCCCAAGGCACACTAGTGTGTCGCGGCACACTGGTTGAAAAACTCTGTCGTATTGGCATAACCCTACGGTACAGATCCGCTCCCGGTACAGATCTGGTACCAACAGCAACTGCCGCTCCTCTCTGCACCGCGTTTACCCAGCAGATATTTTGAAACTTTGCTGATAAAACACCAACGCTGTGGATGTTTGTTCTATACTGATACACTAGTTGTGAGGCACCTCACTATGTGTGGGGTAGAAGACAAACGGCTTCAGTTCCATCAGAAAACTGACATGGATAAAAGACAACAAGGCTCCCAACAGAAACTCTGGTTAACAGGAAGACTGGAAACGCAGTGGTAACTCAACACCTGCTAGGCTCTGAAGATTAGGGATGTTAAAATGAGGCTTCATAAAGCATTGAGTTAATGTGACTCAGCAGTGTATCCAATGTGTCATGGCTTCTGACACGCTTCTGATGTGCTGAATCACTGAATATTGATTGCTTTAGAGAATAAGAAGACATACCTGTGGCTCTGACTGCACCTCCCTCTTCATTTTCAGGCTCACAGTGTCTTTTACTGTTTCCCTGGCAACAGCATCTTTGGGGTTTGTCTGGTTTCCAAATGCGATTGTTTTGAACCTATGGTCTTAGGTAGAAGCCTTTGCCATGACACAAATGTTTTCCACTTAAAATCTTGTTTGCAAAAGTTGTTTCGAGTGCAACAGCTGTAGAACTTCGCAGATTTGTAGTTTTTGACAACCCCAATCCTTCAAAGTTCCAGCGAGCAGGTCGACATGTTGGCCAGATGTCACGAGGATTCGTATGTGTGGTCACCTGACGTTTGACATGCTTTTGTGCTTTGAAAACCAGAATTGAGTAGAGGGGCTCGTGCAGAACATCTCCTCTTAACGCCTGCCCTGAACACTTGCGTGTTAGAAAACCATGCATTTGCCCAAAACCTGGAAAGAAAAGGAGGGACTCTGGTATAGTAATTAAGCTGGACAGATTCATTTTTCCTCTGCCCCAAACTGTGCAGGAAAACAGAAGCCTACCTGCTTGGTTTCTGTGACGACAAATATAAATGAAACCCTAAAGGTGGTAGGGAGAGAGACCGGCATGTTTGTCTCCATTTAGTTCAGACTAAATATACATTTGTCCCAAACGAAAAAACTTTTTCAACAAATCCTCATTCTGTAAAAAAATACAATAATCAATGAACAAACTTAGTTTTCTAATCTAAAACCCCACATGAATGATTACTTTTTTGCTGATGAAAGGATCCACTTTAATCTATAAAAATTGTTCTTGCCTACCTTTCCTTGGTATGTCACTGTAATGTAGTGCTTTCATGATGAGTAAAAACTGGGTCGAGCTGTTCTGACGGTGCTGCTGCTTCAGCGACTCCTTTACTGGAACAGAGGCAGACCCGGGAACAGGGAGCTGTTGCTTCAGCACCAGTGTTACCTCTAGTTTCTGAAAGCTGCTCTCTGAAACAGAGGCAGTTTATTTACCATATTTATAAGAACACCCATATAAGCAAATGATGATCACGTTAATTGAAGAAAAAAAAAGTCCACTCCGATCATCTTTTGATGTTTTTTTCCAAGTTTTCCGAGTGCTCTTTTAATCATGATTATGGTGTTTTTAGCTAAAAAAAAACACAGTTTCTGCAGAGGGGAAGGAGTTCTTTAGAAATTCAACGTTGCAGCAGAGCAACCCCACCCTCACTTCCCATCATCCATCTGTTTACGCTCTCCCGTTAGCTTACAGCCCCTCACCTCACAAAGACGTTCATGGATCTACTTGTCTGCAGGTGGATGATCATCATCTCCATTTCTGTGGTGGGGGTCTGGTGCACGGGAGGGTGGTTGCTCCTGGATCTTTGTGTGACGGTGAGGCTCTTGGATGCCTGGATTGGCCGGGTTGCTGCGCTGTCTGCCGCTAGCTTTGGGATGTGGGGGGCCGGGCCCCCTGCCTTTGCTGGAGCATGATCAAGGTACTCTCTAAGAGGCACACATTCATTCAACCCACCTGCTTATTCGCCTTTGCACAAATACGGGCGAGGGTATTGTTTTTTCTCTTCTTCTCTTCTACACCCCTCTTTATGAATATCAGTAAAGCAAATATTGTGTGTACCTGTGTAGTAATCTTGGGAGATAAATCTTTAATCATTGATGCATGATTATACTTCAAATCCGTAAATAGTTGTGTGCAGACTTTATTTTTTGTGATGGCAACTAAGTTATGTAATTTAATTTTCTTATGACACTTTTATGTTTTAACTTTTAATATCGACTACCCCCCACTCTAACCCCATCTCTGACATCCCACTCCGTTTCTTTCTTTCCTCTGTTGTTTCTTTTTTCCGTCCAGTCCAACAAGGAATGCCTACAAATATAATTTTTATAAATTAAGCTTAGCCTCAAATACAAAAGGGGTTTATACAAATATACACTCAGTCTGTCTGTAGATCCATAAACCCCAATTGTAAGCTCTGATCTGTTGTTGGACAGGAGAAGTAAAAGATGTCTTATATTGGTAGGTAGCAGATGTAAAAATAAGCTAAAGCATTTTGCAGAACACAGATTTTATACAGAGAGAAAACCAGACTATGCAAGAGTCAGACTGACAGAGTATTTAGAACCTAGAAACGTACATTTAGTTTTCAAAATATTCAACTTTAACTTCCTCTCCACAACCCACTCCATCATTGACTCCTGTTGTAGCATAACACTGACCTGATTTAAGATAACAGAAGACACTGATATTTGTGTCATCTGCATGTATAGTCATATGTCCTCTACTTAATGCGTAAGACATATCATTTAAAAAAATACTATAGAGCAAAGAGCCAAGACAGGGCCCTTGTGGATTTCCACGGCTAAGGGTCACAAAATAAGAAAGGGAACCATTAATTACAACACATCGCTTTCTGTTAGCCAAGTAACTGCTAATACTATGAACAGCTGAGTTTTTAAAACCATAATTTGATAGTTTCTTCAATAAAAGTGTATCATGAAGAGCATCAAAGGCTGCACTAAAAAAACAAAACAACCTAAAATGGCAGACGGAGTAACATCAGTGGTGAGTCCAGACCAGAACCAAATCCAACCTATGACCTGGACTCCCAATCTCTGCGTAAAACTAGTGGAATCATTACTGACCTCAAGGAACACATCTGTCGTCTAAAAGCTGAACTGGAAATGAAGGACGCTCACCTGTCCAGGTTCATGGATGTCTCCTTCGCCCAGTCTAAGCGGCTAAGCTCCGCGCCGTCACACCAGCCAGTCCACCTGCCCACTGCCTTCTTTATATTCAACTCCCAAGCAAAGATCCCTGGATGAAGAAGTGGTTGTCCGAAGACCCAGAAGGAGATCTGATGAGACCCGGAAGCTTCCTATCCTGAGTCTCTCCAACCGCTTCTCCGGTCTGGCTGTGGATTCTCCCGCTCCCTCCGCAGCGATCACAGCGGCACAGACTCCACCGGACTTGGGCTCCACCGTCGAGTTCCCTGCTCTACGGAGAGACGCCACGGAGATCCCCGAGGAACACGGAAGCATCGCGGCATGCAGAAACCCTGATCGGGCCCCGAGGATCACCGCTAAGGCCTCATCAGGATCAGACGAGCGTCTGCAGCTGGATCTCCCCACGGCTCATCTGTGATGAACCCGCTAGCCAGCAGTTCAGATGTGTCAGCCGCTAAAATTTGGTGACGTGGAAGCACAATAACACAGGCCTCCAACTGCTGTGCAGCTGAACATGCAGCTGGAAAGGTAAAAGACATCACAGTTTCAACAGAAACAGCTTTGGTCGCTTCCCAAACAAAGACAAGAGGATGTGCTTTTTGATGCGTCACAAAGGTTACAGATATTTTGACAAAGACAGCCAGACTCAGCAGAATCATTTATGGACCAAACATCTTCCCTCACATGTTGCACCACATAAGTAAAGTGTAAATTATCTCTGCGGTCGGTTTGAGGGATTGAATCTTCTTCTGCGGGCAAAGAAAATTCAATCACTCAATGACAGATTTCAGAAAATATGAAACATCGGAGTAATAATGAAGAGACAATTAGGTCTGTGCTGCAAAATGCATTTCAATTCTGTTGGAGGCACAAAGTGACCGTCTCCTTCCCCTCCCTTTTGCATCCTCTTCATCAGTCTGTTGTCCTTCGAATTTTGTTTTGCCCCCGCTGAGTGCCACCTCTTTCTTTTTAATCAGCTGCACCAGAGACAGCGCTGTACTTCAGTCACACAGCTCCGACTGGCTGGATCAGCTATTCTGTCGGCCCTTTGTCTCACTCATAAATAACACCCTTATTGTTATGAAATAGACTCCTTTCTAAATGTGTGCGAGAAAGATCAATGGTTCTGTCATCATCTCCAGTGTTTGCCAAGGATAACATCAGCTTCAGAGCCCAGGCAATTTCATTTAAGAGCTGATGAATAAGAAATCTGCAGGAGGACATCCACCTACAGATGAGGACAAAATGAGTTTCTATGAGGGCAAAGCACAGCTGCATGATCCCAGTCAGAGTCAGCATCTTCACCAAAACGCAGACACAGAAATCCGAGGAAATCCCGGATCCAAGGAGCAAACACTTTCTCTGTGGGGTGAATTCCATTCTATTTCTTGAGGAGACTCAGGTCCTTCAATGTTTGCAGCAGGATGCTCCACGTGTTTTACCAGTCTGTCGTGGCGAGCACCATCTTCTTTGCTGTAGTGTGCTGGCATCAAAGCAAGGGATGTCAACAGACTGGATCAACTCATCAAAAAAGCAGGGTCTGTTGTCGGCTTCAAGCTTGGCAATCTGGAGGAGGTGGTGAGGGACAGAGTACTGGCTAAACTGGGTACCATCATGGAAAATCCCTCCCATCCTCTCTACAACGTGGTGGACAAACTGAGAAGCTGCTTTAGCAGCAAACGCATTCACCCCTGCTGTGCAAAGGAACGGTACAGGAAGTCATGCCTGCATCAGCAACCAGACTCTACAATGTATCTGGTAGCCATGAGTGTACATGTAAATAAGAGACACCGTGTGTGTGTCATTAATGTATATAGGATACACATGTTGGGCCTAATATTGACCCTTGTGGTACTCCACAGGTTTAATCTAGCAGGGATGATTTACAATCTTCCAGTGTTCAAATTGCTGCTGGTTATTAATGTAACTGTTTAACCATTTTAATGCTGGTCCTCGTATTCCAAACCTTTTTCAGATCCATAAACATTACTACTGTGAGCTCTTTATTGTCTGTGCCATTTATCATTTCTTCAGTTAGTTGCGTAATCGCCATAAATGTTGATCTGTTTTTTCTGAAACCATATTGATCGTCGGACATTAGTTTGTGTTTCTCAAGACATTTTTCCAGCCTTCTGAGGAATACTTTTTAAAAATTGGCAGAGAAAAGACACTGGTCTGGAATTTGGGAGTTGATGTTTGTCCCCTGATTTGTGTAAAAGAATTACTTTAGCTGTTTTGATTTTTTTGAGGAAATGTTTCTGTTTGAAAGGATCAATTGCAAATACAGCGGGGGAAATAAGTATTGAACACATCAACATTACTCTCAAAAAACATATTTCTAATCGAGCTATTGGCACGAAATCTTCACCAGATGTCGGCATCAACCCAAGTAATGCACACATAGAAAGAAATCCAAACATTTATGTCCATAAATGAAGTTATGTGTAAATAAAGTGAAATGGCACAGGGAGTAAGTATTGAACACATGAAGAAAAGCAGGGGTAAAAAGGTCTGGCAAGCCAAGAAAGCAGCTGGAGTTTGTCAGTATTCAGAAGTGGGACTGAGAGTGGGACTTCATTGTTATTTTGTGTATCTTGTTTCTTTATCAGAGTGGGACCTCTGTGTTTTTGTAGATCTTCGTGTCTATCTCTGGTTGTTTGCAGGCGTGGTGTTGAAAGTGTGGCTCCCATTGAACCAGAGCTGATGGAGGCAGCCTTTAAAACCACCAGTTGGACCTCCAGCCTGTGAAAAGGTAGCTTGGCTGCAACATGTCTCCACTGCAGTTTGGCACTTGGCTCCTGCCTCCACTTGTTTTAGTTTGTGTTGCACTTTGTACACTGAAAAAAGTAAACCATTGCTGTCATCAGTTTGATGCGTTTCTACTCATTGCATTAACATAAAAAATTTAATTTACTCCCTTGAACTCAATTTTTAAAAGTTGTGCAATGTGTCTTTGTTTTTCTTTTATTTATTTTATTCTTTTTCATAATGTAAATGATAACAGGGTACCAAAGTAAAATTTTTTCGTTTTGTGAAAGCACAATTATTAGGTTGAGTTTGATGTGCGCATGCGCAGTAAATGAAATACAAATTTGGCGGGCCGTATTTCTGCCATAATCTGAACTGCTTCTCAGAGCGACAACTCGACAAGTAAGGTAAAACAACAACAACAAAAATCATTGTATATTAATTAGTTCAGTCGTTTTCTCCTTGTACATTTAAACGAGGATTTCCTTCACTGACTGGACACAATTTTCAGACGACGTTAGTCGGTCCCCAACCCCCAGCAGCAGTAAGTTTGTTTGGAAAACTAATCGCCGCCCGGAGACCGACAGCAGCAGCTTAAAGGTAAGTTCCTACCTCTAATAAGACAGAAGCACTAATTTAAATACAGTCGGCAGTTTTTGGTTTGAGTTTTCGCCAAGCATTTTAAGCTTTTACACTTTCCGCTGCAAATTCAACTTTAGCTGCTGTGCAGTTAAGCTAACATTTAGCACTAACAGTGAGGCTCTCTCATGGACGTATATTTTTTGCGACGAGTGAATTTACTTTAATGGGGAATACAAATCGATGCAACACTGCTATCAAACACTGTTTGTGGTGTATTTGCTGTCGAATGTTATTTACTACAGGAAAACACCTATGCGCCGTGTTACGTTATGTTCCACCGGATATATTGAATTTAACAGGGACAACTGCTCTCCCCGATCCGACCGTTCACGCATGCGTGAATGTTACGTGACTTGACAGAGTATGTCTTCGGAGGTTAATAATAATAAACCTATTAATTTTTTTATAATGATTGAACAAAAAAAGAGTTTATGGATACGGCAGCAAGATCCTTAACACTACAAGTTGATTACTAACGTTTTCATCCCCATTCTGTAGGAGGATACAACCATACTTTTTGAAATTTTATTAACTCTGTTAACACAGACACATTTAATGGCAAAAGCGGCTGCAGCAGCCTGTGACATCTCCTTAGGATAATATGTGCTCACTTCCCAGTTTTTCCCTGTTGTCAACATTCAAAAAATAAAAATAATCAGAGAGAATGACTCCAAGCTGTGTGGCTGTCATTCTATCGTGTATGATCATTGAGATTTTCACTGTCTGTAATCATCTGTAATGACTATTTTTATTTATTTTTTCGTAAAGACACTCTTCGGTTTCTGCTCTGGAAGCCTTTGACTAACTTTTGGTAATTTTTTTTTTTGTACAACCTATGCAATTGTGATGAAGGCCCAAACATAACATTGCTCTCCCTACACCCTAAACTCCTCTTTGTTTTCCGCAGTTACTCATCGACGTGGAAATGTAAAGACTGTTCCCATACTTATTCAAGACGATCTGAACTCCTAAAACATTACAAACTCGACCATCATCATCCATGTTCTATTATTTCATTTTCAGATAAATGCAGACTTGTTGAGAGTTACAACAATTCCTTTGGAGGCAAAGTTTTTTGCACAGTTGGACAAACACTCCACCAAACTTCTAGAGGTCATCAGGAGCAATGGAGGGCGTGTGAAAGAGCAGACCACCAACATCTTAGGCTACGTTCACACTGCAGGCTGAAACGACCCAATTCCAAATTTTTTGCCCCTAAGGGGCCCAATTCCGATCTTTTCATGACAGTCTGAATGACACAGATCCGATCTTTTCAATTGCGACCCAGGCCACTTGGCTTTGCCGTCCTGATTCTGAATTGTAGCCGTTCTTTTCAATTGCGACCGCTGTCTGACCGGCCAGGCGACTTGATTCCGAACCGTACGTCATCGACAAGCAACAAACGTCATCATTTTGCGTTGAAGTAGGCGGGAACGAGAACGTAAACATCAACCATGGTGGACGATGCTGCTGAGACCAGTCAGTGGAAGGGAAGGGAGGTCACTGATTGGATTAATATTTGGGGTGATCGCTCTTTTCAGGCCAAACTCCAGGGCTCTTATCGCAATTGGACGGTTTTTGAAAAAAATTCCAGATAAATGGCAGAGCGTGGTGTTGAACCTTTCCCGCGATAACTTTTTTTTCTTTCTCCCCTTTCCGACCGTGCAAACAATTCGGATTTTTTCAAAAAATCCGAATTGAGCATTAAGCCCTGCAGTGTGAACGTAGCCTTAGAAGTTCTGGATGAAGGGTCTGTACGACATGAGTGGTCCATAGAGTAGTTGTGTGGTTAAGTGAACTTTTAACTAATGACAATTGTTCTTTTCAGATTGTTGACATTACCATCAGAGGAGAAGCCATCCTAAAATCTCTGATCTACTTGGGTGAATCTTTTGAGCACCTCATTAAAGAACACCAGGTAAGGTTATCCACCTCTCAACTATGACACTCTTTTATGATGTAGGAAATGGAACATGGCACTGTATGGGTTAAGACCACTGCCAACAAGAAACATATTCATAAAGATAAAGTTGTGCACAAAAACTAAGACTTTGTGCACAACTTTGCCAAAAAAAAATGATTACAACATTCAGTTTGCATTTGACATTTCTGTTTTACTTTAACTTTTGCTTAACATTAACAGTCAAAAATATGTTATGGGGTCACAGGCATATGTATCTAATCCCGAAACATTGATAAAGCAAAGTGAGCATACACATTGAGGCTTATTTATTTAACTAAAACAAAATTAAAGCAACGCGCCAGTTGTCATATGTTAATGTTTTTTATGTCTGCAGAACGGTCTGGACAGTGATGCTCTGCAGATGGAAACCATGGCAATCTTTTTCACTTGGAGACAGGATCATCTCCGTCCACCAACAGTCATCAAGGTAGTGATGGATGGTAAACAGGTTCTGAATGAAGAGCCCTCTATTGCAACCGCCCTTGTCATGTTCTTGGATCTGAAATATGCACTCAACCTAAAATTTCCCAAAAATCGGGGGGCGCTAGTGCGCAGTTGTAAGATGTAGACGTGTTTTCCACGGCTCTCCACCGAAACTCGAACTTTTTCATTATACACCACCTTAAACTCTTTCTACTTTTCTATATTTTTTTAAGTAGGCGCGCCGCTTTCCATTGCGGTATTTTTTTTTCTCTTGCAATGCCGCCGAAAGCGAAATCTTTGAACAAGACGGGAACCCTCGAGGGATATGTTAGCAACGCGGCTAGCGGTGCTAATGCTAACACTAGCACTACAAGCGAGTCCTCTCCCAAGAGAGCGGCCGAACCCCGTGAAGACAAAAGCTACGCTTTGTGCAAAGAGATGTGTCGGGAGATGGCTACCACTATACTCGGGAAAATCGATGAGCGGTTTGATGCTCTGGAGTCCAGGTTTCAGTCCATTCACTTGGAGCAGGCGGACATGAAAGCTCGCCTGGAAAACCAGGAGCACGCGACGAGCGCGCTGGATGAGAGGCTGGAAGCATTGGAAGCCAAGTGTACGGGTCTAACAGAGTACACACATCAGCTTCAAACCAAACTGCATGACCTGGAAGCACGTTCTCGCAGGAATAACATTAAAATTGTCGGCATACCGGAAGGTGCGGAAGAAGGCAAGATTACGGAATTTGTTTCCAGACTTATCCCAGAACTGCTGGGAAAAGATCATTTCCCACATCCAGTAAAGATGGACCGCGCACATCGCTCATTGCAACCAAAACCTGCTGCGGGAGCCAAGCCACGCACCATCCTGGCCCGAGTTCATCACTTTCAGGAGAAAGAGCTGATCCTACGTTGCTGCAGGATTCAAAGAGGCTGTGAGTACAAAGGGAGCAAGATTCACATCTATCCTGATTACACCAGCGAAGTTATGGATCAACGCCGCGCTTTTGGAGATGTGATGCGAGCCCTGCGCAGTGATGGGATCAGACACGTGTTGCGGTATCCTGCAAAGCTCCATGTGTACTGGAATGATGGACAAGCGCCCTCTATCTTCAACAACGCAGAGGAGGCGGCGCGCTGTGTAAAGCAACGCAAGTCACTTGTGAGAGAGTAAGGTCTCTGATTTGCTCCACAGTTTGACTAAACAAGTTTGTGGAGTTAGTTTCTAAATGCGCTATACGCACTGATATGTCAGGCTCGGTAGTCTGGCAGGTGTAAAACCGATCGACAGTTAATGCTGATATTTATTCTATGT